>OZ021679.1:1851535-2451535 GCA_963978505.1 Listrodromus nycthemerus
TGCAGATTTAATATCGGTCGTGACGTCACGCGGCGATATAAGCCAGTCCGAGGGAGCTGAAGAGTGCAATGGGAACGCGAGGGTATATATTATATATATATATATATATATATATATATATTCTCTGTGTATCGTAAGGTGGTAAAAATGTTTTTTTTACGAAAATTTATTCCCGCTCGATAATAATATGGAATTTTTTGACGATTGTACGTAAAGGTATAAGAGACGGTAATTCTTCCCTGGAAATAAACAATTGAGTTGATTTTTCGGATAGATGGATGAATTTTGTAATTGTGGGAAAAAAAAATGATTATATCAAAAGCTTGAGAATTTAACTGATACGTGTGTTGAAATTCAAACTGTCGAGGATTGGAAAGGGTCGTTGGATATTTTTTCCTAAGTTGTATTGTGGTAAAATAATTTTTGCACGGGTAATTTTGAAAAAAAATTATATTTCGACGGAAATTCGTATCGAGCCGATAATCGGGAATTGTGAAATAATTATGTATGGAAGTATAATGGATATAATGGTTTATATCGGGTACGAGTCTCCTCGTATATAATTGGCTTCGAGTATAATTGTTTCGTCAATCGGATAGCAAACAATTGCATCGAAATTTCGTGAAGTCTCGATTGATTCCGTAATTGTCAAAGGAAAAGTCAAAAGAAATAATTCGAAAAAATTCGACATTCAATTGAGATTGAAGTTGACATTGAAATTTATTGATTCGGAGTTGTCGATGAAATTTGTTTCCGCGAAAATTCGTTTCCGTCTGAAAATACGAAATTATCGAATAATCATCTACATCAATATAACGAAGAGCAATTGTTTCGCGAACCGTACAACAGACAATTGCGTTGACATTTCAGAAACTTTCGATGACTTACGTAATCGATAAAAAAAAAAATTTACAAAACCTCCAAAATTTAATCGCATCGAAAAAGGTCTTCGAAAACCAAACTCCAATTGTTAAAGACTAATTCAATTATTAAATTCCAATTGTTAAAAATTCGACGATAAATCGTCCCAGTTCAATAAAAAAAAATCGTTAAATCGGTTATTGCTTCGCGTGACGAGGAACGAACAGTCGCTTCAACGTATCGTAAAGCTTTTAATTTGTATAACTGTTGAAAATCCCAAAAAGTTTCTAAAGTTAAAAAAAAATTCAATAAAAAAAGAAATGTATATTTTTGGTAGTAAAAAAATGTTGAGAGTGTGAAAAATTTAGGATTAATGTGAGAAACCGAGAATAACAAATCGGAACAAGTTCTAGACGCGTGTCTGCGTTTGTGTGTAGGAAATTTGGCATGAGAGAATCGCCCAGGGCAGTTGACTCGTGTAACGGAAATTATCCGTGAATTTTTAACGTCGCTGCAGCATAGCGATATTTCTGTTAATGGTATTCGGTTTATTAACCGGAGGTGTGAAAAATTCACCGGTTTAATAACTTGACGATATTCGGCGGGAATCGACGGAACGCGTTGGCGCACTAATCGTTCGATAAATCGAATCATAAAGCAAAATGGCTTCCACAAACTTCAATCCCATCCCAAATTTCATCACGACTCTGCGTAGGAATTTTTTTTTTTTTCTCTAACTGTCGACATTCGATTAGTTGCTAAAATTAGAAAAAAAAAAAAAAAAAAAAAACGTGGATAAATGAAAAATATTTCAGTGACAAAAAATTACGATCGAGGCGCTCGAGTCGAAAATTGACCAACGGTCTTTCAGCGCGACGCCCAAATGAATATTTCGTCGAGTTCGGGACAGAATAGTCGATTTTTCAATCGCAAACGAAAAATCAAATAAAATTCCTAAAGACGGTTTAAAAAATCGAAATATATTCATTGCTCGCGCACTTTTTTTTTTAATTAAAAAAAAAAAACGTATATTTAATAAAAATTAAATTCGTTTTTTTTTTTTTTGTGAATTCAAAGTGAAGAATTTTTTTTCGTGAAATTTAAAAATATTTTTTTTTTTTAGGCAACAATTTTTCGCTGCAGCAGTTTTTAATGATTATTCATTGAATTAAAATTTTTTTAATTACGCACCTCGACCACCAGCGTTGCAGTAAGTGTACTCGTTGTAATCCATGCTGGGTCTTTTGAGCAATCCTTCGCCAGGAACTATCACCGAGAGAGCCGGCTCGCAATCGCACATTCAACGTTCAGCAATCCGTTTAGCATATCGATCCTTTTACGGTCATGTTTTACCCGTTTTTAATTTTTTTTTTTATTTTACAAATTATCAGTATTATTGTCCTCAACCTTCAAATCATTAAAATTTTAACTCGTGATGAGAGTCGAGAATTTTTTTTTTTTTTTTTTATTCGAGACTTATTTTTCACCTCGTACAAATAATTATTTTACGGTAAAAAATTGCTTCTTTTTTTATTTCGGAATTTCACTTCGCACCTGCTCAGCACTTTTCACGCCACTCGTGCACTCATTCACTTTTCAATTGCCTATCCTCTTGCCATTAACGTATATATATATATATATATATATATGTATATATATATATATAATTTTTTTATTTTTTAATTTTTAGCTAAAGATACAAAACTTTTAAATTATCGCGAAGCTCGCTCACTTCCGGCGGTTCGTTTGTTTTTTTTTTGTCGTCGTTCCCAGCCGACAGATCTGATAATTCAATGCGAAATATTTTACCCTCGCATCGAAGTTTGGGCACCGGAAATTCGATTCGAGCGCCCGGACCAATTTTTCGTAAAAAAAGAAAAATAAATTTTGTTTCTTTAATACTGTGAGGAAAAATCGACGGGTAAAACAGGTCGGGAGAAATAATAAAATGGGCAGCACGCGGTTTTTTTTTTTTTTTTTTTTTTTTTTTTTCACTTACGATGATTTCGGTATCCAGAATCCGGCAATATATCCGGCGGAAGCATGGACGTGTTTCGATTCGCAATCTTTTTTTTTTTTTCAATATTTTTTCGTCGTTTCTTTCGTTTTTTCACACACACAAAAAAAAAAAAAAAAAAACGATCGCACTTTCAAACCTCACTGAGTTGCTCGGCGTGTCATAAAATTCCAAGGATGCGATTCCGAACTGCGGCGCGCGAATCCGGCGGCGCGCTCGACTCGTCCCGACGAGCTACCGAGTTCGTTTGTTTTGTCACTTCGATCGTAACGAGCGAGTGAAACGAAAAAAAAAAAAATACCAAACGCCCCGTCAAAATAAATTTCGTTTTGTTTTCGGTCGATCACTCGTGACGCGTACAGCGTCGACTGACGCGAATGAAAATAAACGGTTGAAAACAAAAGGGAAGAAAAAAAAAAAGATGAAAAGTCGCGTTCGCACAGTCGGCGAGTTGCAGGACGATCCGCACGAGAGCGCGATCGGCGGCGGACTGAGGTCGAAGGGGCGACATTTATCCGACATAGCCGCGCGCCGTTCGGCGCAACATCGTCAGCCGGTGCTGCCTCGTACGGAGACATCGGCGAAGAGGTCGCACGATGGTGGGGAACGAAGAACGGCATGGTGGATGCACGAGATGGAGAAGAATTTTTACGGTGGAGGGGATGTGTTTTAGTGTCCACGGTGGAATGACGAGGGTGAGAGTCCTCGCCGGCTGGCGGCGAGAGTCGCGGAGCGGGGGTGGCCAAAGCGGCGTACTTCGAAGCACGCTTCGCTCTCACAGTTGTGGCTTGGATGCTGTCGGTATGGTAGACAGGCCGGCGCGCTCCGACACAATTATTCTCGATACTTTTTTCTTCCCGCGCTCGAGTCTCTCGATATTAAGAAACAATTAAGTTTTACGTGCGTGGTTTTCTGCTGGTCGTATCGCTGAATATAAATAAATGTTAAACAGCTCGGTACACGCTGCAAAGAATTTTCGCTGGGGAAAAGGGAATTCGCTATGAGCGTGGCTTACGCGCAAAGAGGTGGGTGTCGAGTCGCGACTGAGCTTGCCGGTAGGCGGCGCTGACATGATAAATGGCCACGACACACGCTCAGCTGGCACAACGAATAAATAAATATTGCCGAATATTTGAATTATTCGTCGAGAGAAAAATTCTCAAAACGTTATCATTAAAATTTTGAGGATTTTTTTTCTCATGGCGACCAAGCTCTGTTCACGAAGAAGTCGAACACCCTATGACCTTGGGGTCCAAGGTCATCAAAATTTTAATGTTATTCGAAACGTCTCGACGAATCGCATCCAAACAAAAATGTCAACGTCTTTGTCATTATTTTCGAACCTTGAAAAACTCGTTGCCGGTGTAACCGGAGCGTTTAACCCCGAGCGTCTGTAATTCCTACCTCGACTCACATATCAGCATCGCACTGTCTGGCAGATCTCATACCCAAACTATCGATTTCACCGCAAACGCGCTGATAATAAATCATCCCAGGCCACATTCAAATGAGGACGGGCGTACAAAAATATTCTTCAAATGGTATTCAGAAAAATCTGCAAAAAAATTATCCTAGTACCTCCCTATATATATATATATATATATAGGGAGAGGTACTAGGATAATTTTTTTGCAGATTTTTCTATTTTTTGCATTTATATTTTTTGCAGATATATATATATATATATATATATATAAATATTTTATATTAAATTTTGGGAGAATTTTTTTTTTTCTTTCGAATTACTGAGAACACGTTGGATCGGTCGCGTGAGACGAGGACTTTCATACATACGGCGTGTATGAATATCGCATACTGACGTGCGTAATAGTGCTGTGCACCGTGAAGAAACGAACAGACGGACGGACGCGCGTTCACGGCAAGGGTCATCGCCGTAAGGGTAGCAATTTGCGAGGCTATCATCCGCGTGAACGTAACGCATACGTCTATATATATATATATATATACATTCGGTATTCAGCTATGTAACGAGCCCGTGTGCGGAGACGGCCTCGGGGATCTTTCCCATTTACCCCCCCCCCCCCTTCTTCTCACTTAAACTCGTTTCTCATTCCTCCATGCTCTCTCTCTCTCTCTCTCTGTCACAAAGTATGAACCTTTTTTGCACGCCCACAAGCGAGCATTTGGCATTTATTATCTTTGTGTGCGTGGCTTTTCTTTTTTTTTTTTTCCTATTACTTTTTTAAAAGTCGAATGAATAGCAGAGAGATGAAACGTGGACAAACTTTGGTAAAATGATTCGATGAAATTTTTTTACTAACTTACTGACTTTAATAATTTATTCTTCGTGTAAATTCGTTGAGGTAATTTTTGTGAGTCTGAACTTATACTGGAAAAAAAAAGGTGTTTTGGGTCTAATGAGGGGGACAAAAAAAATTATAGTCACAGTACAGATACATGGTTTGGTGAGTTCGAACGAATTTTAGAGGTGGACAAACAAATGAGACGGAATGAGTAACGGAAGAGAAAAAAATTATTGTTTAACATTCGATGAGGGTGAGAGAGGGTGGTGAGTGGATAAATGGAAGGAGAATTAAAGTATAGATCGGCAAGTACGTGGACCACCTGCGCATCTTCGATCACATGCTTCGACCACAAAAGATTCCGTGGCGTGGTTCTTACATTGAGCATACTCGTCGAGCCATTCGAATTAAGAAGCCTCCAAGGTATGCAGTTGTGGACCGAAGCCGGATTGAGAGATATCTTATGAATACATTAAAAACCACGCAGATGTTCCCTATGCATCCACCTGCACAGTCTTCGTCTCTTCATTTCGCATTGTTTTCAAATAATAATAATAATAATACTAATGGGCAAAGAAATTAAAAAAAAAAAATTAAATAAAGGTAAAGGAAAGGGAGAAAAAGAAGGAAATTATGATAATGAAATAGATTAAAAAATTCGTGCGACAGTAAATAAGCTACGGACTAATCTGGCGCTCAGCCCTACCTTATTTTATTCAATACCGTTCTCCAGTGTACAATTTCTATTGCGTCCATCCCAGCTCCATCCAAATGCCTATCAGTATATCTTTTTGTAAAGATTACTCACAAGCCTTTAGAGTGTTTGAAACCAGCTACGAAAATCTTCCAAATTTGATAATTTCTAGAGATAGTCCCACAGAACTGCAGTCAAATTAGCTTCTCAGAACGTAGTTGGGAAGAAACTGAGAAATGAAATTGCAGATAAAAAATTGTTGAAGGGAAAATACGGAAATGTTCGTACATGTTTGATGAAGCATTTTTGGTTCTTAAGTGTATCGGAAAGAATTAAGAACGAAGTCGGAAAATCGACGAAAATAAAAAATAAAAATGGAGAAAAAATGAAAATTTTGAGGCCAAATCGAAAAACTGTTTTGGCTGTGCGTGTCAAACCTGACACGGAACAATGATGAAGAAACGTACAGATAGAGATGGGAGCGTAAGAAGATTGGTAAAAAAAAATGAAGAAGCGTAAGATGAAAAGGGCTCGGTTAAAGCCGGTGAAAAAAGTATAAAAGTTGGTATCGGCCAGATGGCAGGCGCGTCCGACAGACGAACCTGGCTTATTCTTCGTGCACGAGTGTGTACACAGGCGCAAGGTATAGCCTGAAAGGTACGAAATTCGCACAGGTATTGGGTGCTGCAGGGAGACGAGCGTTTTCGTTGATCTCATTTATACGCCGTCTGGTGGACCGACGACTGGGTAGAGACGCGAGGATACGCGAATCAATATATTGTTGTCACATCGATACAATTTTGGCAAATATTTTTCGATTTTTCGCACTCCACAGATATTGAGGAAAAAAATCTCATTTTTTCATAACGAAAATGATTTTGGGAGCAGATTTTTCCATCTTATAATTTTTAAGAATGACTTCTTCTTCATAAAGTCTAACAAAAAATTTCCTTGAAAAGAGAACTCGAGAAAAAAAATTTCATCGCCCGTTCGCCTTCCACAAAAATCGACGATTTCTGAATTTAAAAAAGCGCTCTCGGATTGAAAAAAAAAAAACAATTATTTCCGTTGAGATTATGAGATGAAAAAATCCGAAATTATTTCTCCGTACTCCCGAGACTGGAACTTGTGTTCTAAAAAATATTTGCCGGTCTACTTGACGCGGGATGCCTCGTGCAACACTCGTCAATGTTGGTGCGTGGCGGAGCGGTTGAATAATAAAAAAAAATAAAAAATAAAAAAAGAAGTCGAGACGCGGTGCGGGAGTTCTTTTCATGCGTCCAGTCAATGGATTCTTCTTTTTTCCTAGATATACACACGACCTGGCCGAGGCTCTCAGACGAGTCTCTCGTCCCTTTCTCGTTTCAATTTTTTTTTTCTCGTCGTCTTCCTCGAGCTCGTGGATCGGACAGCGCCAGAGCTCGGGCCACATGCGCTGTATAAAGCGAGCCGAAAAATGTTCCTCTAGTCCGACACACCCTTTCCTCCCTTTCGAGACCTGGGTGCGACGATGATCTGTAAGACTTGGAAGATTTTTTTTTTCAATTTTTTTTTTCTCCAAGCTCCCTGCACGGGAATGAAAACGAAGCGGGAAAGCGAACTATTGAATCGTCACGCAACGATAATACGATCCGGAAGAAGGAGTTCGAATCTCTCATGCGTTGCCTCCCCTTCGGACATCGACGCATCCCCTACAGCATAAACACCGTTTGAGGTACAAAGATGTCGCTCAGACGAAGGGTTCACCGTTCTTTATCGAACGATATAAATATAATAATGGTCGCAACGAACGACACACAATATCGCTAAAGCGACGACACGCAACAGCCTATGCAGCTTATAGACTGCATACTCAATAATTCCCTTTCTTCCGTCGACACGATTTTTTTTTCTCCATCTATTATCCCTTCAAAGGGTTACAAAAAAATGTGGACTTCCCGTTGAATTTTTCTCTACATAAAAAAAAAAATTAAAATCGATTTTGTGTCATCGAATGTTGTTCCCACGAGTGGACCTTTCACCTTCGATTCATCGTGCTACAATTCTAGGATTCAATAGAAAAAATTCCACGCGATGGAAAAATCCCGAAATTCGTTTCAATGCTTTAAATAAAGCAGTAGCTGAATGGGTCTTATCGGGAAAAACGTAAAGATAAAAAAAGCTCGCGATGCATATAGTCGGTGTGTAGGTTGCATAGTCGATTATATCGAAGCAAGAAAGCCTGCGGGCTGCGCTCTCTCCCCGGTTTCATAAATCGAGCACGAGTGTTATATTAATACACCTCGGACTCGCACGCTTCTGCGTGACCGCGAGTTTAGCACCCAGTGCACGACCCCTTCGAGTTGTGCAACCATAGGCATGCCAACCCCGCGTGCATCGAGCCGCACACTCTGTATCACATTAAACGAAAAAAAAAAAAAAAAAAAAAAAAAAAAAAAAAAAAAAATGTCGAGTGCTCCGTGCTGTGTAATGCACACGTGTATATAAATGTATACATATATGGAGAAGATTTTTGTCGAATAAGCGACCAACTGTTTTGTTCAGATGAAATATGCAAGACTGTCATTTTATTGTTAGAGTCATCGGTTTGTTTCTAATTTTGTTGGTAAAACTCGAGCCGGATGTGACGAGCGGACGATTAATAATTAAAAATTGTGAAAAGTAGAAACTGTGCAGTGACATGAGTGTTAGATTTTGATAATTTTTTGTATAAACATTTAATGCGTTTACTGAGACTAAAGAAGGTTGATTTTTATTTTCATGGGTGTTACCAACCAAGAAAAATATTAATTGCGATGGTCGCAGGAACGACGGCAAGTTTTCAGTGTAGTACTTTTTTGTTTGGTTTTTTCAAAGTAAAATTCTTATTTTTCCGATTTTTGGGTAGACAAAATGGTATTTTTTTTTTTTTAAGTTTCTTCTTACTGTTTATTTAGTCACGGTGAGAAGCAGATTTTCTTGCCGGTCGCGACACTAGATTATATACGTTATTTCCTTACGCGGATGCACTTCCGCTCCGCAGTGGTCGTCGTAGATAAACATCTCCAGTTCGTTCTCGCAAGGATTCTCGGCTCCGTTATCTTTCGAGCCTCGGGGAGAGCGGGTTCCACCGGGAAGAACGAACGGAACGAGTTTTTCTTCACCCTTATCTCCGAGCACAAGGGGTGAGAGATGGAAGATAGCGGCGAGAATGGAGAGAAACGCCTTGAGGGCCAGTTCCGGCAATCCAACCAACTTGCCCGACGCGGCATAGCAGGTGAGAGACAAGGACGACACGAAGCCGAGTTTCGGACGTCGAGAGAAACAGCGAAAGTGAGAATGAAAAAATCGGAAACGATTGGAGCAAAAAAAAAAAAAAAAATGAGAAATTAGAAAGGGAAAAACAAGATCGTTCCGGGCCAACACTTCAGTCGTTAAAAAATCACCGAAGTAAATTCTAAAAATTCGATGCCCGAAAGAGAGAAAATGAAAGAAACGAAAACAGTTGGAGCAAAGAAAAAAAAAATTTAATTGGAGCAGCCAAGCAATTATGTGCCCAGCTGGATCGTCGGTAACCGCTAAAAAAAAAAATTAAAAAAAGGGCATACCATTTTACCGCGAATGGATAAAAATTTGATACTCGAGAAGAAAAGAATTGCTGAAAAAATGTGTGAAAATTCGGAAATTTCGTCTCGAAGATTTACCGATTCGAGGCGCGCGGGTCGGCTATTTAAAAATCGGACCATCATATTTTCTTCGGGAAGTAACGACTCGGACGACTCGGCGTCTTCGGGTGTGGTTCCTTCATCGAATTCCCTTCTGGTCGTTCTTTCCTGTTCACGGTCGGTGCGCCCTCCCATGCATATTCGATTGACGGACGCCTCCCGCGTCGCACACGCGACTCACGGAAACTCGTTGGCTCGTAACTCGCTCCAAGATGGGACGAGGCGCGAGAGGAAAAATACGTCACTGGCCGGGAGGAAAAAGCAGGAAAAAAATAAATAAAAAGCTTGCGGACCAGAATCGTAAACTTTATCGACCTGCCGTCCCGATGAGTCGGTCGACGAGTCAAGCAGCTAAATCACGTATGCCGGTGAGCGCACAAAAGCAGAAGTATCGAAAGACGAAAGAGGCGCTGCGCATGTGTGTGTATGTGTGTCGAGGTAAAATACAGCATAAGAACACACGACATTTCCTGTCGAATTCACGATTCCATTCGTGGCGAGAGGAAGCAAACCAACTCGTAAAGTATCGAACGAGTAATTCGTCGATCGAATGTTAAAATGGACGAAATAAAAATAAATAATAATAATGAAAGGAATGGAATAAAGATAACGTTCGAAAGCAATTGACGTCCGCTCGCTTACATCAACCTTCGAACAATCGACAAAGAGTATGACAAGTGTGATGGAAAAAAAAGTCGTGTAGAGATTCCTAAATTTCAACCGTCTGGCTCGGGAATTTATTTCGATTTCCATCTCCGAAACAGTGGGATAAAAAGACGAATCGGACGAAATTAAATGAAATTATCCATTAAAACGATTAGTGATAAAATTAAAAAATAACATCGACGGACGTCGATATTGTTATGAAAAAATGTCGTGAAGTTTTCATCAAATTTTAGCCATTCAGCTTGAGAATTAATTTCACGACTAAATAAAACATTTCATCTGAATGTTCATTCATTTTTCCAATATTGAGACGAAATGTGACAGACTTGAAAAAAAAAATAAAAAATCAAAGAAAATGAGGTCAAATTATTTTCCATGTCGATACGATCTTTCGATAAAGCTGCGATCGCGTCTCACCGCGCGCTAGATACGGAAGTGGAGCCATGAATATTTAACGAGAACGATAACATTAAGTAACGTTGAATCCCGATATCTGCATCCGTTTCCAGCTCGATCTATATGTAGATCCGGTAGTGTGTGTCACTCGCTCGGACGTATTCGACGTATTTGAACAAATCGAAACTCGGATTTAAGGATAAATTCGGAATATCGAGCCACGGTACAATACAAACTTGCAATCCTTATTGCTAATTAGGTTTTCCCGTGTTATCGGATAGTCGTTAAGTAATTATACAATTAAATACCCTGTTCCGGCGATCCCGAAACGAACCCTCGTCACTTGGTGAAACAACGTTAAAACTGAACGGATTGTTCATAGGTAATGGGATGAAAATTATAGCGCTCCGTTTCCGGTGGGGTGGAAAAAGATTTTTTTTTTAAATTCAACTCTTTCATATATAAATTATTTTTTCTGAATTCACCGTCTCAAAGATTAGTAAATTAACACACAAAAAAAAAAAAATGATTTTAATAATTTCCGAATGAAATGCGGAGCGAAGAGGAGTAAAAAAAGCGGGTTTTTAAATATACGATTCCGTGTAAACGGATTATTGTCAAGTATTCGCATAATTAAGTGAGCTGTCCCTGGAATTCCGAAACGGAACTTCGTCAATTAAAAATATTTCATTAAAGTTCATCTATTTGTAGGTGATAACTTAAAAATTATAGCGCTCCGTTTCCGGTGAGCCGAAAATTATTTTTTCGTTTAACCTTTTTATAAATAAGTGCTGAATTTTCTTCTCTCACTCTGTGGTCAGAAATTCGAGTAAATTTGCTCCGAATAAAGTATGAATTTTTTTGTTCGTTTTCGAAAAAAGTGCGTGAGCGAAGAGAAAAAAGAAAAATCGTTTGACCTCTCGAGACGGATCCGGACCACCAGATCGCGGATCTAATGGTAACCGATGTAACGTTCGGGTGAGCGGCTATCAAGAGAAAAGGTGTTGGCGAGCTTGTCGAGATATACAGCGCGATAGGCGCAACAGCGATATATACACCGGGAAAGGCTTTGGGCGAGGGTTTTAGTTCAGCTTCGGATTTGTGCGGTCCCCGGATCGATAAGGATCTACCTGCTGCGCGGGTTGTGCGCCAACGACGAGATGCTGGAGCTGAGTCGAAAAACCGAGTCTTAAGGGCGCCTCGCTCAGACATTCCGACTCAAAAGTTTCCACTTTTCCCTTCTGAATCGAAAAACCAAAAAAAAAAAAAAAAAAAAATTTCACGACCTACGAAAAATAGGGGATTTTCAGATTTTTTTTTAAACGATTGTAACTCCTCAAAACAATTTGAAACGTTAGGCGACATCGTTCTGACGACACGGTTAAAAAAAAAACGGGATAGCGGAGGTAAAACTCAATTTTCCAATAATTTTTCGATACACCGTTCTGTTCATTCGACTTCGTTTTGCCCAAATCGCGATCATGGAAGAGTTATTGGAAAATAGCTTTTTTCTTGACTACTCCATTTTGCCCCGCTTTCTTTTGTGGTTGATTTGAGAATTTTTTTCGTTTGTTATTATTACATCAGGACGTGCAGGAGTTTGTCATGGGAGCTCACTTTTGGCTGGGAATGTATATGCGAGCGATCCTGAATTTTATAAGGGCGCACTTGCGACGGTGCAGCCTGAGTCGGTGCTGTGAGCAAGCTGCACAACAGCCGGAGGATTCACCGTGCATCAAAGAGGGGCGGAGGCAGAGCTCCGTCGATGTCGGAGTAATGGTAGGCGTGAGAAAAAATCAAGTGGGTGGATTTCATGTGAGGGGTTAGCGCGGCAGGGAGGAATGGCCCAGAGGAAAGGATAAGTCGATCATGGAGAGTGAAAGTAGAAAAAAAAGCGAAAAAAAAAAAAAAAACACATGGGAAGAAGAGAACGCTCGATGAACGATAAGCCGTGAAAGTAGATGCACCGTACGAACGAAAATCCTGCTGATTTTTTGTGGATCACGTGACGCGCCACTAACGGCGAAAGACGAAAGTTTTTAGTTACCGGTCATTCTATCCGCCCCATCCGGTGTGGTCCTTGCGAGGCGGCGATCGGGTAAAGAAAACAAAAATCGGAAATTCCGATCGTCCCGTTGGTGGTCGTCGGCATGAATTTAAGACGAAGGGATTTACCGAGATCGAGATTTTAATCCCTAGGCACGGAGAAAAAGTATTTTATTACTTTTGGGCCAAGCCCAACGGTAATAATTAAAATACAATTATTTTCGTGCAGGTGTCGAAGATAAGAATTTTTGTAAAATTTTTCTTTAATTTTTTTTTGTATTTTACCGAATATAGACGGCGAGCTGAGACACACAATATTGTATATATGATTGAAATCGCTCGGTATTTATGCTCCAGATATTGAATTGCACATTGCAATTAGCAATATCCATCCCAAAATCGAATAGACGCGTTATTTGTATTTTCGGATTGTGCGAGTTAATATAATTAATTTTATTTTGATTTCTGTTATCGTATGACGAATTAATTTTTCGATATGTATCATCTATTGCAATTTTTATGAAAAGTCTGAGATATTACCTCGTCCAGAACGCGAAACAGGTTCAATGTCTCCACGACCTTTTTTTTTATTACAATTTTTACCTCCGTTGGAAAAAGAAATCAAGTCAACTTCGTGCATTCGCGAACGATGCAATGGAAACGAGAGGATGCAGAGCAATACAGTATAGGATACTTATACGATATCGTGGGCGAACGCGATTAGCATAATCGGCCGGGCCGGCTGCGGTTTTCATATGCGAAAAATTCGAGGATGGAGAAAAAGAGCAAAACCAAGAGATCGGTAAAAAAAAACCAAAAGGAACTATGTGACTCGGCGGTATATGGGAGTACGAAGAACTCGAGTACGAAAAATAAGAAAAAAAATGCAAACGCAAAAATCTAAAAGAAATGTGTAAAAATTGTTATTCCAATTTCATTCGTAAATCTCACAATTCCATGTGCGATTGAAATAATACCAGCGAAGCATTCAACGTTATATCGAGCGATTAAAATCGGAAGAACGTATAATTCTCTGTATAAGGATACAAAATGCAATTGCTTATCGCTCATTTAAAATATTGCAAAAATGAGTTTTTGCAATATCCAATAGAATTTTTTTTTTTTTAAACCGGCGGCGAATTATTTTTACCTAATATCACATCTATTATATATATTTTTTCTTTTTTTGGCTGATTAAAAGGCACCAGAATAAAATAGTCTGCTGAGTTTGTTTCGCTCTATTCGACGTTGCGAAGGATTTTTTTATTTTATTTTTTTTACTCCCTCGAAGATGGAGGGCCAAACCTCCCGTCGCTTTACCGAAGCAGTGAGATAGTAGAAGCAAGTATAGAAGTCAAAGATTAGCATCTTCATGACCGTAAACGACTCGAAAGGCGCGACATCGCCGCGAGCGAGGGAGAGAAGGATTCGTTTATATTTCCTCTTTCTTCGGCTCTGTCGCGATCCTTATCAGTGTCCTTTGTTTTACCGGCGTCGTTAATTATCCACGCGACCAACCAAAGAACACGACAAGGGAAGAGAAAGAAGAAGAGGAAATACCCTTCGCTTCGCTTCGAGACGATACAATGGTTCGCCCATGCTGTTTCGGAAATCTTGGAAATTTTTTTAGCAACAATTTATTTACTATACAATATTTCTGAAACAATTGTTCGATAAAATACTACACAGTTATGCAATGACGGAAACATTTGTTTACAAAAAAAAAAATCAAATTCGTCGTTCGCGAATTTATTGATATTGATATTTTTATGACAATTATTAGCGATATTAGCGATATCAAAAACAAAAATTTTCCGGGTTTGTTACGAAATCGATACTGCAGAATTCAACTGATCTTTCGCCGAATAGGTTCTGGAAAGTAAATGCTCCGACTCATTCACACACATTTGTCTTTCAGTTTCAAAATTCGCATTTTTGCTCCGAAAAAAAAGTTCATTCAATGCGATCCTTTTTTTTTTTCCAATCAAGTTTTTATTAACTTGTATGTATAATATGGACTCCGTATGATGTAATATAATACAACATAATATTATATTGTATTGTGTAATATAATATGAATTTTAGTTCCATCATATGAGTTGTAAAAAAAAAAAAACGAATACATAATATTATACATAAGGCCATAACGCGTGTGGTCCGCGAATCTTGGGACGTCACTTCTCGTTCCATTCCCTCGCGGTTCGAGGCGCATTCCCGCATCCGCAAACACGGGTTTTCGGATGTTATTCTGTTCTCGAGAGATGCGCGGACACGTACGCGCGGAAGCTGCGAAATGGGGTTCGTCGTTGGATGGTCGTGAAAGAGAAAAAAAAAAAATCCAACGGGCACGACGACGATGCTGACTGTGACTATGGTGCGGAGGGTACAGGACTCGTTCACGTTCATTCTCGCGGACTCAGAGGCCGCAATTGCCATTTAAAAAATTTCGCACGTGAGCCACGTGGCAAGCGTGGAATTATCCGGCTAACGCGGGGGCGGCACGAAGAATGCGCTCGCTCCGAACGACCGTGCGGAATCGGTCTTTCGGCCCTCCCATTTTTTTTTTCACCCTACGTATACATATATATATATACTTATATATATATGTATGTATATGTATCGACGCGCATAGAGCACTGGGATTTTTCCGATTATCCTGAATTTCGAAAATTCTTTTCAACTGATATTGAAAATCAATTTTTTGAAAAGCAAAAAATTATTTTTATGCTCATTAAGATGTTTTCTATCTTACAAATCGATTTGAAGTATTTAAAAAAAAAAACAATTTTTCAAAAACATGAAAACAATTTTGAATAGCAATTGGCGTATTTTTGAATTTTATTCTGTCGATTGTCTGGGAGTTTACCTGTGCAGAAGCGACTCTACCCCTCGCAACTAAAACCCGGCACTCACCTGGAACAAAAAACGAATTTCGCCTATTAGTTTATCGCAACAGATCGCGAATATTGAATATCGTTTCCGTTCTTTTTTTTCTTTTTTTTTTTTGCCAATCACGTTTGTGTCCACCGTTTTTTTTTTTTTTTTTTTTTTTAATCAAATATCAGTCTCCGGAAAAGCCCCGGCTAATTTCGTTCAGCCACATGTACAAAAATTTTCGGGATGTTTATCGTTGCCGTGAAACTGCTCGTTTGTCGATCGAGTTTCATCGATACCTCCAATCTATCGTAAATTTCCCCATACCCCCACCCCCATCCATGCGTACATTAAATTCTTCAATTAAAACGTAATATTTCTTCATCCTCCACAAACCCATAAATGTGGAGAAAAACGGTGAAAAAAAAAAAGAAAAAAAAAAAGAAAAACATCGACTTCCATTAATCCAATCCCATATCCCGGTTGTAGGCCGGGGGTATTGCGTTTTGTCGGTTGTACGATATGCCGTAGTATACACAGTGCTCAGTAGCCGAGGGAACCGGGCCGGCTCTGTGTGTCGGGGTGGATCTATGCTTCTGGTTGCTGGTTTTAGTACGCTCGTCGAATTCACAAAACAGCCACATCAAACGAAATCGACGAAGCCTCCGCCTGAGCCGCTGGGGGATTCGTTTGGCGAATCGAGCCAGCAAACGAACCAACGATACACATACGACCCGCGCCAAAACAGTACAATAGGGTCGGGACAAACAAAAAAAAAATCTATATTAGCAACATTGCCAAAAGCGTTGGAAAAAAAAAAAAAAAAAAAAAAAAAAAAAAAATAGGCGAGGGAGTATAAGTGGGGACTATCGAGACTGTTAAATTTTTGCCTTACGATAAAGTGCGCCGAGTCGCGACGTGGATGTGATCGAATTTTCTTTCTGTTTGCATTGTCGGAGGTTTTGTGTAGGGCCGGTCGGCGGGTCTCGCAGACGGCACCGGCGCTCGGGGAATTCTGCACGAGTTGTGCTTTATTCCCGTAGGAGTGGAGCGGGGCGAGACGGAACACCGTGGTAACACGGTCTGATTCGCCAATTTTTTTTGCTGAAGTAAGAAGTAACCAGTCCGGAGCAATGTCGAATTCTCCGATGAAAACTGGCCCGTTTTGCCCCTGTAGGCGTCGAGTCGACGATCGAGAATAAAAGGGCACATTGAGTAGAGCGGAGGAACACCCAGTAACAAAGATTCCGACGTTCAATACACTTTTTTGTTCACAAACGTTCATGGTAAAATTGAGACACACTTTCGAGAAGGTCGAAATTTTTTTTTTTTTTACCGTCCAGCGGGACAAAATGGAACAGCGTATTGCCAATCCTTTCAGCGAAAAATAAAAACTAAAATACAAAAAAAAAAAAATACAAAAAACAAACCTTTTACAAAATCTCTGAAAATCTCATTTCAGCCGGAGAACAATGATCCATTTCGCCCCGCTAACCTAGTCAAGTCAGAAGCACGGGGAGAGAGAGGATCGGGAATAAAAGTGCGCATTGACTGTCGAGGATGGATGACGGATGGACGATGAGCGCGGTTCATCGTTCGTTGGGCTTTCAAGTCCCTCGATGAGAGAATAAATGGAAAGTGAACTGCACGACCCGGAGTGGGGGGGGGGGGGGGGGGAGCGGAAGGGTCTGAACAGGGAGAGATAAAGAGTCGGAGCGGCAGAGAAAAAGAGAGAAAGAGAGAAGGAACGGTATTAACCCTCCGACTGTCCCTAGGTGATTATCTAATACACGACCGGGATACATATTGTGTCCTGCGATATATAAGAACTACACGGAGAGAGAAAGAGAGTTGTTGCGATGCTGTATTGGGATGTAGTGAGTATGGTCCAGAGGCGAACTGATGACACGAGGGCAAAGCGTTCCAGTGAATAGCTCCCGTTCGGATTGGGGTGACGATCGAGCAGTAGAGTACACACGTAAGCGCGTACAAAGTACAAACCGTAAATAGTGCACCGAACGATGATGGAAGTGAGTACAAAGAGAAATTTTTTTTTTTGTTTTTTTTCAACGGGCTGATACAATTTCGTCGAGCATAAGGTACGGATACCTGTTTTTATATACACGTATATATATAAATATGTGACGATATCGATGTTGGGTATGAAAAAAATAAAACGGAGCGAGATTTTGTCATCTTCGAATTTTCGGAAAAATTCGCTTAGTCTGATTCTGGGATTTTATCAATTGAACTATTATTATCGGTATTATTTTATTAATAGTCCAATTAATTGGTATTATCAGCTTGGTTGTTATTACTACCAGTTAGTATTATTATTCATTAAGAATATGTGTTTTGAGATAATCGCGGGAAACGTGTCAGTTCGTTAGTCGCCAAATTGTAATCCATCGTCGCGCAGTTTTAAAAAATTTATTCTTTCGAGAATGCCTCGTTGACATTTTGGGATCGACTTCCATTTCACCGCGGAAGGGATGATAGGACCAATGATCACACGATAATGGATAATCAATGACCACTTTTACCAATGTACACATTCCGGGTTTTGTCGCATTATCCATTTTATTTCTTGCACCCTTCTCACTGTATCTTGGACCATTTCTTCCTCCGGAACCCTCGAAAGAACGCACGAGCTGGAGAACAGCAGCAGCAACGGCATCGCCGCGTACGACGACATACGGCTTACGGACGGGGGGTTGGATTCAAAGAGCCAGCAAAAAAAACAACCCTTTCTGCGACTGCCGCCATTTATAACGTGTCGCCTCGTCCCAACACACAGAATGCCAGGTCGCAGGAGAAAAAAGGACGGAGAAAAGGGAGGCTCGATCGGGTTCGCCTTTTTCCGGAGGGGGTTTCGCTTCTCTCGGGCTGGAGCGCATGGCGGAGAACGAAAGGAAAGGGGACGGACGGTGGATTTCAGGGGGTCTCTACAAATTGCTGGCCTGCCACTCAAATTGGCCCGACAACGAACAATCGCTCCTATTACGTCGCATTTGTCGGTTCCCGGGCGTTCTCTTCACCCGTGTCTCCTCACTTGTTGGTCTCTCGCTCGCCTTCTCGTCTGCGCGATTCTCTTTCTCGCATCCCCTCGAATCCCCCTCGTTTCTACCGATCTCGTGTTACTTTTTCATAAGTGAGGGACCATCGGGTCCTACATGCACCTAGGGCACCTCTGCGGGGACGCGTACCCGGTTACCGGGCTACAACAAATTCGAGGGTTGCTTCAGGCTCGCGGAAGTCCAACGGTGACGCCCGGTTTCCTTCGCCTCGGAAACTTTACGATCGTTCTGCGCTCGAGCCACGTGTCGTGCGAGACGATATCGCGTGGTCCGAACCCTTCACCCATGGCTTAGAAATAAATATAAAAAAATGGAGTCTTCATTTTTTCTTCGACGGATCATTTTTTTATGTTTCATGAGACATGGAAAAAAAATTGGCGAGCTAAACGATCCGGATTTTTTTAATCGGAAGCGACCGTCATTATAATTTGAGGAATCGAAATTCGTGCTCGAGATATTAATATTTGTAGTCGATTATTTCGATGATACTGTGAGAAATTATCTACTGGGAACTATCCGTTATAGTAGGAAATATCATTCTCCTTTTCAGTGCAGACTCCCATGTGGGAATCCGCACGGAAGCATCGATAATTATACTCGCATCCGGGATCCAATGAGGTCCCTCCGAAACATTAATTACAGAGTTAGTCTCGCGTCGCGGAAGTTCGCCGGTGCCGCCCAATTTCCCGATCGCTCCGCGTTCCCAATGTACGACAAATTATCTGTAGTGTGGTCCGATTTTTTCAATGTTCCCTTATTAACAAAAAAAAAACTACAATTTTTTTCGATGACCAGTTAATTTTTTTTTTTTTTCATTTTTCTTGAGCTACTTTCCCATGAGATTTGCCATGTGGCAAATCTCCACGGAATCCCGGATAATTACTCGCACCGTTGTCGCGACACTCCGCTTATCGCTGATGGATCCTCAGCCGAGAACTGCCGAATATCACCGCTGAGACTCAAGGACTTAATGGACTATTGATGCATTTTTAATTGATTGTTTAGAAAAAAAAAAAAAGCGCATCAATTACCGGCAGTCGCGTCTTGGCGAAAGACGTTTCTGAGGAAGTGACGAATGCACGAAAAGTTTGTGAAAAAGGCCGAGGTGACGAGGCTACATTTTGAGGAAAATTTCGTCGAGTTTCTTTCCTCGGTGAGTGGACCGAGTGTCTTTCGACGAGTGGGTCTAAATTCGAGAAGATGCGCACCGCAGACCCTCCGCAGGATATCAGCGGTGATACCGAACAGGCGAGAAACGAAGAGGGTCATCTGTTTCCGAAGCTTATGGCTTTTGGCTTCTGTTTCTGCCGTTTGATCCTCGACGTTCCGTTGAGCGGGACCGAGAGGAAGAGGAGAAGGCGTTTTACCCGGAGAGGAGAGACACGCATGCACCGAGTCGAATACCAGATGTGACCGAGTGTCAAAGACTAGGGACTGGGCACGCACAGTGATTCTCGGGGCAACGTTGTTACGGTACAACATTTGTTTTTCTAACCACTCGGAACGGTCGTCGAGGCGTCTCGTTTTTTTGTATCATCAACCCTTGACGACGATTCCTATTCGGGGATGATTCGTAATTGCCGGCCGTCCGGAGCGGTTCGTCTGTTTCGGAGCATGAAATCCTCGGACGTTGAGAAATTCGTAATGAAGTTTCTGCCTCGTAAGGCGATATATATAATTTAATAATAATTTCAAGAGAATAATTGAAATGATTTTTATTAGAAAGCTTTCACCGGAAGTGTTTCGATGTATGACTTTAAGACAGTCAAAAAATTTTCTGCTTTTCAGAGGATTATTTTTTATGTTAATTTTTTAGACGTCGTTTACACGTGCTTGAAGGCGACCAGGAAAAAGAGGTACAAATTCGTAACGATTTGTTATGATATTTCGTCTGCTTGTATTTCGCGCGAAGCATTGTTTTCAAAAATTTTGTTTGTCATCGATATGTTTTTTTTTTTTCCGGATGTCTCGAAAATTGGGAAAATAAATAGAGGGATCCTATCGTAGGTGGTTTCGAATGTTGCCGACGAGCCGACGGCAGGAGCGAGAATTTATCGGCGGTAGACAAGAGGCGAAGGCAGTCGGGACAAAGCCAACGAAAGATTCGGCCTCGGGGACTTTTGGCGACAGTTCGACAAGATGCGAACAGGAGAGGACAATAAGAACGAAGAAGTCGAAAGAAACACGCTGACCGCAAAAGCGATTGCAAACAGATGCGCGGACGCGAGGTTGCCGTAGCTTAGGAACCGCTTTGATATCGAACGATAAATATACGAGTGTACGTTCTCGCTGCTTTCATTCGATTGCGGCGGAGCTTTGAGCTCTCCGGCTCGTTCCTATCTCTCGGGGACGCTTCGGCAAAACTTTACGATCTTCCATCCGCGCCGCCTATTCTCCTCCCGTCTTCTTGTTTATCTTCTTCTCTCATCTGCGCGCATAAACCTTCTCTCAGTCTCTATTCCACTGCGGTTCCTCTTCCGTAGATTGCTTCTTTTTTTTTTACTTTTGTTGTTTCATCCGCAGTTCAATCCTCTCACCGATTGGCTCCGAATTCGTGCATCCCGACCTCCACTCCTGTCCACCAAAAGTGCGAGAAACTCGTGCAAAGCTTCGAATTCCCACCTCGCGCTGCATCTTCACTCCGAAGTTCATGCAGTTTTTTTTTTCGAGCTCTTCCGTCTCGGAAATGAGAGTCAAAGGTACCGGCTTATGGTCAATCGATGCGTCGAGGGATCAAAACCTGGGCAAAAGGTCGAAATTTATAGTCGTCGGGACTTCAGCTTGAGTGCTCGATTCGTGTTTTTTTTTTTTTTTTTTTTTCATTTTTTATTCCGTTGCAGTTTTCCGGACGCAAAGGTGATGCAGAACGGATGACGGATTAAGAGACCATGGAAACTGACGTGAGTGGTTGCTCCATTTGGGCGTAACAGTGTACTCTCCTTCGCTGGGTATTTATAAATACCTTCATGTGTGCATCGACTGCTCGGAAACGAAGGGGCGCATTGCGAGAACAGTTTGATGCGTCAAAAGGTTCGGACGCGGCCCTTTTCGTTCTCAGCGGTCGACTGCGCGCGCTCGGCGCACACCAGAAGGTTCGATAATTAGAGCGGCGTAGTGGCAAGCCGTGTTTGCTGTAAAAGCATTCCGTCTGGAGCTGTCCGTTCGAGCTGCTAAGTCGAAACCGGTGAACTATTAAAAGGTGACTTTATTATTATCTCGAGCTCTCTGAGATCTCTTCCTACGCTCACTAGCTCGAAGCTCATGGCTTTCTCCGAGTGACGAGAGAGCCCGATAATCCTATCGCTCAATTATTCACTCCGCTCTCATTTTTTCCTACTCCATTTACAATTTGTTTATTTTTTTCCTCTCAACATTATCGACCCCGACTACGCTTGTTTTCATACGTTCCAGCTAACTGAATTGATACGCTTTTTTTCTTCATCGAGTGAGAGTGTGTTGGTAGGGAAAAAAAAATTCGAGGTTTTCGAATGGAATTTTTTTTTTTTTTTATTGCGAGAGTCGGATTGGTCGTAAAATAATATTTTTGTTTCTACAATCGCTGCTCTCGAAGTTGGCCTATTTTGTGAGATGGTATTTTGGACTTTGCGGGCTTTTGTTTTCCGCTGACTCCACTTTCTGACGAGGTCGGAGTCGGAAAGGATCGACTTCCGTGAAGAACTGACCTCCTTTCGGCCAAGATAAAATTCTCGTAGAATACACATTCTTATCGATGCGCGTGTTAGCTCGCACACAGCCGCGCACAGAGAAATCAACACGCGGAAAAGAAGGTCTCAGTGGGGAAGAGACCCCATCGATTTTTCCTCAAGTTTCGGCGTTGACGGAAATATCCTCCCACGTCTCGTTTCCTCGCTCGGAAGATGAGAGAAGCGTCGGAGGGCGAAACAAGCGACCCTCCGAATGAATCTTTCCGGCGATATCCCTCAGGCGAGAAACTTTTCTCACCGGCTCACGGATGAACGACACGCTTGATTAGACACTTTCCTCCAATCTGCGAAAAAAAAAAAAAAAAAAATCTTCTCGCCGTCTCATCCAACGAGGATTTTTTTCCCCGAAAATTTTCGATTTTTTTTTTCTTCACTACATCTCGTTATTGTTCGCAATTTAATGCTCTGTTCAAGTATTCTGGTTCAATCTCCATCTCTATACAAACGAACCGGACAACACGTTAACATACGAGAAATTTAGACTCAAAGGATTCTTTTTTCACGGTGAAAAAAAATCTTCGCCATCCACGAAATTTTAAGTCGAAGTCTTGTTGCCGATTTTGTTTTTTTCCTGCCCACTTTTCGTTATTATCGGAAACTTATGGGCAAAGTCGGGCACTTGCTGGCTACGTTGATATAAGGCGATTCATGCTCTCTTCCGGCGCACTCGTCGAATCTCGAGTTCTATACAACGGACCCGGACAACGCATTCACATATGAGAAATTTCGAGAGAAAGGACGTACGGTGAAGATATGAGAGCGTCGAGTGAGGAAAGCGGAGACGCAGAGGCTACCGACGGAAGGGACTCCACAGAAATCCAATCGACGTTATTGGATCCTTATTTCACTGCAGACTTTGCCCTCTCGAAAAAAAAAAAAAAAAAATCTC
Organism: Listrodromus nycthemerus; assembly: GCA_963978505.1. NCBI lineage: Eukaryota > Metazoa > Arthropoda > Insecta > Hymenoptera > Ichneumonidae > Listrodromus > Listrodromus nycthemerus. The sequence goes on from OZ021679.1 coordinate 1,874,749, forward strand.
GTATCAGCACGCACCCGAGGCGGATGGGAAGGCTGCTCGCTTATTGACCGTGGTCCAGCAGCATCGCCAGCCCTTTCGACCACTGTCTTCGTCCTTCCCGGACTCTCCTTCTTTGGTTCTCCGCTGCTTCTTTGCCGCCTCATAGAAGACTCACCCTTTCACGCTTACGTGTTCTCTCCTACCGTTCATCTTCTCCCTTTTCCCACTCGATGTTTGCTTATTGACCGAGAGACAGCACTTCGACTACCGGCTTGTACATTTCTCCTCCGGGTATTTCGGTCTATTTTTTTTTGTTTTTTTTTTTTATGTTTTTTTTTTTTTTTGTCTTCTTCGTCGAGAAATTACTCGACTCCGACTATTTACATTGTCACTGGGAATCTTTTGAAACGTGGGACGATAATTCGCTGGTATCTCGAGACTATGCGGAAAATATCTCTCACGGATGTTTCGGTCGCTTCGCGAATTATTGACGAATGTCGGGAGTATCGAGGAATTAATTTTATTAATTCCGTCGTGCCGATGGTGATCAATGAAAATCAAGAAAATCGAGCTAATTTCTCGCTATTATTTTCGCATCGATCGTTTCGTCTTTGGCGAAGATTTACCACGATTATTTCACTCGTTTCGCTAATTATCGACGAACGCCGAGAATGTCGAAAAAAATTTCAAAAATATCTTCGATCTCGCATCGTCGATGTTTGCAATTTTTTTTTTTTTTTTTTTTTTATGTTTTCAATCCATCACCGGCTCTCGATGAGCACAATGGAGTGTCTCCACGACTGACGGCAGCTTCGCCGATCGGACCCGAGTCGTTTCTTCCTCTCGTGTGCATTACGTCGCCCGTCGAAAGAACGAAGGTAGTTCGTGACGCTCGTGCGATTCTCAATGGAAAAGCGATACGAGGATGAGTAGAACGGTATCGAGGGACGAGGGGAATAGCCGGGAATACAAAGAGGATTCTCCGGGTTCTCTTTTGAAGAGCATTCGAGCGAGCGGAGTCGAGTGAGAGGGGCGCGCCTTTGGCCCGAACATCGGTAGTCCGGAATAGCGTAATTATATTACGACCGAGGATCGTCGTCGTATTCCGCTTTTCCCGAATGTTTTCTTACGTTCGAGGACCGGGCGACGAGACGGAAGGTGGAAGATAGAAAATACTGTACTCGAGTCGGAAAATTGGGAGGAACGGTAAATCGTGGAGCGAGGAGAGAAAGATAAAGGGGCGAAAGGGAAATGAAGGGAAGAATAAGGTCCTTCCTCGACGGCGCTCGAAAAGGATCGTCGAAACGCTCGATTATTCTCCGCGACTTCAAACGATTGACTTGTATAGACGGGAAGACTCCGTGCAAAGTACGTTTCTCAAGTACTCTCCCAATTCCTTTTCTCTTCTCTTATCGGTGCGGATCATTCCTGGGAAAATAGTGAAAGAAAAGGAGAATAAAATTTTTTAGGGAGTCGTTATCGATTCTGCTGCTGCTTCCGTCGAGTCAAATTGACTCGACGGAAGGCCCCAAAGAAAAGAGTCTCGATACTCCAAATTCCCGAGCGTTTAATCGTTGAACTCTCGATTTATGAATCGTGGAAACTTCATAGGGTCGTTTCTAAAATTCTAGCGTCTCGATTTCGCTACGAAGAAGCCAAGAACCGTTTGTCGACCACAAAAAATTGTAGCTTTCCAGGAGAAACAAATCTACTCTACCAATCTTACTACTTGCGAATAGGGAATAATTAATACATTTTTTTTTTCCGAAAGATGATGGATATTACTCCGGTTGGTTTTAACGTGAATGGTCGAGACATGAAAAAAGTGATCGGCTGAATAAACATGTTCATACATATTTCAGGAGAACGAATGAGAGATACAAGGAATTCTTCTCTGGAGCGTCACGAGAATTTTGAGCAGTCGTCTAATTGCTTCGAAACCTTTCACAAGCGGTGCGACACTCGCCGTCCCAGACCCAGGAGATGATTAATGGACGGTATTATATTCTTGTGTGTATGCGGTCGAAAGTCGGGATCGTGCCCTGCGAGCGTTCTCCAACCAAACCCAGTGAAATGCAACCTCCGGGGAACGATCTATTCTTCCGCTGACGTGACGCTTCTGCTTTCGCTGACAATCCCCGTCGTTTTTACATTTGGGAAACCGGTCGAGTTTTTTTTTTTTTCTATTGTTCAGTTACAAAAGATTCTTTTATCTGTTTATTTATTTTTTTAAATTATTCATAGTGGTAATATATCGTGCATTAACGCGTCCCGGGTCTTTCAAAGTTTCTGTACGGTAGATGGACGGATAGTTTTTCGGATAAATGAATCTCATTAATAAACAATGAATCTCGACAATGGAAAGAAAGTTCTACGAGACTCGAATTTTCATATGGATCGGTTGTAGAATATTAAATAAAAAATGTTCTTGAAGGTGCGATTACGAACCTCGTGAGAATTCATTTTTCACCTATTATTACAATTCGAACGATTTTGAGATCATCAATAATTAAATTGCTCGGCCTTAGTGAAAATAGGAATTTTATCTCGAAATTTTTCCCGAATAACGGACGAAAAATTGTGGATTTTGGGTGTAAAGAAAATAATAGCTTCGAGCTGTTTTTCCAGCTCTTGACAACCTTCCCGAAATTCCGTTGCTTTTATCGTTCTCCTTCGTCTCTTCGCCATTTCTCCCATTATCTTCAGACTCGTGTTTTCAATACGATCGTCGAAAAATATTTATTCAACGAATTTCGAATATTCGATATATCATTCATTGGCCTTTCTCTTGCTCGGGTCGGAGGAATAATCGTGTGGTATTTTCTATTCGGACACAAGCCGGGCTTATCTTATCGGCAGGATTGGCCACGGGTGGGATCGGAATCTCGTGTACTGGATGGAAGATAATTTTATGTACATGCCGTGTAGGAGCAAGTGTTTCCGGTCGCATTTCTCGGCCAATAATCTTACCGATCCGTGGCCCTCGGCGGTGCGTGCGCCACCCACGCGAACCCGAGATAAACACGAGAATCGTGAGACCGCCTGTGCCGTTCATTCCGGCCAACACAACGAAAACGGGCATGGACACTTCTTCGCATACTTTACGTTTCTCCTTACCATGCTCTCACCTCGCTTTCTCCACTTCAATCTTGCACATTCGACGACAGAGCTCTTCGCGAAAATTCGAAAGAAAAAAATTCCGTTCAAACGACTTACCGAAAAAATTAAAAAATTATTTTTTTTTATCGAATATTTTCCGTGGCGAAATTATGTGAGACAATTTTTTTTTTTTTGGCCTACGACGATTTGACGAGATTCCGACGTGGTTTTTAATTCGAATAACGAGATCGTTAAAAAAAAAAGATGTTTCATCGACGAGTTAATTATGGTGCATTGTCGAAGGATGATTGAAAGATTACTTTTAATAGGTTATTTTTGTTCGATCCTTATATAGATATATATTTTTTTGAAACTACTTTCGCCAACGTGCCGAATGCCGTACATTCGGAATTAAGGGATTAAAAAAAACCAATATTGTGAATTAAGCAGGGCTGGTCGATTTCACGTAAATGTTGAACCGAATCGCCACGTACATTATCCAGATCCGCTCCCCGTTTAATCCCAACCAAAGATATCTCGCTTATTTTTATTTTCCTTGACCCAATAGAAAATCGTCCAAGAGCGTGCCATTTCTGTCACGTTCGCCATTCGTTCCACGTATGGTACATTGGGTATTAAAAAAAAAAATACTAATATTGAAAATTAACAATGTTTATTCGATTCGGCGCAAAGTTTGACTCGCGGTTCCACAAGAATATGCAGGTGTCTCTCCGTCCGGAAGATATTTTATTTTTTTTTCCGGCTCGGGATATAAAAATGTTTCAAGAACGTGCCATTTCTCGCTTCCACATTAGGTCTCCATCTGTGCTCCATCGAGACACATGTACGCATCCGCGCAGTATTGTAACATCGGAGCGGAATGTACGTGACACGAGAAGCGGTTCGTCCCGTTTCAGCTAACAATTCACGCTTCTCTCCTTCACATCTGCCCGACGGCCGGATTTTCTCTCGAGCGATCCGAAAGATCGTCCGAGATTCGTTCGTCGATTGTTCTTCGTCACGTTTCGCTACCAACTCTCGGCTCGATCGCTACCTCCGTTCTAGCGTAGCTTCGCCGTCGGTGACCGCGATCAGCGACGTGTCTGCGGCTTCGTCCACGGCTGCGGGACACGCGGAACCGGAGATTTCCACAGTGTCCAGACGGGCTTTATGAAAAGAAATTTCGTGCTGCAGGCGCAGCGAGTCCTCGGGCACGTGGTCCGCAATCCTCGATGAACGCAGGAAGCGCAGAGCAACCGTCCGTCCGTTTCGCTCCGCAAAAACCTTAGACACGTGTGCTGCACCAGTGCATCGCGACGGAACTATTGGACACACCTGAAATAAATTTCAAACGGCGACACGGAGTTTCCAGTCCCGTTCCAGCAGGGATTTTACCTTTTTTATCATTTTTTTTTTAGTAAATTATTTTTTTAATGCGTGGTCCGCAAAAGTGTGTCTGGCCCTTTATTTCGACGAGTAAAAGCTCTGCACGCTTGTGCTGCACCTGAAGTTCCAAGTCAGTGAACAGATTTTTTTCTTCCCTTCCTGAAGAGGTTTACATTTTTTTTTTTTAATTTCTTTATTTTTATTTTTGGAAGAATACGTTTTTTTTTAACTATGTTTTTGTTAAAGGTGTAGATTTTACCAAGGAGAGAGGAAAAATTGTACTTGCTGTTGGAAGCTGTGCAGTATCGTAAGAAATGTACGAGGGTTATTCGATGACCGCGTGCGAAACGCCGGAGCATTCCGTGACAATGTCGGACCCGGAGAGGAAACGAGAACGGCAGTAAAAGAAAGGTAGAGAAAGATATCGGCGCCTGTGAGATCGCACACGGTGAGGCCGCGTCTGTTGCACACATTGCAAGCGGAAACCGCTAGAGAGAAGTCTACGGAGGATACGGAAAAAGAGTCGTGTTCGGCGACTGGCGACTCGAGCGAAAAAGCCACCCAGAGTGCATCGGAAAGACTCACGAACCCCCGCGGTTTGCCACACCGCGGGGCAGTCCAGTCGACGGCCGAGTGTCCAAACATATCCGCTGCCGAAAAACTGACAAAACATTGACCGATACCCACCGAATATATTTCGAACACCCGAATTTTCGGTTGCAATAGTTATTTTCCCACATGGTAAAACACGGTGGAAAAATCCCTGTGAAATTTAATGCGCCAGTGTCTGAAGTATTTATGCGTCGAGTGTGACAAAAATTCAACGGCCCTGATGTCAAAAATTTTAGAAATACTTCCATTCATTTTCTGGTGCTTTGCGTTTACGATTTTTTGTAATCCCTGTTGGCGAGAGACATTGAAAAAAAAAAAAAAAAAAGATTAAAATAAAATCCCCGGGTCATTTGGGAGTCAACAGGAAGATTGCCGATCTCGGATCGGGTGGCCATTTTTTTCGTGAATTTTTTTCGAACACCGAAAGATTGCCAGACGAGCGTTACCGATCGCACAGCGGTCGTCCTTAAGACTACTCGCATTTTAGTCACGATTTTGTTTCCTCTCTCTCTCTCTCTCTCTCTGGCGAAAAAACGACGAAGGGCTTTTTCACGATCTCTGCCGTTTTTACTGGAGAACGGGAATTACACGCATAATAGAATGCCAAACGAAACTACTTCTACCTCTCGCTGTGTAGACGGCTCGAAGTATAATACCCTTCCTTCGGGCTTCCCGCTGTTGTTCGCCGACGCTCCGAGCTTGTTTTGTTTACGCTCTGACTATCCTTATTTCCCTCGGTGGGAACAATTAGCTTCTCTTATGGGCACTGCGGAGGATAGCTTGGTCCCCGCAGACACGCCCTCCACCCTCGGCACAGTCCGAGCGACGCTTTTACCTCGAGCGCCGTTTACCTGGTTCCGGAAAATTTGGAAAATAAACAGCGACGAGTGTGTCCTCTGTGTGTTCCCCCTGGAGTTGATTTACCCGGTTAATTATCTGATAGCCAAGATGCATCCTGCTCCGGGGCTCTTCGCGAGCGCTCTTGTCGACGATCTCGGATTATCGTTTGTCCAGATTTTTTTTTTTTTTTTTACGGACAATTAACGACGGGCTTTTGCCGGAGGTTAAACGCTGGCTTTTTTTAACGTTCTTTTTAATTAGTTGAATTTTGTGGATTTAACGAAGAATCACGGCGGTGCATTTTAGTATTATTATTGTATAATAATAAGACATCGGCTGGTTCTTGGTTCGGAACCCAGAAATTATGAGTAAGAAAATTAAGCGCCTTTCCGTTTTATTTTATCTTTTCAATTAGGTGGATTTTGCAAATTTAAAAAATATTTCACTCGGGAGACAACGCCTCGGTTTTTACGGAAATTAATCTTCAACATTTTTTATTGTAATTTTAAAAATGTTCAGCGGATGGATTTTTGGCACCTCGTTCAATATATTGCATTGCTTGTCTCAAAAACTCCCTATTAAATCGGCTGGTTCTTGGCTCGGGACCCAAAAAATGGCTGAAAGGAAAATGAACCTTGACCCCTCTGGTGGTCTCGACGCTCCGCTCCTCGCCTGACAAATTTCCAGAAAGGAAAATAACAATTTTTAATCCCGTGACGGATGACTCCGAGGACCGCCTCAGAGATAAGGATCTCGTTTTGCTCTTTTCCGCATCTTCCGCCCTTATCCCAGCGCCGTCACCCTCAGAGGGTGAGCCAGCGCTGACTCTTTCAGGACGATTCCTCGAACTCCCTTGGCCATTAATGCCTCGTTAAGCGTTCCATCGAACAAACTCACCGAAGACTCCTCTAGGACAACTTCAGGTAACATCTTCTCTGAAAGACTCCGAGCCGGTCGCATCCTATTTCTCGGCCGAGTGAAACACAGAGAAGAAGCTCTTCTTCATCTTATCGCTCACTCGCCGTGGCTCTTCGTTCCACTCAATTGCCTCTCTTCGCTCAGTTCGAAATTCTTCTCTTTTTTTCAACATATTTTTCTACCATACTGCGTGTCCTATCCAAATAAGCTTTTTCCATTACAATGCCGAGGCTAATTCGACCCTCGAAGGGAGGAAAAATATAGGCGAAGGAGAACGGTGAAAATTCTTTACGATCGTAAAAATCTTGTTTTTTTTTTTATTCGTCCGGAAAAATGATGCATAAGAAGATCCGTCGGGTTTTTGAAAATTATCTTCTAAGCGTTGAAAAAACAATGTTATTGTCACGTGGCCCGTCGGCGAGGCCGTCGGTTACGATTTTTTTTTTTTTTCTGAGGGAAGGAGCGAGAAGAGAATACGCCACCGAAGGAAGACGGACGAAGAAGCCTCGAAGGGCTTCGCGCAGCAGTTACAATAATAAATTTAGGGAAGGGATGACGAACGGTTGGTAGCTGCTAAATGGGTGTTTCACCCCTCGAGGAAGAAACCCTCAGAGTCTGTGTCCCGTCCTCGTGGATCTTTTTCAGCTTTCCGCGGAGACGTTTGTCCGGAGTTCATTGAAAATTAGAAAAATAAACAGGAAACGCATTGCAGCCGAGCCTCGACGTTGTACCTTGGAAAGCTGAGCAATGGTGAACCATCGATGTAAAACGCATTACAGACGTGCCAAGGGACTCGGCGTTGCAGTCACCAGCTCGACGAGTGGCTGAACGGACGAAAAGTTTTTTCAGCCGCCAACTTATTTCCTCCAAGTCTTTTCGGATAAAGTTCAAACGCTAAGGGTGGTTTGCGCGCGACGGCTGGAAGTGCGTTTTAATGGGCTGAGACATGAAGAAACTGCTCTTTTTCTATTAATTTTTTCGCTGCCACGTGGAAACAGGCTAAACTTGGTCTACGTAGAAGTCAGTTCGTTTTTCCAAACTTCATCACGATTCTCTCGAATTTCGACGGTTTTTCGGATTCGCGTGTCACAAAAGCCGAATAAAAAGGTAAATAACCGACGACTCGAACAGCACGACCGGCTTTTGAAAATAATAAAATTCTTCGACGGAAAGGAAGATTCGTGTTTGATATAGGTTTTTTTTTTTTTTTTTTTTTTTCAATTCAATCTCGATTATCTCGAATTACGACGATTCTTCGGATTCGCGTGTCACAAAAGCCACGTGAAGACGAAAATAACCGACGAGCCAAACGGCACGACGGCTTTTGAAAGTAATAAAATCCTTCGACGGCAAGCAAAACTCCTACTTTTTCTCCCTTCTCCGCCCACTTTGGGCAAATGCGCCAGGATATAATGTAAGCCGTGTCCTGGCACTTCGTGTACCGTAGGGAACAGTCGAGTTTCCACGAGCGCGTTCGGAAAAGACTCGAATTCCTTCCCCAGAGCTCTCGCCCTACAGCGTTAAACTAATAAACTCCCGAAACCTTTCCGAAGCTCGAATTATCGTCCGCTGCTTCCTGCCGAGTTCTAACTTCGGCACGCTACCGCTAATAGATTTACTTCTGTGCGACCTGACCAAACCGTCGCTTGGAAAGGAAAGAAAAAAAGAAAATCGTCGAACTTTATCACGCATCGCGACAAGAACGAAATGACAGTTTAAACGCTTCGGTCTGCGGACGAGCGGAAGCCCGTGTAATCCATTCGTTCGTGTCTTTGACACCGTGAATCCATGTTTTTTAACTGAAATCCCACCAATTTAAATTTTAACCCTTCGAGTACCGGCGCGTTCTTACCAAGAGCGGACGATCGTGTCTTCTTGTAACCCTTGAAAACCATACAGATGTTCCCAATAAATATTGTCCATCTTTAAAAAAAAAAATAACACTTAAAGGTACGTCCGTGAATTTTTTGAGATTTTTTTTTTTTTTGGACACATAAACTTATTGTTCGAGTAGTTGGAATTTTGCTTCTTGGCGAATGGTGAAGGGTTAAAAATTAATGTTTCTTTCTGGCCGAATAATTTTGATGATAATAATCTCTGTTGAGATTTTTATTGAAATTGATTAAATTCGTATGTGAAACATCGCTTGCCATTTCGCCGGCTCGCTGAATGACCACAGCCTTCCACTCTGGATTATTCTTCGACGCGGCTGTAATAACGACGCGTAAGCGGTTTCCATTGTGGGCCGATGGTTGGAGAAAAAAAATTACCGCTGCTCATTCAGCCAATTTATAAATAAAAACAGGCATAAGAAGCGAGGCGCTCTGCCTGAGAATTTGGAGGTCGATCGGTGAGGTATTTAACTGAGAACAGATGCTGCACGGAAGGGGGTAAAGGGGGAGCGAAACCGAGGGAGGATACACGTCAGGTTGTAGGCCTGGAGGATCTTTCCTCTCTTCCTTTTCGATTCTTTCTTGAAGAACTCTCGCGTGCTTCCCCGCTCCTTGGCTTATTTTCCTCTCGCCTTCCGTATGTCGTGGAAGCGACAGTCATCGGGTTACAAGCCACGAATTATGGGTCATTTTTTATATTGTTTGGATCTGCTACACTTTGCCTCGTGTGTTTTTTCCCCAAATCACTTTCAGAGCCGTATACCGGATTCTCAGCTGACGATGCAATTTTTGTTTCATCATAAAATCTCCTGTAGCCTTTTACGAAATTGTGTTTGATTTTTTTTAAAAATTTTTTTTTACTCATTTTTTAATTAAGGGAGTGGAGATAATATTCGATTCGAAGACGATGGAACAGCTTTTTTTCCAGAGGCTGTGTAATCGTATTATACTTCCGGTTTGAAAAAAGATTCTCAGTCTGTGTTGGGCCTCGTAACTTGCACGGGATCGTTAAACGAGAAGGGCGGAACTTCCGGCCCGTTGAATAACTCGCCATAAGGCTATGCATTACTTCGGGCAGATTCGTATCTCCGTCGCTCGTTTGGTAGCTATTGAAATATTTGTACGGGAGCGCGTGGGTGAATTTGAACAAAAAAAATTATACTAGGACGCAGTCCACAGATTCGTCCGTTAATCATGCAACAGATACAATGACAAAAATCCTAGTCGTTTTTCGTACATACCTGAAACAGATGGAAATAAAGAATGGTTATTTCTATTGTTTTTTAAATATTAAATATTCAGATGCCGCGATAATTCCCTGTCCAGATATTCAATGGGATTGTCCACTTGAAAATGACAGTAATTCGTTTATTTATTATTTTTCAATTTCAGCATTTGATTTAAAAAGAAAAATTGCGAAGAATTCTCTCAAAGAACTAATAAAATATACTTTTATTATAAAATAAACTTTTAAAAATTAGCAGTTTTTGCGCTCCGACATCCTCGAACCGAAAGTCGAATTAAAACTGAACCAGTTTCTCCTTTTTTTTTTTTTTCGTTAAAAATCCTTCAACTCCTCAAATCCTTCGTACGCGATGAGCAAGTAAATATGTTTCACATTGCTCACCTCTAAGTGTCGTTAACTCGCAAAACGATCGTTTATCCACGGCCACGCCTCCCACTTACTTTTCTCGTCGGCAGGTGCCGCATTACACAATATCGTGTCCTAATACCTGACAATATGACTAACCCTCCCCGATTGTTTCTTCGAACTAATTTTCGTGGTGATACACCGATGCGTGTCCAAGAGCCCTATATCACCTTCGCCGGAACCACCCTTGGCCGCACGCTTCACACTGTGCTCGACTGTGACGTGCGTGCAAGTGCCGATAGGGTGGCGCGCGTCCGCGTCACGTGACCTCAACTAAAACGAGGTGCAGAAAAGAAAAAAAAAGGGAATAATTCGGAAAAAAAATAATTAACAACGAAGAACAGCCCCAATGTGGACTTTCAAGGCTTTCGGCTGTCGGTGATGAGAGAAGAGCGGTGTGGGCATGACTTGCGGAAGCGGAGGAAAAATCCACCCTTTTGCACCGCGGCGTCGCAAGGGTGTCGTCGCCATCAATCTTTGGGGACGCAGGACGGTGTTTTGGTATATTCCTCCCCTTCTCCCGGGTGATGCATGGCAAGTCCCGAACTCTCTCAGAGATATTCCACGATTCTTCCATAAAGCAACGCGATTGGGAATACGGTTATTGGCACTTTAAGGCAAAATTAGAAAATCTATATTTCATCGTGAATTTTATTGCTTTTTTTTGTTTGTAAAAATTTAATCATATGCAAATTTGGATACGAGTTCAGCCGATATTGATGTAAGGTGACGCGTACCCACCCTTCGCCAAGGTTTCGACCCGGCTTGCATTTTTTTTTGTTTGCCGCTGCATTCAAAATCACCCCTATTCGATCACAGGCTCGCGAGTCCCCCGTAATGTAGTAATATATCAAGGCACGAAGAAAGCTTACATCGAGAAGCTGCAACCCACATTCAGCCATTTACAGTTCAGCTTTAGTTAAGTAATGGCATCGGAGTCGAGAAACGTCACGAGGATGACTCGTTGAAATTTTTAATTATTTTTTTTTTTTTTTTTTTTACTGTCCGTCGATAATTTTATCATGGCTTTATTCTCGAAGCCCTCGAAAATAATGTGTCATCCGCAGTGGCGATGACGTAGCTTTTCATTGCCTCAATGAATCACACTATCTTTCGAATATACAAAAATTTATGGCGTTGTTTTTCTTTTACCGAGCGTAACTTTGCATGCTTTACGATTCTAAGCAAATTCGGCACTTTGAAGAATTTTTGTACATTATTGACTTTGTGGAATAATCATTTTAAATTTGGTAGATCTTTGCCGCGGATGCTCATGAAAGGTGACGCGTACGCACCCTTCACGAATGCTTCGACGACCCGGTACTCATTTTTTTCTGCCACATTAAAGTTCTCCCCTATTCGATCGAATGCTAACCGGTCCCCTCGAGAGCATGTGAAACACGTTCTTAAAGTGTCTCTTTCGCTCCACCGAGAGCACCACTCAAGCTATCTCTCTCGCACTCCATAATTCTCCACGTGCTTTTAACGTAGTAATATGTAGCGTACATAAAAAAAAAAACTTGCATCGCCACGCTGCAACGTACGTAACTATTTACAGCCCGGCTTCAGCTAAGCAAATCCCATAATAAAAAAAATTTCCCGCTGTACGAGTGTGGGTGAGTCAGGCACAAAAAAATTAGAACCGCTTTAACTCCAAAATTCTTTGTCCGACCAAGCTGAAATTTTCCACACGACAAGTTAAATATTTTTATTTTGAAGTCAACGATTTTCGGTTTTATTTTGTACGCAATCGTTTTTTTTTTAGTCCGATGTGACTCGATATATTTTACGAATTAAGGGAACTTCGGTATTTTTGGAGTAATCTTTTATTTCGGAAAACTCGATTGCACATCGAGCCGAATAAAGACGATTGTAAAATTTAATCGTTCTTTATGAGCTGGTTTAATTCCTCGGCAATGTGTACGATGAGTCATCGGGCTGTCGCGTCTTTATGAGACACCGAGACCCTGGTGTTGCATGGGAAATAGGTTTTTCGAAAAGTACATTTGGTATTAGGACCGATGATTCAGTCATCGACGCTCGGAATGTCAATTATACGGCTCTACGCCAAGAATCCCGATATCATTAGTCGACCGGTTCGTTCATTGTTGTTTGAAAGTGGACACGGCGAGGGGAAAGCGAATATAATGGAGTCAAAAGCGAAATGCGACTGATTCATCGTGCCATTGAACTATTTCAGTGATCTGAATAAAATTCGACCGGTCACCGCTGCGTTGCCGGAACGAACCGAACGGAATTGTTTTGGCGCCTCGAAGCTCCGAGTAATCATTCGCGTCGAATACGAATACGAAAATTAATGCTGTCCGCGTGCAGCCGGCGACGATGAAGCGCCTTCTTTCACGCACGTATGACTTATCTTTACAGCGAATTTTTTTTTTATCGCCGAAGAAATGCTGGAAAAAAAAATCTAAAAAATAAAAAAGTCCGTATAAACGCTCCATTGTGAAAATTGTGAGACAAAACCTTTTAATGATGAAGTCGAGAGTGCGGAACGACTTTTCGGAGTAGAAAAAAAAATAGAGACAATTAAAATTAAAGCAAATTGGAACGACCGATTTTGAAGCACCGTTTGCCACTTTTTTTAATAAGGCTCAGAAAAAAAAATAAATAAATAAATTCACTCCGCGAGTCTTGTGGAAATTCATTGAGATTTCTCCGGGCCGTCGAAGAGATGAAACGCCTCAACGACTGAGACGAGAGTGCACAACGATTTTTCTGGGTTGGAAAAAGAGTCGCACAAGGCGGAATGCAGTCGGTGATTATCGGGTCGGGCGAGGAACCGAGGATCTACATTGGCGAATTAAGACCGTGCCGTTTGCTCACGCAAGTTCTCCGCCCCAAGAACGGAGAAGAATCGTATGAAGAAACGAACGGATGGTCCGACCGTCGAGCAGTGCGTTGATTCTCCCTCGGTTTCACAGTCGTCCCGTGGTCCTCGTTCATGGCCCCTAATCGTGATGGCTCAATGTCGTCAGCGGCGAAGCCGAAGAAGCCATTTTTCCACTTAGACGCTCCGAGAGCGCGGTCGACTTATCGCTTTAAAAAAAAAAAAAAAAAAAGGGTGGCCCATGGAGAATTGAAGATAAGGGAGAGAGAGTGAGAAACAGACAGAGATGCGACGTCGCTACCGTCGACGCGGGTCCCGGAGGCGTGGGAGAGATCGTCAATGGGAACGAGGCACCATAACTCACGCGCACGGGAGACAGAGAGACGTTACATTGCCTACGCAAGACGAATACGATACCAGAAGCCCGAACATCGCGATAGAATAGCCTTGAATGACGATGAAGAATGAATCTTCTACGAATTTACTGTCGTCGATCGATGATCAATAATCACCGTTTTTATTCTAATAAATTATTCATTTCACGTGTCACGATGATTTATCGAATAGGTTGAAGATTTTCAAGAAGATTGTGACACGCCTTTCGTACCTGAATTCACGAGGAATATTCTTACTGACAATTTGAAAGTCAACAAAACAATTAATTGAAAAATCGTTGTCAACTCAGTCATAGTTTGATTCGATGCGTGCGACTCTTCTTTTTTTTTCCCCCAATAAAAATGTATTCACATCTATAAATCTAATTGAATGTTAGAAAAAAAATTCTTTTATCGGCTTTTATTATCAATCGATGTTACACGCACGAAGTCATATTCGTTTCTTTGACGCTAAGCGAGTAAAGTGTCGAATGAGAATAAATCCTCATCGACATCGTAAATTGCTTCGTTGCAATTTCAGTCGGTGACAGTCACGGATTTATTTTGAAAAAATTTTGTAACAATTAGCGACCACCCGCGTTGGAAGTTGCGTCACGTTCGATAGACGGAGAGTAACAATAAAAAAAAAGGGAAGCAGACAGTCGGGAACAGAGCAGTCGGGGAATGCAAGAGCGCACTGTGAATGGTGGAACGTCGATCGGACGGTACGGAACACAGACTGGAATATACGATAGAAAGAGAGAGAGCTTGTCAATAAGACTCGTTAAACTCGGCGCTGTTGGCTTTCGGTCCGGCGTCGAATTAACGTCGATTAGTATAACCATTAGGCAGACGTTGAACCTTCGACGAGGTAATACAGACTGTAACAGTCGTTCGCGCGGTGTCGAGATCGGAGCGAACGAAACGTGTAGCGGAGTATGAGAAAAAGTCGCATGGGACGGATTTCCGTCATTCTCCGAAAAAATTCTCCGTCAATTCCGTCCTCCGTGATTGACCTTTCGCTAGAGGCAAAAGCACCAAAGTTTTAGCAATTAAACAAGGTCGAACTTAGAGGGCAAAGCAAGAATGCTCCACGTACGAGAAAGGATAAATAAAAAAAAAAATAAAAAAAATAAAAAATTTCAAATAATAATACAATATGGTTGAAGAAAGTTTTCGATAAAACAGAAGAAAAAAAAACTATTTCATAATCACTATTTTCACGATGAAAAAATAATTTGTTACTCCCAGTGTTGACCAGCCGGATAAATCGCGCTCTGTATCTGGGTTACTCCAATTCCCAGTCGAACCTCAGGGATCTCGAGCGATAGATTAATCTCTATCGGAAAGCTTCTGCGCGTTTCACCGATTGATCTCTTTCTTCTTCTTTTGTGTCGATTTTGTGTCGTCGCAAAATCGATCCCACGTCAAAGGATCCTTCGCATCGTTCTATGACTGTCGAAGGGTCTCTTCAGTGACAATGCCAAATTGGTTTTACTTCCCGGCTACTTTGAGGAAAATTCGGAGGGAGACACACGTACGGATGAGAAAGACTTTTACGCTTGAAATGTCATGTCTGCGAGGTCGCAATGTGTGGCCCGAGTTGTGCGTTTGAGTCTTTTTCCTTCGAGACCGAACGCATCGCGGCTGGTCGAGGCATGACTAAATGGATTCGTGGCCCATCGGTACGATTCAAAACCGAACGGTGTATCGAGAGGCATTGTTGCGGCATGTTGCAGAGTACCCGGAAAAAGGGGATTTTTTTGCAAAGATTACGGAACGCTCGAACGACTCTGGAAGTCTTCATCTTTGTGCCGGGCGCCCGTCGCGTGTTCCGCTCTTCTCCTGTCTACTTCGATGTCGTTATTATGCTAAGTATGCGAGACCGGAGGTCATGGCGTAGCTCGTTCGTCCCCTTGTAGGAGGATCTCTCGTCCAAATTCGAGAAAACGTCTCTCCATGAGCAGATGTCAAGTCATCGCGACGAAATGCAGAAAAATCGACGGAAGTTTCAGGAGCCAAAAGTATTGATCGACGTTATTAGCTTCAAAACGCGATAACTTTTGAACCATTCGAGCAATCGTTATGGGACCTTGTCAGGGATCTTGGCAACACTCCGGAGTATCCATTTCACCACGGATAGGACAAAAACTATGAATTATTGACGCAATGGCGCTAAGATGAAGAGAGCAAGTCGGCTGTGTAAAAAATTAAAATTTCAAAAATTGGTCTTGAACTTTCGAACTTGCAAAAAATAAATGTGACGAGCCATGGATTTCCGTTTTTTTTTGTACACTCATGAAGGTCATCTTTCGATGTGTGCTAAATTTCTAAGCGATTCGGGCAACACCGACGGCAAGAAAAAATTTCAAAAAATGCCTGCACTGATTTTTTGACCTTTTCTAGTTTTTTCGTTATTTTATTTTCATTTGACTTCGGCAAATCCCCGTTAACGTAGCGTCCTCAGGCTTTCGCAGTATCTCCACATTACCCGAGGCGAGTTTCCATTTTCGTGGCGGGAGAAATGGTAAAACCGTGCACGATAATAAAAACAACCGAGGGTACCAACGCACGGATATACGAGCCATCGGCTTTCCGAGCTATTCCGCCTTCGATTCAACTGTTCCCAGGATGCTCGTTCGGCGTTTAACCCAAGCATCGTACGAGCAACGTGTCTCATAAGACACACTTTCCAGAAATAAAGATACGTAATAGACGTACCGGGGGTGAAACAGGGGACGATCGGTCGACTCCTTTGGTTCAGCACTCGTTCGTCTCAACCCTTTTTATTTACTTTTTTTTTTCTTTCCTTCCCTGTTTCTTTTCCGGCACTGTTCATCGATGATCAGCACAGAAGCAGAGGGTCGTAATTGCCATTATTTAACGTATCAAACGGTGAATAAGATCCGCCCTTCACCGTTCTCACCCGACTCACGTAAGTCCAAGCGGCAATTCTCGCTCTTCACGGAGTTGCAATTTTCAACCCTGTTTATTTATTTTTTTCCTCGCTTCTTTTTTGGCAGTATTCATTCGAGCTGCACGGGGTAAATTCACGAGAAACGAAAGGTCGTATCTTCACTACTTAAAGTTATCAAACCCCGCGAGATTCGCTCTTCCGTTTCTCAGCAGTCTCGCGTACGTCCGAGCGGCAATTCCGGCTCTTCACGGAGTCGCAATTTGAAACCACGCGTTTTTCCTTTCTCCTCGTGGCTCGACCCTCGAGTTTTCCCCTCAGGTTACACAAACGGCCTGGAGAGAGACGAAGGTTTATACCTTCGTCCAGCGAAGAGGGAGTCTCGCGTAGACGACAAACGTGCACTCCATTTGCACCGCTCGTTTTCCGTAAATAGCTAATGGCTCGAGCTCGTGGTATAGGTGTCGTATTTCTGGACGAGGAAACTCCCAGAAGCCAAAAACTTGGGGTGAGAATTGTGCGCACCATCGCATAGGAAATTTCTTCTTCGTCCATTCGTCTCTCTCTGATCGGCTCTCATAATTTCGTGCTCCGGAGTGTTTATAGTCCACGCAGGGCAATCCGTCTCCCTTCTTACCCGAGGGCTTTTCCGAGGGGTTGGCGGGGCAACAGCCGCAGGTCTCACGCGTTACCGACACAGGGGGAATGAGGTGGATTCGACACGTCCGAGAGCAGGGCTGAAAGCTGCGGTGGCGGGAAAATGATTTTCCATAACTAATTTCGAAACGTGGCCGATCGATGTTGCCGACTGGATTCGTGAGAAACGCGACGACGGAGGCGCGATAGACTTTTCGGAAAGACGAGGTAAAATTTTGGAGCAAGCCCTGCCGACTCTCGCTCCAAATTTGAGAGAGTACACTTTCGTCTTATAATAATAAAAAAAAAAAATTGTAAGGAAAAAAAGAAAAATAGCGAGAATGCGATGAGATCTTTCCGTGGATGACCGCGGCAGATGCTCTTTTTTACGCGTCGGAGAGATCAAGGAAGGGTGAAAATCTGGAGCACGGTCGCTCGAGCGAAAGGGGCGGATAGAAGAATGGGATGGAACTATAACGGTGTGCTAAAGGAAGATATTATATCGCTCGGGAATATCGCTTCCACAGATTCAATCGTACAGATAACGATTTCTTACCGAGATAGGAAAAAAAAAAAAAAAAATTCCGTTTGTGACCCTCGGAGGTGAGTGCACCTCTTTCACTGCGGCGAGTGCAATGCGAATTATTACGAATGTCGGAACGAGCGTGGGTCCATGAAGGAACGAGGCAGAAAAAAAAGGACGAAGGGGACCGAGGGAGAGTCGGCAAGAAAAGAAAAACGAGAGCCAGGTGCTCGAGAAAAAAGGGCATCAAAGAGATCGTGAACGATGATTCACGAATTCGTGCATTCGGATGGGCGCAACCCGTTCCTAAGTCCGGCCGTGTTCCTTACACGGCCTCTTTAACCCCATGCACGGACATCAGGATAAATCGCGGCCTTCAAAGACATGTATGGAGGATAAAAAAAGAAAATAAAAAAAAGAAAAATTCGGAATCAAAGAAAGTATCGCAGTGAGCTCGGAGCGATGGTTATCCTTATCCTATCATTCCCAAGCTCGGATTTCGTCGCCACGATAAAAACGTCAA
This sequence comes from Listrodromus nycthemerus, assembly GCA_963978505.1. Classification (NCBI taxonomy): domain Eukaryota; kingdom Metazoa; phylum Arthropoda; class Insecta; order Hymenoptera; family Ichneumonidae; genus Listrodromus; species Listrodromus nycthemerus. The sequence goes on from OZ021679.1 coordinate 1,892,944, forward strand.
CCCTCTTTTTGCCCCACGGGTCATAGACCTGAAAATCTAAGTATAAACCCGAGGACATTAAATGTGGGATTTTTAGAAGGCTTCTTGGTGAGATAAAAATAATAATAATACGCCTAATGTTTACTCCGATCCATGCAGAAATATTCGGATGATGGATAATCGGCTAGCCACATCGTATGAAATTCGTGCCAGATTTCCATCGATTCATCTTTTAGCATTTTTTAATTTTTTTTTTTTGGCAACTCTATTAGCCTGATTGTAATCGTCAATATTGTTACTTTACAAAAGTTCCGCGAGCCGTTCGCGCGTTTGTTACATTTCGCTCGGCTCGTTGACAGATCGGCTCGGGGGCCGTCCATGAGAAAACGGTGGACAGGTGATTAACGACTTTTTAATTCAATATAGCGAGCGACAGGAAATTAATAGGAACTTACGCTCGTTTTGTTACTCATATCCGTCATGTAGCCGAAGATATATCGCAGCTCTATATTTTTTCTTTATTCGTCGGTTCAGTCACTTAAAAAAAAAAAAATCCAGAACAGTTTCCAAGTAGTTAGCCAGACCAATGACCGAATAAATTGCGCTTTTATTCGATACTCTCTTTAATGTGAAAAAAAAATTCAGATCACCACAAACGGTTTGGAAAATCAAGAATTTTTGTGGTAAGCGGAATGCGTAGTCGGAGCATCGCCAAAGTCTGGTTTTCAAGAGACGGAAAAAAAATTTCCCTTTTGATCTTCTTCCTTTTCGTGATACCAATTAAAAACATGCCCACAGCGTATTGAAAATTTATCGCGTTTTTGAAATGAAAAGGGCGCGTATTCCGTCCATAGAAATGTCAGATACACCCTTAAGGTTTTGACTTTGCGATCTGTATTCGGATATTGCATAAATTCCTGTGGTCCGAATCTTGCAAATTGCCGAGTCCTCTATTGGTTATGGTAAAAAAGTGATGAAGGGTGAAGAAACGTTGACAGATAGCTAATTTCTCGTTACGTAGTTTCTTTAATTAGCGCAATGAACGGGCCAATTAGAGAGAACCGCGGAGAAAGGGTTGCTCAGAGGACGGAGTTGAAAAAGCGAGTGCAGTCGGTCTGGGACATTACATCGAGTCAAAGTCAAAGTGATTCCTCCTGTCGGCAAGACTAAGGCAAACTAATGCTGATCTAATGTAAAAAAAAATTAACGTTCCTTCTGCATTTAGCTCGAAGAACATCGATTGCCTTCATCGAAGCGTTCCGAAGCTTCAATATGTTAAACAATAAATATCGTAAAACACGTTTCTGCAATCGAAAAAAAAAAAAATAATAATATTCGAGATCCGAGTCGAAGAAAATGACAAAATTTCCCAAAGATACGGATCAACCCTCCGAATCTGTCATAAAAAAATAAATTGTGCCTAGAACTAAGATTAATGTATTGCGAGGAATAAATAGAAATATGTAGGAACGGGCGATTCTCCAATTTATTTGCGACCTCCTAAGCGCAGTTGCAGCTATTCATCAGCTATAAACATAGAAGCAGGACGCAGAGGAGAAATCTTTGCGGTGTAGTAGTAAATCGAATTAAAGCAGCCGCGGTGCTACTGAAATTATCCGATTCTCAACGGGCGTATTAATAGATTGTACGCTGAGTGTACGGTGCGTGGCTCTAATAATAGAAATTATAACAGCACGCCGACAAGGAGGATGGGAAATCTCGTGAAACTAGCACTTGTCAATCCGAGACGGAATACTTCGTGTTCGGGACCCTTATTTACCCGCATGGGAAAAAAGGAGGAGGAAGAAACGCACAAGCGAGGAGGCAGGAAACTACGGTGCTACCGGAAGTCACTGATTTTTTTTTCCCGTTTTTATGACTCGCGCGATTAGTCGGCCCTTTTACTCGTACGCTCACTGCCATATTTGATAGCCCGGAAACATTGTTAGTTTAATACGTTTGTAATACGCATCCTGCACATCTTGCTCTGAAAAAACATCGATCTATTTTCCAAACTGATGACATTTTTTTCATCCTCAACTGAGGATTATTTTACTTTCTTATAAAATTACAACGTAAAAAAAAATTAATAAAAAATGTGATTTATTAGTAATTAAAGATTATGTGTGCAAAGTGTAAAAATTCATTTACAATTGTAATCACAAATTGACTTACAATTTTTTTTTTTAATTTAGATATATTTTATTTTTGATAATTTTTTTTGTTATTTTCACATAAAAGTGCTTCAATTTTCGTTGACGATTGGACATAAAATTTGATAAATAATATCGATAAAATCACACGCAGAGCAATAAAACGACGTGCAATGATAATCTCGTTTCGTTGAATTGCTAGCAATAACTCGCTTCAAACGTACTCCGAAAACGAGATTGGTTGTGAAGACTCGAGAAAGGCATTAAAAAAAATTGTGGGTGGGATTGGATACTTGTCGCGACCAGAGTACGTTCAGGAGCGACCGGGCACAATAATGCCAGATGCTTCACTGTCTTCAATCTTGTTTATATTTTTTTTATCCATTATTCCCTCATGTTTCATTTAATTTAATATACTTTTTTTTCCGTGTTCCATCGTCTTGCAATTTTGCAATTTTCGGTCACAGTTTCAGCCACGAAGTTTCCACGGCAGAGTGTGTGACAAGAAAAATCGTCATTGGAGACGACGGATGATGTTTTTTTTTTCTTTTTTTTTTCTTTTTTTTTTCTTCTCCGTCCTCGTCGTGGTCGTTCAGACGCTTGTGAAAAAGCCCGGGGCTCCGTCTGCTGCGACAGAGTCTGCGTTTCACAGTCGCTCCGCCTCCTCGAGGTGACAGACAGACGACGCTGTTAATTCTAACGGACGATAACGGACTGCTCGGGCATCGGAGCAAAATAGTAGCGAAATAGAGTAAAAAAAATAAAAATAAAAATAAAAATAAATGAGATAAGACAACGTGAACCTGAAGGCGTATAATTGAATAAAGAAAGAAACGCATGTCCGTTATAACGTATAACCACATTACACTTGAGACGCTTTTGCGAATTTACCGGCGAATCATTTAAGTTCCTATCGTTGCAGGAAAATTAACCTACAAATAAAATATGAAATCAGAGAGAAAAAATGATAATTAAATAAATCCATACAGTGTAAAATTCGCGTCCGGGTGATTATGTCCGATACCTTGAATACCATTAAACCTTATTAAAGAATATTGCTTGACAAGTGAGTTGCCGCTGTTGCCAATCGCCCGGAAGAACCGCGAGAATTGAACGGAGGACACGAAAAAGTTGAAGAAACGGTTCGGCCTATCGAAGGAAGAACTACTTCGCCATGAGAAAGTTGGAGTTCAATTGGGTACGACGGGACAGCGAGGGTCGTTTCTCTACCCTTAGTTTCTTATCCATCTCTAACGCCCCTTCCCATTCACCCTCATCCTTTCCTTCTTTCTCGTGTCTTCCGACGTTTCCGTGAGACGAAACTCCGGATCTTTGCTGCTCGTGTGGACCCGAAGTGTACGAGAATGTTAGGTGTACATAGAGTCGCCATCTACATACGATGGAACCCGATGATTATGTGTATATAGTGTATATGTGTACATAGTCGAAGAGCGAATGGTGATGAAAGAGAAGGGAGCGAAGGTCGATAAGAGAAATGAGGAAAAGGGAGTATAGGACGTGAAGGACGTAGATGGCCGAGATAGAACACGTTATGACAGTCGTCGAAGACCGGTAATGGTCGCGAGAGTATGGCCGATGGGCCGAAGCATCTACCGTGCTAGGTTCGAGGGTCTCAAGGGCCTTTCGCATTAACGGTTATCGCGGATATCGTGGGGAAGTATGGAGAGGATGAGAAATAGCGGATAGTTTAGTGCATCGGCATTCGCCTAGACATTGTTACACCCAAATAAAATATTTTGTCTGATTTTATTCAAATTAAATCAATGGGAAAAAAATATAATTGAAGCATTGCATCAAGGAGACAATACAGTTCAAACTCCAAGATCGAGCTGAAGAAAGACCCCGAGAGCGGTCCAAGTTCGATTCTTGAGATTCGACTTCGAGACCACCATCGATATCGTGTCGAACAGGCCGACCTCCGATGTCTCTTGGAAGATGGATCAGGAAGCGACTACTTGCCACAAGGAAACCTTGGAATTTGACGACAATGAAATTTTCACGATGTCCAGGACACGGCGGACAACGTTGGGCACTTGAGAAACGAGTTTCCCCCCGTGTTACTGCAACGCGGACTACGTCGAGACTCGAGTGATCCGTACACCGATGCTATACCTATTTGCAGGATGAGCTCCGGACGGTGGCGTGTAGCTTCGGACAACAGAAACGACGGATCCGGTCCGATGATGAAAGAGGTGGCTGCTCCCGGTTCGCGGATGCTACCGGGCTCACCGACCAACGAATCAACCACCCACCCCGCCAACCCTCTCCGACCACATCTATCGGATTGTACAACAGCTCGCTCGCTTTCCCGGATCGCCCGGTCTGGGCGAATGAGGATGGAGGGTGGGCTTTCCGCAGCGAGAGTCAGAGTCGTTCACAATGCCCTGGACAAGATGACGGTGACGTAGGGTACGGTTGAGAACGGGAATGAGGGAGATAGGAGCGGATGAGTCGGATAGCGTACGCGAACTCGGAACACAAAGACCGACAATAGATTGTTAAAAAGGAAACCAAGTAAATACGAGAGCGAGCGAGTTCGGTGGGGGAGGGCAAAGCTCTTCCTCTCATATCCAGACTGAAGAGCGCGCGTACATGGGAATTACGTTTATGAAACTCCGTTAATGCTGGAACAATGGCAAAAGTTCATCGGTCTGCCTGCTCTGTCGCCGAGTGCAGAACAGTGGACAGGAATAGTGTGTGCAAAGCGCACATACGAGTGCCGATGAAGCCATTACACCGCATCGTTGACGTTTAGTTCATGCTCCGCTTATGAGTTGCCTTTTCATCGGACATAATGGTCCATCGACACCGCGTCGAAGTTGAATTATTAACTTTGTAATGAGTCCGCTCCGCGAAGCTGATATCATTTGACGGCATTCGGAGTAACAGTCGGCAAACGGGACGGATCAACTGGTCAATCACGTTTGGTACTCGTAGGTAGCCTGTCGGGGAAGTCATTGAAATGAAGTTTTGTCATTACAGTCCAAGAGAACTTTCAATTTTGGGCAGACACGATTCAATGAGGTGTCTCCTGGTTCCGTGGAATTACACATCGATCCGCCCATCATAAAATTGAATGGCCTGCCGTCTCATCCGGATCCAAGGCTTGTTCAATCCTCCCATTACTCATAATGCCCGAATGCGTACAAACAACGAAAACAGCATTCGCTTTCCTCGTCGAAATCGAATGTTCCTGGTGAGTGTTTCCAAAGCACGGGTTTCATTGCTCAAAAGAGGAAAGAATAAGCCACTCGAGCCAGCAGCCAGTCCGAAGGTAAACGAGAACCGATGGAGAACACGCCGACAGACACACATACTGACAACACACTTCGGTTTCACTCGACGTCGTTTTCCAAGCCACGCGGTGGCGCGTTTACTCGGCTAAGCGACCAGACCGAAACGACTTTATCGTTCCTCAACGACGCTCTCCTATCTTTACCGGTCTAATGGACGGAAAAGCTGACTGATGCTGGCCGAGCTAGACAAGTTCACGGCAGTTACTGCTCGCGCTAGCTATACCACAACAGCGGAGCAGTGGGGTAGTAACCTTATTCCACGAGGACGTTCGTGGACCGTAGCTTTGGGAACGGAATTCGCTTATCGGCGACGACCACCGTGGGCAGCGCCAGCCGATGCCGCCGACACTCAAAATTTACGTCCTTTATCGGTCCTCTCGTGGAAGACTAATTGACTCGTTCCGTAAATCCGAAGCTGCCACTGTCCAGAGAACTCGCCGAGACACCCGGCTGGCTGGAAAGGCTGGAGCAAATTTTGAAGGTATCGCTGGAATAAGCGCCTCGGGAGGGACCTAACGACTTTCGAACGATCGTTAGGATTTTATTACTTAATGACTCACGTGATGCGAGTAAAAAAATCGGCATGAACAGGGATTGACGTTGTCGGCGTTTATTGAAGTTTGGCACTCGGACCGGAGTTGATTATTGATCCGAGTACCGAAATAGCGAACGACCGAATCAGGCGCGAATGACTGGTATCGGGTTTGGACGGAATTATTCCGGGTATCCTGTGGGTTCAATGAATTAGTTGGTAAGTTGATAAACTACCGTGGCTCGGTAGTAACGTACTTAAGGTGGATTACCGGTATCAGCGTTATCGGCCAGTTGGGATGTCTTAAGATCGGCGAAAGATTCATCGTATCTTGCGGTGATCCGCGCTGTGAGGATCGATTGGAGGGAGCTTCGCGATGTCTCAATGACACCGTAATCTCGGGGATGAAGTTAATTATCGGCTTGTACTAATTCGCTGTCCATCGAGAATCGCCACTTTTCACGTCAGACCGAATGTCCCCGAGCTTGTACGAAAGTGATACGCCTCCTGGGTCACTCGTTAACCGGGTCAATCGCCATGATTGCCGGAATCGTACGACTTTTATTACTCATTTCGTTGAGGGAATGAGAGCAGGCGAAGCAAACACGGAGGTATCTTTATCGGCAAGAATACCCAACTTCTGTTTCATCGATAATGAATCCCTGCGGGTTATTATGCAGTAATAATTTGATGAGAAACGGTATGGCGTCCGGAAATAGCGCTTGTTATTGCCCGATGATGGTGCCCGAAATTCGACTTCAATTATTCTTGTAATCGGAGCTTTCATTTGAATAATTCTGAACTCGGTCACATCGATTCCAATTGTAAGCCCTGTAATTCTTGGAGTCCTAACGGCATCGGCATCGAACTCCAATAAACATTTCGACAAATTAAGACAGCACTAAAAAAAACAATATACAATATATATATATATTATACAGCTTCACAAGATGAATCTGCTTGAACGAAATACCTCAATTTCGATCCCGTCGCTCTGAAAATGCTTTCCTCAGGTAATAAATCAACTCCAGGCGCAGAGGCCAAAAAGTTTGGAAAAAAAAAAAAACAAAAAAAAACAAAAAAAATAACAGATTCTTTGAACCGAGGCAGTTTGTAATTTTCGATTACCTTCCAAACAAATGGTCCAACGTCGTAGAGAGTTTTGTGTCTCGCAGCTTGCCTCTCCACCTCGACGGCCTCATACTACATACATATAACTGATGCTTGCCAGAAACGCATCAGCATCGCCGAGGCAATTTTCGCACGTCGAACTTTCGATACAAGTTCGCGGGTTGCTAGGGGTGGGTGGGGGACATGGGGAGGGGGGGGGGGGGAGGGAGGTACGAGGAACGTAGGAGGTATTGCCTGCTTTGCAGTGTTCAACGAGCGCACCCCATGTCGGATTTTGAGAAACGCCCTCCATTATTCATGGCGAAGTTCGCGTGCGCTGGATTACCCTTTCCCTCTTTTCGCTCTCGTTCCTCTTTCTCTCTCTCGGTTTCACTTTCTCCTCCTCTCTTCTGCGTTCTTCTTTCAACGGTAGCTGAGGGTGCCCACGAAACACCCAACTCTCAGACTGGCTGGCCGAGCGTGACTGTTTTTGGTATACGAGAGCCACGTCAATGAAACAACGTTGCGGAAAATTGTTTTTTCCTCAACACGCTAATAGAGAACGGGGCACGGAGCAGCCCCATCTTTGATACGATAAATTTTTTTTCCCCTTCAGTATTCGCGTCGTAAAACGAGTATCTGCGATCATTATACTTGCTGAAAGGTACGGTCAACGTCGAATATAGTGATAGCGTAATTTCACTTCCTATTAGTCTCAGCGTGGAGAGGTTAATGAACTAAAAAAAAAATCATCAAAGACCACCCACAAGAGTCGTCATTAGTAACGTCGAATAAATCCGTCTATGAATAAGAACTCTTTGAAATCGGATACTATTTTAATGAAAATTTTGAAGAGAATAAAAAAAAAAAATGAATTGCTTGGCCTCCCATGCCGACAGGCTCACCCGTGGCTGGAGTGTTGCAGTTTTGAATCGGGGAAATATTGTAAGGGCCGAGACGAGCCTGTGCCCGGAAGGCAATTTTCCAGAGAGCCCCTCCTCACCCCCTGCCGCGCCCTTCTCTCTGTACGGTCTTCACTGTTTACGTGTACCAATATGCGCACACACGTACCGACGTACTTGTGCGCGTTACGTCGTTTCGATAATTGGCAGTATGAATGGATACATGTGCCGCATAGAAATGCATCTCCTATACGGTGGTCCGTGCCGCTATTGTGCTCGAAATACTGCCCGCTGACTGAGCGTATAATCGAGTCCGTGTATTTGTGGACTCAACGTGTTTCTCCACGCGAGCGTTCGCTACGCATTGCACACATGTACAGATTAATACACAGAGTGAACGCTCTCGGCCATTCAGAGACATGAGCACAACTCACACACAAATTCGTGAGTACCGATCCGACTGCACAGTTACCAGGAGTTTTATACGCGTGCGTATGGGAAATTTCGTGATGACGATGATTCGTTTATCACGCTCGATGCGATGTACATCGAAAACGGCGCATTGTACGAAAAAACTTGTTTAAATATAAAATGTAGTACTCTAAAAGATTTACATTTTATGTTGAACAACTTTTTCTCTATTGTCGACCATTTTCGATACACGTTGTATTGAAGATGTCGTAAGACATCTCCTTAGTCTACGTCTCGTTGCCAGCTTCAATACCATGTCTATTGAGAACCGTGCGTTCTATGGAAAACTTGCTGAAACATAAAATATAGTACGTACATAAATCTATATTTTATGTGGGGGAACTTTTTTTGTCAGATCCACGTGTTTCGATATATATCGATTCGAAGACGCGCGAATGATCAGTGGGTTCTTTGGCATCGAAGGCGCTATACTGTCGCTGCGTACACACAGACGGTACTGTCTTGTGTCCATGTGTGCGACTTCAATACTCGCTGTGAAATACATGCTGCAATACGGGGGCGGGTATAAAGCGAATACATAGACGGTCAAGGCATTGTCCGGAACGGGTTCGTTCGGTCGCCTCCTGCAGAATTTGATTCCTCGAACCGCGCTCTCGCGCGGTCTGGTCATTAGCGAGTCCAGCTGCGTATGGTACGCCGTCAGCTCTTCCGTCCTCCATCCACATATTCGCGAGCGCGAAGCACACATTAAAAGTTTGAGATGAGTCAGTGCGTGGCCAGGCACGTTTCATTCACGCACGTATCCAACAGCATACGAGTTTACGCGTGTGGTCCGGACGACGAGGGTGCAGCGACGAGGGGAGGCCGTTTCGTCATTCCCGAACGGGAGAGTGGAATAAATAGACAGATAGGAGCTGGCTAGGGATCGAAAAAGGGTGGGTCGACCGAGGGAGTGAGCAGGAACGACGGAAAGAGAGAGATTTATTTCCGCACCAGACAGAGTGAGAATTCCAGTGCGACCATTCGTTGGCCTGCGGAATTTGATCGAGACACGATCAGACAGTGGAGGTCGCGAATAAAAATGAATTTAATATATATATTTTTTTCTGAACGGCGAATAGTCAGTGGGGAGAAAAAAACGAGCAGAAGCGTAAAGTATGGAGGAAGTAGGCCGAGAATTTAATAAATAAATGAATGCATGGAAATAAAGTTGATTATTGTCGAAGAATTTGATTTTATTGATGGAAATTAAACGATCCTTCACCAATTGGGCGTGTTTTGAATAATCAGTAACAAATTATTATTTTTATCCGAACGGCAGGAGAAGTTTATCGTGTTCGCTACGGCGAGGAAAATGATTTTATTGAATGGCAAAGATAAATGTGCCAGACAGTGCGAAGAGTCTTTTGAAATTTTAAGCCTATATACTCGAATTATTCTAGGCCCTATTTTTTTCTAAGGAAAGAAAGCAAAAAGGTATGCGGAATTGCGAAGGTACGAGAACGAAGGACTTTCCAAGATTTAGTGAGGAAACTTGTCGAAGCTTCGAGTCTTTGCCTTACGCTTTGGAATACATAATATAGAGTAGACTCGCGCCACCAGGCAATTCTTGCACACATAAAATCCGATCCGAGCTTCGAACTTCGAAAGAGGATTACCCCGAAGTCTGAAAGGGCCTCTTTCGTTTCTCTACTATCTTCCTCCGATCGGTAGAAATGAAAATCTCGTTATACGAGGACCCAATTTCTTGGGATTTCGAGACATACGAGACGAAGCCTGACGAAATAATTGTTATTGAAGCGACGCACAGTTGCTTAAGGCAATCGCATGTTTCATTCATTTTGGGATAACTGAATGTAAAAAAAAATTAAATTCTCACTATTATTTAATACCCGAAATGTAATCTGTAAATCAGTTTACCCGAGTCTAGGATATTTTTTCACTAGCTTTGATTTTTTTTTTTCTACTAAAAATTCCTCCAGTAATTGTGAGAGCGAGTTTCTCGAATCTCGCGAGCAAAGTCTCAGCTACACCGTTCAATTTCCACAGAGAATGGTCATTGCCACTCGCGAACCGAGCATTTGCACTGTAAAAAAAAAAATCGCATAAAATTTAATGCACTAGGACTGAAGTTTCAGTCCATAAACTGAAATATAAAATCTCATGTACAACTGTGATAAAAAATGTAAGTGCAGTACATAAAAAACTTTCGCAATACTTTACACTCAAGAATGAACTTTGAATGTACTGTAGAAGTATTTCATTCCGGTAATTTGCAAACGTCCATTTATTTTTTACCACAACTGTGCGTCAAAATTTCTCGCACCAGTTCTCGAATAAAAATGTCCAGACCGGTGTATTAAATTAACAATTTTTTTTTTTCTCGACAGTCTACCGTTTTGTGACGAATGTCAAAGCCCTATTATCCTCTTAATACGTTCCTAATCTCGCTCGCTCCGTTCGAAGCGAGTCTCTTAAGCCGGTGTTCGGTGACCAAAAAAAGATAAGGCCGAGACGGGCGTAAAAAGGAACATTATGTACGAGGGATAAGGAAGGTACCGGCCGAGAGGAAGTGAATGGAACCGAACGCTCGACCATGCCTACCGTACCGTTTTTGTGTTATTGCGAATATTATTACGGCATTAGGGTCTCAGGAACATCGGATTAGAGAACGATGAATCGTGGCCCGGCACTTCACCCTCGTCGCCCAGCGTGCAGCTTCCGAATTAAGTGTGTGTCTTGCGGCAGAATAACGCACATAGACGGGAGCGGCTTGTGCGTGTGTCGACCGAAGGTTTAGGGTACTGTTACGTGTCCCGAAACGAAGGACGAAAGAGCCTCGCGCCGGATCAATGGGTTGCTCCAGGCCTTAAGCCGGTGTCCCCTTCCGCGCTTTTTTCGGCATCTTCCGGCTTCGTTTTCCCTACCGCGGCGTCCCTTCGAGCGCCAGATCTTGCGAGCCATCCTCTTGGCCTGAGACACAAAGCGGTGAGAAGCTGACTAAAGGATCCCGGCTGCGACGCTCGTGGAACTAAAACTGTTTTTTTTTTTTTTTTTTTTAATTAACTTTATCTCCAGCCTGTACGGATCGCGGAGGAAAAAGTCACGCTGAGTTCGTGCCATATCGTCGCTAAGATTCGTTTTGCAGAGGTCCGATATGGACCCAGTTGTCTATTAACTATAAATTGGTATCGGGTTGACTTCATGGAACTTTGTCGCAGTTGCGATCTCGACAGTGGAGACACGCCATGAAGTCTTTTTCATTTTTAGGCAACATTTGGTCGGTAAGTGTGTGGAAAAATTCTGGATTTAAATTCTACGCTCCTAAATGAGACTTTTCACTCGTAAGACATTTTTCTCTGCTGCTGAAGAATGAGATAGAACGTGAGCGACGAGGTTGGAGTTTCGCTCTTGCCAGGGGGAGGCACGAGTCGATTTCACGGCTGAACTCGAAGAAGCACCGCCTTGTAATCTTGAAACGCCAATTGGCGGATTGTGTACGAGCATTATATGCGTTCAAGTGCTGGTCGTCTCTCTCGTCTCTGGTTCTTTCTCTCGATTTTTTTTTCTCTCGTTCCTTCTTCGCTCTTCATGCGTTTCCACATACTCGCGCCGCACTGAAGCGCATCACATCGACAATATTTCACTCCACTCGAATTACCACTCTCTATGTTTTATTCTCGAACATTTCCGCCGGTTTCCGCTTTGCCATTGGGCTAGCAAAATACGCCGAGTCTACCTACGCGAACCTAGCCAGTTTCACCCTTGCGGTTTTGCGACCCGCAGAGTTTCTCGGAGATAAGAGTTCAGCAATTTGCGTAAAGGTATCAACACTCTGCAGACGAGAGAAGAAATCATGGGGCAGATGTGTGTGTACGCTGCACACCGCCTCAAGAAAAGGCCGGTGGCCGGGATAGAAATTTCATATCCACGATGCAGACGGTGAGTGGAATGAGAGGAACGCGAATTCCAGCCATTCCCTTTGCTGCAACTGTAGATACTTCGTAAAGTACTTCGGCGTGTGTACACCTGCCAGAGAGAAATTCTGGGACGCAAGTGGTTCTCAAATGGAGGATTTTTCCATTTTTTTTTCCATTTTTTTCTGTACATCATGTAGTGGGTAATTTATTTAAAAAAAACAGCTGCATTTTTACTTTTTTTTTAGGACGGTCGATTAGAAAATTTGGAACATTTTTAATTTTATTGGAGAATTTTTGCACAATCGAGGAGAGCATTTTGGGCTTTCGTAATGGAGAATCGGAGCAAGTTTTTTCCAACGTAATGAATCGCAATTCACGGTGATTAAACGTTACTTCGATGGAAATTTTTTCGGATATTTGATGAATCCCTTGATTAATCGGCTCCAAAAAATCGGTATAAATAACGCTGTTAATTGGAATTATACTTTCAACAAATAAAAAAAAAAAATAGTCACGAAAGTGTGGCGCGTGCCGGGTCCGCCTCAGCCAAAACTTTCGGACACGATTTCGCAGCGGCAGAGGCGAAGAAGATAAAAAAAAAAGGAAACCGGTCAATGCGGCAAGGAAGAGGCACAGAAACAAAAACGGATACGTGTATATATATATACATATATATATATACATGAGCATAAAAATTATAGCGATGCTGCTGAGCTTCGAGGCAACGGTGAGGGTCTCGGAGAAAGAACTCACGTACCGACCGTAGCCCCGTTCGCCCGTTACGGCCGTTACCTTTACGATCTTTTTTATCGTTTCATCGCGCCCCATTCGTGCCACGTACGAGAGAAGATTGTGGGGAAAGGGGGGGTGGCGGGTTGGAAGAAGAAGGAGCGAGAAATTCTTGCGTTTCTCACATCTCCACCCGCGACTCGAGCGCGTGCTGGCAGTGAGACACCGGACGCTCCAAGCCGGAGGTGTAGCGACAGACCTAGGAGAGAATAAGAGAAAAAAAAAGCATAAAAATTAAGGAAAAAAAAAAAACGGAAGAGAGGCAGTGACACCTCGAAAGCATAGAAATGGGCGGAGGAAAGAAGAGATAGAGGAAGAGCGGAATGCAGTCAGATGTGTATTGCAGGTGTTGGTAAATAGACTCAGCCGGGACGATATAGAAATAATTTTTTTTTTTTTTTTTCATCAAAATTAGTTTCACGTTGAAGGAACATTTTTATTTTGTCCTATCAAATTTTATTAATGATAATTTTATTATTTTAGGATGCTCCATTTTTCCCTATGGAGGGATCTCGAATTGTCCGTACAATATATACATGTCTAGCGGACAGCGGGGCAGAATGGACGAATTTTAGGAATTTTGAATCACACGTAAAAAAATGCCCATTTTGAAATGAAGGTCCGTCGTTCATTTCGGACCTCTCGTCCCTACATATGTATGTATGTGTGGACACAGGCTGAGGCCAACTCACGCGCGAACGAAGGGCAATGGGAGGGAGCAAGGCGAGTTTAAGCGCCTTGCGGCTAATCGGTGATTGTGCTTTACGACGGGTTCCTCCTGATACTTTTACGACGCATCTTTTACAGCGCTGATTGCACTGTGTCTAGCTTGAGGTACTACCGAGCCACTAGGCCTTCCGCCTACCTGCCGATCGGCGAAAATTCAGAACTTGATACTCATTTTATTTTGAAATATTCCAAGGAAGGTAACTTGAACAATTTTTACCGTCAATTTTTTTTTTTCCCCCTTAACTCCGGTACATTTTTAATGTTTCAATAAACTCGCATGTCCATAATTGTTAACTCCTTCGCGAAAAGTTTCACGCGGCGAGCGCCGTTCAGCGTTATATTTCAGTGCGCCGTAAGCGCGTAAAGTCGAGCAAAGGGAATAGAAATTGAAAAATCCCCGGGAAAATAGTACCGAGGTGATAAAAAAATTCATCTTCCGTACGGGGTGTAAAAAAATCTTGCAGACGCTGCAGCAGAGGCAGCAGTGGCATCAGCAATACCGGGGAATGGGAATATGAGTGTGCTACATACTCCGGCGCAATATAGACTATTATAGTAACGCCGGAGCGGCGACCCTCATCGAAAAATTCTCTCTCTTCGCACCCTCGGAGATTCTTTATTTTTTCACGCCTGTTAGGTACGCGAGCCACGAGGGGTGGCGAAGAAAGGTGATATCGGATCTATTCTTATCGGGAGCAAGAAGGAGGGAACGATCGACGAGAATGAAGCGTGCAAGAAAAATCTCCAAGATTCGTCGCGGTTGCGCACTTCAGCGAGCACCCAAGACGCGAGGATAATATTCTTTGGCATCCCTTTGCTAATATTTTATACATATACACATACGAACACACACACATATATATGTATATCGGGTCAATATATTTTTCCATCCCCGATGCCGTTTTCACATATGCGCACTTTATTTTACATCGGAGTGGAGTCCATATATTAACAACCCGATAATATATCGCTTTTTACGCATGTGTGTATATGTGAGTGCTCGAAGTAATTCAAGAGCGAGGAGACGGATTATGCGGAGCTCGGCCCCGGAGGGCTGATCAGAGTCCTTAGGGTGTTCTTGCGTGATTCCTTCTCAGTTACGAGGGTAAGCCATGCACTGGATCTGCTAGAGTTACTGGAAATGACAGTGTTAATGCATTTCGCACTTCGAAATTAACGGATATTCCCTTTGGAATTTTTTTTTTCGATGCGCCGTTCTCGAGATATTAAATTATTTCCTAACGGATTGAATTGCGAGGGCGCTCGGTAGATGGCGCTCGCGGTCGTCGCAGTCGTCATTGGTTGGAACGTATTCCGCTCGTAGGTCGAAAACTACGCGTCCTAGAAAAATATTTCTGAGGAAAAGTGTCCTCAGCTTTCGACCGCGGACGTAACGGTGTTTGTTATGGGAATTTTTGACATCCCTGACATAAATGCACCACACGATAGTGCGGAACGAGATCAGCGGTGGGAATGTGTTTCCTGTACGGTGAGTTAAGATCCGGAGGTGTTGCACTTTACTCCTCGGTAGTTCCGTTCATATATGCATGTAAATTTATATATGTAGGCGATATATGTCATGACTCATCGAAGTTTCTACCAGTCCAAGTTCTCTTATACGTGCTCGCTGGCATTCATCTTAGTCGTGACTCCGCAATCTCTCCTTACGCTTGTAATATTTCATCGCAACCGCCCATACACACGTTACATGAATACAGTTTCGGACTTACATCAACGGTATACACACAGTAGAAAACTAGTGTGTACAGTTGTACATGGTTATGAATATCATTAGGAACTGCTTGATAGGATGGCAGACTGACGCCGTGGCGAATCAATGTGTTTCGTCTCTGGTTAATAAAGCTCGCCCTTCTCTCCCTACTTCAGCACGGCCAACATAACTCGGTAGCCGTTTTGTTGCGCCACGTTATTTTTTATTTTATTATTTTTTTTATTTCGCTCCCTATTTTTTCCCGTCCCGTATGTTGCTTTTTATCTCGGTAAATTTATGGTGTTGCGAAGGTTAATATTCCACGGTCGTAAAATCGTTTTTTCTACATTTTTTTGTATTCGCATTAATGCTACAACAGCAAAAAGGTAGTCATGGGCGGGACAATATTGCGCTACGATTTGAGAAATTGCCGAATAAAAAAAATTCGTCATATCGATACGTCGTCCCACTTCGTTTTGCGTTTCATTAACAAGTATTTTAAGAATATTTTTTCGGCCAAAAAAAAAGAAGATTTTTGACATTAAAAAAAATTGTCGATCGCAGTAAATCACCAAAGTCGAGGAACGGAACATGCGAGAACGAGAAAAATCTCCGATTTCCAAATGAACAAAATGAAAAATCAATCGATTTTTTACGTATAATTTTTTAGGGAAATTTGGAGGATTGAATAAAGTTGTGAATTTGAGTGAATGACTGAACTCGGTCAATGAGGAGCACGAGAAATCGGGAACAATCACAGATGGTCAAACGTGGCCGCCGGCGAAGCTCGTTGACTCCGGGTGAAAAACGCGAGGGATTTGGCACATCGGCTCGATGCTCGAAGGCGAGGATGTTGAGGGAGAGGGTGGGAGAGGGCGGGGTCTGCTAAGGGAGAAAAACTCACGCGTGAAAAATCTCTTCGAGATTGGACATTCTCTGGTGTTCTATCTGGCTCGGAGTGGAGGCACCCTGATGCTTGCTGGCTTCCATTGCTTTTGCTTTCGCTGCTACGGCGGTACGGTGGTGGCTGTGATCGATGAGCCCTCGGGGCCCGCGGGGGTTGCCGCCGACAGAACCAACCCCCGACCCACCCCCCGTGCACACGCGGTATTCCTAGCAATAAGAAGAAGTTAATGACGTTGCAACGAACGGGAATTATCTGCCGGTTTCGGGTGGGGGAGGTCCGGAAGCACGATGGCTTTTCGTCTTTCTTCATCCCCTGCGAAATAATAGGAAAGGCGCGCGAGCGCCGAGAAGGAAAAAAAACGAGACAAGGGGCCACAGACAAGGGGATGTTAGTCGCACCCTTCTTTATCACTCCTTTCTCCTCTCTCGCCCTGCGAGGGATTAATGGACGAAAATGTTCCTTGTATGTTCCGCCGACTTGAGAAATCAAAAAGAGAAATTGGGAAAGGGATGGAAAAAAAAAAAAAACGAGGGTCGGTGAAATAATTGCCGGAAGGCGAGCAAGGTGTTAACGATCGGAAACAAATTCCTTGGCGGATTGTACACGTTGTTTTGCTTCTTGAAGAATCTCGAAGCCGGAGAATCGCAAGAATTTTTGCACCGAAGCAAATATTTCCGGCTCGATTGCAGAGAAATCGGAATGCCAGTGACGAAAGCGAGGACTCTCGAATCGGTACGGTGAATATCACAAGAGTCACGTGGCTTTGAAGCTTCGATCCACGAAATTAACAGAAATGTATTTTCTCGAAATCGCTCGACCTGACTATTAAGCGTAGGTCGACGGTCGAAAACCGGACCGATATTTATTCACCCTGCTTCACATCGTTTTTTTTTTTTCCAGCGAGCAGAAAATTCAACCGTACGGAAACCAGCGAATAAACCATTCGCTTGGGAGTCTCGCGAATAGTCGGACGTACAAAAATGTACCGATATTCTCAGGTGCATACATCGGATGTACATGCATACGTGTGCCCTTGTGTTTCATATGCGCCAGGACCAGAACGGTCGCTGCCCATACAGCTATAAAAACCCCCGTGTAAAATATCCTACCCGGTACACATTCCAGTGCTCGACCGACCGCCGTCTCTCCGGCTTGGCGCGAGGAGCTGCTTAGGGAGCTTGGGTGGAAAATGCCCGAATGAAAGAGAGTCCGGCGAAAGCGACGGGAGAAAGCTGTAGGGGACAGCGGGGGCAAAACGACTTCGTGTCCTCCACTTCGGATGAGATTTTTTTAGGTCTAGCGCGAAAAGTGGTAAAAAAAGACCGTCTTGCCCCGAACCACCCCACAGGCCACAGTCGAACGGAGCGGGGAGGGGGTGGCAGCTGCCCTGGCGATAACAATACCCTCGGTACTCGTACAGCAACGGAGTCGCGGTGTACTGCATACCGTACTACCCCCTTGGTGAGCATATCTACATAAACACATATAGATATATTTATCGTGGTACCCGGCTACAAATACTAATGCACACGCGGTTCTGAAATCTCGAATTGCCTCCGGGCAATTTGTGCTCGAGTTTTGCGCGCGTTAATCGTGACTGATAATTTTTTTTTTACTTTTTTGTTTTTTTTTTCTTGTTTTTTTCTTGTTTTTTTTTTTTTTATGTATCCGCGGAGTCGGTGCATCGCTGTTTGTTCTACTGCCGGACAGTTTTGTCCGCCAGCGAGGATTCTCGGGGAAGCCCCTGGCGACCAGTCGTATCGACACAATGGCGACCCGACAACGTCACTGGAATTCTCCCTATCTCGTTCTGGCTTTCGCGTATTGCTCGGGAATTTTTTGCTTCTCTTCTTTCTGTACATACGTATCTGAAAGCTGAGGTTTTTTTTTTTCGTGTTTTTTTTTTTTTTTTTTTTTCTCATTTTGGTGAAACATATTTTTTCGTTCGACATTAATAAAATAACGAGTCGAGAGGTTTCTCGACGGGCGTAATCCCGAATTTTTACGGTCGGACAGTGGAAATGAAATAAAAATAAAGGAAGACGAGGGAACATCGAAATTGGCTGTGATCGCGGATCTGAAATTGGGTCGACCCGATATTTCATACATTCTCCCATCCATCCGCGAGAGATTTATTATTTATGCAATGCTGGATCCTGCGCATTCTAATTTTTATTTATTTCTTCTCGTGCCCAATCCGGACGAGATTCGATTCGTCAATAGTATCTTTACCGGTGGACGCGTTTGACGATTTTCGTGTATCCGTAAAAAAAAAAAAATGAACATTTTTAATAACATCTTTTTTAAATGTCGTTTCACTCGCATTGCCTTTCGATGTTTTTTTAATATTTTCTGTCTGGTATACTTAATTGCTGCATCTTATTCTATTTTTCGTCACTTTTCGTTTCACATTCTATTCACATTTACATTTCTTGTTCTTCGAAATTGCATGACAGATCTAAGTCGGATCATGCTCTGACTCAGAACGGTTTGTTATTTATTCCACAATAAACGAATCGATCTGTCCTATGACGTTTTTTTTTTGTACGAGAAAGATCTTCGATTCGACTCGTGTGCATCGTTTGCTTTCTCTGGAGTTTGGTATCTGCTTATAATCTTCTCTCTTTGACACGCAATATGTATTTTTCATTCGAAAGTTGCGTTTTTCTTTGTAAACGAATCGTTGCACTGCTGTAGGTGAATTTTACTCGACAGCTCTTGCGCCTCGAGTTACTACTTTCCGAGCTTTTCATCATTATTCTACTCCGCGAATACGGTACATCCTGTAATAGCATGTAGGTACGATACGTACAAAGTGTACGTATCATCGAGCAGGCGCGAGCTCGCCCTCGGGCTCTTCCTTCATCCATTATCCTTTGTGAATGTTTGATTTATAACGCAGCGAATAAGAGCGTGATATCGCGAGAAGAGCTCACGCTTCGTTCCCTATATCTTCCATATATTCTTTTTTCTCTTCTCCCACCTTTTTTCTCTCCCGTTTTTCCGCGGGACAGAATTTCACCCCTCTATAGCACATACCACGAGTATTTATATATATATATATATATATATATATACACGAGTATTTTCACACCTATGCAGTTTTCTACAAATGACCAAATATTCGATCTCGGAGATAAAAAAAATCACTTTTGCCAAAAACTCGACGAAGATTCGAACGAAATATTGTGAATAGAAAAAAAAAAAAAGTCACATCTTCCGATGGCGCTCGGTTTCAATTTGTTGAATGAAACGGGATAGAGGCGAGAGCCGAATGAGATTGACGGTGGTGGAGCTGGTGCATCAACACGGGGAAAACCGCGACAAATGTCGTTCTCCGTTTCTCGCGCGGCTTAATAAATAACTGCCGAGCGGAGGACCGCGTTGTCCCATGAATAATTCATTCGGTATATCCAGCTCCGGACGAGAGGGACATTCTCGAGATAGCACCGGTATTATAGTGTGTTCCTTGAAATATTAATCAGTGACTTTCATTGGTGCGATTCGTTGGTTGGCACCGCCGCACAATCGCTGGAAAGACCGCAGCCGGCTCTCGTCTTCTATTTCCGGTAACTGTATAAATTCGATAAAGCTCGAAACGGCAAGGACCCCGGATTCCAATATCTTAGTAACTACCATTTCTATTTCTGCATATCCGAGCGTGGAGACTCCACAATGGAGTAACTTCCCACGGATATGTATATACCTAACCCAAGAAAACGTGTGATCGATTACTCTTGGATCAGCGATGATTGAATAATTTTTTATTTTTCTCACACCGGCAAAAGTATTTTTTTTTGCCATGCAATTTTACTCAACTTTCGTGGGAAATTAGATGGTACAGAAAATACATTTAAGTATCATAGAACATATTTTTTTATAAAACAGAAAATTCTATGTTGATTCAATCTTACGGTTTTTCATTGAAAATCTTGGTTGATGAAAACAAAAAATTTCATTGTCGCCTCGAGATATTAATCGGAGCAATGAAAGTATACGATTGATGGAACTCGCCGAGGGTTTTAGGAATTGTGGGAAACCGTGACGGTTTTATCATCGGCGACGGGAACTTTCCGTTTTCTTATTCTCGAAAGGAACCGGAGATCTTTCGTCGGGTCTAATAGCAGCACGAGCTTCACGTGGAATCGGTACTGTGCACTGCGAAGAGAGCGCGTATAATACGTAATTAGAGATCGTTGCAGACGGTGGTTTACGGCCGACCACGATTTCGCGGTTCGCAGACGCCGCAGCCCACCCACAGGCCACCGTGATCGCGCTACCTTCGTTGGCTTTTGCTTCCTCACGGCTTCCGCCATCAAGACGAATTGGCAAAAGTACTAGCAAATTTCTACGAGGGTATTAAGAATGCGCCTGAATCGCTCACGTTTGAAGCAATTTGAACCATTTTACCAACGCTATAAATTTTTTTGAGACTATGAAACCGTTCTGAAAAAAACCGCAAAAATTTGGTCAATAATTATTTGTTTAGGAGTCACGAATAATCTTGAAAAAAAAAAAAAAATGGATTATAGTTTTTTTTACCGAGTGAGTTACGTTCGCTCTGTCCGAAAATTCCTGAATTGTAACGGCCATGGAAAAGTAAACGATTTTTGAATTTGCGATGTAACGCGGAAGCGATAAGAACGTACTGTTTTTATCTTTCTGCAACTCGTGGCTGTATAACCATAAACATTGCGAAGCCAAAATGAGTCTCGAAACTCGCTTTTTATGATCATCGCTATCGCGTGTGTGTCGGACAGTCGTGAAATTATTGGCAAAAAGGCACGCCAAGTTCATGTGCGCTATCTAATTACATCATCGGCCAATTTATAAATACGACTAAGTTCATAATTTTTTAATAACATAAATAAAAAAAAAAAAAACAAACCAAAAAAGTATTTTTTGGTTTTATCGTCATCCATGAAAAATTGTGCGCTGACAAACTTAAATTTGGAGCGTTTGAAGTTGTCAGCGGTAAAAGCGATTGTCTCGACAGTTCTGCGGTGAATTCGTCGGCCGAGGAAAAAAAAAAACATTATGCTACGAAGCGCTAGCTGCAGCGGAGAATCAAACAGCAACGACGAAGACCCGAAGAGCCGCGGGAATGGCTGTGTATACTCGTGTACGTTTCGTTGTAATTAGTTTGCTGTTTGGGACGAGATGTGCCGCTGGCTCAGCACACACAGACTGCGGACACGGATTTAAAGTGAAAGACAGAAAGAGACGGCGCTGCTCGGTGTCTGGCTTACGCGTATAGAGTTGATGGCAGAGAAGCAAATAGGACGCAATAAACACGGGGGACTCTATCATCCCAGACGTTGGATTCAACCCTTTATGCGCAACGGGCGACTTCAAGCTCGAACGAACGTAAACACGCAAAATATCGCGCAGGCTTTTGCGCCCCGTGTAATCTCCCGGAGAGAGAAGCCCCGAGTGTGTTACGAGTGTCGAACTCGTTGTCTCTCCAGGGAATCGTACAATAAATTTGTGTCCGCTTCCATTTTCAATCCTCGCGGTAATTGCTCAATGTAGCGAATGAAAAAAAAAAAAAAAATCAGACATTGTTGAAAGGGCGTTCGAGATAATAAATAATCAGTGATAAATAATATTGATAATGATTATTTTGAGTCGACGGGAAAGTCATTGAATTATAATATGTGGCGATATCGATGAAACCAACTTTTAATTATCGGTATTAATCGGTAATCGATAGTCACTTCCTTTCAGCGGACATTCGCGGGTCGATAAAACTTCGTTACTCAATTTTCAAAGTCGACAAAAAAAAATAATCGCAATAAAAAAAAGAAGATACATTCATTTTTTTACATCGACGAAAAAATTAAATTAAGACCCTAGCGATGTAATGTAACGCTTCAATATTATTGTTCTTTTTTGGGCGGTGAAAAACGGCAGACACGAGCGGTTAAGAAGCATTAAAATAACTGGCAATGTCGAGTTGTCGACGATATTTTTTATTCGAGCAGGCCTATGTCATCGTGACGTCGGAGCGTTCTGCAATGCTGAAGCATCAGTGGATAATATAAACAGCGCACTTGTCCGATCTGAATCATCCCAGACCCGAGAGTAAAACGGGATCCGTTGACAGAGACGAACAGAAATTTCAAAACCTCTCCGGGCATTGCGAAAGGGTGTTTTATAGAACTGCGCGATGACTGTCGTGATGACGGATTTATACTTGCTGATTCGTTGTCTGCTCGAAGCGAAATGATATCGAGGTCAACGAATTTTTTTATTCTTTTTTTTATAGACACAGAAGCCTCTTTCAGTGGAGCGCTTCGCGATGAGCTCTCGTTAAAAAATGTATATCTGCATTTATTACTTGAATATTGTAATCGCTTTATATGTGTGTGTGTGTGTGTGTGTGTGCGTGCGTGTGCGGAAGAGAAAAAGAGGGCTCGAGACGTCTCAATCACGAAATCGTGAATAATGCTTCGAGTATTTAAATTGAAGACAGTGAGGAAACGATGACGCTGACTCTTCGCGAGTTGCCTTGAATAAGAGTCGTTCTCGCGAAAAATAAAAATGCAAGTGATACATTTTTGACGCGGAACATTTTTTAGGATTTTTTATTACATAAGACCTTTTGCAGACCACTTTAGTGCTTTATCGAAATAAGGTAAGTGCATCGAGCAGCACCTCTTGACAAAAAAAAATTAAAATTTTCTTATTATAATTAGAACGGTTTTGTTTTATATTGTATTTATGAGTGTCGTAATTATTATAAAATAATTTTATTCTGACCTTAGTTCGTATCGAATGTTCCGAGATCAATTAATTCGAATCTTTGAATTTTGCCTCGCAACGGTATAGAAAAAAAAAAAATGGCTCGATGCTGTGTTCCAAAGGGCTGAATTTTCTTCTTTCCACTCGTTTCCTGAAACTTCTCCTCTACGAGAATATTTTCTTCTCGCCAAGTTTGCGAATATCATTGTACTTATTATTTTCTGCCTCGACATGGCAGTCCCGTCTCGACGAACTAATTAACTCCTCGCTGATGCTGCTGCGCCCGATTTACATTGAGAAAGGGGGAAAACCGAGGGGATGCTGAGAAATTAAGTAGCGCGGCAATTCAAGAGAGGAGCTCGAAGGAAAAAGAGCTTCGACCTCGCCTCTTTGACTCGGAAAATTTTCGAGAATTAAATGTCTCGAATCTTATTCCAAAGCGCGGCTCACTTGATTGTGCGCAATGTATATATAAGAACAGCCGGAAAGGCTGTACGAATGAATGAAGCCTGCGAGGAACAAAGATGGAACGAAGAAAAATATGAAAATGAGAAAATCAGAAAAGGTTTGAGTTAATTAAAAATTATTTAAATCCCCCGCTCGCAAAAGTCTTTATCAAGTAGGTATAATTACGAATAAAAAAGAATTTCGTTTTTGAGAAATTTTCATTTGTTGGGACTGTGTGATTTAATTAGGCTCGTTAGAAGATGTTAAATCTATCAGAAAAGTGAGATTCGTCTCGCTTCCTTCTTGCCATGTGGATTATGTCATTTTTAACTGGCTTTCTATTATCTCGAAAATTGCGAATCAAAAGCTTGCCTATCATTATTTTTAATGTATTAAAAAACAATTAATCGAAACAATTCAAACCGTCGGGTTTTTTCCGCTCCGTTTGTTAATGTAAATTGCCCGTCGATATACCATATAAGTAAATTGCAAACTCTTCATAAATTCATGTTCATTTAACAAAATTTTTTTTTGCTGAGAATTTAATATCAAACATGCGAAAACCTAAGAGCAGCTAGGAGGAATCTTTACATTCGCCAGCCGGGTGATGAGTACCGAGAGACGAAGACAATACAATGCCGTCCATTGTTTGTCTCGCAATGGTTATGACCGGAGCGATGAGAAAGCCGCGCGATAGCGCGATCAAGAGCAAAGGAGTTGAGAGAGCGAGAAACCGAGATGGAGAATGAATCTTCTTGTCTGACCAAGCGATTGTTCGGCGTCTGAACTTCGTGACGCCTAGATTGTTCAGAGTCGGTCATTCGCACAACAAGCGGAAAATTGCGTAAGCCCATGCCAAGAGTTTCGAGAGTTCGAAAGTTCGACTCACGGAGTCGGACGGGAAACGAGACGGATAAATAAATTGATGGATTAATTACACAACGAGTAATGTGAAGAAAAAAAAATTTACGAATAGGTCGAAATAAAATACGGATTAAAGTAGGATATTTGAGATCCACAAGACAGCACATTATATATATATATATTTTAAAAAAATGGTAAACGGATTTAAAAAAATTTAATTTCACTCGTTTTCAAAACTCAATGATCCAATGTGTCTATGCTGAAATCCCTTCGGAAAGAGTCTGCAGAAATCGCTATTTTGCAATTGAATTCTGTGCGACACGAGATTAAATTTTCACAATAAATAAATCCGAATTTCAGCGGGAGAGACTCGAAAAAAAAAAAATGTCCATGAAAAAACAACCCTACCGAATGAACCTTTACATCGTTCGTTCGCGAATTATTTGGCGACTCGTTTATTTGTATCAAACATAAAAAAAAAAAATGGTGACACAATAGTGGGTTTTCTATTCTCCGGTTGCGAGATAGCCTGCTACTCGTAGCAATTCGGTTTAATTAATCCTCTCTCGCTGGTGCTTGCCGTCGCTGTCGTCGTCGAGTCAAGAGATGAGAGGAGACGAGGATGAGGGCTCGGCCGTTGAATGCCTTTCCCTCCTCTCAGACGACCACTTTTAACTCGCCGTCCTGGTCGCTCTCGCGGGCGATAAATGCGCGCGAGTACCACTCTCGGCGCTGAAGTCATCTCTCAATTAACCAACAACAATGCTCGCTTAATCGTTTTACGTGTCGCAATTAGCACGCCTGCTTTCCGTTTACACTGCGATCTCCTCTCGGTCTACTGAATTCTAATCTCGTCGACGATTACTTCGAAGAGATTGCGGGAGAGTCATGCACTCGAGCGAAGGATGTGGGGGGCGGAAGGAGGGACGGAACGCGCGACGTTGCTCCTCCGTACGAACATTATAATTGCTACATATTAATTGATAACGTTCACCGCTGTTCGTCAAGAGTATTGACTCGCGGCGGAAGAGCTCGTCCTATTGAACTGATAAGCGACCGGTTCGCCAATTTACGCCGACATAGTCCAGTTTGTAGTGAAAACGCACGTAGAAGCGTGCGTAAAGTACGAGCGAGTGTCTAAAGTGTGAATTAATGTAAAACGCCGTTTCGCCACTGTCGGTACGTACAAAAAGTAGCATTTTTGACGCATGAGTCACGATACCATTGCACATTACACACGATCTCGATAAACGGGCCGACAGTCGGGAAAACAAAGTAGCGAGTGAAATCGCAGCAATTTTTCATCAGACTCGGAGAACCCGATCTGGTGAAGATCCGGTGCAGCCGCGAAACGAGACGCAAGATACTTGCTCTTCTTCTTCGTTACGGTTTGCGACATCGCGTCGATACGATTCCTCCCCAACGCTCCGGTCTCCGTAGCGGATCTTTCCGAGTGCCGTTACAGCTCGCGGTCGAACGATCCAATTAAGATATCGTTGGCAGCCGACTGAGCGTCGGGACTCGAAGATTTCGCCAACGCAGCCATCTACGGAAAGAGGATGGCTGATGGGACCCGGCCGGGAGAGAATTGAAGAGAAGCGAAGAGAAGAGAAGACACCTAATAGGAAATCTGCACCCCCTTATACACCAATTCTCTTCGGTCGTTTCTTCCTCTCTCGTCCCGCTCTTTCCTCGACCCTACCGCGACCCGCCCGTATTCCTCGTCTCTCAACTCCCTCTGTATTTCCATTTCTCCCTCGCCCGATCCTGCAAAATCCAGCGCCCTCCCGCCGCTCACCGACGTCTTCCTCATCTTACCGTATCTTCGAAAACCTCCCCTTCGCGATTTCTCCCACTGTGCGTTCACTTACGCCCAAGGGATTACAGCGCGATTCAAAGTTACAAATGATTTATCTTCTAATTGCATGACCGTTCCCCGGGTCTCTCCATCGCCGGGGCTTTTCCTCTCCTCGACGCCGAGCGACGAGCGAGTGAGAGAGCCCTAAAACCCTCGAGCACTGACATCGCCACCAACGAACCTCCGACGTCGTCCCACCGTGGTGTGCCGTAATCAAAACTCTCGACGCTCGTTAATCATACGACGAGAGCTTCTTCCTCATCCTTCTCCTCCGCATCCCTCCGCTCCACTCCCGCCCATTTCGCAAACCAAACCCGCCACGTTTCGTCGAGTAAAGGTCTTTCCAGCCGCTCCTGCGGTATAACTATTTCGATGGCTCCGATGGAGAACTTAAGATCCGCGACAACAATGTTCATTCGAATCCTCGGCGATTCTCAATCCTCGAGATAACATTGTAGATTTCGCTGAGACTCAAACACTGCCCGGTCGTTCCCGGTGTAATTTTTACGGCGACGTTCGGCGCTTCGACATCCGGATGAACATTTTTTTTTTTTCATTTCGTTGCATTTTATATCGGGTCACGCGGGAATAAATTTGGAGCTGTAGAAATTCGGTCGCGGATGTGCGTGTCACTTTCGAAATCATGCTTCGAAAGGTGAATAATAAATATTATCGATTCGACGTTCGATTGAAATCGAAGGATGTCGGATGATATGGACAGATATATTATAAATATATATATATATGTATATGCGTGTATATAATTTGTAGGCAGATAATTATTGTACAACTCACAAAAATTACCAACCTATCGGATCGAAGTAATTTTTTTTAATGAGCTCCCGAGATCGTGAGTGTAATTTCGCATTATAATAATACCGTCTCGCCAGCATTACATTAATGTAATTTAACGTTTCAGCGATTGTCGATCTCGAGCCTTGCACTCTCGGCTGCTCGAGAGTCGGACTCGATTCATCGGCCTTATTAGCGACTGTGGCAAATAAAATAAATGAAGATACCGGGACGAAAAAAGAGAAAAACAAAAATCACCGATAGAGCACATTCGTTAATAATATCGTATCGCTGATAACATATCAGTTCGTAGTATATCAAATGCGACAGGATGTAGAAGCGGCGGCAGATGGAAAGAGTTCGAAGTAGGAGGGGAACAGCAGCAGAAGGAGAAGCGAGAGAAAACCGTTCCGATGATTAATTAACGCTCCCACTACGTTTTGAATATGTTGCTCGATGTTGTTGCTGCTTCTGGCGTCGACTCTATCCTTTTCGCAGCGGTGAAAAAATAAATAAATAAATAATGAATGAAACGCCAGACACCGCCCTGCTCGCGGTTGTGGCGGGAGAAGCCAGCAATGCGCAAGAAAACGTAAAAGGGGTGGAATGAGTCGAGAAGGGTGAAAGGTGTGTTGCGAAAGTCGAGGTAATTGAGTGTCGCAGGCTTAAAAAATAGCGTCGACGCGTGATTTCCCATACTTTTTTTTGAATGTATACGTGTATTACCGATGGATTTATTGCTACTGGCGCTTCGCAAATAATGCCAGATTTTTATATTTCCATCTTTCAATTATTTAATTCATTATTTTTACGATTTTTGTAGAGCTCCATTTTGCCATTTGCTCATTTTTTTCGTGCTTCCATATTTTCATCTATTTTTCAACTTTCGCTTCCTGTATAACCGAACCGATTCCTCCTCGCGTCTGATGCCATAGTCTAAATAAAAGATTTTTCGCGTCGACTACTACAAAAAAAAATGAAACAATCGATGATTCATTTTTCACAATTTTTTCAAGAATTGGCATTTTTTTATTATTATTTCGGACGCTGTTGTGTTCGATAAGCATGATACGCGTACACTGATTATTCCAAGCGTCGAGGACGCACCTGCTCTCGAGGAACGCGTATAAGTATCATGCAGCGCGGTTTCGCACCTGCTCGTAATTCAGTGCGAAAAAACGTGCACACGGTACGATCGGGTTTTGCAGTCTTGGATTCGCGAGTACGAAGGTAGCTAAATAGCGACTGTCACAGATGCAGCTCAATTAACGAAGCAATCGGTCGAAACATTGAGAAATCTCTCCTCGAATTCGATAAGATTTAATTATATTTTTAATCAATCCGTACCTTGACAGCGCTGATGGTCCGATTTTATGATTCGGTTGAGGTAAAAAAATCAATTAAATACTGTATTTATAAATCCAATTTATTTATCTATTTATTAATCTATGAGCATTTGACAGTCCGGGTGACAACATAACTGTAATGTTATCTCTAATTTCCGTGCCTCGACTCTATCAAAATCGCCACCTCCGCATCCAGTTTGGTAAAATCGATTTTTACAATAGCGGGAACGTGGCAACAAAATTGTGTCATACCGGTAAAACACTGGTCCTCCCACATCGTCAACGCCGGAGGTTCGTCGGGGTTTGTACGGCGTTATGCGAACGATATAACACGCCTTTACAACCCCGCAGATATTTCGATATGATCTTCGTATGTGTGCGCGGGCGTGGACGCGCACGCCTAACGAAATTTCTCCATCATCTCTGTACCCAATTTTCAGGAAATCGCGGTCGTTTGCTCTGACACATTTCCTATCTCTCTCGCTCTGCCCGGCATCAAACTGTACCGGACCCAGTTGAAATTTTATCGCTCTCGTGTATACACGCGCTCGTGATTTCGCCAACCCGACTCGACGATACAGCGGAAAACTCGATTGCTTTTATGCTGATTCCGCGCAGTCGATATGCCATTCCGTGTATTATCCGTTTTACAAATTTCACCTCCGTGACAACCGACACATTCGTATTCGTCGGTAAAAACGATTTTTCACTCCTATTTATCGATGGAGGGTGAACACGAATTTTCGAATTTTTGGAAAGAGTGAAACGAAAAAATTGTCCATTTTGAAAATCAATCGATTTCAGCGTGCAGACCGAGTCGCGAACACTCTTCGAATATAATTAATCACTTGATCGCTCGATTCATTCATAATTCAAATACCGATTGACCCACTTTCCACCCCACCGTCTCATTATTTAGTCGTCGATAATTGGATAAAAAAATAAATTGAAAAAAAAAAATGTTTACCATTCACGGAGAAAATAAAACGGATCGCTTTATTATTTATTCTTTGGCGAAGCGATTGTATTCAACAATGAAGAAGGAGAACGACAACTCGCAGTCTGCCTTCATCAGCACTAGAGAATTTTTGCTGAAAGAGCTCGGGAGAGGAAAGGGGAATCTTTTCGAGAAATTATAAGCAACACAATAGAGAGTTTGTGTGGGAGTTGGGTTAGAAAATTCGTTCATGAAATAGCGCGTAAAATTTTAATAAAGTTTGTTAGAGCTCAAAACATTCGTTCGTTATTCATCGAAGCGATAACATCCGTGGTTTAATTAGAGAACGAGGTCAGTGGATTGTATTTATTCTATTCTTCGAGATCCTCGACGTCATTGTAAGTATGTCGGTTTTCATTGTTGAAAAGTTTCAGTTCAATTTTCCGATGGATGTTTCGATGTGTTGTACGCTGCCAAGCTTGTTTTTATTTTTCTGTACAACAATATTCGGTTACACAGCGAATTGTGAAAAATATGGAAAACAATGCGTTGCATCCGGCGCATCAAGTACAGCGCGACGATTATTATTGACACATAGCACTGCAGAAAAATCATTGGACAAAGTGGCAAAAAAAAGAAGGTGAAAATGGAGATTTTCATGAAGCTTTCTCGTTCAATTTATGTTTGCATACAAAATGTCGTGAAATTGTTATCAGAAGATAAAAATAATCACGTTTAAGACGTTTCAATTTTCGATCATCCGACGAACCTGCTTTTCAGCGATTTCTATTTTTTTAATACTGATAATCGCGATCTCAATATCCGTTGCAAATGCGATACGTCGACTTTATGGATAATAGCGAGAGTGTTTCAACGAAAATCATGACGGCAAAGAATTTTTATGCGAACAAATCTCCTTCGACGTGGAGGTAAAATTAAATGTACTCACGAGATTAAAGCCCACGGCGAATGCTTGGTAGATTTGGTTTACATACCTGAAACAGAGAAAGAAAATTTTATTGTGTATTAAAATACCGACGTAAGATGAGTTGCCAAGATGAGTTACTCCGTTTTAAATAAGGCACGTCACGCTGTTCAGTATTTCTCCTTGACTCGTGTTGTGTCATAAAACGCATTTAATAAAAATAGTACCGAGCCGAAAGACGTGAAAAATTCACGTTCAGGATCAAAGTATCCTAATCTCGATTGTGCGATAAAATACAAATATGGGCAAATCGAGCAACGGGAAAGATTTGTTCCGCTTCGTTGCCGGTACCGTTAACGGTTCTGGAGGTACCAGCAGAATTCAGGGGTTAACGCCGACGCCCCCCGCGGTAATTAACTTCATTAATAACGTGAACGTTAATATCACCGTCGAGGGCTAGCGTGGGGTAGTCGAGGGATATATACGTATCGCGCAATTGTCGCTGGACGGCGAAATTAGCGTCCGGGATTTTACCCGGTAAACTCTGCACAGGCATTTCGATGATACGGTGCACGCTATCGCACCCCGTTTCGTCGGTAATACCCGGCAAATATAATGTTAATTAAAGAACCCTACATTATGCTCGACGTTCGATAAATCCACGATAAAAAAAAAATCATAAATAGCTGACATTTCCGACATAGAATGCACTTCGAAACAGTCTGAATTTTTTTACTTTTTTCATGTTCCATCCGCGAGTCGTGTTCACCTTCGAAGACTTTTCGTACACTCATACTTTGGACAAATACCACGGTTTCAAGAACTTGAAGAAAGTTATGTTGTTCGCACGAACCACGTGAAGCACATAAACATTATTTTTTATGTTATTCTTTTAATGGCCGCATTATCAACCGACATTCGACAATTTCCAGCAACGAATATACTTACCTGGTTCTACATGGAACAAGTGTTCACGTGAATAATTCTTTGTTTTTTTTTTTTTTCTCCAAAGCAACAACTTCGAAAATATTTTTTCGGCAAAATTACACATTTTTCCATTGATCCCCTACAGATTTCCACTGTTCAGAAAGATCTGTACATGCACCAAAAAGAGAATACGATTTCGCGGAGACCGCGCTCTGAATACACGAAAAAAAAAAAAAATTCATTTATATCGGATCAATTTTTTAAACGACAAAGCCAGTTTTTTTATCTGAAATTTTTTGCCAGACATCAAAAAAAAAATTCCCTAAAGAAAATATGTTCCCCATGATAGACGTTGCTGGAATAAAAAAAAAAAAAAAAAAAAAATGGGAAAAAAATATCATCTCGAATTCACAGCCAATATGGTATTTTCGATCCGTCGTAATGCCCAGTCGCAGAACCCGTGAGATTGTGACCCTCCGACTTGCCTGATATCTTTCACCGCGAGGATGAATTATGATTCGCGAGCGTGAGAGCTCTGTATATTTGTTTACGCCGACATGGGTACAGAAACGGCAGTAGCCCTAGGTCGTCATAATTACAGAGTGACACGCAGTCGAAGCGTTATAGTGACTGTTATTAGGGAGACAGCAGTAGCAGCAGTTCGTCGCCATTATTACTTCAGCTTTGCTATCAATCAACAATTACCCTGTAACGCTTGATTTAACGTGCGTTATATAACGAGCCAGCAGCTACTGATTCTCCTGCCGGTGCGGCTGCAATTGCGTTACCGTCATGACCGATGCGAACCTGTTATGCGTTATATGCGGGCCGTTTTCCTCGCGATTCTATAATTTTATGCCGCTGTCCCCGTATCCTTCACACGCGCACACATCAATGGAGAGTCAAAACGCTAATGTTCACGATTCGATTGAACTACGAACAAAATTGCTATCGATGATAGAACACAATCGCGCTAATAATGCCCCGGCGATATCGTCTCGAATGGCAAATATGAAATATGAAAATTCCCGTTACTCACATCAAACAGGTACGAATCAATTATCGTGGGCTTTTGTGCAATTAACGGAGAGTCCGGGCTGGTGGGTGCCGGAGTGACGTTTAATCTTCGCGTTTTACGTTGAACCTCGACATTTCGTTAAAAAAAAAATTCTTGACGTTTTAATTAATTTTTTTGTTATTCAATATCGATGACGAACTCTGCCGAAATCGGACGACTTCCTTCGACCGCTATCGTTCGCGACGATTCGGAGACTTTTCTCACGACACTGTGAAGAAACTCTCTAGATTTTTGCTTCCGCTACCGATCGCACAGGTTGCTCGGGCGTGATTGAAATCGCGTAAATTACGTCGCCCTTCGATCGCTTTTGGCTCTACATGGGTCAGGTGAATTTCATGAGACATGGAACACATTAACATACCGGTCAGGTTACGCGCGTAATTTTGTGGATGTCCGAGGCTCGACATAATTTCTCGGATAAACGCGCGCTCTCCCTCGACTGCCACGGAAACAATCGAATAATTTTCCCGTTCCAATTGTGAGCCGCGAAGCAAACCAGCGGCTATCAAAGAATCCTCGACATCCCGGCCTGCCAGCGGCTTGACTCCGATAAGCTGCCGTGCCGCGTGAACCGCAAGAAGCCAACGATCCAGCCAGCGCTCACCGCCACTCATTCATTTGCACATTAATTAAAAACAAATTCAGAACGCGACTGCTCCCGTGCTCCGGGCCATTCACGCCCACGTACCGGCTTATATTCGTCGAAAAAATATATATAATATATATATATATATATATATACACGTTGACATATACGTAAATAATCACACATATACATTCATGTGGTGCATATAAAAGTGACAGAACCGAGCCGGGATTTCGAACGTCCCACGAACACGAACAGAACCGAACATGATCGGTATTTTACGCACTGCGCTTTATACGCAAATTCATTCGCATTGCGTTCTGTCCGGTTATCGAATTTCGCCTACTCGATACACAGGAATGGCCAAAGTCTGGATCGCCCGATTCCACCGTACAGAAAACTGGTAACGGCGAGAACGTGCAAGACGGAAAAACTGCGGCTCTACAGTTTTGAATTATTCGAGCGTAAATTCAGCGGCGATGAATCTTTTTCCAGAGCAGCGAAGACGCTAAGGTGGAGGAACAAGATAAAAAGGAGAAATGTAAGATAGAGCATGCGCCGCTGGGACAAGTGGACACTGGGCTGATGCTTTATGCAACGGAACTTATAGCAGAGAGTCGACGCTTATAAACCTCGAAGTCGATTCTCTCACGATGAGCTCGCCACAAATTAAACGCGCGGTGAGAGCTTGTTGGGAATGGAACCGAGAAAACTGTGGCGTGCGTTGAGAAGCAGCGTAAATTGGTTGAAAATATTGCTGAATTTTCATTTTCAAAATGCAGGAGATTTTTTTAAAAAATATGTAATATTGAAAAATTAACCTGTCCTATTGTTTTTTTTTTTTTTTTTTGAAGATTGATACACGCGGTCTTATTTGTAATCGATCGACAAGTACATCTTTCAGGATGGATCACACGCGAATTCACAAAATACTGAAAAAATAAGTCGTATCAATGTTGTCAAGAACATTGATTTTTCATAATAATAATACCACAAAGTTATTCCCAATTTTTTTTTATCAGAAAATCTTTCACCGTCTCATTTAAAATTAACTCTTGATTTTCAGTGAATTCTCGATTGAAATTCTCTCAATACACAATTGATTGAAGATAAGAATATTTATTCACCGGAGATTATCGGTTCAACGTATTACTTATCAAAAAAATATATATTTTGGATAAAATCGCGGAAAATCAACATGTGACTTCGACACGTGAATCCAGGAACTTTTAACGTGTCACAAAATTCGCTTTCTCTTTTTCTCTGGTTCAGCATTGTTTTCTTCAGAAAAATGCCAATGTCGAGAAAAAGTCGATCTTGGCGCAGCCGATGTTGGATGGAGTTCGAACAAAAGTTGGCTTTATTCGTGACGAATACCGACGAGCGACAGATCGAGAGGACGTTGAAGCTTTGCACTGAGCCGAGTCGCTCAATGGTTAATTCTCACGATAAAGTGCAAACCTGGAATACGTCCATACAGAATAACGTATACGTGCGTCTTCGCGGTCGAGATGAAAGGAAACGCAGCGAGGAGGGTTTAGTCGACTGTGTCCATGCTGCGGTCTCTAAACTGTCGCGCTAACGGAGGGATTCAACCTCGCAAGCGTCGCGCGAATGTTGAAAAAAAAAAAAAAAATTATGATGCACGTTTCTCCATCAGCGAATGGTCTATTAATAAAGATGCTTTGGCTGCGAGTTTTCATTTTTTTTGCCTCTGGAATCAAAGTGGGAATGTTGAAGGGAATTTCTTATTTCCTCGGTCAGTCAAGAGCTTTTGATCTTTTGGCAAAGTTTGTATGGTCGAGCAATTATTAATCAGTCTTGAAGCTGAGGGAATGAGGAAAATCGTATGGGATTAAAGTGCCAAGGAAAATTCCAGCGATATTTTTGAATTTGCGTTTTTTCACTCTAGTAACATAAAACCTGTGTTTTCCGTTAGTAAAACAATTTGACTATTTTTTTTTTATGCCTGTTCCTCGTGTCCTCGAGAACGTGGCAATAGAAAACGCTTCCGAGTCGATATCGCGCACACGAAATTTCGTGAGCAACCGCAGAACTGTATTTTTTTCCCGGAAGGCGAATGAAAGCACTTAAATTGGCAGTTAAAAAAACCGAAAAATGCGTCGTTGTCGAGACTTTCTGCAACGTGGCGCAATATTTTCTTGAAGACGAGTAGGTGCATAGAAGTACATAAAGACTTTATGGGAGTGTTCAGATACTTCCAGATAAAGAAGTTTCCTTTAAAAGGCGGTTGAGGATTGCCAACATCACAATCGGGTTTTATTCGTCGATGAAGTATCTTGAAGCAATTTGAGAAGTTCGAATTGACGAAAGGAAGTGGAAAAAATGAAGAATTTCATCGCCCTGGTCGCCTCACTGGTCGTCCTAAACGTGGCAATCGATGCCGCACCTCTGGAATCGACCAACGACATCGACTCCGAAGTCAGCCAAGAGAGCCTCATTCGTGATCTTTCCAATATTTTCGCAAAGGAAACTAGCGTGAACAGATTGCAAAGACGTGGGGTTATTCGGAATCTTATTTCACGACATCCCATTCTTAGTGCCCATCTGGAATCGCATGACAGAGCGCGGAAATGTCTAATACATCGCTTAAACAAGAGGGACACACATCGAATTCACGGACTTATTACACGCGTCTTTGGAGGAATCGCAGGATCGCACGAGTTGTTCATCCCCGCCGTGGTAAAAGCCCTCAAAAAATTGACTGCCGAATGTGTAAAACATCCTGAAAAATATCTGCCAAACAGCGATGAAAAAGAATCGAGGTATCATAAACGCAAAAATTTCAAGAAGAAATTTATTGATTATGATATTGATTCTGAAGACGATTTTGATCAAGATAATTCGGATGATGATTTTTACAAGGATTCTGAATCCGAACCAGCTTCTGAAGCCGAGCCAGATTTTGACCCTTGAAATTTTCATGTTATGTATGTGACATGTGAGAACAATTGTACCGAATATTAATTAAAAAATCTTCAACCAATTACTACAGGTCACATACCGTGTTTAACCCTCACCTTACTGTATTATTTTGATGGTGGAAGAATTTCAATGAGAAATCAATAAATGTTATTTCACGTATTCAATTTATTTCTTGTATCGCAGAAAAGAGATGTTTTGGGAAAATCATCGATGGAATTTCTCGAAACTGTATTTTCGGCAAATATTGTGGTTAGATAAAAATTATTTTCTTGATTCTTTAGATAAATCTTTATTATCCGATCGATCTGTTTCCTCGCACCTACCAAATCGACACCGATGCATACGGTGACGATTTGTCATTGTTGCAGTCGAGATTCTCAAGTGCGCCGACAAGAGGACGACGGAGAATTGCTTGTGAGTTGGAAATCCAGAAATGCCCCGAAACTTGGATTTCATCCGTAGGGCATACATACCTTCGGGGAATGCACGGGGCTTGTACAAACCCTTTCGACTCGCATCCCAAATTTCAGTATACAGCCAGTTACCGAACGAGCGTTCCCTTACGCCAAATTGATTCAAACTTCACAAGATAGTAGATCCAGGTGAACCCTGGTCGAGTCCAAGGGTCACGGGGCAAGATTGGTTACAATATTCCTTTGCTCTCTGACCGCAAGAAACTCCGTACTTCGGTCCGGCACGACACGGCGGATCTACAGCGTCAAATGCCGCGCCTTGAGACCAATAATAAGCTTGAAATTGCGATGCGTTTTTTGAATAATAATAAATTGTATTTTTATAAACAACGCAACCGTCGATTTAAAATCGAACTGTGACTTCGATTGCGGTTTTACTGTAGAAATAAAAATGTCAACGTTCTCCGATAATTACGCAATCGACAATATCGTCGATGGCTTTGCGGATCACCTTAATTCAGTCCATTTCACGAGATTTTTCGAGTGGTGCGATCGGCGTTCGACATAACTCGCCGATCCCTCAGATCGATAGGTGCCATCGATGTCAAAATTGACGTGGCGAGATGTCGATGTCGAACGAGATCGTCGAGAGGCGAAGGCAGGGGACGGATAGAAAAATTTAATTGAGTCTTTAACCGGGCCGGGAAACCTCGTAACGGCTCACAGAGGCAGATCTATTATCCCAATTATCGTGCACGGTTTATATTTGCAGATAGTCAAGAATCGATCAGTGGGCACGAGATGAGAATCGGCCCGAGTGAGCTCGTCGCATCCGAACAGGGTACATGTCGTAGAAGAGTGACAGTTCGATTCCGCGTTCAACCTCTTTTCATTTTTCCTTTTTTTTTATCATTCGACATAACTTTTTTCATTTCATTTTTTTTTTCGCTCTCGAGTGCAAACTTCATTAGAACGGAAGCTTTTGGACACGTTGAGTCGATAACGCCGGTTTCACTATAGGAAATCTCTGGTCTCGAGCTAGATTGCATGATTCCCTTCTCCACGAACCACAGCTCTCTCCACGACTCTCAAACGACTAAATCATTGACAAATGTTCCAAATGATTCCGAAAGACAAGAAGGTCAGCTTCACATTACTTTTTTTTTTTAACTCTTTTCCAAACCCTTTTCTCTGTTAATCCTTATTGTACGGAGTACCGTAGCTTATCGCGTCATAAAAAAATCATTATCATAAACAAAAAATATATCTTAGAGACAGGATTCGTGGATTTTCGGACTGGATCCTTGGAGACTGAATTTGTTCTTTCGAGATATCTTTGACGATTACACTCGAACCGCCTTCCACGTATTACTTTTAACAAAAAAATTTTAAAAACTTGATATAAAAAATAAATTGCGCACTGCGACTGAGTATCGCAAACATCGCGCCAGTCGACTGTCCATAGTTCGATGCTAAAGTCAATTTCGAAGACAATACCCGAGCCAATAGTAACGATAAATAATAATGAGGAGGATAAGAAATACATCGTGGCCGTTATGACGAAAGCGCGGATCTAAAAGAAATGAAAAAAAAAAAAAAAAAAAAAAAAAAAAAAAAAATTACAAGAAAATAGGTGGTGCGGCGTGGAAAAAGATAACGAGAAATGAAGCTGCCCGAGGAGACCGGGAACGCTCTGAAGGAAGAGAAGCTTGCGGTCGGAGGAGAAGAACGGCTTACCGCTCGACGTCGTAATTGAACCGACATAAGTACTCTTTTTATATCGTCGCGAAATGATCGAGAGGATTACGCGTATCCCGGGGGATATATTATATAACAGAAGAGGAAGAAGAGGAAGA
This sequence comes from Listrodromus nycthemerus, assembly GCA_963978505.1. Taxonomy (NCBI): domain Eukaryota; kingdom Metazoa; phylum Arthropoda; class Insecta; order Hymenoptera; family Ichneumonidae; genus Listrodromus; species Listrodromus nycthemerus. The sequence continues at coordinate 1,931,144 of OZ021679.1, forward strand.
GGGGGAACCGTCGGAGTAAAGTAAGGGCGAGGGGGAGGGGTGAGGGGGGCGGGGGGGGGGGGGGGGGGGTGAATGATGAGAGAACCGACGGGACGCGTCCGTGCGGTAGTCAGAGGGACGGAGTTCTATGGAGAGCTGCAGGATCCGCGGAGGAAGGAAGCCAGCCTCGGGTATAGACAGTTCAAGGGTGAAAAGAAGAAGGGCAAGGTACGAAGAGATGAAACTCTCCCGGTTGCGTCACGGGGATGTCGAATCCGTGAGGCAACCCGCCGCGTCAGCAAGTTCCTCGTGCTTCCTCTCTCTTCGGTTATACAGAGACCCGATATCGAAGGGGCAACCGAGCGAACGATTTCCAACGTACGGGAATCGCATCCCTTTGCGCTCCGATCTCCTTCCCCCGAGCCCCGTGTAACCTCGTCAGTAACGCAGCCTCAACTTTCTCGGCTTCTCTATTCGAAATTCACGATCCTCGTGACGAGAGAAGAGATTCGCAAGTTTTTCTGTGTATCTGTATGTATGTATGTGTGTGTGTGTGTGTGTGTGTGTGTGTGTGTGTGTGTGTGTGTGTGTGTTTGTGTTTGTGTGTGGGTGTGGTTAGAGAACGAGATGCCGGAATTCTTGTCCCTTGAAGTCTCAAAGCCAGATGATCGATGCCTTTCAAGGTAGTTTAATGGATCTCGTCAACAGTGATTGTCGATTAGATACATCGGCAGTTTTTAATAATAATAATAATAATAATAATAATAATAATATTAATAAATAACAATGGTGATTATAATGGGAACCATTTTTCAGTGAAAATTCCAGCGAAGCCTTTTTTCGTTTAATTAAAAATCTTGGTGCACGGTTAGGGATGGACAGCGGGGTGAGGTTGAATGTGGTCAGCCCTGCAGCGGCCGCAACTGCGGCGTCGTGCAGTAAAGGGTGTTGGAGCAGGCGGTTCTTATACGCGAAGTAATATATTAAAGCTCGCTCGAGCTTAATTTTACATATAGCCATCTCCTTGTATTTATACGAGGTCTGTGTGCATATGTGTGTGTGTGTGTGTGTGTGTGTGTGGGAGTGTGTACGGTAGTGCACTATACCGTACACAAATGAAGTATATCTATGTTACACTGAGTCCGTATATAGCGGGGCAATTCCGTCGACGAGTTACTTTTCGCTCGGCTTCGTCGTTTGTTTTTCTCACCGGAAATTAAAACTCCTTTTTGCGCTCGTTTTCTCGCGGTCGGGGGAGGGTCACCGAGAGAAGCTGTAATATCATCGTGACGCGTTCCTGCCGACATGTGAAACCCTGCGACGATTTTTTGTTTTTCTCCTCGTAGTCTGTCGATGCGGTGCTTGATCTTACGAACAGAGCTCTGAGGCAGACACCGACAGATAAACGACAGAAGTATTTTTTTCATTTATCTCGAAGTGCGAAGAAGGTAAGTAGATTTCTCATTAAGTAGAACCGACCCTGGTCAAATACGTTTGGCAGTGTTCCAGTCGGAAGACGATGAGTCTCCTTGGTGTGAGCACATCCATTGCTATTTCGATACAAAAGATAGTCATTTGCGATAGTCGCTGAAGCGTGCGTAAAGTACACTTGTGAGGTGCGAGAAGTAGCACTTTATAAGCATCGGTGACAAAAAAACATGAATTTCGAGTCGACCACATCGATGAAGATAAAGGTGAAGGAAAAATGCAGCTTTCGGAAATACCTCCGTATCGATAGTCCGTATGAAATTCCATGTGACTATAAAATATTGATATTCGGTCAGAAAGATAGGTTTCGATAATCCGCGACACACGGATTCTCGTCAGACCGCGGCTCTGAGCAGCGAAGATTTCATCCTGAACGATCGAATAGCGCCGGTCCTACGCACGAAGTGCTGGAAGCTTAGCAATTTCCTCCGCATTCAAAAGCTATTTCCACCTCCGACATGGCAAATTCACAGCGGTATTAGTAGGCCGCAGCCCGCCAGAACCGTTCGATACCGGCCCTTCCATATCCATCGATGATCATATGCATTTTCGTACAGGGTTTACAGAGGTGAACCAAAATCCTGAGGCGTTAATCCCCACATCGGATACGTAACGAGCGCCGGTGGCCCATCGGCTCAGGAAACTAACGGCCGATACCGTTCCGCACCGGAGGTAGATTCGCATCCGGTTGCGGATGCTTCTGCGATAACGTTTAAACTGACGGACGAAGCGAGAGCGACAGTCCTCTCCGTTTCTCTGAGCCGAGCTTCGGCTTTCCCAGGAATAATAAACCATCGACGGCGAGATCTCCCGGATGTTCCTTAACTTTTCTTCTACCGAGCTTCCACATCGGTTCTTCGTTTTACTCATCGATGCCACGTCGCACCTTATTTTTGGCTATGGTTTCACTTTCGATCCAGACCCGGCTGGAGATGCCTTCGACATCGACACTGGCAAGACCGAAATTAAGCTATAATCACATTATAATACGGTTACGTAAGCGACACCGGATCAAGAGAAAGCCGATGGAGGGAGCGGACCGAAGGAGTGGCGGAGACGGAGAGATTGGCCTGACTCGTGCTGGTTGCGGCCTATCGGTCTAGTCTGGCGAAGAGAAGCGAGATGGAACAGACTACGTTGCTTGGTAATTCAAAACGTTGCTTCATTACCCAGCCGATGCAAAGAGTAGAAGCGGATCCAGCGACGACGACGACGACGACGCCGTCGTCGACCGAGCGACGCCGAGTACTTCGGGTTCGATGGCAGTCGATCGGTACAGTCGACCTCGGAAAAGTTCAGGCTGCGAAGCTGGAATACCAGTCCACTACCGTGAAATTGCGTCTTTGTAGGTAGCACATCAAACGTATTTGCTGATTCGCATTATAACGTTTTGGGTTTCTTGATGATGTCGCTTTTATTGATCGATCGTGCCACTGCACTTAGAAATCTCTAACGTCTTCGACACGGTCTTGTTGATACGAAGAACCGTCGACGATCAACGACGATTCAGCTACAGAAATGGAACACCTCTACTACGTCCTTTTTACCACGAATTCAACGGTCGGAGTTCGAAATGGCTCGATGCACCAACGAGCTAGCAGTTGGACGCGATGCTCTCCGACCAGCCAGCACTGAACACAGACGACGTGATTATACGTGGCCCTTCGTCAAGCATACAATCATGGCCAGTCTATGTTGGTGCACAAAGTTTCCGAGGTTCTTGATGGGCTTGTCGTGGCCGGACCGGCTTCTCTTTGGTTCGTGGTGGATAAAACATTGGTAGGCTCTCTCCCTCCTGGCCATTTACGCTGGCGCGATATACGTGAAACGTTCGAGAAATATGTGTGTACACACTAGATGCCCTTTCTTCGTTGCTCTCTCGGTCGTCAGTTCTATGCTTTGCCGACTCTCTCTGTTTCCTAGGCATCAGAGTTGGTTCCGCCAGGGAACTCGGCGTCCAGTTTGCGCACAGGCCAAACGTAGATCAAAGAGGCCATTCATCGAGTAGTCTCCGTCTATGGACGTGTGCAGAATGCTAGTATACCGTGAGCCACCATAGCAACAACCGACCCGCCATCCCTTTTCCCTATTACCGTCATTACTTCATAGCCTGACATGTTCTTGCAGTACCAACATCCTCACTGTTTTTCTATTTATACGAAAGTCCATCCACGCGAAGCAAAAAAATAAAATAAAAACCACGATGGGGTCTCAAAAAAAAAAAAACGTGAAAGAAAATACGCTAACGATCAATGAATTGAATTGAAGATACGGCAACTGTCGGACGATCACTCACTCAACGCTGCGATGAAACCCATTTTTTCTCCGACCCTTCCTCCGTCACTCAATCGACCAGCAGGAGCGTCAGTCGCGACTCTGGTCTTCGATTGAAAGACGTCCAAGCGAGAATTCCTGGTGGTCTCCAATGAAAATAAAACCAACGCTGTTCCATGGCTTATATTCAACCGGCAATTCACACTCTGTCGCAGCGTCGCTGTGTCACGTCTCTCTCGACGGTGGTACAGTTCACCCGCATGATGCTTCGTCGAATACACGCAACACGGGACAAGACCACGAGGTTTGCTCTCCTCCCATCGTCGCGGGAACGTTCGGCGCATCACGTGCAAACCGGGCCAAACTTCTGACGCTGTTGATGGTGTTCTAGCAGTGCACTTAATTACTCAACCGAAGGACCAACCGACGCAATCCCCGTATACCTGCTGATGATGATGACGATCCTGATGATGTTGACGGTAGTGATACGTTCTGTGATAACAGTCGGAACACCACGTTACAAATTCGCCGTCAGTGCCGCTGATGTTTGATTACGATGGACCGAAAGGCTATAATAGTTCATACCGCTAGTGCAATCCGATGCCGCAGGCTCGTTCATTACGCCAAGTGCAGGGCCTCGGTGTAATTCTGAACTCGGGCGCGCTGTGTGCGAGCGCCATTCACTCGGCGTCTGCGTAACAGAATGCCATGAATGGACCGGTGTTTCAAAATCTTATTGATGAATCTTCAGTGTCCCGCACGATCAAAACGCAGGCTTGACTATCAAAACGATCCATTACCATTGCAGAATCGAACACTCGGACCGATCACTCGAACGTGCGGAGAATTTCGCGATCACTCGTAATGGATCTGCGGTCATTGATCCACGATATGCAAGATGCGAGAGCTTCGACTCATTGAATATGCCTCGACGGTCCTTCGGGATCTCAGTGCCACGTTGATGGATTTTCTGGGGCCCATGTACCCTCAGACAATAATCGATTCGCGACCGTCGTTGCGCGACGTCTCGAGCAATCGTCGAGCACGAGGTTGATGTACAGATTAATGAGCGAGCGTGAGAGTGGCCATTCGTCGGAGTGTCGATCAGCATCTGCCTTGAGATTCAGCGATTGAATATCGAGTCGTATTCACACGAGCCAGTGGAATCGCAACGATGCAATGAAAATTACAGACGTACGCGGTAGCAGTATCGATACCTTCGATGTCGCAGTAGTTCGACCGTGTCCGTGCCGAGGGACGTTCCAGCTAGTGTCCGTAAAGTTCGACACGATGGAAACTTTCGCACGACAAAGATTGCGATTACAACAGTCCGTGCGCTGATCTGAACGAGTCTAATGGTGATTGAACGGGCAAAACAAAGTATCCGAATCCCCGGTGAGTTCGAGGACGTCCGATCGCTTACAGCCGTTTCCACTGCCAGTTCCGAGCGTCGTTTAATCAACATTGGGTTCGGTGGCTTCGGGCTCGACATTGTCGACGATTCTTCATTCGCCTCATGGAACTGCGCGTTTAGCAATCTCGGTGGAAAGTGTGAAGAATCGAAAACCCATCACGATTTGTACATTCTGAATAATCCCGATAGCAAACGATGCCTATTATTACCGCCGGTTTGTATCGCTCTGACCGCATTCGAGTGAGGGGTTGTTGTCGGAGGACCGAGGGGGCGAGGGGGGGGGGGGAGCTATCAACGGAAGATGCAGCCTTGCTAGGGACTGTTGGCGATCAACCGTGAAGCATCGATAGTCGAGTCAGCCAACGCCGAATCGAGCCAGCACTTCAGTGGTGTGCGAATGGCTGGGGGAAGAGGAAGAGAACGAAACTAAACTCAGATCACGACTAACGCCAATGTGCAACATAGTCCAATGGATGGAATACAACGCCCTGCTTTGTAATGAAGCCTGCACAGAGAGAGAATGTGTATGTGTGTGTGTGTGTTTCCCGTCGATTCGTCGGTCCCGGGCAAATCCTCCCAGCCAAGACTACACCGTCCCTGACCACTACCAGTAACCCTCGTGCCTCTGCAGCGCCGTATAGCACGATGCCAACCCCGGAATGCACGTTTGGATCAATATTATACGCTCACTCGGCAATGTAATCCTGCTTGTATAATTTCTTGTTTTACCCGCTGCTCCGAAATATTCGGAGGAATATGTATTCCGAGAATTGCATGGTATTACCGAACAATTCGGTGGACAAAACGAACCGAAAGACAATGGAAGAGAGGACACAAGGAACCGACGACACGTCGTCAACGTGGCAAAATTCTGAGGTCGACCATCACTGATTTGTAAATCTCTTGCGTTATGATAAACACATTATCAGGGCCTGATTGACGATGACTTTGAAGCGAACGCTTTCGTTTCTTAATCGCGCGAAGCAGACACAATCGCTCGGTCAAGAAAATGATTCATCCGTGCGACATAATGAATTATCGTAGAATCGGTTGAACGATCTCCAAAGTGGCATAGGCAGATTATGTTGCACGCACGAGAAAACGTTTACCGAAGCCACTTTGAACGTCGTCGGACGCTGGAAGGAGTGCTGGAGTCTTCCGATGCGTCACGGCCGAGCGATCTTCTGGTTGTCCTCTCCCACGCGTACCGATTTTCCCACCTGATCCGGCGTTCTCGGCCGATCAATTTCATCCTCGTTTCACTTCGGGACATTCCCGACTCTCCTTTCGCGCACACCACCGCTCGATCGGCTCTCCCCTGCGATCAGAAATTACCACCAGGTTCATGATCGCCGATCGGGAAGAGAGCAGAGCGAGCCGCGCGTCGTGATCGCGAGTGAACGATGCGAACGATCGAACGAACTCATGCGGCCGACTCAACCGAGCGTGACCCTTAACGCGAACCAGTCGTCCGTGACCCCCTCGCACTCACCGATGCACACGATGCACCAGCAATTGCATAACAACCAGCGACAGAAACTGCAAGAATCGGTCAATAAACACAATGGCCTTTGCGCGATAGACTCGTCGGATTCGATCGTTTAGATAAAAATCTGTTCGGCTCGAATTATCGGAACACGTGCGACTGTGAGACACCGATCGGCGCGTCCCCTTCGAGCTACGCCTAAGTCGATTTTGCTCGGTTGCGTGTCAGCCACGCCGCAGCGATGCGGAACGAAGCGCGAGCGAACGATGCGACGCGTTCAGTCGTTCACTGGCGCGCAACTTCAACCTGATTCATTAACGCTCCTCGTATCGCGACCCACAGACACTGCCGATCGTACATGCTACCAAAGTCCTGTATCCGGTTTATAACAATGAAAAAATTGAAGCAGCACGACGAGTCATCGCTAATTTGAAATTCCCGATGTCAATTTCATGTACGAGACGAGTATGGAATCACGATTCGCCTCGCAGCCCGAAACAATTGTTCACGATTTTTTGTATTATATTTTTTGTTATAATTATTTGTCAAGTGTCGGTATTCTGGATGCACACCCATGGAAAATTATACCATAAGTACTGTGTGAGCATTCAAGCGACGTAAACTGTACTTTTATGTAGACTTATGTCATAGTTGACGGTATTGGCGCGAAATTGCTCATACTTTGCAGAAACTTCTGCTACGTCATACTTGAAATCAAATGGTATCCAACACTTTTATCGTCGCGTCTAAAATATAGATTTTTTTTTTCCTCATGCGCGGTAACCGAGATGGCATCGTGACTCGTCGTTTCCCGCGGCGAACATTAATGACCCAAGCTCCCCACGTAGCACTATATGGACTGAGTAGCGAGTCGCTCGAAGCATTGCACGAATATTCCGCGAAGGAAGTTACAGGGAGAAGAGTTTTGTGACCTCTGAACGATAGATACCGGTAACGCAGTGATGCACCATTATGGGAACCGATGGGCTCGGCTCGCGACACCGAACGAATCGCGATACGCCGTGAACCACCAATAATATTCATTACAATCTCGTTAAGGTGATCGAACCTCCGTCGTCTGTTTGCGGCTCGTGAAACATTATTGATTTTATATTTATAAGATGCTCGGATACGGGCTCCTTCCGTCGATTACGGAGTAACGTTGCGCGCCTTTCGAAACTGCAGAGTTCTCCCTGTCCTACCATTTTACATTTTAATGGCGATTGTATGTTAATGCCAGGTTTAAATCAACCGTTAACTTCCTCGATGCTCGACGATTCAGTAACAACGAACTTTCGCTACTTTTAATTTTTTTATTTTCCAAGTCTTGTTATTTTTATATTCATCTTCTTTTCTTTTTTTTTTTTTTTTTTTGCTTTTTTTCGTTGCTTCCTATCATTTAAAGTCACGATTGTTAACGAGTCCAGGATAGTTTACGTCGACGGCCCGGCCCGATGGAATTGATTTCCCAGACCGTCGTTACACCGTCGAGGTGGGGAAGAGGAAGCACGCCAGTTTAACTATCGAATACTACGTGACCCGGACCACCCAACTCTTCCGCCGGATAACTTATGCTCCAACTTCTTGCTCACTGCACGGCCGAACGTTCGAAGTACGCGACGGTCTACCTTGCCGAACCTGAGAGATTGCACCATTACTCGTCCCGGGACAATCAGCGCTGGGACAAACGTGAGGAATACTGATGGATGCCGAGGATATCGTGATGTGGCTCGGAGAAAAAAAAAACCGATCTACAAGCGAACAGTCGAAGTAAACTGGAGAAAAGGGGAGATTAATCCAAGTTTTTTTCCCAGTCGCCAATTAGCTTCGGAGAGCTTTTTTTCCATCGCGGTATCGATGCGAAAAAATTGTATTGAAATTCACGATGGAACAAGCGTGGTTCCCATTCGGTCTGGCTTGATTCGATCGATGAGACAAAAAAAAAGGAGCCAGCGGAAAAAATCATTCATCTAAAGGACTGCGTTGAACGGATCGAAAGTTGAGGTAATCGGAGAAAATGAGGATACGCGGTGAAATGAGAATCCTTCGCACTGCAATCAACGAGACGAATGAGGTAGCGAAAGATTTGCTGAAAAATTTATTGGAACGATTTTTTTTTTTTTCTTCAACTGTACGATCGCTCTAGAATTTCCTTCGACCTACGAACGTTGCATTACGCTTGGTCTCCCTTACGGAATCAACGTGGTTAGCGAGCGAAAGCACTCGGACACGGAAGGCCGAAACACGCAAAGCCTCTGCTCGCGTTTCATGCTTCAAGCCGCTGCGTACTGCCAAGCCAGATGTGAAAAGTCGCTTTCGACGGAGCCAACCTTGTCTTTCCCGATACTACTTCGATGCTGTGTTAGATAACCGCGGGCGGTGCAAGAATTTTCCTTGTCAAGATGGAGCTAAATTCCACCAAGGATTAAGCACGTTTCTGTCGTTGAGCATCGAGTCCACTCACAATCATACGGAATTTCCTAGCCAAAGACGAAAGCACACCTCGGAATGAGTCCGGCTTTACTTTTTTTTTTGTCGCGATACCGCAAGACTCGAAAATCAAGGGAATTATTGGTAAAACATTGGTTTCTCCATTTGCCGACCGTTTCTCTGAAATCAGTGAGTGGAAGTGAGCGTTCGTCGCGTAGAAAGTTTCTTGGCCTCTCTTGCGGAACAAGATAATTTTTTCATAAAAATTCTCGTCAATAGTGCGAATCTCATGTGACCGGTAATTTTTTTTTTCTCCGACAAGCTTTGCATGAATTTAAACGTAAAAACTGATTTATATGATCCGGTCCATACGTCATAGATTTGCATGTTAATCGGGTTGAGCCACATTCTCTAGTTCCGACCTAGCAGTTATGGTGTTTCTTTGTTCCGTAGTTTACTGTCCGAGGCATTAGTTAAGTAGCTCGACGGTTTATCCTCGTGACTCGCTATCGCGAGGGTGGTCGGGCACGCGGATACAGATCGACATACCTGCAATCCTCCGAGGACTGCGAGGCTTTTAATTTCGACGCTTGACAAAATACCGGGCGCTATCGGAGCGATAGCGAAAGACCGAGTGGTCTGGCTCTATAAGGGTAGCTAACTCTACAGTAGGATTGTTACTTTATGGACGACTGCTTCTAGTCACGCATTCGGTTTTTCGTACGGCCCAGCCTTTCGGCTTCTTCGTTTGATAATGAACTACCATTTCCACCGCCACGACTATTTCGATGGTTCTCTCCAAAATTAAGTTTTCACAGATTTAATTAATTTTCATATATATATATATATTTTTTTTTTCGCGTGTTCCATGCGGATAAAAATGAAAATCTGATACCCGCGGGAAGGAAACGCCCGAAGGATGAAGAGAGCCGTCGGACGTCTCGAAGCAATTTCTCTTACGACGCCAACGAACCCTCGAGCGAAATCCCTCGCTGCGTCTCATCACACAAACGATCTGCCGGGATCGCCGAGGGCTGAAGGAGAAAGACTTCCGCCCGATCTCGCCCTCACGCGAGGGCTCGACTCTAAGAGAAATCTAATTCCAAATCAATTTCTGGCCTGCCGATGAATATTACAACGAGCCGATAAGATAAATAAAGGATCGGAGCCGACCAGCACTGTCGGTTCGGCAGGACCGATAAACCGGCTGTTCAACCCTCCGGGGCTTTGCTCGGCTTTCCACTTGACCGAACTCTCTCGCACCCCCGCAAAGTATATATGCTGTATAGAGTATCGCATTCGCGAGAGGGCTCGCTAAGCGTTGCGCGTGTTCACCGTCGAACTTTGTGCCGGATTAATTCCTCACAATTAAATTAATCTTCGATGCACCGAGAGCGTGTAATTTTTCGTATAAAACGCATATTCGCCGGAACTCTCGGTGAATTCAGCTGTTATCTTTCTCAGTGTATTAATGACAAATATTGTAATTTAAAAAAAAAAAAAAAATAAACAATCGACCGATATTTCGAGCTTTTCGTAATATTCAATTCGAAAGAATTAATTCAAAGATATTGCCGAGAGTATTAAAAAAAAAAAAAGTGCTGTGACGTTGAAACTTGACTTGATTAAAATCATTTTGCAGCTCCTTTTTTTTCTTTTTTTTTTTTTACATGTGGGAAGTTTCCACCGTACAGAATTCGCGAACGTCGCTCGAACGTGCGGGCGCTCGTTCGCGTTCGGCCGGCTCAATAAATCGAAGCCCTTAATCACGACGCGAAACGGTCAGCTATACGGTGGGTGCTGGCGCTGGTCCGCTGCTGAATGGAAACGCGGGAGTTCGGAGAGCTACTGCATCAGAGGCTTCGATGGTTCGCGGTTCACCCTATATAGTCCACCAACGGCGCTTCCCTTTTATATTTATTAGAAGCAGCCCCGGGCGCACTGTTAATCTGTCGGACCTCTAGCGCCTGATATAAATCGAGCTCGGTGCGGTGATAATTCAGAGACACGAGACCGGACTACCCGAGAGCCGAGACTATGTTCGAATCTCTTCCCCAGCTCTCGTTATTTCCTTCACCTTCGCGCCAATGGTTACAGACGCATCCGCTGTATCGAAGACCTCCGGCGAAGAAATTCCCGATAAATATATATATATATATAAAGTAAAAAATGAATTTCTTTCTCTGGACACGTTGTGGCGATTTCCAGTTTTTCTTTTTTTTTTTCTCTCTGACAAGTGTACGATGATGTACGATTTGGAATCGTCCCTGTCTCCTTTCAGCGTTTTTGTCCCTGGCAATCGTCGCAACATTGATTATTCGGGATTTCGCGAAAAGAAAAAATACAAATATCCTTTTTCACATTACAAAGTAAATAAGAAATTTTTTTTTATAACTATCTTTGAATACGGAAGTGGTTATGAATTTCCATTCCCTTCAATCGATCTAATTCTATTTTTCTTTTTTTTCTTTATTCGCCCAGAAACGCGGAAGCGTTCGTTTATAAACGCATCTCGCATTGATAAGAAAATAAAACAAATCGTCGAATTCGTAGCTCGAGGCTTCTCGACAGGATAACGGAACAGAACAAAATGTAATAGAAGAAAAGAAGCGTTATAAATTTTCTATGTGTGACTTGATACTGTGCGAGGCTGTATACACGGAGAGGGATAACGATGAAAAGAGCCATTTTCCAACTGCGGGGCTTGTATATGTAAATGTCGAGAAACGAGTCTCGGGGATGGAGGAGGAGAGGGTCGGAGAATTTCCTGATGTTTCGTTCGGTCGTGAACACCGTACGGCTTTACGGATGAGACGATGCGCGAGAGAGAAGCCGAAAGCTCTCGCGTGAGAGCTCCATTTCTCGTTCGCCCCCTCTGTCACTGATAGGAATAGTGTCGAGGGTGGAGAGAGGGGAGTTTCTGTGAATTTGCATTTTTGGCGAATTTACAATTTGATTAGAAAGCCGAGAGCGCGCTCAGGCGCATTTCTCCACGACTTATACGCTACAACGGAGAAGTACTGTGCGTATATATATATATATATATATATATATATATATATATGTGTGTATATATATATCTATATATACATTTACACTATCTTTAAGGGTGGCGATAGCGGGATTGAGAAATGAGAATCGTCGACGATTCCTGTCGGGTGTGAATCAACCCGGAAGGCGGAACGATCCAGCGAGAGACAAGACAAAAGTGTGCGCCGAGAAAGTGAGGGCAAAAGAGGAAACCGTATGAGATCGATATACGCCTAGGAGATGCCGCCATTTGAGGCGATGCCTCAAGGTCGTTTGCGAAAGATTGCGATAAGTGAGGGGAAGAGATTTTTTAACGGATTTTTTAGTTTTTTTTTTTTTTTTTTTTTAAATCTTTGAAGGTGACTAAAAAATTAATTTGAGGCAAATAAAAGAAATCAAGCCCGAATACCGGAGTATTCCGTCGATTTTCACGTACTCGTAAAGTTGATTTAATTTTTTGAAACATTTTTTTATCGCAGTTTCAGGCTCGTTTATTTTTCGTAATGTGTAATTTAAAAATAATATTTTTTCCGTGATCAACATTTACGATATTTCCGTCGAATTTGAGAATCTATGCGCGGCAAATGTACATGAGAATTAATTAAAAGATATTATAAATATGCAACTTCACCAACGGAATCGGAATCCCGTATAATACAACCGTCATATCCGTAAGCGCGTTGAGGAATGTCGAAACTTTCGTCGTCCCATTATTCCTCGGTCTGCTGGAAAATTCGCTTTCGAATTTAGCGGGACATTGGCGGAAGTCGAGTCCGAACTATCCTCCGTTTCTACCGGTGGCTTACACTATTAGGTATTTCATCCGCGAGCCTCCGAAACGATGAGCCAGTTCCGCTCATAGCGACGCGAGAATCCTCAGCTCAGCACTGCTTTGTGTCCGCGAAAAGTTTCCCGCGACCCAGTTTTCCCGCTTCTCTTTTCGCCTAACCCTCCGGTACGGGGACGTCGCTTTCCGCGAGCTACAGTCGCTCGCTCTTTCCATCCGCAAAACCTGTCCAGGAAATTTTCCTTTTTCTTTCAGTTTCGTACAAACGCTGGAGTAAAAAAAAAAAAAATTCAGCAGCGTAGCTTTCGAGATATTTGGACGACCGGGTATTATACACGAGTCAGAAGAGTTGTACAGAGAGGAGGGAGAGAGAAAGAGCCGTGATGAGAAAGAAAATTTCGTCGCTAAGAAGCGCGATTTCATCTAGTAATGCGCGACCGTTCTCCGCCCACTTCTCTATACATCGTTTCTTCTTCTCGTTTACGGAAAAGTTCGAGATCGCCACGGGAACTGTGCTGCAGATTTTCTCGGTCGTTTTGCGCCTTCCGGAAACTCCTCGTGTTCCGAACTATATGGAGCGTGGAATTGAGATTGCACGGATGAAAAAAACGGTAGGGACGAAACAAAAGAAAAAACTTGCCGACGAAAAAGAGGAATTGTTGTGTGGATTATTATTTTTTATTTACCAACGGGATTTGATTTTCACTCTGTAGGATTGAAGCGTCGGATTAATTAAACGAGTGCCGTGCGTGTTGATTATTTCGATAGATTTTGTGACGTGCGTTTTAGACGATCTTCGATTATTATAATTCATTGCAATCAGTTTTTTTTTCGTAAGAGTCTCTGCTCCAACAGGAAATTACCATCGATAAATCGAAGCTTCAGAGTTTGAATAAGGGACGTAAAAAAAAAAAAATTACGTTCGACGATTTATTGCGAAATTTCGACGTGGCGCGGACACGAGGGGATGGAAATTAGAGTAGCCGAGATGATTCTTGATACGAGAGGAGCGAAAGGATCCGAGAATGAAGGATATGAATGAGACAGTGGAGTTACTGGGGAGTTTTCGAATTTGCTACGAAGCCGGCAGGTGTCACTGGTGTGCCACTCCATCGTGCCAGCGCAACGCTACCTAATCTACAAGTCGGTGGATAGCGTTGATACGTGCCGCTGTCACGGCCCGTCAACTTAGGAAAAACCTAGCACGCTTTGTTTACTTATAAAAAAAAAAAAAAAAAAAAAAAAAAAACGAGAGCTCGCCTCTCGCTCTGACGCCCATCTTGATCGCCATGAGAGTTCCGGGTCACGGATTCTCGCGACCTTTGCACGCAGCAACCCCGGTCGTCGCCGACGGTGCGCGCCTGCCCTTACGTCTGCGTTCGCCGAAGAACGTAAGAACGAAGAGGACACCTCGCGTTTTTCTCTGATATCTTCCTCGTGATATATGGAAACGGGAGCGTACTTTGCATGCCAAGAATGCGGGGAAACAACCGCCGCAAAACCGCGACGACGCCGACATTATTTCCATATCGGGGTTACCAACCTCGGCGTAAATTGGACACGCTCCAAGGAAAGATCTTTCTCTCTTCGACTCGATGAGAGTCTGGTTAGAATGGTATCATTCTAACCAGACTCTCCTAACTTCATCGTCCTTTCCTGCTCCCTACACAAAGTTGCCGGGACTCTGGCGAATATTCACAAACGCCCGCTATTTTTCCATTTTGCGCTGGAACACCAGCGCGAATTTAAACCATCATTTTACGGTGTGCCAAATGTTAATTCGTCGAATCAACCCACTTTGTTTCTCCAAATCGAATGAAACGATTAAAATTGCATCGCTGACTCATTAAAACTCGGGTGGAAATTTTCAATCACGGACTGCGTCCGATAAAACAGTCTCCGATAACAATTATGCCTCATCGTGACGCGAGTGTGAGGAATGGAAGCTTCTATTTACGTAAACATTGGCAGGAAGTTGTGGGTGTTCATCGGCCGGAAACAGAGCTCGGTATCTCGCGGCGTCCGCGCCTCGAGCGGATGGGATGCTGTCTATACACGGACTCCGACGCTTTGATGGCCCTCTCGCGAGTAGCCCGGCAGCTCGCGGAAACACCCGCGCTTCAAGCAACTTCCGGCCCGATTAATTAGTCAGCGACGAATGAATTGGTAACCGGACCGACGACGAACTAATTTTTTTTTCCTTACCACTGATAACGCTGTCAAAAAAGATAGGGCAAACGAAATGTTTCGGATCGTTTATGGCTTCTTTTACATCGTTGGAAATAATTAGTTGCCGATATTCGATTTTTTTTTTTTTTTTTTTTTTTTTTTTTTTTTTCATCGAGCCTTTGCTTCATCACGAAGATATTATGGTTTTCGGATGGTAGGGGGAACAAGTGAGCTTCCCCTAAACTGCTCTCCACTGTTCCCCTGAGGGAAACGCTCGTTCCCCGCAGTCTCTCTTCCACTTTAAATTCCGCGGTGGTTCATATTATCAGCTCCACCCTTTTCCTCTGCAACCCTTTCCATCTATTCTCTGTACTCTCCTCGTCGGTCCTTTTCGCCGCTCCCGACTCTATCTGCATATCTCCGTCGTTTTCCTTCCGTGCTCTTTGTTTTTTCCTTCTTTTTTGTCCTTTCCCCGTCTGGTTGTTTTAACACAGCGGCAAGTAGTTCGACGATGATAAAGGATATTCTCGACAACCGTCTGCGTACTTGATTACCCTGCGGATGAAGTCGGCGTTTTAATTTTTCGTAACGCCCTCTCGGGGTTTCGGTCGAATTCTAATCCATTTCAAAGAAATCAATTTAATTTTTTGAAAGAAAAAAAAAAAAAAAAAACGATTTTTCTGCATCTAAGTATCTCAAAAATATATGTCGGAAATCAGCTCTCAAATTTTCCCACCAAAAATAAAAGCAACGATTAATCAATTCTACGAGATTCGTCACTGTTTGTCAAATTATTTCCTAATTTCTACATTGAAATTGAATGCAATAGTAAAACTCAGAGAATTCGTGAACGAGAATCCTGGAGATTATAGTCGAGCAAAGCCAGTGCAGTTTGCACGGATTTTCAGACCGTCGGAAGGTCGGCAGGTCTTGGTTAACGGCGATAATCCAAAGCTATTTACATTAATGTGTATTACGGTCGAGGTACGGCTTCTGCCGGTTTGAATGTCAGCAGCGATTCGTTTAATACCAAAAGAAAGAACCGCGCAAGTGCGTGTGTGTGTACAATTTAGCGGAAGAATCGTAGTGAGGAGCGTGTTTGAGTAACATTCGTCAGGGCCGATACGAGGGTTCGAATTTCGAGTTAATCCTGTCCGCCGTTTCTAATATACTCATCCTGTGTTGCGTGCTGGTCGACTCATACGCGCGTTTCGGCGTACATAATTCTGTTTTAACTTCGTCCAGTTATACGTTATATAGAGAGTCGAATCGATAGATAGGATCTCTTGGCCGGGTCGCAAGACTTGCCGCCCTACACTCTACGTAGACGTCGGTTCTGAATTAACCAACGATTTTACAAAGGCACAAACTCGAAGGCGAAATAGCGTAGACGTCGTGTGATCTATGACCAGTCTTCCAGTCCTTTGTTTTCGCCGCTGTACGGCCGAAAGGGAAATGGGGAGAGTAGAAAGTTCACAGACTTCCGGCGAATCGAAAGGGGAATTTTCGACGGAGACACTGGAATACGCTCACGAAGAAACACACGTTCAATTCATCTGCATTCTTTGCTTACCGAGTACATACAGTCGAATGGCACGCGATTCGAGCTTCAATGTATTCAGCGCAAAACTGCAGCAAACACAGACTCGACTTTGGGATAGTTGTAACGGATAAGGTAGTTCGTTACCGGATGGAGCCAGGGTGCAATTTATCTTTTTCTTTTTTCTATCAACTGTCGTAACAACGATACCGATCGGTTCGATTTGACACCGACGTATTTTTTTTTTTTTTTTTTTTTTGTGAAACATTTTTTAGCGATAGTTGTGAATAATGAGCGTTTTCAAAAATCTGTACAGTAAGAGTTGTCTCGGGAAACATATTCAACAAGATATCGACCAAGGTATTTATCTGCGGTAAACACCGATCATCTCGAAGAAATGATACGTCGAATAATAAAAAAAATGATCTGTGTAATGTGACATTTTTTTTTGTTTGAGCTACGCATCAGTCTGTCAATTGTCAGAAGATGGCCAATTACCACGGCAGTTTATCGTCTGAGGCATATTTCTGGGTAAGCTGCGCCAGCTGGCATGATACGATGATCCAGCATTCCATGAACCTCCCTTACTATTACGTTGCTAGCAACGTTGGGGCGCGGGAGCAGTGACGAGAACCAGTACTACCCACTCTCTTCGGCTATGCTTCGGGTACTTTCCAACGTTATTACCACAAAAAGCTCATATTTCTTGCGGTCTACTGCCTCGCATCGCCCAACCCCTGCCTCGTCTCTCGGAATCCTACTCTGGTCTCCATCGCTTCCACTCTCTCTCTCTCTCTCTATTTTCCATCTCCTACCACACTCGTGGCGAACAATATCACTAGCCAACCACCCCCGGAACGACCGCAAAACATCCCATGCTCGCCGGAGTCTGAAGAAGCATCTCCCGTATCCACGATCTATACTACCAACCCTTGCAGTACATTCACCGGATCTCGTTACCGTTTTAGATATTCCCATGTGACTTGACTTTTCTTCCCCATCCGAACTGGTTCCAGCGTCCGGTATATCTGTTGCCATGGTTCATGGAACATCGCATCATCGGAATTCGAACAGAAATCGAGACGAGTCTTTGTTGCGAGGATCGTTTCCGATTACACGTCAGTGAAAATATCGAATCGTCGAAACAGAAGACTTGATTTATTTTCAGCAATCCAAGACCGGAACAGCCATACCATCGATGAACCAACGATGTAACCGGATAAGTCCCGAGTGCAGTATCATTTTTTAATTATCTTTTACAAAATGATGTTCGACTCTGAGAAAGTTTTTCTCTCCTTACATCGCGGATGATAAGAAAGTAGAGATTCGAGTGCGGCAAGACTGTGGCGAGGAATCCGCTTGTCTCATCTAGCCTCGCATCAACGTTCTCTCAGACTCAGTAATTTAATGAAAATTATTGTAATAGTCTCTCAACTCACCCTTTCACCATTAATCGCCAGTTTCAATCGTCAATTAAGTCAATACGGTACAGATTACTCCAGGTATAAAAGAAGACAAATCCACTCAAATCCCCTATGAGACACCTTTCACTTAAAAAAAGACTTTCTTTCTTCATGAGACGGTTTCACCTTTCGTGAAAAAATGGGTCATAATCGTCCATTTTGCCTCCACAGTTATTTTCCACTAGAGCTTGCGGTGCATGAGCGTTTTCCTATCAGCCGAACGCGAATAAAGCTCACCGACCCAAGGGACATTCTAGCGATCAACGTGACCCGGAATCGCGGCCTGCGGTACCACCTTGAATGCAAGAAGGCAATGAATAGCGTATAGGACGATTCTCCACATTTCACAAAGGTGCGCAATAGAATCACACCACTACGAAGTACAACGCTCCTGTCTGTGTCTCACCGTACTATCGGCCTTCACCCATACTGCTTAACACCTACGTAGAAATACCTAGGCATTCCATGTCTGCCCGAGATTGTCGGATGTTGGTGATTCAGTCGCTCACCGCTCTCGCCTCTTCGGCACGATCAATTGTGTTGGCGGAACTGTGCAGAGCGAATTGCCATTGTCGGGCGGAAAGTTAGAATTATACATTGGAAACTTGCGAAATTGAAGGAAGTAAGTATCCAGAAGCGGGAGTACTTAGTAACGAGCGTAGGAATGAGGGAGGTGAAGAGGAAATTGAAGGAAACGGAATTGCAGCCTCTGTATGGCCGGAAACGAATTCCTCTTCCGAAAGTTCTTTACAAGTTTTCTGTACTCTGTTGCAGTTGGAGAGTCATTCGACTGCAAATTGGACCGGTATGTTTATTTTTGAAATGTCGGCGTTGCGGAAGTCAGTTGTGGAATTCCGAGCAGACTGCACGTGAATTGTGACGATTCAAATGAGATTGATAAATGTGACCGATGTTGATAACTCCACGAGGATTCTCGCGTGACGAAGCTCGGGCAACCAGTGTCGTGACGCGAAATTCTCATTCGATTTTATGACACCTGAGAGCGACATTAGTAGGTGGATTTTTATTGAAGCTTTTATTTTCTTGGCATTACCGCGACCAATCTTCTCGGTAATGCCAAATATCGAAAATAAAAATAATAAAAATTGAAAATAAAAATAAAAAAAATTGAAGATAAAAAAAAAAAAAATTGTAAATAAAAATAAAAAAAATTGAAAATAAAAATAAAAAAAATCGAAAATAAAAATAAATTGAGCGGTTCATAGATGGGTCGTAACGCGGTAAGATTTACTTTAATTTTGTTTTGTCGCTAACAGTGGCAGATTATAGCGAGATGGTTCTGCACACATAATTGGTGGATGATAATTTTACGGTATTTTCGCAGGTGGGCGGAAACACGAAAATTATCTAGTACCGCGACCACTGCGACTACTCGCTCGCTGAAACGTTCATAAATCGATTACCCGCTGTATTTAAACACGTACATGTACATAATATTTCGTTTTCAGTTGAGTTCGGTGGAAATATCGTATTTGATGTTTGCAACCGGTGTCCAGCCGGTTACGGTTACTTGTAAATTTGCATGCGATGTACACTAGAGATTTGTCATTGGAGCGAAACATTTTCGCCTCCCGATCATTGCCGAGTTAATAATACACTGCAAGCTCCGACATACTGCGCTGAAAAAATGGTTCATATTTTTCTGTCCAAAAATCGACTCAATCGGAATAAATTAATTACATTTTTTTCCAAAGTTTCAACATAAACTTGCAAACTTAAAAAAAATATAAGCTTCGAGTAGCTTCAATGAATTTTAGATGAAAATTCTTCCATGAGATAAAACTTCAAAAGTGCAACCCAACGTACATTAATTATACTTTATAGTCCGATAATAATTTTTTTTTTTGCAAATTCATAAGGCACACTTTTCACCTGTTTAAACCAGTTAAGTTTTTGCCCTAGTGCAAAAAAGTGTGCGGAACCTCACAGAATAAGCGTATTTATTTAATTTTTTATTCCAACTGACTCGCACTTTTTTTTTCGGATAATTCCATTAAATTCATTCGAGTCCGAATTTATGGGTGCCCTTCCAAAAAGATTGTATCGTGGACGAGAATAGAAACCCAAGAAACATATTCGTACAATAAAACGAACGGGAGCGTCACGAAGGGGAACGCTTTCGTTATTACAGTATAACGTCGTAGTTTGTAAGATTTAACATTGTTTGCGAACTTTTATCAGATACGCGCGGTGTGTTCGTGTACGTCGACGTCGTCGTCGCCGCCTCGGGCAAGAAAACCAAGACAACAGCCCTCCAGGACTTCCCTCACCGTTGTCTCAGATTTTAAGATTTAACGAGTCGCGACAATTTTTTTTTATAGCGGCGACATCTCGCGGCTTAAAAAAAATCATTCGTACATCCGTAAAATATAATATCTTGTGATGACTGAAACAATTTTTAGAACATAATTTCACATTAATATTTTTACCCCTCCAGGGTGTCGAAATGTGACGATTTTCAGAGATTTTCATTTGAAACAATTAAGAGCAGTTTTCATAAATTCGTATTTTTTCTAATCGAGTGACAAAATTCGGGCCTGAACGCCTCCATGCCATGAAATAACAGTCGCCATACCCGAAATAAATATCCCTCCCACATCTCCAATTTCGCGGCCTTCCGAAACCATCCGAGTTATCGAGGCAAAAGGGCGAGCTGACGACGAGTGTTTGTTCCCAAAAGATCAACACCGAATTTCCGTAGGGAATTTAAAATAACAAGAAAAAAAAAAAGCTTCACGAGCCTACATTTTGGTGCCGAAGTAAGGAAATGTACTTCCTGATATTAAGGGATAGTATATATTACGAAGAATTCTCAGGAGGCAATAGACAATCGGAGAAATGGATATGTGAAGTTAAAGAGAGGGGAAAAAATTGTAGAAACGGATAAAGATCGCGAGGAGTGGCGATGGCGCCGCGCCCAGAAAGCTCCGAATCTCTTCGAGATAAAGGTCAGCCAGAGTTGCCCACACTCGGAGGCGACGAACGAAGAGAAGAGAGCTCCCATACCTATTATACGTGAGAGCGAACTGTGCGGCAACGGAGGGTTCGTGGGCGCGAACGCGAATAAAACTAAAGGCCATTAATCAGGCCTTGGTGGTTGTCTCCGGTCTCGGGCAAAAATAAGGCCGCGGG
This sequence comes from Listrodromus nycthemerus, assembly GCA_963978505.1. Lineage (NCBI taxonomy): Eukaryota > Metazoa > Arthropoda > Insecta > Hymenoptera > Ichneumonidae > Listrodromus > Listrodromus nycthemerus. The sequence goes on from OZ021679.1 coordinate 1,952,357, forward strand.
AAAGAGCGCGAAATAAAGATCTCTTTTCCCAGCTTTAAATCATGAGTTTATTTCGTCCGGCAGAACGGCAGAGATGGCGAATGTAGGTTGTGCGTGTGCGCGTTCGAAAGGGTCGGAGTAGGAAAAAAATGGGTCTAGCATGATACAGAAACTTCGGCAACGAAGAGACCCGTTTGTTTTTTTTTAGTCGTTAAAATGTTTGTCTTCGAAAAAGGTGAAATTCGGTAAATATGGCCAGGTTTGTGAATCATTAATGTTCCTGCTCATCTAGGTCGATACATTGTCATTTTACGTATCCTAATGTGATCCGTTCGATTAAAAGAATTTTCACACATTATCCATTTAACTCGAAGAATGTCTGAATATCTTCCGTTTAACTCGTAAAATATCTAAATATATTCCGGAATATTCAAATATTATGTAATTAATGTACAGACTTTCGCAAACACTCAAATTCTCTCGAAAGCTAAGTGCGAACTTACGTAATTGCTTAGCATCAAGAAAACTCTGGAAATAGCGGAAAATTTGCCGCGAGCTTCATCTTCCGACCGGCTTTCGAGTTTTGGTGTCGACCAAGCCCAGTCGGAAAATGGTGGAAGTTGAAACAAACGCGGTAAAGAGAAAATTCTATGCGACCAGTATTTCCATTGCAATCTCAGAAATTACCGAGCACATTGAGCACTCTCGTTCCACCGACTGTCAAACTCACCGTATGAAATCTCTTAATTTTATTGCGTCTGTTTCATCTCGCCCCGGTCTACTCCGATAAGTTTCTCGGTTGATTATTGAAAAAATAAAATAAAAATGCGACGACTCCCAAACATCGGAATTAAACATTTCGGGGAAATTGCGATGAAACAGAGCACATTATGAAATTGACGTGACACGCTCGCCTTGAGGAACCAGCGGCGGGAACATTGCGGAGCGTCGCCCCATAGAGAGGACATCGGGGATCAGCGTCAATGTGTGGAGCAATGCAGAACAGCTGAGAACGAGGTCGCGTAGCGCGGAGCTGTATATGCATTGCACGTTCCCTCTTTCGCCGTGCTGAGTTCGAAACCCCCGCGGGAGACGAGTCGACCCGGCCAGGGCTCACGTTCTTGTTTCACGGTGACGACAGTTCGCGAACTGGGCCGCGTCGACCGGTGACGCTTTCCGGCTAGAGGAACTGCGTGATGAGGATGGATAATGGGAATGAGAGAGGGCGACGGGATTCTCGGGTAAATGTGGGTAAATCTGGTAGACACGTTTCTGTGACAGGCTCGGTCGGTAACGTGAACCGCACATCCGTTCTCTTCGACGGTGCTAAACTTTTCCGAAGATAATCGAGTCGTTGCCTCGGCAATTTTTAAATCAAGATAATAATCATTTTAAAAAACGATCATAATATATTTATATATATTTATGATAAATATTGTACAAGAATAATAATAAATAATTATTTATTTTTGTTTTTAATGATTTTCGTGATGCTTGAAAAAAAAATTGGACTTTTCGTTATCAACCGAGGAACGGCGAGGAGATAAAGTGACTGGAAGAGGGTGGAGGGTTGCGATGTGACGGTGGGAGACGGGGTTGTTTTAAGCACTGCCGTCAGGAGTCAACGACCCCGAGATGCGCCAGGTGTGTGAAACTTCCTGGATCGACCTGAATTCGAGTTTGAGCGACTGCGGAGCGAAGAAGCTCCTCTTAAACGGTGTTCTCTCGGTACTCTCGGCGCAGCATCTCCGCGACGGAGTTTCTCGTGCATGTTTCTCAGACGATGTCTTGGAAAGGGCTTTGGGTGAAAATCGCTTGCGATATACATTTTGCATATACGATATTTACATACAAGACATGTACGTGTCGATCGTCGACACAGAGGGGCGCGTAGCGCAGCGTGTCGCGAACGAAAAACTGCGATAGATAAGTCCTTGTGGTTCCCAGCAGCAGCTTTATCGGCGATATCGATGGAATATAGACGGAGGAGGAGGCGACAAGCGCAAACCGCTCTCTTTTACGGGCGAAGCTAAGTCGGCCAGCGAACGGCGGAAAGTTCTCAACCGGCGTTCTACGCTCGTATCGCGGGCTAGGCGCTTCACGAATTATTTTCTGAACGTGAAATTCGTCGATAATTCTATATCGATCTCGAAAAAAAATATATATATATATTATCACTAATGTCGAATAAAAAAAAAATCGTTTTCATAAATCTCGTAAAGCTTTACCGTTGCCGATAATTCCACATCGATTAAGGGAAAGAAAATATCGACAGGTATGTAAAAAAAAAAAAATAATATCCTTCGCTATTTAACATACTCGTACGAAGACATCGGTCTCGTAAATCGTGAAGAAACGCCCTTCCCGTACACTTCGTTTCCGCTCTCGCGGAAGCGTCGGAGACCGCGGAATCTTGTTTCACAAGCGGCCGAGCGGAAGTACCGTGGGTGAGTGAAGAGAGGAGAGCCGGTAACGAGAATGTACAGGGTGTATAGTGCCGCGTGCGGAATATCGTACGTTGGTTAAACGTGCGACGATGGTGGAGTATCGTCGTGTGCACGGTAGTTTGGATACGGCGCCCGAAGTTCCGAAGGGAAACAGCCACGCCGACATGACTTCGTCTCCTTCTTCCTTCATCGTTCCATCCTCCGGGTCTCGCACTTTGCCGACGCCGTAACAACTTCCGCACGCTCGTTCCACGCCGACTGCGAGATGGAGAGCGAGCGAGCCGGAGAGCTGACCAAGTTAAGTCATTTGGGCACCGTGCACCTACAGCGAATAAGTCATAACTAAGGTAGATTGTGACTAATTGTGCGTCCCGCTGGTAACGCCTCGTCGCAATACCCGCTCTGACGTCTGTACACTCGCGCTGTTACATCGAGCGCAAGAACGCTTTCTCACACGACACACTCGACGAGACACGCCTGTTACAACCACTTGCAAGGGCCCAAAGCTTTCGAGAAATTACGGCCTCTCATGTTTTACATAGCAATTAATCCACCGAGGAAAACCCTCGACCGAATTCCGCATCCTCGCGTCGACGTCGAATTTATTCCCAAGGAAAATCGGTGAAACTTTCCGGAACTGTTTTACGAAATATTGGTGTCTTTATAGGGTAAAAGATGGGTAATTCGGCCTGGTTCGATTATCACGTGAATTAATTATTAATGGGGCTGACCATTTTCACCACTTTTACTCGAAGTGTGTGTGTGTTTTTTTTAGTATTCGTTTTTTACTTTTTATTATTTTTATCATTTAATTTTTGTTATTGTTTTTTTTTTTTTTAAGTGTCGAGAAACGTGCAACTCGCGCGGATGAGCTCGCAGCGAAGACAAATGGCGTCAAACGAGACAACCTGCAAATTGCGGCTCGCATGTGACGCTTGCACGGTAAAATGTATAGAAATTGATAATTATCTGTTACCCCACGTGCCCTACATACGTGAATTTTTAAATATTATTTACACAGCAGTGTGTGCATATTGTCTCGATGACTGTGTGGAGATCGAGTCGCGTGACTAGCTTCGCCACCGAACAACGGTCTGTGTATACTCGGTTCGCGCTTTGCGCTTTTCCACATAGTTACGAAGCACGAAGCGAGCGACAGAGCACTAACTCGTTGATTCTTTTTTATTTTTTCTTACCTTATTTTATTTTTTTACGAGTCACCAGACTATGCAGCTTCTCTCGAGCGATTAAGTTAAGTAGCCCACGTCGGTCTTATCTTTCTGCGCACGTTTGCGGCAAAAAGAAAAAAAAAAACACCATACTCCTCTAAAACCGCCACTAGTTTTCCAACCCCATTTCCCTATCGCTTCACTCGTTACATCCTCGTTCAACAATTTTACGACTAAACGTCACAGAAAACTTAAGGCGTTTCACCCGGTCATAAATACAAAAACGAAAGATCGGCCCGGAATTACTCTGGAGAATAAAGCTTGGAAGACTTTCTGAGTGCAAGTTAAGAAAATAGGGTTGTCAAAGCGACGTCTTCGAAGTCAGCGACCGAGACAACCACAACAGATAAATCAGACCGTCTGAAATCCGCCGAAAGTAAATGTAGATTATCTTTTCTCAAATTTAAAAAAACGTCGGTCTTGAAACCCTTAAACGGTTATACATAATTTTTCACCAATAACGGAGTGTAAAAAAAATGCACTAAACCTGAAAGGCCAAAAGCTGGGCGGGTCCAGGCGATAAAGCGGCGAAAAGCGGCGAGCCCGGTGGCGGTGAAACGAGTGAGAAAAGTAAAGTGGCTCGAGAAGGAGATAAAGTTAATCGCCGAGAGAATTATACATTTTCGTGGCGGGGAGTATAAGGATAAGGGAAATTCGAAGGTAAAATGCGAAAATGCAACGGAGGAGGTGAATTCTCGAGCCGTTCGAGCTATGACAATTTTGAAAGTAAAGCTATGGAGATTGCGAGATGGGAGGGTGAGAAGCTTGGCCCGTGGATAATATACGAGAGAGGCAATGGGAACGTCGAGCGACTGGCTTCGCTTGTACGTCGTGTTCACTCCGGTTGCGAAGGCAGAACGGAAGTTAGCCAGGGCTGAAGGGTGCTGGGCATTAGAGGTAATTGTCGGTGAAGTCACGTCAACCCTGTTGGCTCGGTCAGCTCGGGCTCTGAGCCAACCCTCCTTTCCCCCTCGCACCTTCACCCCCCCGGTACATCCCTTGTTCAGCATCGCCGAGAGCCGGTCCCGGTCTTTCGCCCTCTCACGTTTCGAAGCCGCAACCCGTAGGCGAGAAGGCAGAGACACGAAACCTTCGGTAAGGTATTCGGAAAAATTTTTGATCGCGAGGAAAAAAAATCTCGTCGGTCGGAAAAGCAGACTTTTCCGATGTAGGTAAACAAATTTCGAGACGCTTCGGGGAGGTTGAGAGGAAGCCGTGGTTTATAACTGCTGTCGGTTACGGGAATGAAAAAATTCGTTCCCTAATTTTAATCAGCTTCAATGAAAAAAAAAAATTGCCATAATTTTCGAAATTCAGTGACTAGCCAAAATTCTTATAAAACAGTGTTCACACTGGAGGTTCCGTGAGATTGGAAAAATTATTCTTGCGAAATGTCAAGATCCTATCAGTGGTTAAATAAAATTATCAAAAGCATTACAATCCTATCCAAGATTTTTTTGAAACAGCCACAAATTTCCCTGCCAAGTGTTAAAGTCCCAATGGCAACTGAAAAATATTACCGAATTCGAAATTCGAATTTCGTCCCCGCTGGAGAATGGATAAAATCACAAAAAGTGCCAAAAAAAAGGGTCATTACACATTTTCACTTTGAATCCAAAAAAACGGGGATATCCGTGAGTTCGATCACCGAGCTCGCTCGTAATCGAAAGTCTCATCCTGCCGTGTCTTCAGTTGACCATAAGTCATCCATTATCTCATCATACCGACCGACTGCCAACTTCTGTCCCTGCGCGCTCCGTGCAAGCACGCAATGGCCGTTTCGCCTGGCGATATTTCGAATTTACGACATCATCGAATAGCCCATATTCCACTTGAAGTCGTTCGGAGGGTTATTCCTCTCAGATATCTTGCTTCGCGCCCTCGTCTTTCTATTTCGCGACGAGACGCTCGTCGCCCTCGTAGATCCTGACTGCAGGATCATATTCATACGTATCTGTTCACCCAGTGGGACGAAGCCTTTATATATATAAGACACTCTGAAAGTCGTCTCCTCTCGACCCCTTCCAGAATTTCCTTTCTTATCACAGCTGCGTTGAAAAAAAAAAACTGCATGTAAAAATGTTTAGATTTATTTAAAAACAGATCTGAAGGAAAAATGCGTTAAAAAAATGGATTTTGGCCAGAATACAATTTTCGAAATACAAATTTCATATCATCCCTCAATGAAAAAAAAAAAAAAAAAATCCTTCGAGTCGTAAGATTCAGTGTGCTTTATCACAGTAGCCGATATACTTGGCACGAAATTTCATTGGGCCTCTTGATTCGGATCGTATAGACTGCGTTATAAGCGAGGAATGGTGTATTATCCGCTCGCGTGACTCGAGAGTTGGCACAGTCGGTGACCTCGTTGCCAGGAAATGAATTTATTTTTATTATCCATCTTCATGGATCTTGCGCTGTCCGAATGTTTTATCGCTCCGTCTCAATGAAACGGGAGAATGCCGAGAGAGCCGGCAAACAGAGGAAACAAAAGGTTATCTCGGTTGCACCGCATTAATAATGCTACGGTCGGCTACAATTAACCGATTAGATATCGGCAATAAACTTTGACGCTATTCCTATCGCGCCATTGAAATAATATTCTAATAATAAAAAACCGAAGGTTCCGTTATGATATGCGAAGTCGGAATAATCAGGGTTTGCTTCCATTGCGGAAATAGCAGTTCGAGCAGAGGTGGAAGTTATAGAAGGAAAATGGACCGGGGGAGGAGGCTGCTGTCGAGGATGAAATCAATACCGAAGCGAGAGCTTGGAAACGACGACGATTCGTTTATAGCGCAGTGGAGATGAGCGTAGAAAAGGGACAAATGTAAATAAATTTAAATTGGAGCCGTAGCCGACGGGATACCGTCGGAGGCTGCTGAACTCGCTGAGCGGATTACCTTCGTGAGAGAAAGTGGGAAGAGTGAAAAAAAGAGTAAATAATAAAATATTCGATGCGGAGGAGAGAAGACGAAGAAGCTGTAAAAAAAAAAAAAAAAAAAATTTCCCTTAATTACCAAAGAGTTGAAAATCTCATTCTTCATTAAAGAGAATTGTCTACAAGTTCTGTACTTTTCCACTTCATTTTTTTTGCAACTCTATTTGTCCGACGAATTTCAATGGAAATAGATTTCCGCGTCGACACGAACATTTTTTCTTACGTACCAGACTTTGAATACCGGATGCTCAACTTATTCGACTCCGACTGATGTTGCATTTAATTTTACGAGAAGCGTCCTTGCGCGAAGACAAAAAAGGTAATTTAAAATAATAATCATCTTTGGAGCAAATACTGTAAGCCGTTCGTAAAATACGCTGCAATTTTTTTTAGAGCAACTTGTGATTTATTTTAAGAAGCGAATCAATCAAAAATTACCAAATTTCGATGTAAACAAACTATTGTGAAATTGTATTATCAATGATCGATCAAATACTCGTACCGTTATTAACAGAAACTCGCAGAAACTTATATACGAGAAAGCGTCAGTAACTCCAATCCGCTAATTGTATTAAAATGATGTTATTCATCATGTCTCTGATGAATTATTATGTTACCTTTTTCGTTTGAAAAAATGTCCAAGAGAGAAAGTTATATTTTAAAAAATACATTGAACACGAACGAAATTGCCTGATGCGATAAACGCAAGTGAATACCGGCAGCGGATAACCGAGTTACGTGAGAATTTTTCTCGTTAATAATTTATGGTAAATTACTCGAGATCGATCTCGTCGGTGGATGTTCTATTGGTTATTCATCGCGACGATGCAGCTGGCACGATTTGGCCACAAGAAAATACGTTGCCGAGCGAGAGGCAACTGCAAGAGGTATCGCGCGGACTATTTCGCGGCGGCTGAGTAAAGTAGGTCGAAGCCATTTTGGCACGGCTAACTCGACGATACGTTTCGACGAATTTTAGGTGGAAATAAAGTAAGCTTCGTGACTACTACACAACTCGGAAAGTACACTACAGTTGTAGATATAGGGGTTTCCTGGTGGGCAGCAGGTGCTCACGAGAGCTTCTGCGAGCCCCTCGACTACGATGGCAATAGCGAAAGCTTTCAGAAACTGGTTTTTACGAATTGTGCCTCACAAACTCTCGATAAGCGTACACAATACCCTCTGAAAAAGCTTTGGAATAAAAAAAGGAAATACTCTCGAGAAGGAATTATTTGCAAATTTTATTTCGGATTTGCCACTTTTTTATTTGTGGAGGCAACAAAATTGTCGGACAGATTTTTTGGGGATCGAGGAAGCACTAAATCTCGATAAGCTCGTTCCGGAAAAGAAAATGTGACGAAGAAACTACCTCAACGACAGGATGATTGGTACGTTTGGAAAAAAAAAAAAAAATACATAAAGTTTCAATATATTTCAATGTATAAATATATAATTTTTTTGATTGAATTTTCGAAATAGTAAATATAAGTAACGATTCGAAGAAATAAATGACCCTCGAATATTTGTTCAGCGACCCCCGCGTCTACCTTCGTGGATTACCTCGGCCTTTTCCGTTGGAATCTTCCCGACACATTTCCATTATCATATTTTTTTCCCCTTTTTCTCGTATATTCCTTTTCCCGTTCTCTTTGCCAGCGAGACGTAACGACTACTCGCTGATGTGCGATAATAAATTCAGCCGGTTCGTTTTAACCGTTGCGAATTCACCCCTAGCACTCTCGTCTTTCGGATCAAGACGAGCGTTTTCCATCCTACGATTCATCGACAGCCGTATAAATTTTTTATTTATTTCCCACCTGTCCGTTATTCGAAATGTTGTACAAACGTTGGTTTACAATTTCTTTTCAGATCCTCATTTCTCAATAGCAATTTAATTTCCAATAACAGAGAAAAACCCTTAAATAATACAGTTGTTCAATTTCTTCGAGTATTTATCTTCATAAATTTAATCTACATTTCGTCTAAAAAAAAAATTAGTCCCACTAGGCTTTGCCCCGAAGCCCGCGATATGTATCGCACCCTCGACGATTTCCGCTAAAAAAACATCCCCGGGAAATTTTTTACCGGCGATATCGATTTTTCCTGGTACTTTGACCACGATTTTGAGATTAAAAAAAAATCCTTTTTACTCTATGTCGATATAGTGATGATGGTATCAAAGGGGTCAAGCATTTCCGGGTTCGACAATTTAGCCTCGAAGCTTGGTCTCTCTCTTTGTCAAAAAGAATTGCACTACACGGATATACCGTGTGAATATATAAAGATGGGGTGCAATAGACCTTTACCCTCCCCCTTCCCTCCCGCATCCTCTTGGATATCGAATTTTCATACCGTGCCTGGCGAGAGACTAGCCCGTCCTCCCTCTCTCGCCCCGGTATCAGTGAGCAACGCGGCCCCTCGGGGCCTCCTTTTTTATTCGCGAGAATATGAAGCCAGGATGACGGTTGAAAAGGCAGAAGGAGAGCAGATGAAATAGAAAGGGGGGAGAAAAAGGAAAGAGGCGATAGAACGAAAAAGAGAGCCTGAGGAGGAAAGAGGGTCGGCGAGTGGCTGCAAGCTCGAGAATGAGGTGAGGCAAGAGTCGAGAAAGAGGGAAGAAAGAAAGTACAAGGGAAAGGTTGGAGGAAGGGCGAGACCGAGCCTTGGGCCATTGGAATACCTTTTCCCCTTTTGCCTCCTTCTCTCTCCGACCCCGCTTCTCCTCTATATTTTTCCGACTTGGTAGAATACAGAGAACTTAGGCAAAGGGCGACGAGGGTGCGGCCTCTGGGGGTTGCAACCCCTCCGTCTCCCGGCGTTCGCGTCTACGGCGCGCCGACTTGGTCTCGCACAAGAAAATAAAAAATAGGAAAAAAGGAAGAAGAAATGGAAAAAAAAAAAATAAAGAAAGACCGCATTTGCACGCAAAAATTCTGCAACGATTCACCGTACTCTAGATATATATAGTGAAGTAGCACCGTGACGCAGAACTGCGCGGTGGGCGGGGGTCGGCGAGGCAGGACGGATCGGGAAAAATTGGTTAAAATAAACCGTTTTGCCCCGCTTTTTCCTCATTCACAGTCATGAATCGCTAAGCTTTCACGTGGGATGGGAATTACGGAAACTTCTCTCGAAAGATAGCTCGCGGAGACGACGGAAGAAAAGAAATCGTGTACGTGTGTTGGCACGGCGGGGGAACGATGGTTCAGAGGGTGCGAACATTTTTGTGGAATTTCGAGAATATCCCAAGGGGCCCCTCGACGAGAGTGAGTGGCTGACACGTGTATTGTGTGGAAGGTAAAAAGAATGCACGAGGGACAAAGTTACAGTCTTGATTTTTTTTTTTTTCACCTCCAGATGAGACTCTAATTCTCACGTTTGATTTTTCATTCGCAAAATTTTACATATTTCTGTGTGTTGTAATAAAAAATAGGGTAAACAAAAAACAAGTTTGAGGAAATAAAGGCGTACAATAATGGAGGCACAAGTTTGCCGGATCTGCGCGCTGCAACTTCGTCAACTGGCGCTACTTCGGCCCCAGGGCAAAATAAGTATTCTCCTCGCTAATTCTTGATTGCGAAATTTATGCCCCCGAGACAGAAATAAATAACTCTCTGCTCTCCTTTGAAATGTAATTTAGATAGGGAGGTCGAGAGGCAGCGACTGCTCGAGCCCTGTAGAGAAGGTCCGAGCCGCCGAAGGTTGCGAGAAAACGCGACGCCGAGGATTCAAGTGGCTGAGAAGGGTAGGTTATACTGGTCGGGGGGGTGGGGTGGGGTGGGGGGGGGGGCGAAGAAGTTAGAATAGTAGAACCATGAAAGACGGGAAAACGCGAGCGCGGGTTGAGCAACGGAGTGGAGAAGCAGTAGTTGAGGGGTTGGGCAACATCGGATGGAAGAAACGCGAGCTAGGCCGGGCACACGGCATTTATTCCGCTTAACACTATTTGCGAAAACTCATTTCTGAAACTGCTCGCTCGGCCTTATGCGAGGAAGAAGAGGAAGCTCGACGGGAGAAGCGTCCTCGGGGTGGAAGCGACGACAAGGACTGGCGCTGCCGCCACTTTACCTTCTCGGCGCTGCCTCGTTCGTTCGAGGATCAAGAGGACGAGAAATAATACGAAGCTGCGCCCTGTCTTCCGTCCCGAAGCAACCTTCGACGACGGAATATTTTTCTTCTCATTTCCGGTTGTGAGAAAAAAAAATATATGAGCACAGCATTTTTCCTAATTCACTCGACACTAAGCACTATTTTTTGTATTCAAACTGTATCGACAAAAAAAAATAGTGCGTTTACCGAAGAACTTCGTATGAGAATTTCGAGTAGAGGGCAATTTGTCAAAATTTTCTTGATTATTTATGGGAATATTTGAATAAAAATGTTTGCCATTCATGGTTTCACTTCTTATCGAATGTTTCATCAATATTACTATGTTTTTATTTTCTCCTCTCTTTTTCAACATTCGATTCAGATGACATAAATTTCAACTGATGGATAGGAATTTTTTTTTAATGTAGGTTTTATATTTTTTGAACGTGCTCGTTGTTCAATTGGTAATTAGCCGCTTCGCTTGGACATTACAACGATTAAAACTAATGAAGACTTCGTGCCGGAGTCTAACACTACAACAACTACGGCTACGACTACTACTGGGGTAACCCGTGTGGTGGCGCGGAAGGTCGGGTTCTGCTGTGGCTTGGCAGTAAAGGGTTGCCTCGACGGAACGGCGGGTTGGAGATGGAAGGGGCGCGTTGTTTCAGCGAGCGCTGCGGTCGGGTGCAAAGAGAGTGAGAAAAGAAATGGCGGAAGGGAAGCAAAAAAGAGAAGGTAGAACATTTTTTTAAAAGAGGTAGAAAAAGTGAGTCCGGCTGGGGGGCAAAGCGAGAGGCAGGGTGAAAGGGTGAAGTCTCGAGTACCTAAGTTGCCTCGTTCGCCACCTCTCTCTCCCTCTCTTCTTCGACCACCAGAAAGCCCTCGTGCCTACCAGTTTTTTCCTACCTCTGTTGCGGACCGTTTTATTTTTATTTTTATTTTTTTATTTCCCTTCGACTGGATTCCCTATCCTGCACTTTTGCCGTTCAACCCTCGAGCTATGCTATATTATCTGCGGTTTTTTTTTTCCTTCACGCAGAACACAGAGGGCGAGGAAGTCTGAGAACCCCACGATTTCCGCATCGAGTTTTCGCTAATTAATTACCGAGAGTGCGCCACGAAGGCAGACGGGCGGCGGTGGCCGGGGTGAGTCTTCAGACGCTCGTAGGGCTCGACACCGGCCGGAAATCGTTAATTGGTATTTACCGTTCGTCGATTCCAGCGGAATCGGCCTCGGGTGCGATTACGTTCAGTTGGGGCGCTCGAAACTTTGATGACGATAGTGTGCCATTGCTCAAGTCATGTTCAAACCCTCTCGATAATCTTAGCCTGAGAACTTGTACAGCAATTCTGTTTACCTGTGCGAGAGCTTAGCCGCGAGAGATCAGCGTGAACGCGCCGTTGAATTGCTCCGCTTTACGAGCAACCAGGGAGATGTCCTCTGGACTCGTCGTTTTGTGCTTTAATAAGTACAATAAACTCTCGACTCACCTGTAAAAAAAAAACGATTATTCGTTAATATTTGTAATTTATTTTACAGCTAAAGATTCTTCGTGAACTACTTTATTAGGTCTGAGGATCGAATTTTGAGACGTTTGCTTGAACTTAAGATTACTCTCGAGATCGAACTTAAGATCTACCTTTTGAACTTTCTCGCCAGATCTTGGCAGCAGAATTTCTCGAAATCGTTTCTATGTTATTATTGCTAATTGTTCTCCTCAATGGCAAGATCAATGGTTGTGAAGATTGGTGGAAAATTATACGTAGATGACGATAAGAAAATTTGTGCCAATCTCTTATCGCTTCTCGACACTTTGAACTTGAGATCCGATTTAAGCCGAATCTTGAAGACGCAATGAAATTCGTGCGAAACTTCGACGTTAAAAGCCATCTTGAGTTCAACCCGAAGTCGTAAAATTCGACCCTGAGTCGAGGAATATATTTTTCTTATCAGTGTCCCAAGAGAAATGAAAATTCTGAAAAAATTCTCCAATACACATCGACCAATATCCGATAGGAACCGACGAAGTTTGCAACAAACATAGCTTCTGTTATAGGTTATTTTGTAATAAATACTTTTTATTTTCGTGATAGGTATTTGAGGTTGTTTTTTTGTGGGACTATTTTGGAGAACTATTCAGGGAGTTTGCCAATGAAATCAAATTCGTTTCCATCCATCCCCATTGCAGTTACTGCCTACCGGCTATCTCCCTCGAAACAGTCGGCGCTCGGCTCCCCCTCTCTATAACCCATTGCTGGTGCGTTTCCACGCGCAAAAACACACATCCGGCCGGGTACAAAAGCGGCGCCGCTCGAGTTACAACGGGGCCAGTCGCACATAGCCGAGGGAAAAGGAGAGACGAGAGACGAGGAATAATTGAAAGGCACCCTGTCACCGAGGGCAAAGGCCCGTGCCAAGTGCAAATTGAGCCACAGCGCGATGCAAACGGGCCGCGTAGTTTGTTTGCAAAGCCACAGACCCGGCTCCCCTTTACCGCGTCTCGCTCTCTCTATTTCTTTCTTTCTCTGTTTTTTTCGCTACACAGTTAAAACCCCAACTCTGTCTCTGTACCATTCTCTCTTTGATAATACCAGCCGGGTCGAAAGAATAGGGTCGACGAGGCCTCGATCGAAAACGCGCGAGCTTATATAACTTGGACACTGTGTGTTGTCCCCTGTCTTATTTTCTATAACTTCACATTTGCTAGGTTTTTTTTTTTTCAACCCTAGAAGACAAAACCAGACACCCGTTCGTGTTTGGTGCATCCGGAGCGTTTGGCTTCGAGAACATTGCTGTTGCATTAGTATCGGCTAAATTGGCACGGCAACTCGTCAATCATATTCCTCGGATGCTGCGGTATCGACTTCGCTACCGAGAAGCTAAAAAAAATTAGACGGGAACCCAAATATTTATTTTCTCACTATCAGTCGTCTGCAAATTTGAATGCATTTTTTTTTTATTAATTCAATGCGGCTGTAAAATTGGAAAAAATATATCACTGCGGAACACTGTTGTAGCTGTATTATCAGTAGAATATTTTTTAATTGATACCCCGCTCGATCGATTCTACACCCGTGTGATTGAGTTGAAAGCGGTTCGAATAAACAATGTTCTGGCGAATTTTCCATCGTACCCATCGAAAAAAAATATTTGTCCAATTGATGAACGGAAATAAAAAGGAAAATAAAAACGGAGAGAAAAAAAATGAAGCGTTGTCTCAATTACCATTAAGATATTTTTTTTTTTCGTGCAAATCCTCGAAACTAAAGCTGCGAAACGGCAAACAGCGATCTAGCCTGCGGGTTTTGTTCGACTTTTTCAGCATGCTGTAGGGTTCGAAGAGTCAAAAGGGCGGATGAGGCTCTCGGCCATCGAAAAACATTTATATATATATACACGTACACACTGCCCTCTGTTCGGTTTTCTCGTCGGCATTACTGCCGTTGTAGTCGCTTTTCGTCGTTCATTATTGGCCGGTGCAATTAAACGCAATCTCTTCGAGGGACGAAATTGTTCTGTCTGGATTCTATTCCGTGTTATCGCTCCACCCTTCTTCCAGCGCTATTCTTCTCGCCTATACACGTATACCAAAACATTTCGAGATTCCAATAAAATCAAATCACAAATTTTAAATGATTAGACTCTCCTTTTTCTACTGCAGCGAACAGGACATCACGCTGAGGAGTGTTTAACACTAAGGTAAAAAAAAAAAAAATAATCACATTTATTTTCCGACTTGCCATTGACAAAGCTCTGGTGCTGTCTCGTTGGACCGGTATCGGGCCGTCACTTGACACTGTTCAGAGCACGTTGTAACTCTCGAAAAATTTTATTCGCAGTCTTGTAACTTGTACGTAATAAAATTCCAGACGCATTACATTGCATCTCTCGTCGCCCACACAAGGCGCGACAAAGAAACCAGCGCATTTACTAGCGGGTGCATTTTTCCAAAGCTCCCGACGATAGAAAGCGCAGCTCCATCCAACGCCGGCTTTCCTGTGCCGCGTTACCGACGTTGATGTTGTCGGCGAGTTAACCCAGGTTTCTAATTAAAAAAATTAACGTTAATTATACCGGCCGTTGAGCTAGGCAGGGATTCACGAAGCGTGTACAGGAGGTCGGCGGTGATGCCAGCCGGCTGAGCTTCACATGCGCCCGGCACCGAGAACGCGAATGCTTTTTAATCAGCGCACACTCCCGCGCACACAGCTTACCTACGGCTCGAAAATTCGCGAAAACTGGGAATGCAGAAAATTGTATGGAGAATGTGACGACGACGACGCCGAGGGGTGTCGGAAACGTGAGAAAATTTCCGACGCCCTTTTGTTCCATTTTCTTTTTCTTCTACACACGGTACGCATTGAAGCCGACCACGCGCGCGTCCATCTACGATATTTTAATTATTTTTAATTCACACTCGCAGACGGCACGGATAGGAAATTTTTTTGGGAAATCCCTTCAACTGACTCTCTCTCTCTCTCTCTCTCTCTCTCTCTATCTCTCACCTGTACGAGACTTATTTCTTTTAATTTGTACGGTAGAATATAGAATTATAATTGATCGTAAACGAGAAATTTTTTTTATTTTATAATTAACACTAATTAAGAGACGAATCGGTAGACAAATATCGATGAAAATTTTTGGCAAAATATCTATAGTCTTACTCATCGAAAAAGGTTATGTAGGATATTTTGTTACACAGGCCACACGACCTTATGACATTCAACTATAGATTAAATAATCGACTATTTTTTTACACTCACTACATGCATTGCATTTGTACCGATACTTCCAAAAACGACATTTCTATTATTTCTATATATTTTTTATTATTTTTATTATTTTATTATTTTAATTATTTTTTTAGATTTTTTTTGGAATCCCTCCAGCCTCTGAGACTAAGTTATTTCAATTTGTACGGTAGAATTCACAATAATAATTAACCGTAAGCGAGAAATATAATTTTTTTTTACATTTAATACTAATAAAGCGACAAGCCGGGAGACAAATTTTTGCGGGAATTTTTGGACGTCAGAAATGCATATTTATTCGGTATGCAAATATCCGTATTATTTTCGACGAAACGATTGATAAAATTTTTTTTTTTAATACATTTAGTGCGCGATGATGAGAGATTAAAAGGTCAGTCGAGCTTTCGTTGAAATTTCAAGGGCGATAACTCGACGAGTGCTCGTCGACCTGTGCACCCTCTCGACCTCGGTAACCCGATCCCAGCGACGACGACAACGACGATGAGGATTGCCTCTCGCCTCTCCAAGCCCCTCCGAGTGAGAACGATCGATACGCCAGCGTGCAGAATAGTTAACCCCGTTAACTACCCTCCGTCGTCTCGGTTACGACACGGAGTTACACACATTGCCCGACTGTTATACCCTCAGTTGCTCACGAGGGTCCAATCAAATCGCTCTAAGATAAAGAAGAAGAGCGACACCGACGAACGCAACAGAGTCCATCGCGCCCTTGTCTACATAATTTGAAAAATAGTAAAAGGAGCTCTAAAAAATAAAAATAAAAATTGAGCTTTCAAACTTTACACGAATTATGAAATTTCAGTCGCCAAACTGGCATAAATCGGACAATGGTGATTAATCTGTCGGTAACAAAAAAACAACCTTAAATAACATACACGGTGCCAAATGGTTATCGACCAAAGCTCCCCACCCTGGAAAATATTTGACTAATATTATACTTGCAAATGTCGAATGAACGGATGAAAAGAATTAGAATGAAAAAATGCACCCCATACAATTTGAAACAGCCAACTGCAATATCTAAGATTTCCACCTTTCAAGCAGTTTCAATTGTAACCGTATCGTTGAATTATTGATATTCCAACCCGTGCACAACCTCGTCTCGCTGCGAGAGCTCTATCTCGTATACGAAAGTACATGGAAGTAACAGTATATTATTTATCGTGACCGGGGAGTAAAGACCTGTCAAGATATCGATCGCAAAGTAGCACCGTGCTTCGCACACATACACAAGTTTTCTATGCCGACGCCCAAACTGCACACGTGTGGAAAATCCAAGCTTCAGGTCTGGCGTGGAAGAACATGCGAAATAATACCGTGAAGCACCCCTCGCGAGCTCGTCGGAGCGTCCAGAAGACTCGCCCCGAATCATTAGGGGATCGAAAACTGATTAAGGGTGCGGGAGTTGGGCGAGTTGTCCGGCCTCGGTCGGGATATGTGAAGGAGTCAGTCGATTCTCTCATTGTCGGAGTCGGGACTATTCATTCGACGCATTATATCCGAAAGGATCACGCGTGGTTGATACCGATCTATAATCTCACTGCCGAGTCCGGCACGGCATTGACGGAGGGGTGAGACGGGGCAAAACGGAATATGGTCGGAAAAATAAAGGCTGCTCGTTCTGTCGAGCGATAAAATTCGTCCTGAATACCATTTTACCCCATTTTTGCATTTTTCGTCGTGTGCCATCTTACCACACCTGACATTCTTCCCTGGTCTACCCGATCCAATGTATGACCGATTTCTCCATCCGTCTGGACCGATAAAGCGAGAGTGTCTCGTTTCGCCTCTTCGATTGTCGCGGGATTGCGAAAGCAAGCCGGTAAATCGAAAGAAAACATAATCGAATTTTCCATCCAGCGTTCTCGACCTACTCGAGGACTGTTGTATGTCTTCGAATTTTACCGGCGTTCGCCTGAGACATTTCCTTATTTTTTTCCTGAAATGGCAAAATGCCAAAAACTATTTCAAAGCTCTACGTAGACTGAACGGTATAGGCGGGACATTTATTCGGAGTGCTATTGTATCGACGCTTATGTCGGAGACACTTCGAACATTTTTTTTTCTTCCTTAACCTCGTTCGATTTTTTGTTGTTTTATTTTTACGGTAAAAAAATTTCGCCGGCGAATTGAGAAACGCGAGGAGAGTTTTCGCTTTCCACCCTTCCGGAGTTATAGTCTCGCCCAGTGGGAAATTCGGTGACTCCCTATCGTAGCGTTTTCTCAGGCTATAAAAAAATACGGAAATAATCCTCTTAAGAACCCGAGACCAGTCGTTCCGTCCATGTGGCGATGCAATAAAGAGAGGCGTTATTGCTTTTAGTAATTTTTTTTCGGCTTGCCATGAGAGTGATTGAGAGTACCTTCGGAGATTGCCTGACTTTGACGGTAGATCGATATCGGGCCGCAGAAAATCATGTGGAAAGACCGGAAGGCTCATTCGAAAATGGCCTAGTTTATATGATTTTGATTTCCACAGGAATAAACTTTTTTATTGCGAATACATAAAAATGTCTCGCTACTTAACAATCTAATCTCTGGCGACTAATGTTGGATATTGTCAACTGCTCATCGCCCGCAGTCCATCAGCCATGAAACTCTTAGTTTTCATTCATAATGCTCAAGAATTGAATTTTTTTTTCTGTAATTAAATATAACGGTCCTTCTCGTTATATTTATATTTATATTTATATTTATATTTATATTTATATTTATATTTATATTTATATTTATATTTATATTTATATTTATATTTATATTTATATTTATATTTATATTTATATTTATATTTATATTTATATTTATATTTATATTTATATTTATATTTATATTTATATTTATATTTATATTTATATTTATATTTATATTTATATTTATATTAAGTCAACCTCTCACGTGGTTCACCCTTCACCCTTAGATCCCGACCCAACGTTGCCCGTCGCACCGTCGGACCGAAGTCATAATTAGGCGGGTTTTCTACCCCGCAATCGTCGGGTACATCGCCCGACATACGCACCCAGGAGCCGACAAAAAAGTGTTCCCAGATTGGCGCGAACAATAGCCGGCGGCGCAGCTCAGCGGACGTCCAGTACTTCGGACGTTCATTCATATTGTAATGGCGTAAAACGGACAGGGCGAGAACGAGATGGTCATAGATATAAAGTACGATCCAAGCTGGCGCATCGACGCACTGGAACAGATCGGCGAACCCGAGCTCGAACAAAGTGTTCCCGTTCAAGGGCGGCCTGCAGTCGTAAAGGTACGATATGTCGGTGTTCGCAGTGGATATCTGCGCTACTGGGAAACTGCAGCTCGGCGAGTCGCCGCGGATAATAGCCGCGATTTGTCAAAAGCGATAGCGGGAACCCTTAGCAAAATCAGAGTGCGGGGCACGTACAGCGTTCGTGTCCTAGCCCTGACGAAATTACACGACTCAGTAAGCTGGGATCTCTAATCTTCGTTGGGAGTAAAACGTGTCCCCATTATATATGTATACAGCCGCGCAATCAGTGGAGGGGAAGCACTGGGCAACACGAAACACCGAAACAATTTTTTGTGATACATCGACGAAATTTAGTTCCATCTTGAATGAGAGGCCGTATTACCCCGCACCTACCTATCGGAGATACAGACAGAAAATTATTTATTTGACCGTTTATTTAAAAAGTTATTTGAGAATTCAATAACCTGCGTGAACGGAACTCCAACCGATTTTTAACAGTGAATGTTCCCTTGTCTATTTAATTGTTCATTAATTCTTATTTTCGCTATGTGCAGAATATTTTAATATACTATTGAGTTCTGTACGTATGAATATTTATTTAAATATATATTACCGGACCGAGAGCATTTTACGAAAAGGACCAAGGGACAAACTCTCCTGTTGAATTTTATTCAATAACATACGTTTGGTTGACTGATCGGACTGCAAAACTGCGGATAGTGAGAGAAGACTTGATGGAAAATAATGTTTTGGCGATACTGCAGTATCGTTGACTGTGGCCGCGAAATATGAGCAATCAAAAACCGTTGGATTTTTAATTAATTCCTGGGGGAGTTTGTGCGGTGGATTAGCTCTTCGGAAACGCACCCCTTCGATCCTACGCTTTTTCTACTGACGAAGGGAGATGTCGCGATCTACCCCGGTCCATCCGGATCATGGACGGAATGGAGGGTTCGAGTTTAAAAAAAGGTTCGCGGTTGGGAACGTAATTAGCGCAAATAAAAAAAATTGTCCGTGCACATGACAGTTTCAGGATTTTCTGTTTTTTTTTTTAAGCAGCATTTTATTCACGGTCAGAAAATAGTAAAGGGCAACATTTTTTTTTACCTCCCGACATGCTTCACGACAAGGTATCATGTACGTAGATGTATTTAAGATGAATTCACACATATATAAGCAGAAGCTCACGCTTGCATGCGTTATATCGTTCGAGAATCGAAAGCGACGTAGCGATCGTGCGAGCAGCAAAGGCAAAGCGAAGAGCCTGCGGCGAATTCATAACTCTCGCTCGAAGGAGGAGGAAGATCGGCTTGAAAGGAAACTTTTATTCGAGAAAATATATTCTCACAGCGAGGACGAGCGGCAGGCAGCAGCTATGAGAGGGAATTGAAAATTAATCTCAATGAAATTTGAGGGTGGCAAAATCTTTTCTGTTCGGGGACGTACTTGGCGCTTTACTGACTGATAAGGCTCTTCGACGAGACGAGAGCCAAAGAAGCTTGCTCGCTAGTTCGTCGACGGATATTTGGAACAGACATGGATAATTTTTTGATGCTGAGTCCAACGACGACCACGAGCTAGAATCGGAGTGAGCGAGAAAATCATTTGGACGGGTCACGCTCAAAGGAATTCTTGTTCGTTCGAGGGAACAAAATAAATACAATTAACAAACAAGTTTATTGATTCCGTAAAGATGTTCCCCATAAATTTTTCAACGGTTCATCAAAGCCGTTTAAAAAATACAGCTCTTTCGCCAGGGTGTTCCGACGCAGTGCTTTGCTTCAGGAATTTCAACTTCCGTGCCTCTGAAATATCTATACGAGACATCATAAAATTTATACGATGTACTCAGGGTTAATTCTTGTGGCAAGGAATTTTCTCAGCTGCGTTCACCGTTCGTAATGTTTCAACCCTCTTTAAATATGAATCGAGATTCCTCCCGAAATTTAATGACAGTTGTAGAACCGTGACTGGTCGATAAACTCATTTTTGCCCTTTTTTTGGGTCGGCCAATCCTCCCTTCGATTATAATGCAGCGCATCAAGAATTTCAAGTTCGTTGTTTATAAAATATCTTCTACAAATAATCAGAAAATAAATTCGACGTGATTCGTTGATCGATACCGCAGCTTCGGAATTTCGTTAATTTTCTTTGCAATTTTTTAGCCTTCTCGCGTATAAATCGAATTTCGTATAATAAAATTTATGGCAATTTCATAGTCATAGTTCTTAGATAATTTTTTATTTTTTTTTTTCATTTTTTGTGCCAATCAATTCTCTCCTCGAATCGTCGAAAACGAAAGTTCGTTTCGGATGCGCAAGCGTGTTCGCGTTTTTGCGATGCTGTCGCTGAGCTGTGGATTGGAAGAAGGGGCATCCCCGTTCGAGCGTTCGTAAAGGGAAAATCCCTCGACTATGGGAACGATTCCCGGGTTGCTCGTAGATATAGCCGGCAGATAAGGGAAGGGTGGCTTTACTACCACCGACGTATCGAATATAGGTACGTATACGTTTTTTTTTTCTTCTCTTTTTTGTCCCTTTCTCGCCGTGCTTCGTTTATTCGCTTTCTCTATCCGTCTGAATCGGCTCTTCCCGGTGCCGACGTTTGATTTATTTAATTTCGAGGATCGATTCCCGTGTACATCGGCTACGTATACGGTCCGATCGAACGCCTCGATAACCACGAATCCGGTCGCCGTCGATCATACGGGGCACGTCTGCGTTATTCTCCTCTCTCCGTACACGCGTTACGTTATATATTGTACGAAATATCACCAAACTGTCGACGAATGAGTAATCGAACTCTTCTATTCGTCCAGCAGTCAGTCAGTTTTGATACGGGTACGCGAACGGATACGTGGATATTAAATTGCCTGTGATGGGAGTTCGTTAGCCAGTATGCTTTTTTTGCCTTTCATCTTTTATTTATTGTTTATTTTCATTTTTTGGTAATTTTTTTGCCGACATTCGATCATCGGTGTAAAACGCATCGACCTCGATCACTGCTGCGAAATATAAAATACAGAATATAAAAAAAGAATTATTCCAGTGGTGATCGGTATTTTAAACGGGTACCAAAGATTTTTTTTTCGATCTTAAGCACGCATGTCTTCTTTTCAGCACGAAAATGTTCGTAATAAAAGTTCTTCTGCCCTTTAAAAAAAAACAAATCTTCAAGGTACGTCGGCAATTTTTTGTAGATTCCTTAATAGTTGGGCTAAAAATTAACATATGATTTTTTCGAGCAGTAATTAGTCTTGCTCCGATTTTCGCTACAGATTATCGAAAGTGATAAAATATTCAGCTAATGATAAAAAGAAAAATGCCCGACCAACCCGGGAAACGAACGGATTATCCAAGGCGTTACCGCTCCGCTATTTCAACGAGGCTCTATTTTCGGATCTACTGATTCCGACAGTATCGGCCCCGAATTCGCAGAGCAGCACCCGTGTGCAAAGCTGCGTGTACTTGTATACGTACTTCCTCGTTCGGGCGCGTGATATACCCTATCCGTCCGTCGATATACGTCTGATGGAATTATCCCACCCTATCTCGAGGCCATATTCTCGCGCGATTTAATCGAATCGGACCGCCACGGTGGGGATGCGAAGAGAGGGTGAATAGAGGTTTAGAGATGGCCATCCGAGCCGAGGGTTTGCTCTCCCTTCGACCGATCGAGCCGTAGAAAAATCTATTCCACCCCTGATTCACAACCGCCACCTCCCTCCCCCCCTTCGCATCGCTGGAACCCTCAACGCCGTAAATCTTTGAGCTCCAAATTCGTCCCTCCGGATTCGGACTGTGGTTCGATGTCATGGGACAACGTTTTTGCGAATACAGGTCACGTTTTTTTTATTTATTTGATTATTTGTTATATCTATTGCATCTTTTCGGATGGTCCGAAAAAATGATGACGTAAGACGGAATCGGATTGATGATTTTTTATTTTCGTTGAACTACAGGAGTGCGGCGAGAGAGTGAACATTTTGAACAGTTCTTCGTGAGAGACGAGGAAATTGGCACGAACTGTACAATACAAGCGATAACGAGATTTTTTGTTCATTAACTTCGACAGACATTTCTTTTGAATTTTACGAGATAAACATTATTCTTTATTGTGGAATAATTTTTTTCGTCAATTCATGGGGAACGGGTCCGTTTTGCTCCGCTTTGACTTTTTTCTTCTAGAAGAAGGTGTAAAAAAATTTGAAAAATTTTAAACGTATGGACAAGTCCGTTGAAGATATATTTCTTGCAGAAGTTTAATTGACTATTTTTCAATCAGCTTTTGCCCGAAAATCTGAAATAGTTGACTGGTACGATCACTTCGATAAGGACTTTTGGTTTCCTCCACGACCATCGAATGAACTTTCTCACAAAGAAAGCTTTGCGCGCAAAGGTTAAAAAATAAATAAATGGGAAAAGCACGTGAAAATTGCTTTGCAACTCGTTAATTGTTTTTTTTTTTTTCCTTTAAGTTGCGCTCGACATAAAATCTCTGCGATGCCCTTTGAGCTACGGGCTCCGATGCTTTCGATGCTGCCTTCATTAACACCTGGATCGAACACCCCGTTTTGTTTTTTTTTTTTTTACTTTCATCTCTTCTTTTTTTCTTCCGCTTCGACAATTCTTCTCCCCTCGAGAGCATGGCAATTTCTTTGATCTCACCCCCCTTTCGTCACCGATCGCGGTCTTCCAGAAGAATTTTCTCTGCGGCCGCGGGTCACCCGGGACGGAACGGGCGAATCGATAATGCAGGACAAGGGAAATAGTAAAGAAGAGAGTGAAAAAAAAAATTGCTACCGCATCGGTGAAGCCGAGTTCGCTTTCCCACTTTCTCGCAACTTCCGGTATTGCTCCAGGCGGAAGGGGGATGGATTTTTTTCAATGAACGTATCGCTGCGAACTTACGGCTCACCGACGAATTTTCGGCTTGACCACGCATTTTTTTTTCTATTTTCCAGGATATCCGAGATCCTACTGAGCGGACTACAAGCACTGTTATAGCAGATCCTCTTGTTTTTAACTGCAGATAGCTACCGTTTGGCAAATTGGCCAGATGCGCGTTAAATTGTTTCAATTGTTTATCCAAAATTGTGTGCAATTTATTGACGGTAAAGGAGATTCGTTTTTATTATTCATTTATCATCGTGCCAAGAGAAACATCAATCACGATAATCTTTCGGAAACAAATATTGGACGATGCAAATTTTCAAGATATTGCGTTATTGTAGGTTTTTTAAAAGTGATTTTTGATGATCTACTCGGTGAATTCGTAGAGTAATGATTGAGAAAAAAGATAAACCATGACACATTAAAATTGTCCGAGAAGTGAGGATTCTCCTTCGAAAAGACTTGGAAAAATGTGTCGTTAGAAAAATCTGAATTTTTACAAAAATATGGTTGGAGAAAAATGGAGATTTTTCATAATTGGAGGCCCACGCAGTATTACAAATCGATGTACATCACTGTTAGCAAATGTACATTTTTTGTAAAAAGTAGTGAAAATTTAGCACTTGCCTAGCGTTCCGTGCAGTCGCTGCCTCAAAGCTTTTCTCTCATGCTCTCCATACGTGATACGATAACACGCATGCCCAATGGAAATTACGATGTCGAAAGCCAGGTGGCCTGTGCTTCTGAGGTTAACTCGTTTCCTCGTAGTTCGGCTGTAACAACATGTTTCCACTCAGACAACGAACTATTTTTGTTTTTTCACATGAACCGTTCCTGAGGCCATCAGACCCCTCGGGCGGAAGCGTCCGTCTTGGTTTTCAGATCCGTCCTGGGTCAAAATGGTCCAGGAAAAACCATCCCGAAGCCGTCGAAGTTCTCGGGATGCTGGGATGCGAAAACATGTGGAAGGCAAAACGTTTTTTTTGGGAGAGCGTCGGCGAAACTTGACGCGAATCTTACCCTTCGCCGCTCGTCCTTTTTTCGTCCATCTTTCATTTTCCCCGACTCATTTCCATACGTCTCTCCGCGTCGCTCTCACTCGGAGCTGAAACTTAGCGACTACGTAATTCGCAAACTCCGCCGTAGCCCCGGAACTCGCGAGGGAAATCTCCCGACGTTCGACTTGGCATTCTTCCCTGTAAGAAACGTGCTACACGGCCGGTTGAGGCCTCACGCTCGATGTTCGCCATTGCAGCGACGCACAAAGTCCACACAGTATAATATTTCTTATATGCTTTTTCTTCAATCGGCGAAAAGAAAATTCAAAAATTATTTTTACACTTTTTTTCGCTTCGCCGACAGAACGTTATCACTAAGAATTATTGTACGTCGTGATATTGTTTCTTACCGGTCCGAGGTTACCGGGTCGATGAATCTCAAACGCCTCGCTGATTAAATACCTGACAGGACATTTCCCATATTTTTCCTCCGACTTACGATAGAAATTATTTACAAATTTCGAAAAAATCCTTCGATTTTTCGCGGACATAAAATTATCGATTATAGTGTAAATTGTTTAGTACAGATTCCTATTTTGCCGACGGAACAAGATCGTCGTGAACTACGCTATCTCATCTCGTTGTCCCTTCGCGGTCTGGGGTTAATGGTTCGAGAAATTTTGAACATTTCGGTGATTAAAACGTGTAAATGCCGCGAGGCACGCGCTCCATTTCTCACGCGGATCGAATAAAAATGATTAAAATTGCTCGATCGAGCGGAGGAAAAAAATAAAATTAAAATAAGCCGTGCCAAGAATCGGGCGTTGGCATGTGGAGAGCCAACGGATACGAGGTTAATTACAGTCAGACACGCGTTAATTGGCGACTCGGGGTCTATCTCACGTCGTCCGCGATATTCACGAAATTTTTCGTAGAACTCAAGCCAAACTGGGTGTCCGTCTCTTCGTTAGCGGAGAGAACTACCGGACGATTTATGACGACCTCGCGCGCATACGTGCTCCATTGGATATATCCACTCTTGCCACATACACAAGTCTCTCGTCGTTGAAGCGTTCGGTAATAATGACGGCACACCGAAGAGCCAACTTTAACTTACACAGAGGCCATATAGTTTACGATGCATAAGAAACCTTCTTTTTTTACTGAATAAATTGGCTAGACACTTTTTATCATAAATCCCGGTGAAAAAAAAAAAAAAATTCCGAGTGAATTTATGGATCAGATAAAAATTCAACGTATGGAGTATAAATTTTTCAGATTTCGTTAATGAATATTAGATTTCACTCTTCCAGAAATAAGACTCGTGACGTTACCGCGGAACGTTAAGGAAAATTGTCGAAATTAATTTTTGATTTCTTTATTTATCTGGTTATCGACATTTTTCTTGCAACACCCGCCAGACACCACTCACCAACGTAAATTGTAGTGACAAAGAAAAATTGCAAATTAATTTTCGGGAGCGGACAAAAAGTCACCGCATACATTTTTCAAATTTTGTGGACGATTAGATTCTACTTCGCCTGATACAAGATATATCGGTGCCGCGGAAGTTACAAATAAATTGTTAATATCAATTTCGATCTCCTCGGTTATCGACATTAATCTTAGCAAATTTTTTTTTCAACCCTCTCACGAACGAATTTTGAGTTGTAAAGAATCAGTATCGCCGGCCTTGTCGTTCGCGGCGTGCAGGAATTTTTTTTTCATCAGCAGCGACATCGAACTCGCGACGATTCGAACTTTTCATTACGGGTAACTTTTTTACCCACCGGGCCGATTTACGATCGAGGTTAAGCGGCTCTCAACTCGACTTTATCGGAGACGAGAGGGAGCTCGGATCAAATGCGCTATTAGTTCTCGAGAGTTATTCCTGCTCTGGATTGTGGATACGGGAACTATAAATTTTACACAGGCAAATTGGACCGTCTCGGTAGACCATTACTCGCGAAGCTATCCGGAAATTATTCCAATCGATGTTACGGCTCTGCGTCGGCAAATCGGACCGTGATCGATACCTGCGCTGCCGTAAACGCTGTCGAATATGAGTGGGAAGAAATTGCCGTTGCCTATCTATGTCGTCACGAGAGCGACCCGCGACTCCCGTCAAAGTCGTTCACGGCACAGTGCACGTGCGTGTTCCGAGTTTCTCGTATTCAGATACAGCCATCCGAGAATATTACGTATTGTAAAGTACGCCACCTCGATAATCCGTGATAAGAAAGATTATTGACACGCGCTCTGTGCGCAGCTTCGGGCGATCCCGGCTTTCATCGCGATAGGGCAGGACAAAAACCAACCGACCGAAGCGCCCCGAATGGAAAGAATTAAGCTTCCCCGTGGTAGGAGCCCAAAAGGGACGGGAAACGAAACACCGGGGCAAGACGGACCGTTTTTATTAGCAGGTCATGAGTAAAAAAAACAATCCGAAATGGGAATTAGAGTGTATTTTGACCGGCTCTGACCCTAACGGTAGGGCTGTAGAAAATAAGAGGGTTCGGTCGAGGATTTCTGTTATCATTGCGATAATCACTGACGACGAAGCGGGACTGTCCAGCGCCCCCGATAACTCAGAAGTTTGTAGATGGCAATCGATGCTCTATTCCGACGACAACGAACGGCCAGATGTTGGATGCAATTCAAACTTTTCCCGATCGGATTAAGTCCATCGCAACTGTTTCGCGACCTTTCCTGGCAATAAAAGAATAAGAAAGAATAAATCATTTCGTCGCAAATAATATATAAATTATTTGAGATATCTCGTAGTCGGTTTTTATCGAAATTTCTCTAGCTTCGGGATTTCTTATCGGAGTTACGATTTTATCGGTTTTCTTTAATAATTTTTTTTTTTTCTTTCCCCTCAGGAACCAAACTTTTGTCGTCTTTGTCGGTGTACCGAGTAATTCGTGAAATAAAAGGCACGAGATTGTGGTTAAAATTTTATCCCGAAGCGGTCCAACGTGAAACTGGGATGGAAGAGGAGAGAAGGGAAAGGGAGAGAATCGTCCGCTCGGTTATCGTCGGGCAAACGAGCCATCTTTTTCCAGGTCACGTAGAGAAAACTAAAAGGAGGAGTCGTTCCGTAGTTTTCTTCCTCCTCTCCTGTCTTCTTTTTTTTTTTTTATTATGCTGCTTCAACTACGGACGAGCCGTGTGGCTATTTCGGTACAGTTTAGTCTTATAGCATAGTGCTTATAAGACCATACTATAAGATATAGACCATCCCTTAGACTGTAGTCTTTGGCAGTTTCGAGCGACAGTATCACAAGCAAAGAGTCGATAATGCACCCTGATATTTTCGACGTTTTTTTCCCTCTCGTAACCCTTCAAGAAATCATTTTTTTTTTCTACCTGTATGAAGTTTCAAATGTCAAACCGCGATCCCTTACCGTATCATCGTCTTCAAAGCTTCTATAATGCACTCCAATATGTTCAACACATTTTTTCTGAACTCCAAGGTTTATGAACCACGTTCCGAAATCTTAATATCCTCAATTTAAGATTTATCCTTAAATTTCTCGATGAAACAAATCGACAAAAGCAAATCGAAATCGCTCAAAAGAGCGAAAGGCGGAAGCACAGAACTTTAACGAATAATGAAAGAGCTTATAAAGATCCCCATACGTCTTATCCGTTCATTTACGATTGTCCCAGAGGCACTTAGAAAAAAAAAGCCTTAAAAAAAAAACCTCGGGTGTTTATCAGTATACGCGTTTAGCTTTATCTGAGCTCCCGAGGCACTCACGTAATTAGGGTCGCTCCCGTAGCCTCGTTTCAGCCTCTTTTTTCAACTTTACCATAAAACCCGTACTCTTGTCCATCGCGGCACGAGTGTGGGAGGATTATATAAGTCCCGCTGTCCGGAGCAGTGGAGAACGATGCCTCGACGATTCAAGTCTGCACACACACACACACACACACACATATATATATATATATTGTTAGACGCGTGTATACGGGCGTCGCGCTAATTTCTCACTCCGCTCGTGCGAGGTGGAGAGCGACGATGCCCAGATATGCTAGACCGGAGAGGAGACCGAGCATGATTCAGTACAGTACACCACCGTACCCCATGGCACAAGGTATAGCAGACAGTATATATGCGAAACGCGCGAGAGCCTCTAATTTAGATTGGACGCGCGAGGGGCGCCGAACGAGGGACGCACACGAATTTCTCTCCCAGATCACGATCCTCCAACGTCGCTTCATCCCTCTCGGGTTGGCATCGAGACTCTCCACCATTCCGGACCGTCTCCGGCTATACGTGTACTCAGACCCGAGTCACCTTTCCGAACGAGGCGTCGGATATGGTCAGAAAATGGCCGAACGTAGGCGTCGAGTGGGGGAGAACGGACCGGCACAAAAATATTTAATCTTTAAAAATATTTTTATGCAAAAGAAAAAATGTTTTTTTTTTTTTTTTCAAGTATAAATTTATCATAATAGCGATTATAAGCTCCGAGGTTAATTCTGTATAAAAAAATGATACATAAAAAAATTGGTTCGGATATCAACGGTCGGATGCTACTCGCAATTTAATTATGCATCACGGGAAGCGAAGGTGTTTTTTTTCTCCACTTTTCCGCTCGTGGAAACATCGATCTTTTTTCCGGTTACTTTTAATACCTTTGTGCTTCGGTTGATTTAGCGCCTCGCACGCGCTGCTTGTATCAGCGATACTCACGGACAACCGCTCCGCAGCTCTCCGGCTGTACGGCTTGTATACTTGTCTTCACTACAGATATATATATACATACATATATACATATATATGCACCTTTACAAAGCGACGCACGACTGACCAAGCTCGGTGAT
Source organism: Listrodromus nycthemerus (assembly GCA_963978505.1). Lineage (NCBI taxonomy): Eukaryota > Metazoa > Arthropoda > Insecta > Hymenoptera > Ichneumonidae > Listrodromus > Listrodromus nycthemerus. Next base: position 1,981,764 of record OZ021679.1, read on the forward strand.
AAAATAAAATATAAAAAAAAGAAAAGTGAATGAAAAAAAATTGCAGTGTCAATCGGTTTAATCCCTGGAGGCTCGGCCGCTGGGTACATGTGCATCAAACGTCGTCGACGTTGCGGAGGTGGGTGGGCCGAAAATGGGTTTTCCATTATACGGCTGTTAGTAGAGCGAACAGCGTAATATATATATATATATATATATATATATATTTATATATTTGTGCCAGGCCTTTTTGTGAATCGCGCGCTTAATTTCACTTACTCGAAAGCTCAATTAGAATACGGTCTTGAAATATTTCGTACTGAGGCGTCAGCGAAGCAGACTCGGATCATTCTAGCCCTGTTTCAGTTGACCCCGGTCAAGGTGTTACATTTAACTCGTGTCAAAGGTTTTATTTCGCCCGGCGTTCTCGGTTCTTGAACACGGCAACGGTGGTTTAATGTCATTATATAATGTATAAGATATAGATATACAAAGGTGGAATGTAAGTTACACGTGGCCGGTTCTGCGAGAAATTTCGTCGAACAATTTTGGCTTATTTTGAAAACACCGAGATGAGATTACCCGACGCGCATTGTCCGCCCGCCACGCCCGGTCGAAGCTGCAACCCTCCTTTCTTTTCGTTCATCCTGTAGCGGGACGCCCCTCGTACATCGCTGATGACTGCAGTGACAGATGCAAAAAAAAAAAAACGAAAAAAGAGTAGCACGCGTGTAGTTCACACCGCACACCAGGTGCCGGGCATATACGCGTTTCTAATGCGACAATGACGCGTACTTGCTGTTGCTTTTTTTTTTTTTTTTTAAGCTAATACTCGCGTGCCTCAGAGACCCGGAGCGAGGATACGCGACGCGTGCTACACGAGACTACACAGACTATCCGCCACTTATTTCGTTACCCGAGTCACGTGTCGTATCGTGCTGATGCTCGGGCGCGCATATGCCGTCGCGTTGTCGATATAATATATGCGATATTCCCCGGCTAAGGCCACGGGGATTAGGGTGCAGGCACAGGGGTCGCCGATATTAAAAGCGGAGCAATAACCTCTAATAGAGTCACACAAGCATCAACGTCAGGATCTTATATATATATATATATTTTTTTTTTCTTTTTTAGTTACCACTGGGATGCTATTTAAAAATTAATTAATTATGTTTCTGAGACTCGTTTATATTTTTTTTTTTTCTAGATTCGAATATTGTTGTCGAGTCAAGGATGAGATTTATTGCTCGGGAAATTTTGCGGATAGACGTATGGTTGGTTTTTTGCGATTTTATTAGACTTCCTCTATTGTTTGTCTTTTAGTTTGTTCGGCGGATGTAATTACTCAGTTCTGTCACGTACTTTTTCAATTTGATATTGTGCTTTTGGCAGATGTGTTTTAGTGTAGCGCCTGTAATTGGGCCCAGCTCGTTAATATGCCGATAAATAAATAAATGGTTCATAAAAAAAACGTGGACTGGGTAGAAACGAGAGGATCGGTGAATTTTATTTTCTCGTGAATGAAACGTTGAATTTGAGCTGGGGAGAATTTGTTGCATCAAATAATGAAATACGAGTAGCCTTGGCGAGGAATATATTGACCATTTTTTTTTTACCGTTTTTTCTGGGGGCGATAAATGTGCCTTCTGTAGTAAAAATATTTGAATCCGACGTCCAGGAGAGAAAAAGGAAAGGGGAATAACGAAATTTAGGAGAATGGTGAGGGTTCGAATACGAGAAGGTTTTTTCCACGAGAAAATGTTTCGACGCCCCTCGGATTTTGGGATCTCACGTGCAACTACGGTCGCAAACACGTTCGAAGTGCTTCGAGCTTGGTTTTATTTTAACGTCTCGCGTTTCCTCGCCGCCCTTACGAAATCGAAACCTTCTCTCGGTCTTGTTGGGCCCGAAAATAAAGCGTTGCTGCGGACAAACTGTCTCTCATACGGGATTTTGTTGGCCAGATAAGAAATTCGCTGTGAATTCTTCACAACACTTAATATTTTTTCTCAACGTTATTCCAAATTTGAATTAAAAAATGTAATGTAAAATTTTTTTTTTTTTGTTGAAAGTTGTTTCCAAACGTACTCTGAAAATATTTACTAATTTTTCATAATACCGTTCTTTTGACATATTATTTACAATACGAACAGTATTGGAAAATGCTGGATCGGACAGTCAAATTGCAGCGAGGACTTTGTATGCACAGGTCCGCTTGTGAACACCACAATTATTATTATCGTCATACGTATGCGACGTACATTTTTTTCGGCATTATTACTCACTCGTATCGAAGCCTCGGCGAACACTCCCATTTTGAAAAATTAGGTTACGTACCTGAAACAGAGGTAAAAAAAGGAAATGAGTAAATTGTGTTCAGTGATATAGAAAAAAATAAACAAAGTACGGATAACAATGAAGCTTTCGTAACAATGGTAGAAATATTCTATAATAAATTGCAGATCTACAAAATGTTCTCTGATTAATACCCGCTAGAACAATGCCGGCATCGTAATGAAAAAACTTCATTAGCAAGCGCTATTTTAATAAATCTCGCGGATCCGAACTGGCCGAGTCGGCATGGAATAAAAAAAAAAAATTGTTTTTTTTTTTACAAAACATCTTCGGTTTTTTTTTACTCGCACTCGTTCTTCATCATCGAGTCACACGTACACACACTTTTGACGAGGGAAGAAACGAACGGAATTTTTGGTCGATGGACCGTGTCGGGGTTTCTCGCGCCGGAGGGGTTGCTGGTCCGGAGATAAGGTGCCGAGCGCGTTCGCGTCCGGAGGTCGAACTGGCCACTTAAAAATCCCATTAAATGGATCGACATGAAGCTATGTGCCTTTGCACGAGACTCCGTTCAGCCTCAAGCTCTCTCAGCGACGATGTAACGGCGAGGAAGAACGAAAAAAAAAAAAAACGAACTTATACTAGAGCGATACGGGAGAGAGCGGACAGGAGCGCGCACACAAAGTTAACCGGTCGAAGGTTATCTCGCGCCACCCTTCGTTCTTCACCCTACATAAAGCAGACCCTTTTGTACTTTCTCCAGTGTAAACGTTAACCCTTACGAAACACTCTGGGAGGAGACAAAATAACTCAGTCCGCGGAGTCCGACAGTCCAGTCCTCCGTTATCGTTTCTCCGAAGTTAACTTCGACCAACCTTCAGACCTTCTTATCGCGTGGCTGATGAAAAACTTCGTTAGTTATGATGCTCTACTTTTTTAGATAATTTTTTCGGTAATTTTTTTTTTTTTTTCAAGATTGATAATAAATCGTTGCGACTGATTAGGCAAAGTGAAAGCTATGGCGAGAGACTTATCTCCACGGTTGATGCTAGTAGTAATAACTTAGGCAAACTCGACCCTGGATTTATAATTAATATTCGTTTATCGGTTTTTTTTTTGTCCGTCAAAATTATTTTGGGTGCAGGAAAATTCTATCTCTCGAAGGAAAATAATTATTCTTGACTTCTCGAGATTTTCTAGAATTTCACATTGGACAAAATTCTGTAATCATGATAAATTAAAACCCATCGAGTCGCTTCAATCGTGATTTCGACCGCGACTCTGACCGGCAACAAACTCCATTTATTTGCATCGCCGACAAAATGATCATTTACGAAGTTACACACCGATATGTACGGAGCCGTTCGACGAGAAAGTGTGCGCAATTGTGCGTATGTGTATCGAGCCGTCTGCACGTTCGCAAGAATTTTTTTTTTTTTTTACTTGTCCTCCCCCGTTCGTCGGTATAGCGCACAGGGGTGCAGTGTGGCACGCATGGCTCCCGCGGGACACACAGGAACGTGAGGGCAACCAGCGCCGGTTCAAGATTTATCGTACTCTCGGTGAGAGTATTGAGAGTCGAGTGGGAAAAGGATTGTTTTCACTATATACAAAAGCAAACCCATTCGTCATTTCAGCTGAAAAAACGAATTCTCAAAAATCGGCCAAACATTGTTTAGAATCGATGTTCAACTTCTCAAATTTTTAGCATTTTTTTTGTAACTTCCTCTTTGCAGAAGCCGTCCCAAAATTTTCAATGCATGAGAAAACCATTATTTTTAATGATCGAATTACTCCAATTTTGTCGACATTTCTGTTAAAGTTCGAAATGCATAAAATCAAGAAAAAATCTATGAAAGCCATTCCATTCCACAGTCGCAAAAAAATCTTATTTTCCGGCTCACAATTTCTACAATTTTAAAACCCAAATTCATCCAGTCTGAAGCCTTTCCGCTCATTGCTATCTCTATCGTTCCGCCTTTTTCTTCCGCTCTTTCGAGGCTCTCTTCCGTCGCAGCACTTAATACGGCCTGAACTAGATTTAACGAGTCGGTGTGCGTGGCACTCCTACCTCCTGCGAGCACGTTACACAATACTTCCTCCACGTCTGTGTATTTATAAACCACTCCAGCAGTTCATGTGTGCGGTTCTACCATTTTTTTCCTCGTCGTCGACGTCGTGCCGAGAATTTTTCTTGCCGAGGATTTAGCATAATTCCGTTGGCCGTGCCCGCTTCCCATCGCTGCAGCTTCCACACACACGCGCATACATTCACACACACGCAGTTTATGGCATACGCTTAGAGTGCGGATGTTCCATACACTCCGTCTCGTCCACTTTCCCTTCCCATTTGATCCTCACTCTCAAACCCCTCGCTTTCCCTCTTCCGTTATCCCTTTCTCTCGTCTATCGGGAATGAACCATTCGTGGACCATCGCTCTATCCTTCGCCCTTCGTCCCTTTTACTTTCCTCTTCTCATCCGCAGCGACGATCATCGTCCTGTGCGTTCCACGGCCCATTCTCTTATCATTGCGCTTTGCCATAGCCAGTCGTCGCGGTGACTCGGCAACGATCTACCTTTTTCTACCCATCGCGCAAAACGTTATTATTCTACCATTCACTTCGAGTTATCTTCCTCAACGCTCTTCTCTAGATATGAGGATCGTTAGTATGAGTCTTTATCTTTTTCCATTGAGAGATTTTTTTAATGCGAGAAGACCCTTAGCCGAGTGAAAAGTCTCCTCAAAGAAGTCTTCGACTATTCGGAAGTTATAAGTTAACAACGTACACGGCACCGGTTTCATGAGTGAACATTTTTTGAGGTCAAGTTCAGCGAAGTTACGGTGCAACGTTCGGAAGTTCCCGGGTAACAATTTTTGCGATAGCGATTCTTGGGTAAAAATGGTCCCAGGTAAAGTTCAGCGAAGTTGTTGCGGTAACTCGTGGTTGACATCTTGATAGACTTGACACTAAATGTGTATTCCGCTCGACTCGGAATTCGTTGTCTCGGTTGATATGTTCGTAAAACAACGATTCTCGAGTGTCGCTAAGACTTTACACCTCTTTTTTTGTTTTTTTAATAAACACGTAGAATTCCAAAGTTTCCGAGAGTCGGTGATTATCGGTTCGGGAAGTCGCGAAGTTTTATCTTCTTCGTATCTTCGTCGAATCTCCCTCATTCATCCGTCGTGTATCTCGCTTCTGGCACAATTCGTTGCTCAACCCTTCCGCCCGACTAGTTTGCTCCACTCAGGATATAATATGGCGCTCTCGGTGGCCGCAGCCACCGCTGCCGTGGCTCGTGTTATTGGCGACATTTCTCACAGGATCGACGGAAGCCGCACATTCTCAAAGAAACCTCGCCATGCGGCATTTCTCACTGGGAAATTATTACGTCCTCCGAGGGTTTCGTAGTTTCCGAAAATTCACGGTAGCTATAATGAGACCAAAGTTGCACGAGACCGAGTGGTTTCGCTTGTGTAGCCTACTCGATATCAATTCACGGTGGGGCATCGGACTTTGTCTAACGGGAAAGCACAGTGAAACTTACTTCGAAGGACTTCGGAGGAGTGCTTCAACCTGGAAACATGATATTCGGTTGCGGTGGTGCAGAGTGGCTGAAGCTGCAGCCTCACGTAATGACCGGGCGAAGATTCAGGAAGATTCGTGGTGATAAATAAAGAAATGGCTGGTCAGGAAATCATTTTGAAAATCCGGAGGAATTCGAAGGATTGATCTGGATCGGAGTCCGGTTAGTAAATTGCTAAATGCGTTAAACACTCCGCTAAATCGTCAGCCAGATTTTTCCGTCATTTCCGATCGTTTTTAGCGCTGAAGAATTTTTGGCAAGAGGTCTCAGGGTGAAGTTTCAACCGAATGGGAATTAATGGCGCGGATCCGCCGCTCCCGTCGATGAGCGCGGAAGATTCGATCCGACTTTGCCACCTCTCTAGAACGGTGGAGAACACCGCCGAGCAGCGTGTCGGTGTTCAATGAGGGACAGATAGTGGCAGAAGAACCACTGTCATATAAGAGGTATTCGATCGAAATTATGGAAAAGATATTACCATCCACTCTCGACTGCTCAGATACTAGAAGAGGCCAATGACTGAGGGCTATAGCATGATCGTATCGATCTCGCTGGAGGGTAGGTTACATTCTCGGAAGGTAGATTCGCGTTGAGCCAGAGAGAACACCGGTAGCAACGGCGGTGGTCGACCTCAAACCTTAGCCAGCTGCCGCACAGAGGAACATTCATATTTCATCGGACGATAGGGTTGCCCGTCGCGCATCGCACCTCCGATGCTTTATTCCTTCTCTACCGTGATAAGTTCACTTTTGCCAGTTTTATCCGTCCATCGATAGACCCCGTTTTCTGTAACTCTTTGTCTTTTCATCCATTATCTTCCGTAGCTTCGGAACACGGCTTGGACATCAAGGCTGTGCAGAGTCAACGTTCCGCGCGGTCGAATCTATAGACAGGCGTTCCTATTTTGATGGAAGAAAAGCAACTTCGAATAATTTATCGGGCGGAATTACTGTTTTCATTTTTTGTCTCAAAACTCAAGTCATGGTCCGAAGAATCCGTGTTTGCATCTGGAATCAAGATTGTGGAGGTCAAAGTTTTGACTGCCGGTGTCGCAGTTTAATTCGGAATAATGGAAGAATTTTTTTTTCAATTATTATTCATCCGTCCGAACTATTGTTTCATTGTTTTCCTCGTAACCGGTGGAAAAGTCGAGTGTTCAGCGTCCTCGTCTCTAGACCGAAGCATCTGGAGGTTGACCGTTCGATTCCTGGCGTAGTTTCGTCGAGACTAAAAATAGGAGCAGAACGAAGCTTCAGATTTATACACCGGTCACCCGCTCGTAGTAACTTCAAGTGCAAGTTCCGCATTTATAAAGCTGTAATCCATGTTTACATTCTCGGTGAAATGCGACGAAGCTCCGGCGTCAGGGATCGAAACTGAGACGAGCTGTATCGACGTTGCTTCTCTCTACTCTAATGTCTTTATGCCGATTGCAGAGAAGTCATGACAAATTCGACACCGACGAGATAGTCAAATTTGGCCGCAAGTGGTGATTGGCTGCGAAAGAAAACTATCATCAAAATCCCCTTGCAGGCTCCCAACGAGCCTGACGGGGCATAATGGAACAGTGGAGAAAAACGTGGTTGAAAATCCGGACGTATCGCTGGGACAATTGTGGCATTAAAAAATTGTTGAAAAAAAAAATGACTTTCGGGCCATCGTTCTAGTTCTGTCCATTCTTCTCTACTGAGCACTACAGAAGGAGAACAATTCAAACTGAAGATATATATTTTTTTTTTTAAACGCATAATCTTAAAACTGTTCGTCGCGTCACGATGATAAGAAAGTCTTTATCTATCGTCGCAGTCAATTCGATAGTGTGCGGGCTTTGGGTCTATTTTTTCATGAAATTTCACGACCCGTGCTCGGCACACGTGCAGTTGCGATCAATCTTGACGCGAGAGTTTGTGCGTGCCATGATGAGTGAGTTTCCTTCTTCGCCTCCCTCGTGGCACTTGGTCCTCCGATTTTTTGCTCCTCCCTCGTCTTCCACCACTACCATCGGCGAAATACTTTGTCGGTGGGCGGAAGGGATAGGAAAAGCGAAGAAGACAGGCAGAGAGAGTTTCGCAGTCTCTTTTTTTCTTTCGACCTCGGAGCAAAACGCTGGCTGGTCTGTTGTCCGTACTATAGCTCGAATGAGTCTTCCCCGTCCTTCCATTTTGCCACTGACAAGCTACGCGAAAGTGCGAGACACACTGGGATGGAGTCGTGACACGAGTGGAACCTCTGCCGGCAACCTCTGCATTATTTATGAAGCTCTCTCTCCCTCAAAAAAAAAAAAAAAAAATTGATCAATTTGCTTCGCCATCCAAAGGATAAAGAAAAGGGAAAGGGAATAAACGAACGAGAGGAGGCGAGGATGGGATGAGAGAAAGTGAGAGCCGGCAGTTGCTAGAGAAGTCTGAGGCTCTTCCGGTTTCTCGGTTCGTTAGTGACTTTGGTGATAATGAGAACTCACCTGGCTGTCGGGAATTTCCTCGGCTGTTCGCTCTTCCCTTTCGTGCGGCTAAGAGGGTGAATTCGAAAAATGGAATCAGCTCTAATCACTGCCCTTCGTGCAGTGATCTTCTCTCCGGGTTCGCAAGGAATCGCTACGATTGCTAACGGAAAAAGCGTTTCGCGAGAAAAAGCATGGAATCAGCGGTTTCTGGATTTTTTTCTTCAGCCCTCTGGTGAATTAAAAAGCGTTCGAGAACGGGGCCAGGGTGGAGATACGAGGTGGTCGTGTTGCGGATCTTACGAGCCATTGAGACCAACAGTCAACTGATTATACAGCTTTTCATGATATCCCACTAAAGTTGCGTGTCTGCAGTGCCACAACACGCAACTCTATATCGTCGACACTTTTAGCTCAAGATTTTTATTATAGTCCGTAAAGTTTGTCGGTTTTAAGAGCTTTATATAGCTGGATTAAACTTGGGGAGAAAAGAAGAAAGCAAACACCCACTAAAAACAAACAAAAGTTGATGAGGTCTCAGGATATTAAATTTTTTTATGAATTTTCACTACCATGAAAATGCACAGTTTTTGTCGTGTACAATCGATCATTGAAAGTACATCGAGGATCGTCGTTACGAAAAAAAATAACTGATACGAAATTTTGATGAATCTGGACGAGAGATCATAATCAGAATTCGATTCGAACTTCGAAATTTTCTCACTGTCTCGGACATGTACAGCTTTCGTCGTGTACGGAAGATCATTGAAAGTACATCGGAGATCTGCTTTGCCGTTCGGTAACTTTCTTCTCCCCCGACGTTTTCCGCTGTTCAAACGGAAAAAAAAACCCGATCCTTTTGCAAATAGAGCCGTCGGCCTCGATGGAACGTCGAAGGGGAGAAGAGAAGTAGGTTAAAGTGCGGGCGAAGGCGGAGGCGAGAAGAGTCAAGTGGCCGTAAAAGGATTTCTCCTCGAATTCGCGGTGTCGGCGATAGTTTGCGTTCGGGATTCGGTATGCACATACACCCCATTGCACTTTCCGTACCTCGTGGTGTTACGGCACAGTGAAGTTTTTTTTGACAATGTATTCTTCACACTTGTCTTCGGCGAGAGCTTTTACCAACTCACTATTTCGTATCCGGGTTCGACAGAAAATTATATCTTTTACACGGCAAAATAAATTTTATTGCACGATGGAGACAGAGGCGGAAAAAATCTTTGTAACTTGTTAGGCTTAAATAAATATTGACATGTTAAAATATAAAAATATTAAAATATCAAAAAATGTTCAATCAGTATTTACCGTGTGGCCTACAGCGTCAGAAGAGAGTTGGCCTAGGAAAGACATTGTCGTTGGGTTGTTCGATGGCGATATATCGCTAGGTATATAAAATTTATACATACCCACGGGTAGGTAAAGGCTCGTTCGTTCGTTCGCTCTACGGATATTCGTTCACTCTCAGGGGGTGCGCCGATCCTTGTGAAACCTTGTGTAGTACATACGCAGAGGTGAGCACGACAAAACGGATCCCCGGGGCAAAACGAATATTATTTTTTTAAGGTTCACAAAAAATTGGTAATGGTGGTCCATTTCGCCCCTCGATCGCCCATACGATGCAGAGACCGAGAGCTGGTTACTGTAGCGTGCCAGAGTTAAGAGAACACGCCGGCTGGGGCATTATAACTCCCCGATTTATTGGCGAACAGCTCGCGAGTCTAGAATCATCGTCGACGTCGTCGTGATGTGTTTCGCGATGCGTGGAGACACGGGAGAGCGCAGTAGCAAAGCAAAAGCGGTAAAAGCACCGGAGCAGCAGAGCAGAAGTCGCTGAATAGAGTCGGCAAGCTTGCGCTCCCGTGATCGATATATCTAGCTATCCGATGGAATAGCGCATACCCACTGTTTATTTATTAAATGTATCTTATACCATAGACGAGAGCCAGTTTTTATTTTTATTTTATTTTTTTTGATCTTTTTATTTTCATCCTATCGTTTGCTTACCGCGACTGACAACGCATCATATGTTTTTTCGGCAAATTTATTTATTTTATTCCTGGTTACATTCGTATCGTTGAAATTTTCCCGTTTTTTGTTTCTTACTTTTTCATCCCGTACAAAGTGCCCCGTACGAAAATATTCATTTTGGCAATGTCATGCGGCAATCAGAAAAAACTGCAAAAACACGAGTCTCTTTTATTTCTCTCGTTGTCTGGCATGGTAAAAAAAAAAAAGGAAAGCGATGCAACGACAGTTTGAATCTGCCTTTCCGTCGCAACCATTGACTACCTTTTTGGATTGTGTTTTCAACAAACTTTCGTTGTAACTTGTTAAATCACCCGAGCTAGAAAATAAAATAAAAATCAGTGAAAAGTTCGAATGCAATAGCTATCCAATGAATTAGGAAGTGGACGGATACAATCAGATTTTTCCGTTCTCGGGCTCGGATGTACATACCATACGTATATACTATTGCGACAGGCCAGGTCGTATTCTCTACCGCGGCGATAAGCTTAAAATCCAAGCGGAGCCTGAATAGCTGCAGTAGGTTTTCTCCCGGTCGCGATAGAGTGACGAAGATAGAGTCTTTCACGCGGTAGAGCAAGCTAACTCTTGCAGCCAGTAGTTCGAGCAGCTGCTGCTGTTACTGGGAAAAACTTTTAATGCCACCCGATCCCTCCCATCTAGCGTAGCATCGATTTACCACAAGGGCGGTACTCAAAGCGGTGAAGCAGGCGAAGAGCCCTTGCGGGGTCACATCCAGGGCATCTCATTCTATACGATTTTTTTTTTCTACCTCATCACTCATCTCTGCGATTTTTTGGCGAATTTTTCCATTTCTTGTCTCTCGTGAGACTCAATTTTATACTTCTGACGAGCGTATCTCTTTTGCTTCCTTGTGCATCTGTAGGTGAAATGAAATTGATAACATCGAATAAAAATATTTCTCGGTTGAATGACGAAAAATATGTCTGAATTATCGAATCACTAGAAATGCGTAGAATGGTACGTTGATTTTTTTTTTTTAGCAATGGGTAGAAGTGGCGAATATGATCCATATATCATTGATTTACGTGCTCATCGGACTGGGCCATATTCCCACTCTTGCTTTAGAGACATTTAAGAACCTTGTCGGTGGATTAAATTTTTTTTGATGGCCGAACGAGACTCTTAAACGTTTCTTTGACGTCTTCGGAAGTTCGGCGAGGCGGACTGAAAATTTAATGAAGAAAAATTTCGTTGGTCACTTGGCCAATGAAAATGAGAAAAAATGTTGCATGGATCTTTCAAGAGTGTGAATCTCTTGATTTTGTTCGTGCGTCCGAAACTATCGGTGCGATTTAACAAATCACATCGAAACTTTTACAGACCCATCTATTTTATCGTGAAACAGAATTTTGATTGGAAATTCCTCGCTTTGCTTTCGAAGCGGAGGCGCCATTCGACCACGTTTGTGCTGAATAGGAATTAAGAGCGAGGATGGGAATGAGGGAACCGAGGGTTGGAACGATAGATTTATCGACAAGCGATTGCTTCGACGATTGGTATACCGCGTTGAATAATGCAATTAGTCATAAAACTTTCGCCATGCGTGCACGTATCTACTGGGTATATTTTGTTACCAAACAAAGCCTTGCCCACGGAGTGGCACACTCTACATTGAGTATCAAAAAAGCTTCGCACCTACTGGAGCAGGTGTATTTTTGGTAAAAGTAAAAGATGAAAAAAAAAAAAAAAAAAAAAAAATGAATCAATCGTCGGCAAACGAACACTGTGGCGACAGACATAATATACCTGTGCAGCCGTGTATGTGTTTACTCTTTGTCGCTGGCTGGCACTCCCCCTTCGATGAATATGTATATTCGAAAAGGAATTATTCCCACCTCGCAGCGAAACGTGTACAGACAAAAGTATTCAATCTCTTTCCTTCCATCAGCCTGTTTTTTTAATATTTGATTTTTCATTCGATAAATTTCCATTCCTCTTCCTCCGTGTCTCTTTTTGATCCAACTAACAACATCAGTGAAACACAATTTCTTTTTTTTTTTTTTCGTGACCGATGTTTTTTCTACGAAATATTGAACCGGGTACGGCGAAGCCGCGATCGACAAAAAAAACAATGTGATAGAATTTTGAATCGAGGAGAAACGCAATTTTTGGTTCGAGAAATTTTTCAGAGAACCGCTATTTCTGGGAATTTTCGAAAGTATCCCACGAGTTGCGGTTTCAAAATAATTCTTTCAGATTACAAGGTTTTGAAGAACTAGAAAAAAAAAAAAGGTAATATTTAAACACGTATTTCTGTGAAAGTTTTACAACTGAAAAATACTTCAAAATGATTAAACGAAATTTTTCCATATATTTTTTCTCACCGAACACTGATCGGAGGTCACCTTTCGTCAAAAGTCAATGGTTAAACCGTTAAATGACAGAAACAATATTCTAAAAATTTCTTTCGATAGAAAAACGCGATATCGCTTCAACGATATTTGTTATCCCAATTATATCTTTTTATGTTTAACCATCGTCAAATTAATTCTCCGTGGAAGTAAGATTAACGAATTTTACTTGAACAATAAATATATACATAGAATCCCCCGGCCCACGGCAACCGCCCGCGGTTATTTCCAGTTAGTTACGCATTACTCGGTGAAATATTAATTCTCGTTCTACCGCGGAACGAGAAACTAGCGAAGCTTCGTGAGTCCGTCCACTTTGCTTTCTCACCCTCCCGCTCGAACGTTGAACAACCCTCTTCGAACTTCCGGGCGCTGAAGGACGAAGGAAGCGGGATTGCAAAGGGGTGACGAGGAAGGTGAGAGAGGGAGGGGGAGAAAGCTGGGGAATGGCTTCGGTTGGAAATCGAGATTCAAGTTATCCTACGAAGCTTCGGGGTGCACCTCTTAGAAGTTTGGAGGGCCCGAAACTATAGACCAGAGTTGGTAAACGGGGCTGAAGGGAGCCAAGGCAATTCTCCACAATTTCGGAATTGTGAAGGAGATCCTATTCTAACGGTATTCACCATAGGTTATACATCGTATACTTCGAACCTTCGCAAGTCACCGGAATATATTTTCAAATCCCATCGGATCCTCCGCACGGAATATCGTCGAATTCACTGTCTATTTTTTTTAAATGAAAATTTCCAGTATGTCTTGTTACTAAAGTTATTTTTGTTTCAAATTAAAAGCGACAATTATTATCAGATTCCTTTTTAGTACCAGTTAATTTTCATTATTTTTAGTCTGTTCTATTTTCTCATTAACACCGTTGCCGATCGGCTGACCCTACAGAAACTGAAAGTCGCAATGTTAGATACTTAAAATGTTAGAAAATAAAATGATAAATCGTTGCGAATTATTGTACTCATTTTTTCTCTCTATCTTCATGCAAAGTGTAAATTTTGCTTTATGGCACCCTCGTTCGTCCTTTATTTTGACATCTTCCGTCCTTTCCTTCATTTTCTACTGTGAGCCTTTCCAAAGTAACAGCCATATAGAGCAACCCTCGGTCGTCCCCCGCGTGCAGCTTCATCTGCTCGACCTCGTCGTTACCCATTGCAGCCATTGTCGTCGTCGTCGTTCTAGATATTGTTTTAGGGGGTTGCGTCGAGGGTATCAAGTAGAAATGGACCTGGGGGATGACCATAGCGCGTCCGCTTTTCGGTTCCGGGCTCGGAACGTCGTTCGACCTCTTTCCAAACCTTCCCGCCGGCTCTCGTGGCTCCTCTCAATCTCGCTTCCGCACCCTCCCGAGTTTCCCGCTATCGTTTTATGGCAGCACTAAATTTTACCGGGTGCGTGAGGCGAAACGATAACTTCGAGGGGACATCCCGAGGCTTCCCATCGTGTCCTCGAGCCTCGCGGAAACCCTAGATCGCCATGAACGTGTTAAGCAAAAACGGTGCTGAGATATATATATATTTTTTTTTCACCATCCGGTTTTCCATCTCGCCGATACCCAACCGTTGAAAATTTCAAAACGAAATGTGATTAAAAAAGAAAAAAATCTGGTACACAAACCACGGTGGTACCTCAGAATGTAATTTCTTCTACAGGACCAAAAAAAAGAAACAAAATGCGGGTCTGCAAAGACAGATATATTTTTCAATAAATGCCCGGAAATGATCTTTTTCGTAACGCATGCAGGTGAGATCCAGCGTCAAGTACGCGACGTTTTCTCGTGTGAGAAAAATACTGCTCATGCTCATAAACACAATCTTACAATCCCAATCACTCGATCTTGCTCCGGATGATTTAGTCAGGCCATCGAGACACCCCGCCCAGTGTGCAATGTTATGCAAACGTGTGTACGACAAACGAAGCGCACAGGGTTATTTCTGAACTATGCACTCTGTCGCTGACTACCATAGCTGGCTTTGATTACGTTATATTAGATGACCCTATATTCGTTTGGTCGAGCGGACGTGTTCTGATGCTGCATCGCCGGAGGCGGAGAATTGTGTGGAATATGGATAGAGAGAGAGAGAGAGAGAGAGAGCGAAATCGAGAGAGACTGAGAGAGTGATTGGTATATCCTCTGACGAAATTGTGTGGATGGCGTTGAGGCGCTGGGATTTCCCGCAGCCCGCAGGAACTAACTTCAAACGCCAGCAGCACACATCGCCCGCAGAACCGGATGTTCGGGTGTACAGAGGCCTCCGATCTGAGGCCTTCAATAATTCGGATGGATCTATCTCGTATGGCTCCCCGCTGGTTTTCCATCCCCTTCATCATTTTCGCTCCGATGTCCATCACTCTGGCTTATGGCGTCTCTCCACTCTTGCCACTGAACGACACCACAGAGACCAACGGCGATACGTTGGGAGGTGAGCCGTACGGCTGCAGGATTCGAGAACGCCGCTATGATTTATCGGGGCCGCGTGTATTCGGCTATGTTGACGATATGTCAAGCGGTATGCGCTATCGCGCTGTCGATAACGAAATAGTGTAAAAAAAAAAAAAAATTCTGTAGTACGATAGAGTCGTTGTCGATCTGCCATGTGTATTTAGCAAACACTCGTCTACCGGAAGAATCGTCTACTATTGGGTTGCATAAGCACTATGTAATTTTTTTTTAGAGCAGCAAGTGCATAAGAGATTGTGAGAATTTTTTTTTTTCACGAATGTCGCACTGCTCCACTTTTTTTTACTTTTTTTTCACGCTTGGTAACATGCACTAGAGGTGTCGATTCATAATAAATCATTTAATTTCGGGCGTTTATCCATGATTATCGAACTGATAGGTTATTAATGAAATGTGAAGAAATAAGAGTCGGATTTATTATCGATATTTTTCCGAGCTACCAGATCGCAAAATCGCGTGTTTGATATACGAGAAAAACTTGGGTATCGCACGAGCTTTATCGAGCAGCAAGTTTCCTTGGCCGATTGGGCTGAGTCGATAGAGAGTCAGCGAAGGTTAAAATCTTCGGAAGGGAGTTCGAGTACCTCAGCGAAGACGCATGGTTTCCGAAGGGTAAGTGGAAAAGGGGACTTACCCAGGATAAACGATAAATTTGGATTTAAGAAAACATCGCCGGGGCTCTCGGCGTTCGCTGAGGAGCGCGAGCTAACTGGAGGGCAACCAGACTAATTTCGAAGAAATCCAAAACGTTGGGCGAAAGATCCGACTCCCACGAGACCGCGCCCGACCAACGGTGCTGTGGCCCGGTTTAATCCTCGACCGAGCTTAGAGTGATTTGTAACGGAGGCCGGAAAGCACTGGAGGAGACTCTCGTTATCTTTGAGCCCGGAAAGTGAGGAGAGGCGAAAAGAAGTCAAAGCGAGGAGCGTAATTTCCCTTTGAATTGCCGAAATCGCAGCGACCGGAAAAAAAAAAACTACCGACGCGAAAAATTGCGGTGGTAAAGGGAACGAGTGATGAGGTAGTGGGGGGAAAGGGGTAAGTCTGACTAAACTCCATTTCGCAAGAATGGAATTTCAAGCTCGTCTTTTGAAAATGTTTCTAAAATTGACCAGGATAAATATGCAAAACGGACTTTTACTTTTCACTTCGACTATAAATCTGTCTGGTTATCTATTTTCCTCTCATTGAGTGGTGCGTCCAAAAAAAAGGACATTTTTTATTTTATAAAATACTTATTATCGACGAAAACCCACCATATATATTTTTTTCTTTTATTTTACTACTTTCAACAAAAAAATTCATGGTTTAAAACAAATCATTTTCGGCGAGTCGGGATTCACGCCCAATTAACAAGGGTCAACGACGAAAAAAAAAGTCGATTTCGTAGACACGCACTACCTCGAACTACGTGAGAACTTGGCGCCCAATTTTTCCACCCTGTATTTACCGGATTAAACTTGATTACTCAATTATTTGTAAATGTGTGAGGTAGTCGGGAGGTAGCGAGGCGGAGGGCGGCGTCGCAGTCAAAAATATATCGACGGTGTATATTCGGGGAACCCCGAGGTCTATAATTACCCAATGACCATGCCGCCACGTCCTCAACGAAACTTGATGCGACCCCACCGTCTAACTGCGATGAAACACGAAGTAGCATTTATTTTTTATTTCGATAAAACTTTTCATTCACGGGACAGCAGTTATACTTAACACGTAATTCGAACCCTTAATATGGTGGACAACGACAAACAGTTAAAATGTAACAGAAGTGCAGAGGCATTATCATTGTCGGTCGACTGACGTCTTTTTTTAATCTCCTCTTCTAACAATATCCATCAAAAAAATGCATGCTTACATCCAGAGAGGAACGTTTCACGATAACATTTTGGACTAAAAATTTTTCGTTAAAGAAACACCATTTTTTCATCTCGTTAATCTCATTATTTCCAACATTATTATACGCGCTCTCGCGAATATGAGATATCATGTTTCTACATTAGAAAATCATTTAATTAGAAACGAAAATACTCGAGTTATATTATTTCATCTGATATTTGAGCGAAAAAAAAAATCTTCATTTTATTTAGGCTCAAAAATTGTTCGTTCCCCCTTGCATCATTTTCATCTCGAAAAGAAAATCCGGTATTTTAAAAAGGCCAACTTAAGAGAAAGAAATTGCGATTGAACGATCATTGTCATCCCCTTCGATTTTTACCACAACACTTACCCCTTTTTTCTTCCGCATCGTGGTTGACTTATGTCAAAGGTGAACTTAACGCGTCGCGAATTTAATCGCTGGGCCACCGTGCGAGGTTAACGCGATACATAGAAATCCGGGAGCAGCGCTATCCTTCGCTGTTACGAGTATTTTAAGGGTGCTCACAGGGCCAGATAAAAATCTAAACGGAACTGTTGAAGATCGGCTTGTTGTAATTAATCAGTGATTCGTTAAATTCGTAGCGATAGGTCGATAGCGTCCAGCGCTGCTGTATCTCCCTCGCTCGATCATCCACCCCGCTCCCCTCCTGCCCTGCTGTGGTTACCGGCACGATTATGGCATCCCCCACTCTCTCTCGACACTGCGTCAATCCATCTCGCTCCACTGGGAGGGTTGTACACCCATTCGCTCGTAGGGATGCACTAGATGCGACGCTATAATATAGTATAGTATAGCAGCACCGGTTATGTACCGCGCAGCTATACATTACGAGCTTTACTAGGGTTTAGCTGACGCTATAGTACACTATTCGGTGCGATGGTCACCATTTCGGCTCAGCCGGCAACGCAGACTCACGCCCAATAGAATATACTGCGTGAACCACGAATTTCACGCCTATTCAGATCGATGCAAATACAATGTGGAGTACGCCGTATAATCCTAAAAGTAATGGAATCGGCCTCGAAAACTGACCGAATATATCCTTTGAATTTTTTTTCTACGACGCACTGTTTCAGAGATTCGAGCTGCTGAAGTTTTCAGCCAATGGGTCCATCCGGTGACGCGCGCGCCATCTGCCCGGCGTTGTCATTGGCCGCAAGTTTAATATCCTCGTAAGTGGAGAAGTATCGATGCTACGAAGTTTTGACAAAGGAACTTTTTTATCGGTTTTGAGCGTAGAACACATCTGTATAGTTTCTGTTATTATTAATTAAAAAAAAAATCTGACCACCGAACTATAAAATTCGCACACCATACAAAAGAGCTCCGAGGATTTCGGAGTACTCTTTTTGGTCCCTCCCGGTGCCCGTTTCTCACCATGAGCTAGATAACGCAGACCAAGTATCGGATTTGGTATTACATGCACGTGTACGTTAGCTGAAGCGTATGCGTGCCTGTCACATAGGGTAATGCGATGCGAAGCTCGTAGGTGGGAGCTGCGGATGAGCCGGAGGGTGGTGCAAGTGGGACATTGCGTGCTATAGCTGGTTAAGTGTACTGCAGCGGTATACGATACAACATATACGTAACATAGCACGTACATCAAATGGGAAACCGAGCTTTGGCGGCCGGCAGGCTCCACGGTGGAACCGCCAGCGGGGCCATGTTAGTCCCCGTGACACCCGACCTCGCGCGGCCTCGATAATGTCTATCAGCTCTATCATGCACCGAGAGACGAGTTAAGTCTCCCCATCACGGTGTACTCCCTCCCGGTTTATCTGGTATATCGGTCCCAGTCACGTCCCCTTCACGCTGCGCCACAAATTGGGCTCGCGGAATCCGTGCGGGTGATCCATATAGCTACCCCTATAAACCTGCCCATCCAATAATGTATTATGCCAAGTGGGATTCGGACGGACTTGGAAAAATGAGCGATAGAATTACGCAACTGAACTCGCTTTGACATCGATTGTACGTATCGCATACAATTTTACCAACGTCTCTTGCTGACCTACCAATCATCGGACGATTGGCATGTTGCAAGCCATGCAACACGAGTTGGTACCGCGTCGATTGATTGAGAAGACCAAGTCTAGAATCGCGATGATGTTGCCGTTGAATAAGATTTTGGAAGTCCATTCATTTCACGTTTTATGGGTAAAAAAAAGTAATTAATGGATTCCTCTTTCTCACGTCACTGTCTAGCTACATCTTACCAATCGCTACTGTCTGTTCTCGCAAGTCATCCAAATTCTCTTCCAAGTCGTCCCAATGGCACACCATCCATATTCTCTCTCCGACGGGGGAAAAAAAAGTATCGCGCCTACTTCTTCCGCCACAAT
This sequence comes from Listrodromus nycthemerus, assembly GCA_963978505.1. NCBI lineage: Eukaryota > Metazoa > Arthropoda > Insecta > Hymenoptera > Ichneumonidae > Listrodromus > Listrodromus nycthemerus. The sequence continues at coordinate 2,001,159 of OZ021679.1, forward strand.
GAACACACCCATCGCGTGCGGAAAAACTCGGTATAAGAGAGAAAAGAACAAATTGAGATAAAGAGCGGAAGAGATGACAGCGGCTGAGCTGCCGCTGACGCTGAGGAGTGCGAGGACAGGGAGAAAGTAGAGCCAAAAGCTTCTTCCTCGCAATGCTTCTGGCGTTCGTAGTGCCTGCTGCTGGATTTCTATGTATCGATCCAATGCTCCAGCTTGTCCCGGGCCGAAACCGAGATTGACTGGGCGTCGCGACGCCCTCTCTTCCTCCTCGCCGCTCCCGATCTACCCGCCGCCTATATCCCGCTATCCTCCAGGAGGTGATGCAAAGGTACGGGGAGCGAGCCAACGAGAAAGACGGAAAATGTCATTTTCTTTTTCCGCATATTCGTGCCTTCTTTCTCTTTAACTTTCCATGTGCTGGTTCGATTCTCCATCCATTCTTCTCGACTTGTTTCCCATTCCAGTGAAGTTCCAAGCTACACAGGCATGGGCGCCGCTGGCACGGGGAGTTTCGTTGGGTTTTAGCCCGCTTCTGCCGGAGATTCGTCTTCCCTTCCCGACGCACTCGTCGTTGTCGATTCGCAAACTACAAGCCGGCCTGTCGCATGCCACTATTTTCCGAACCTGCACGCTAAGCTCGCCTCTCTCGTACACTTTACCCGACTGTCTATACGCGTACAGCGAATCGTCCCGGAAAGTTTTACTCTTTACCCACTCGTTCTCCATCAGTTCGACGGGTTTTGTTTTTCCGTGCTTTACGTCTGTCTCCTAACTCCTCGCCGCTAACGTGCTCTACCACCGGCAACCACCTCGTTTCACAAGTCGACTGACTCTCGTGACAGCCACCCATAAAAAAATTACCCGCGGTTTTCGCTCCCATTAACAGGAACTTTTCGAAATTTTTTTACAACTACAGTGAATTCTATTCGTAGATGAAGTTTTTTTTTTTTCATCCATTTTTCCCTCGTCGCGTGCTCGTATATATTTCGTCTTACGATTGTTCCCCCTAACGTGTCCATCACTCACTGTTAATTTCGACAGGTTTAAACCGTCAGCGAGCCGAAGTGCCGTTGAAACCCACGAACTTTGACCGAATATGGATCAAAATATCGTTATCTATCTTTGACTCGATGTCGAATCGACGCTGACCCGGGCTTGATTCGAATTATTCGGATGACGTCATTTACAACTTGGACCAATCGACGTTTCTATAATAAGGGTCGAACTGTGAGCCACCGTTCAGCCGAGCACGGTCGCGCTCACCGCAGACTTCTAGGAAGGAAAAAAGACATATCGTCGTGATCGGCTCGACGATCGGCGACCATCACGAGAGCGGGAAAAATCGATCCGACCGGTGGTGTGCGAGCGCTTTCGCGAACGGGTCGACGATAGCAGAAGTAAGATAACCATTTTGTGGCAGTATGCCGGAAGGTCTGCCCTAGAAGTGACGATTGGACTGACGGTCCGCCGATCGTTACGACAACCGGGAAACTTTTATTGTTCACTCGTTCCCGCGGTCGATCAATAGCACTCAGTTTTCTCCTCCGCCATTCTGTTCTTTTCTATTTTCCAAAAGCACAGACATTTCACACGATAGCGTGTGCATCCTTCTCGAACACACTCAGCCAAACCTGCAATCATCACATTGTCAGTTATTCACTTCAGGGGTTGGTTAACTCCGCATTTGCGTCCGATCTGTCCCAAGCGTTGAGAGGAGCAAGGAATGATCTTTGAACGAACGTTTGTCACGCAGGTCAGATTGGTCACTCTGACATTTGTCGACTTCGTCCCAAGTTTTTTGAACTCTTGATCTCGGCCTGTTCTTAAAAAATTCATTGAACACAAACCGCCTATTCAAGTCTACGTCGAATTTCGAGAAGAGAAGGAAAAATTATTGAACATTGATGGGCATTGTCAGGCGAGGTAGTGTCAGAATTTCTGGTGCGTGGCCATTGCGGTAGAGTCGGTGAACAGAGGTTCAGAGCGAGGGAGAAGAGAGACCCGTTCGGATGAAGGATCGCCATGGATGTTGCGGGAAGAACCGAGGAGGCGAAAGGGGAGAAGCGGAGTGAAAAGAGTCGGGCGAGTGAAAGAAGTCCGGGGTGCGAGACAGTGAGAAAGAGGTGGAGGAACAGAGTTCCACCGCCAGTGGCGTAATAGCGTCCTTGGTACACAGTTTCACGCCAGCCTCCCTGCTATTATCCTGATTACATTCTCTAATGTGTGCACTTCTGTCTCTCCTATTTTTACAATTTTCACGTCTCGCTTTCAGTGTGCTTCCCCCTTGTTCTTCCGCCGAGACTCCCGTTCCCTCCGACTCGTAACGGGTTCACGCGTTCGCGGATGCGACCGCGAGGACTCGCGGTTTTGAGCCTGAAACCTCCGCATCGCTCAAACACCCTCGTCGTTCCATCCAAATACACGAATGCGTTGAATTCCACTCCGACGATTCAGGTGGAGTCGTCGGTTCTTTGCTCCCGGAGACATATGGGGAGACTAACAGTCGAAATCTGATGCTCACCCGGATGTCCTCTTTTCCTCGTACGACCATCATCATCTACCGTCACTGCAATGACGGTATTTCCTGTACAACCATATAAATGTATTGCTAGGTCAACCGAATCGTAAATGCTGCGGGACGGTTCGTCATTGAGGGGATGAAATGTTTCTGACCGACTGCGATCAATGTTTTCCCTGACGCACCTCGTTAAGCCGCTTATTTGCTTGAACTTCGTAAGATGTCCCAACAACGTTGACGATTTTCTGTCTGCAGACAATTTTTTATCGGCTTCCATGTGGCTCGTTAATTTGCCAGATTTTTCCATGAAACGTGCCAATCCGCAAACCAGCGATCATCAGCGCAGCTGACAATGATCGCACCGACCTCCGAGTTCGATCCACAAATGATCGGTTTTCATCGCCGCAACAACCAAGTGTCTGACTATTCATGCACGTGCAAAATCTTCATTCGCATCGCATTAATTTTTCTGCATCGGAAACTCGAGCATCGCCAACGACTATCTTGTTCCTTTGACCTGTGTGCGTGCACGCATGTCCGCTGTCCGTTCACCCGTGTATTACGGTTATTCACACGTCATGTAACGAGACATTACAGTTTACCGAGCTCAAACAACACATACTTTGAACAGTCATTCATGTAAGGTAATTGGCTTCGTCTACAACGCATTATTACGCCCTTCCGCGAGAGGCGTGTCAGCGAAGCAGAGCGACGATTTAACCGAAGAAACGAGTCGGGGGATTATCGTCGACTCTCGTGTCAAGTGAAAAGCTGCAATTTAGTCACGTAGAAAATTCTGTCACCGCGGGACAGTTTTGCGTGCATACGTCTGTATAAACGTAGCCAATATATTTATCACATCCCACAGCTTTGTGATCTCCGCGTCTATATTTGCGCTAACGCTGTTGTTTAGGTCTTCGCTCCGTTTCGCAGTGGCGAATCAACGCCGAAGCCGTCCTCGGGACACGCTCGACAACGAGCCTTTGCATCGCGAGATTGTACTGGAGTTATTATTGTTAGCGGTTTTGAGAAACGAGCCAGGAGAAGAGCTTTGAAGGAGCTTTTGCGACGCTAAGAATAGCATTTTCGCGGTCCCTCGAGAAATAAACGAGCCGTTGATGCCGATTTAATAATAGAATTTAGCCGTGCCGAGTTGAGGTAATTTTTTTTTTTATCGCGCAGTTATTTGTACCGTATCGGTAAACGGAGCGTCAAAAACCGGGGAAACATTGATTTTTTCGTTTTGTTTCGAGAGGAAAGGGAGATTCGATGGGAATTTGAAGTTGGTATTTTTATTCGAGCTGGAACATCGACTATTGTAAAATACAGACGATTTTCGATACGGACAGATGTGCAAAGAACATCTTTAGCGGCACAAGAGACGCTCGTGCAGCTCGATCAACGACGAGCAAAGTGTGGATGGCAAACGGGAAGAGAAAGAGTGCATTGATGCCAGAGGCAAACAATGCTACAGTAGTTTAAATGTCGATGACCCATCGACTAATGTTTCTCGAGCTCTTGGCTGAGTTCATTCGGAACGGCACATGTGCGCGAATACATACAGATAGTAAAGTGAAGGGTCATTAAAATGCGAATGGGTGATTCAGCTTGGCGTCCGACGCGACTGCAACCCATACCGCTGAACAATGTGTGTGCATTCACATGCATAGAAAACCCCGAATGCTCGATAAATCATTTTCCGACTATTCTACCGATGATCGTTGATGGTTTACAAAAAAAAAAAAAAAAAAAAAAAACACCCCAAGAACTAAATGAAAAATCGAATAATTTTAAAGGACGGTTGTTAAATTTTCTTCGCTCCAGATTGCGATCATCAATCACCGTTTTACGCGTTTCGCAACGATAGTATTTAATTTAAATAATCAAATGAAATGAAAAGCAATTGGAAGAAATAAATAAATAGGTCGCGGGAGGGATGAACTGGTGGTAGTTATTCCGGTTATTTTCATGCCAGGGAATCCGATATATCGAACCGAAGTGTACTCCATGCACTCGCGAGTCGACGACCCTGGTGGGTCGCTAGCGGAGTATTTTTAATGTTACGAGCGGTTGGACCAAAGACGACTCCTTGGCACACATTCACCGAACCCATCAAGTGCCATTGATTGCCACAAAGTGGACCCCCGCGCTGATACCGCTGGACATTGTTCCGAGAAACCTCCTGTCGAAGCGACCCATTAGTCGCTTGATACGTCGATTCATCGGCGAACTTTACGATCACGTGGCCGGAGATCAATTGGACGTTTCGTTTTAATTGAGATGGATCCAATATCGGGTGATATAAAAAATAAATAAAAGTATCGCCGCTTACGAACGTGAGCCAATTAATTTGAAAGCCTATTTTTATCGACGTCGGACTTTGCCAAACATAAATATTTTTTAGCTCGTTCATAACGAAACGAATACGAAAGAATCCGAACAATATTTTTGTCGAGTTGTTGTGCCGATTTAGCGAACCGTCCAGTCGCTGAATGCTCCAGCTCCGAAAGGCAACAATGTTTCCATTTCTCAACTTCCATGGGATTCCAATACTTGGACGACTCTAACGTCTAATTACAAACCTAGAATAATATTCTGTTTTTTTATCTCTTGTAACTTTCTATTAATTTTCCGGATTGGTCCCTCCCTAGACGTTCCCAAGTTCAACGAATGCTCCAAGAACGCCTTCTCCCTCTCAACCTAAATGCAACCAAACGTGACTTTCTCGAAGGGATTCTGTTTCTGGCAGTATTTTAATGGAAACAAATGCAACATATGCGTATATATATATATATATATGTATATATGTATTTCCTTCACGAAAGTCTTTCTCGCGTCTATTCCCCTTTAACTCTTTTTCCACCCATGCGCCATAGTGCGGCTCTCCGTGTGCGTTATCCCCCTGGAGCTGAAAAGTCAGACACACGCCAACTCGGTCGTGTGCGAGGTATGCGAGTTTTGTGACAGGGCCAACACGTTTGAGCTAGTGCGAGATTGTGTGCGACCTGCGTGTCGGTCGCACGTGCCGCCGTCGCCGGCGGCGCAACTGCGACGACGGCGGTGACGACGTGGACGGCAACGGCACCAGTGTACACGGTAGTACCAGCAACGGAAATAGTTTTAGCGATGTATATAATGACACATGCCCTTACCATGTGGCTATCGCGAAGAATATGAGATTCGCTCGTGGCTTCGACTTCAGCGTAAACGATCGCGAGTAATCCGAAGGGTATCGCGAGCTCATCGAAGAGAAACACCTCGTCGCGACGGTGGCGAGTGACGAAGTGTCGGAAGGCGGACGGGCGACAATGCGATTTTTTTTTTAAGTGGAGAGATGAAAATCACATCCGAATCACATCCGAAATCAAAACCTAACGAAAAGTATTTAAAAAAAATTTTTTTTTTAGCATCTCCAGGGTAATTTTTTACTCCATGCATGACATTGTGTTTTGTAAAAAATTATGGAATTTTCGACGGAAAATATATCCTATAAACAAATAATGATATAGTAGGTTGTTTTTTTTATATTTGCTTAGATATATTAAAATCATATGTCTGGTAATATGAATTATCTACAAAAGATCGTCCGAAAGGTGTATTTAATACTAGAAAGATATATTTCCAAATTAATTTTTGTTTTGTGGAGCGGGGAATTTGGGTGCCCGATAGGTACCTCAAACCTTCATAAAACTGCGTCGAGGACGAACGAGAGTGATCAAGATCGGGCTCGGCAGGACAGAGAGAATAACTCGAGCGATGGAGCATCTATCCGTCACGGCGAACCGCTGTTAATGCCAAAAGCGTTGCTCGTACCTGACTCCGATATAGTCCGATTTGTTCGATGCGCCGTTGTTGCATCGTGCATTGCTCCGTCGCGTTGGTAGTTCGAAGGTCGATTTCGATCGACCGTTCGGGAAAATGCTTAGAGTAGGTGAGAGCGAGAGAACTGAAGCGGTGGACACGCCTGGTGGCAGATCCAGCCCGAACACTGAACCCATCAGAAACAGCTGAAGCATCGAACTGCTGTCGGTACCGTTGCGCATCCAAAACGATACGCTACCGATCTCGCTTCGCGTCAAACGCTGAAACGTCGACTTTATCACGAAAAAAAAAACACACACACACACAGACACATGCGCATACCAAAACTATAAACGACCCACGCAATTAAGCCTCGGCGAAAGAATAAACGAATGGACAATTTCAACGATCCTTCATGCATGGAGGAGGTGAAAGGGGGTGTGGCGGAAGGGTGGGAAAACGTTCGATTCGTTTTGCCCGCTCGCTTAGCCTGTCGTTCGCGGCTCCATTTCCAAATCGATCCTCGAAAAACGACTTTCGCGTTGGTCGCGTCGGGTTGCAGTCATACCGAGAGCGCAAGCCACCGGAACAGCGTTGGGTTGCACGTATGGCGGGACGCCCATACGCATATGCATGGGCCAATTTATCCCAAAAGAGTCAATTAATTCTCATTGAAAAGAATAAAAATTTGAAAAACATTTCGCGTAAAGAGGGGAAAAACCAATGTGCGAGATTCCCAATCCATTCGGCGGATTTCGGCGAAAGTCTGAATTCGCAAGCGACGCTTCTATGATCGTAAACATTTTTTTAGGGCTTGCGCACTCGGGAGGAAAGATCGTGTATAAAATTTGAGACAAATCGGAGAGATTTTTCTCGAAGCAAAAAAAAATGTGAATACCAATTCTTTTTTTTTTTTTTTTTTTTTTTTTTTGAAATGCCTTATGCATCGTTCGGGTAATGGCACTCGTAGTGTGTGGTGGAATGGGTGCGGTACAGATGGTACAGTCCATAGTATATAGCTATTTGTGTGCTACCCGTTTTTCGAAGCACGTTCGTTTCGACAAGTGCATCGTACGTGCGGAGCTCCAAACAGCCATCCAGCCAGTACCGGCGATGCATTACGGCATTTGTCGATGGGATTCGCAATATGTGCGCGACGCATGCTCCTCGTTATATATATTACACATATATAGTTTATATTCACGCCTAATATGCGCCCAAGTCGAGAGGACGGGAACTGAAGCGCGACCAATTTTTTATTCAATGACTGATAATAAAACCTCGGCAGTATTTATGCTGCTTCCTTGTGTTCGCTCGATTTCGCTCTTAAATAAATTGACCTCTGACGAGTCAACTACGACCAGGAGTTCGCCCATCGCAGAACGACACTTTGCCGATCCGCGACGAAAGTGAACTCCATTATTCAACGCGAATTCTATGTGCTCCAAAAAAAAAAAAAAAAAAAAAATCCCCATAACACAACCGCGGAGAAGAAAATTATACACAATATACATTCGATAAATTATCTCCGACTCGACCGAAGAATCGTCGTGAATTGAATTTGGTCAAAAAGTTTTTCATCCATATTTGAGAGGTAAAACCCGAAGGAAATGAGGATATATTGAAATGCGTTAGAGTTATCGACGTCTGGCGAGACTGCCGACGCTTGACCCTCGACGACCAACCCTCGAGATTCGCGAAACCCCTCTACACCCCCCCCCCCCGCTCCCCCCATCTACCGACTGTCGGCGAGCAGGGTTGTGCACCATCGCGGCAACGGATACGGTGCACACGGAGCGGACCATCGAACGGCGGAAGTTTGCCGTCGAGTTCGAGAATCTGAGCTCGGGAATCGATAAGGCTCTGACGACGCCGCCGCCGCTGCTACTGCTGCTCCTGCCTGGCTCTTGGCTCCGCGTAACCCGCGTCCGCTCCGTTTCACTCTTTGGCTGTATACCTTCGACTGTTAAGAACAGGAAAAAAGACGTCGACGGTCCAGTGGAAAAATATCTGTGGAGGTATTTTCTACTTGGAGTCTTTCTGGCAGGAAACAAAGAGGGCGTATAAAAATTGAAAATGGTTGATCCTTTTTTTATGTGTCTGTAGGTTTTACGGAAAAATATTTTGAGGGAAAACGACACTTGTAATTCAAGAGCTGGCCGTGGAGATTTAACGATAGTGTATGAAAATATGAAATATTAAAATACCGAGGGTTTAACTTCGCAGGACGTGAAAAATTGCAGGAAATTTGTCGCAGAGAAGAAATGAATGAATAATGACGAATAAAAAAGAATGAAAGAAATTCGTGAAGTGTTCATGACGATTAACGCTTCGCTATGAAACGAACGGACACGTAAAATTTTCACGATATTCCGCGGTCGAACTTTCTGTAAAAATGAGGAAAATTCGGATCTGAGGTGAATATAAAAAAGAAAATAATCGAGACATCGGCGGAAATTCGATGTAGATATAGAGAGAAATCGAGTATCGGAGGGTCTGGAGCGATATTGTAAATTTCGTTGCTTGTAAATAAAAAATAATCTCTATATTCGATGAAAATACATTTGGCAATATGAAAAGCGTGCGAAGATAAAAAAGTCGATATGTTACTGAAACGCTCATCTGCACGCCATATTTGCAATCATCATTACCATGATGATGTTAATCAACGATGATGTCAATAAAAAACATAAAATGTTGGCAACTAAACGAATAAAAGAGAAAAGAAAAAAATTGTCATAAGAGAAAAAGTGTAACATTGCATTTAGAGAGCGTGTTGAAAATCCGCGAGTAAAGCAGCGCGATACATCACTCGAATGACAGACTGGACGAGCTAAAGCGTAAATCCGTTGTGGGCGTGGTGGGGAGATTTTTAGAGGGCTCCTTCGAACGGTCGGGGGAGAGTTGCTGCGTCGCGACGCCGGGGTGGGTCCGTCCAACGTTCTCCTTCTCGAATTTCAAGTGCCCATTCCAACCCGAATTAAATAATTTATCCAGAAAAAAAAAATAATCGAAAATCCGACATATTGGATAAACTCACCTGGCTGGTACATTGGTCCTCTATTACTATCGTTGTACCGGTTGCATTTATCATTGCACAGGCCACTGTCACGAGACACACTTAGATCACCATCATAACGACGTCAACGAATATTCTCCCAATCAAATCCACTTCGATTCTCCTCTAAATCAAGAAAACCACCTCGGCCGTTGATCCAGTATTAAGAAAAAAAAAAAAAAAATCAGATCACACAGTAACTCAATGTCACCAAGGATCTCCGAATCTCCTCCAAAGAATTAATCCTCCGAATGTACTTCAGGCCGGAGTAACACTGCGGTGGGTTTGGCCGAGGAACGATCGTCGGTTATATAATCAGGGACGCTTGTTGACGATAATCCTTCACTGAGTTTTGTGAACTTCACTGGACAAGATCGGGGAAAGTCACCCGACGGGTTGTGACTGAGACTGATTGAACGCTGACGACCTGTCGGCGCAACCTCAGCGGCAGCGATAGCGTAGTAGTAGTGGTGATAGTGATGGGCAGTGGAACGAGCGAGTAACTAGTTAGCCGTGCGTCAGGAAGTGATCGCGGAGGTCGCCCGATCATATGACATCGAGTGGGGTAAAAATACCCCGCGAGACCGCCGTAGAATCTCCGAAAAGGCGAGAAACTAAAAGAAAAACAAAACGAAAAGCGAAAGCCAACAATCGAAGATAAATCGCGTCTGGCAACCGCTCGACAGACGAGATGTCCACAAAGTTCACGATCTTCCAAAACTCAACAATCCCTAAAGCCCATTTTTTTCCGGCTCATGCATCGAACGCGTCGCCGATCAAAGAACGTCAACGGATTGCGGGTCCAAGGTGCGACAAGCCAGATTCTCGAAGCCCCAAGATCTCTCGAGGTCCAAGGAAAAAAGAACGCCTCTCCCGTTGGTTCACCCCTCGTGATCCGATCTTTGCCCGGTTTAAAGAGAAAATCGTTCCGAACACCCGGCGAACGGTTGCGCGGGATGGATCCGTGGTCTTCGGGTCAGCTGGACAATTATGTAATCTCGGTAATACCGTCGTCTCGCGAGATCCGATTGGAGTCCCTTGATGTATTATTATTGTTATGGGAGATAGGCGCGGGCGTTCGCGTAACGAGAACAGGCAGAGGACTGAACTCTTCTCCCAGTTCGACCCGAGTACACGGCGGCTACTCTCGTACTGTACGCATGCGTTTGACGTTACGACGACCCTGCGCCGTCGCGACCGGCTGGCTCTTCCACCCTCGACACCGCCGACGCCGCCGCTGCCGTCGCCGTCGTCGTCGTCGTCGTCGACGATGGAACCACCACCATCGAGACCATCAGAGCAGCAGCGGCAGCAGCGGCAGCAGCGGCAGCACACCCGTTCCCCAACCCCGTCACCCACGACCGCCCGTGTTTCATCCCCTAAATCGGCACTCTGCACCCCCGAGAGCCTCTACCCTAACTACGCGAGTGCACGAGGGAGGGTGTGAGAGATCCGACGGTAGCTTGGCCTACCGCCCAGCCTTCTCCGAGCACGAGCTCGGCGATAGAAGGCGAATTCTGTCGCTCGCATTCCCGGCACATCTACGAGTTGGGATACCTACGAGGGGTGCGAGAGAGGGACGGACGAATGGTAACTCGAATGGCCCAGGAGCCTTCTCCACGCTCGAAGGTGGAGTCCTGTCCTGAGATGGCCGAACGAATTCATCGTAGGTTGTGAGTGTGCTTGGGTGCGGAGGTATTGCAGATGGCTCGGCGATAAACCACGGGGTCGAATTTCCCAGTTGGCTGGTAAGATTTATCTCTGATTCGAGGCTTGAGTCTGTCGCCTTCGGTTCGTAGGGGGAGGCTTTGGAGCGAGAGCGCGTAATTATTGAAGATCAGTGGGTGACGTTGTTGCTTCGTCACTGCAAGAGACACGAGCACGTGCGTGCGAGATTAATCTGCATGTTTCAGCTTTAAAAGGGTGTGATATGTAAACTCCCAGGCAAGTTTGCATTGCACCTTGGCATTCCAATTCCCTGACATTCGCAATCGTCAAAACGTTTTCGTACCAACGAAGCTTTCATCCCTTGGTCGACTGAATTTCATCATTGACACAATAAGCAGGAAGTAGAGGAAACAACCCTTTACACGAGACATTCGTTTGACCGGAGAGTCGAGGGACGAGGAATGTGCTCGGCGATCCTCGAGCCAAGTAGCCATCCGGGATATGCGTGCGAGAAGCTTGCTGGGAATTTCGCAAGAAAGAGGAGCCGGACGGGGGTTCTCTTACGACGGCAAGCCTCGAAGCTGTGCGTGGAAGCGGAGGAGAACGGGGACGATCCTTGCGGACCTTCGTAATCCTTAATTGGTCCGCTCGAATCATTCGGTCCATTCATCGTGACTAACCGAACCGACTTGGCGAGCGCGTGATCTCACTCGGAATGAAACTCCGGTCGGTTTCTCGCAGCGATGGCCTCGAGCAATCCGGAGAACTCGTGTATTCAACAAGGCTGTCCAGAACAAGGCGGCCCGGCGGATACTCTCGGACGCGAATGCACAAGGGACGAGACAGCGAGGTATCTGAGAGATGACTCCGGAGCGGAGGCGAGAAGGAAGCACAGGAGATAAGAAAGGACGGTAGCCGTGAAGACCGTCTATGGCGCCGTTACGACTCGCGAAGATCTGATAAACAAACACACACGGTTTATATACCTGAGACTTGACATAATCGCGAGGGTTTCAGGTACCGGAGGAGTTGTCCCACGAGACAGGCGACGCTCAGCCGAATGCTATGCTCAGTCGCGCTATCAGATGATGCGGGACGATCGCCCCTCATCATTGTGTCCAAGCCCTTCCAGTGGCGGAATACACGGTCGCTCACCATCGACGGGGCTTGAGCTGGAGATTAATTTGAAGCTCTGGCCAGGATCATTGAGGAGAGGAGGAAACGTCGATGTTCATTATTACGAGGGCTGAAGATTCGGCAGGGCGGTCAATCGGAAGATAAGAATTATTCACTCGGCTCTTAAATACCTAACGAATCTCGAAAGTTGTCTTTATTTTCGGACGGAGAATGTAGAACGTAGAATTACTGAGACTCGGGTCTTAATGTGTGCTTGATGTAATTTTTGAGTAGGCTCTCATGAGGTTTGGAAATAACCTGATGAGCTCCTGGCCCAAAATTTCCATCAGGAAAATCGTCTTTTGAAACGATCGAAGAGATTGATTTTTTTTTTAGGAATTGATGCTTCGGTTGGATGAATCAAGCGACTACTTCAAACGTAGTTCAACGCCACTTTCCCTGAATCTGACAATTTTTTTTTTCTCCGTACTTTATTCCCGTATACGAACCCACAGGATGTTTCTCGCCGCACGACGCGCCCTTATTAAATATTCAACTTTATTGAACGCCCTGCAGGAAATGGAAAATAGCCACGAATTCTTGCCAGCTCGTTCGCGCGAGCAAGCATCCCCGTTCTTCAGCGTCCTATTCGATTCCCTCTATATACACCGAACTCCACCTAAACCCTCTCCTTTTTCCTTCTCTCTCTTTTCACCTAACATTTCTTTCGTTCTCCGCTCCCCTCGATTCTTCGTTTCCTTTCTATTCTTCCCTTCCTTTTCTATCATCCTCTGCTTCTACTTCTTCTCATTCTTCTTCCTCTTCTTCTTCTCTTTCTTCTTAGCCCATTCGTTTGCGACATCGTATTATTCCGCGTCTCGAATTCCAAACGTTATTATTCACCCTTCTGCGATCTCGTCCGCAGATCTTAGGTCTTTCAGTTACCCTTTCTCTCTCTCCCTCTCTCTCTCTCTCTCTCTCTCTCTCTCTCTCTCCCTCTCTGATTGCTACTGATACGTAAATCATTCCATCTCTTTCCACTTCCTTTCCCTTTATCTCGCTGTCCTTGTATTTTATCTCATTTCTCGACGACGTATCCCTTGGAGTTTTTCGATACGTACAGCTTTATATGCACATAGATTTTTTGTCAGAGGTTTCCGGATAGGTGAACACCCCATAGCGGCAGACTTTTCCTCTCGTTCTTCTCATCTCTCCACTCTAGCGAGGCTTCTTCAGCTTCTCCTACTCCTGCCTACTCACACTTTTTCTCTATTTCCCTATCTATGACTCTACCCTGCTTGCTTGATGTTCCGCTCCATCACACTCGTGTACATTTTCCTTGAAGATTTTTTTCAGCCTCGGCAGTTACCGTCGCGACTTTAACGTAGCCTTTGTCGCAACATGACAGGGAAAAAAAAAACGCCGTCGATCCGAGGAAGAATTTTACATTTTTCAGCCAGGACCGCGATAATACTTTATCAAACTTGGACAACTGCATTCGAAATTATTGTAATAAGGTGAAATGCGTCACGATATCTGGCCAAAACGCGGGAATATTTCTGTGAACTATGGTCGGATAATTCTTTCAGGTTCCGACGATCCTTCGCCAGACGAATAATTCTCTGGTGGACATTAATTATTAAAATTATTGAAACAGCTTTTCATAATCAGGAAATTCTTGTATTTTTACCGGGGACCGATTCACAATCGACTGGCAGTGCAATTTCTCGATTGCCGACATTTTTCCAGTCGATAAGTCAGAGCGTCCAAGCGGGAGCCTGAAGAGTCTCTGAGAATCCTTTTCAGACCATTGTCGCCAACTCGTGTAACGTCAAGAACTGTCGTTCATGGGACACACTCGGGTAACGGAGTGGCCGGAATTGATTTTGCAGCTTTTACCATCAGGGTTGTACCGAGCTTTCGATAGTGGCAAAGCGTCGATAGCAGCGAATTCGTAAACACATTAATCGGATCTCTGTCTGCCTCCCGCCTGATTTCTCATTCCAGTGAGAACTTATCCTCCCACTGTAGTGTCAGATATTCGACTTACGTATCTCGAAATCCTTTGGCTGGTTCTCTGTGCGGCGTGAAGGCATCGCGGCTCGACGATCTCGAGTACCAAGGGTACATCACAACGTCCCGAGCTTGCGCAGGACACTCGCGCGTGTGTGTGTGTGTGGTTCGGCTGAAAAGCCTCGCACGGAAAGCTCAGAGAGCTCTTACTTAAACCACCGACACCCGAGACTCCTCGCGATGAAATTGACCAGTTTGGCCGAAAAGCCCCGACCATTTTCGGTTCAACATCATCCTGAGGGATCCACGAGGATCCAAATCTCGCACGACATGCACAGCTTCGTGGCGCACTTACCGAAATGAAACCGCGCGCGAGGTACGCGAGAAGAGATCGATACACATTATCTCGCACGAGGTACTCTCTCATCTCCGCTTCTTCCCTTTCTTCTTCGTCTTATTTCTGCTACCACGGCACGGCCCAATAAAATACGATGTAAAAAAAATATCCTCTCTCCTTTTTTCCATCGCCAACGAAGAGATGCTGCAGTGAGATTTGCCGAGAATATAGCGGTTTCCGGTCGGAGGAGGATGAGGCGATAGAATAAAGAGAGCGGTGGTAAAAAATGGCAAAGCAGGGAGAAAAATTACGGATGACGACGAGAGATCTGTAAAATAGGGAATATGCATCGCAATGAAAAAAAAAAAAAAAAAAAAAAAAAAAAAATGAATTCTTGATGTACATTGATGACTTTTTTTTTTGGAGGAATGTTCTATTTTAGGATGTTTTTTTTAATTATGCAAAGTTTGCATGTACGCAGCGAATGTGAATGAAGTTTCGTGAGGCAGTGCATTCGGGCTGGGAGCATCGCTGGCAAAGAGGAAACCTGAATCCGGGCGGAGACGCGGGACACTTGAGAATAATGAAGGAAAGGCGCATTCGAGATTTCGCAATCAGTCGAAAAGCTGTTGGTTCATCGTGCTCGGAAAGTTATCAGACAGGCGATGAAGTCTGGTTGACATAAAGCGTATGATCTGGGGGAGCTGGGGTTAATGGGGGTTGATGGGAAAATAACGATCGAGTCTGTAAAAATAAATTGTGAACTTAATGTAATGGAACTTGTCATTTAGGTTAATTATAATAATTGAGTATTAATATACTTTTCAAAAATAAAAATATCAGGTATTTAATTACAACTCTTATAGTTGTACAATATTGTCCCTCTGATTTATATAAATATAAATACAACTCTTCAGTGCGTTTTCCTTAAAAAATAACATATGCACTCAGCTACGGTGAAAAATGTATTTCGCTACCGCCGAAAGGGCAAAGTGAACAGATATAAGAAAAAAAAATTGTACAAACATGCGCGTGGAAGAGACATGACACGAGGAGAGAATGAGAATGGTAAAATCTTCTCGGTGGATATGAGGATTTCTGCGTGCTTTGAGATATGTATCGATCGACCGAACAGTGGTTTATGGAAGACGGAGAGGTTGAGAATAAGATGGTGAGAGAAACGACACGGGTGTGACATGCACTTCCATACGCGTTCGCCACATTCGCGTGTCTCGTAAAAAAAATCATTCTCAAACAACAATTTTTTTCAAGTATAATTATAAGAACTCGATGACGATGTTTATCTCAGATCCGTCATTATAAGTAAATCCATCGAAATTTCTTCGTGAATGTGAATTTTTATACGTGTTACCAAAAACAAATCGAAAAAAAAAAAAAAAAAAAAAAAAAAAAAAAAATTACCATAAAATTCTTTTCAATAACGCTCTTCTAACCCCAACCGCGCATCGGTCGACTTTTTTATATGTAAGAAAACAGATGGTATCGAAAAAAACTTCCCAAGATTGATTGCCAGCAACGATCCTCCGATAACACAAAAAAAAAAAAAAAAAAAATCCAAGAACCGAATGGTAAAATATGAAAGGATATAAAAGAGAGTAAATAAAAAATGGGCACCCTTCGCTCGTGGGATCAACGATTAGATCTTCGATACAAGTCCTGTTAGAGTGGATCGAGGAGCTTTTCCGCAGGATAAATATATTCACTGCTCTTCGAATTTCTTCCGTCCTTTTCTCCCGTTCGTGCTATTTTCCCCATTCGTTTCCTATCCCCGTACGTTATATCGCTGCGGTATTTGCGTCCCCTGCGGGCGCTGACTTTTGCACCAGTGAACCCGGTGTCTGGCCTGTCTGGCCCTTTTCCCTTTGACTTCACCCGCCTAAACGATAAAGTCCAGCGTGGCGTGTGACTCGCCGGATCTCTCGAGGGGTTTGCTTGGATATTTTACACACCTACTATATATACGTACACATGTATATAAATATAAACATCTATATACAACTGTGTACCGTTGAAGGTAGCGCGATAACGAAATAAATTACTTGGACGAAGCTTATTCGCTGGTGACGCCTCGGACGTATTTGACTGTGAAAAGCGATGCTACTGATGTCCAGAAGAAATTTCCGGTTCGAAGAGTAAATAGGCAAAATCCATATATCGGAGAATTTACGGGGCTTATAACGAAAGCGAGAGAGGAAAATTTACGAGGAAGAGTCTTCTGTCCGGCGGTTGTCAGAAAACTGTTGTACCATTTTTTTTTTATTTTTCATTTTACATACCGAAGTCTGTGGCAGTTAAGGGTGATGTATAATGCGGACCAGTTTTCGTCTATCCATTAAAAAGATCGTGCATCTTGAATGCGTCGGTGCATTGAAGTCGACGGAGCGTCGAGACGAGGCAGGTGACAAATGAGCTAGCTGATTCGACGAACTCATGCATAGCAGACGCATTACATTGGTTATACGTCTCGGAATTATTAAAAAATCTCGCCGACGTGTTCAAAAACTGAGGTGACTGGGGTCAAATGAAACGCACTAGTAAATGAGACAAGTGATTAATGATGCTAAGTTCCCTTGGGGGGGGGGGGGGGGGGGGAAGGGAAAGGCCGTGAAATAATCTAAGCTCCGTCTCAAGCATCGAAAGTCCTTGTTCCAAGGAATTTTTAGAGACACTCATTGATCAATGAAGCAACTGAACTCGACAAAACTTCGTATTGTGGTAGTTGAAAAATCAGCAGGGCGATAATTTTAGGATGATAATTTTAGATGATTATTCGGGACGACGATAATCGTATCAGCGAGACAATTATGATCGTTACTAAACCCAATGAAAATTACCAGTGAATCTCGGTTTGACCAAAAAAAATGGTGTATTTGTGTATCGTGTATTTGTATTTATTTTTTCCAAGTCGCTTGCGACATTGCAAAATAATTGTAAAAAAAAAATGCGCACTGTTCAGGGTGTTTCGATGGGAATTCGTATATAATACAGGATATATTTCTCGGTGTCATAATTCCAATTCGTCTCGGCGTGGGGCGTTCGCCGCAGTGTATCGAGTCTAGCTTACTTTCGACCTTTTTTCCCCTCTCGATACCGAATACAGCGTCCGCGGGGCAGTATATCGAGAAAAAGCAAATCAAACAAAAATCCACGTAACTACACAACAGGGAGTAAAATCCCACTTTCGATACACATCCACCAGAAAAATAGGTTCTCGTGAATTACACCAATCACGAAAGATCCCCGCCTCTCGTTCATTTTCTCATCCACCGCGTTACGTTGCGGTTTTTTCCTGCGCTTTTTTTTTTTTTTTTTTATCTCGCACTTTTTCTTCGGTTTTCGCTTCACCAGATGGATACGGACGCGCGACGCCCGAAGCTGTGCCAGTTGACAACTACACGCTTCCCTACACAAACACGCACACATACCACAGCATTTCCGCCCCGCCTCCCATTTCCGCCTTTCCTTTCTACTGTTGCAGCTGGAGTGTCAATTTGCGTTCGTCTGTGTGTATTGCGCGCGCGCGTGTGTGTGTGTGTGTGTGTGTGTGCGTGGAGTTACATATATGCTCATACACTCACCCCACTCGGAAGAAATTCCAATTCCCGGAGAAAGTCACGTAACAAAACAAAAGCAAGGGCGACAGCATCCTGGCTAATTGTCCCATCCTTCGGGACAACATCGTGTCGTGTTTCCGCTACCAAGGAAGAACATCCAGTTTGGTGTTCGTTGTACTCTCCCACGAATATTATTGACCCCCTGAGCTTTCATTTTCGTAAAAAAATATTTGTCGTAATAATCGAAATTATTATTTTCGATCCATTTTTTATTACGTTCTTTAATCTTGGTTCATCCTGCTGGATTTATCGAGTGACGCCATAAATCTATTTCAGTACCAAATAAAGTTTTAGCTATCTTTGAATGGGAACATATCCTTGGTTTTTTTTTTAAATGAAAATCTTTACGGGAAGCAGAAAATGTTTTCCCGATGTCACGACTCACTTTCTCAAAAGTTTTCGGTCCGATGTTTTCCAACTCATCCCCTACGGAAGAAATTCCAATTGCCGTAGAAATTTACGTGACAAAACCAAAGCAAGGAGGGCAACATTCTCGCTAATTTCTCCATTCTCCCGGACAACGTCGTCTCGTGTTTTCCCTACTAAGGAAAGACATCCAGTTCGGTTGGCGTTCTCTCAGCTTAGGAATATTATTGAACCTTCGAGTTTTCGACTGCACAAAAAAAATCAAATATTTACCTCAATAATTAATATTATTGTCGACAGATTCTCCAATAAGAAAATTTCCAGAGTATCGGAAAATAACTATATTATTTCCCGGATGTTACGACTTACTTTTCCAAAACTTTTTCGCTTCGAGATGCTCTCGAAACTCGGCTTTTCTCGTACCTTTTCCTACGGGATCCACGCCGGAAATCCGTTTGAGCGAAGCTCGAAAAAGATTTAACTTTCTCGAAAGCACGAATACATGGCCGAAGTTGGAAGCTGAATGCACTCTGCGGCTATCCCTTTGGGCCCTTTGGATTCCTTTGCCCGAGTCATTGTCAATGGTATGTTATTTGACGACATGAATTTCGACGGTGAACCAGACGGAATTATTTTCCCTCGAATATTTCCGGTAATATGGCAAAACTGTTCGAATGTGGAATTCCATTGTGAGCGCGTTTAATTGAAGACATGCTGGATGATACAGCTAATAACCATTAGTCATGTCATTGGTCGATCGTCCGTATGGTTCAAAAAGAGTAACATCCAAGACACAGGAATTTAAATAATCCGTCAGTCGCAGCCGACCGAGTCGAATAAAAAAGAAAACGGATTATAAAATACCGTGAAACGGAGTGTTTATTAACACGAGTATGAGATCGTCATCGTTACGTAACTGTCGATACCTCTGTTCGTGATCCTGTTCCCGAAAATAATCGTGGAGAAAATCGAAGACCCCTCCGAGGTCGATCGTTTACCTGTCCATCAAATGTCACATCCGAGCTGACGTTGCGACCACTCATCGCTCGACGTATCCTCAATACTATTGGACGAACGATATTCATTAATCGACTTATTACTTATTTATTTATTCAGTAGCGAGATAGATCCAATTGCGAGGACTATAATAATTCCATCGACCAATGCGAGCAACATTCATCGCTGTAAAAAATATTGTAGGACATAATCAAATTAAATATAAAAATAATTGCAATAAATTTGAGAATTTAGTCGTGCAATTTTTTGATAAAGATAAAATCACAATAAAAAACCGGTCCTGTTCAATAATATTCGTTAGAATACGTAACTCGCAAGAAAACAGCTATACGTTTCACATGGGTTTTTAATAAACAAACGTGTGTAAAAAAAAAATTCGTGTACGATATATGTGGATCTAAGCATAATATATTGTTAGTATAAATTGTTATCAGAAGTTCGGACAGTGAGGATAAAAATGCCGTGCTCTCCTGGGTCGAGATCCGTACCCGGGAACTCCGGATTGCCGGTCGATTGCACTGACCGCCGAGCTATGCCCGGCCGCGTCGCTCGCTGGTCTCACCTGTTCGGAATTGTCCTCATTAATGCTATTTCCCACAACGTTGCAAACTCCCGTCCCAGAGTCAATCCATCCCTGACGAAACGTACTCGAACTTCCTAAAATTGCCTCGAACTCCGGAAATACTACAGATTGGTCCTATTACAGGGTAGGAGGGTTGCGGGTGAAATCCGCTGGATTGCTGTACTGCAGACTGCGCGAAGTGAAACCGCAATCTCGGAATAAATTCGAAATCCTTCTATTGCCGAATTTGTCAATTATTCGGAGGTCAATTATTCGGAGACACACGCTCGTTGGGCGCCATTTTTCTAATTTCAGATTCGAATAAACCGGATAAAGAATTTAATAAATTGAAATATGAATTTCCGCGTGTAGTTAATTTCTATGGGAGTTTTGTGCATGACGAATCGGGGTAGGCGACGCGAAGGATGCCGAAGAATATAAAACGATGAGGGTGAAGTGGGTTAGGTTCGCTCGTGAGGGATGTTCCCGTCGGGAGAGGAAGAAATATAGCACAAAGGGATCGAGAAATAGAGATCCTTCCCCCTCACCCACGCGTCTCATCCTCGATAAAGTTTTCTGCAATCGGTACGTTTGATGCGAATTCCCTTTCGAAGCGTCTCGCTGAGTCTGCCCCGGCGCCCGACCCTTTTATTTCTCATTCGTATCCTCTCGAACATTCGCCCACTGTGTGTGCGAGCTTCTCGCGCGCCCTCGTCGTGCGAGTCGAAAACGGCCCGGTATCGGATTCGAAGACACTCGCAAAGTTGAGGCACCCTTGAGCGTCGCGGGTGCGCGTAAGAACGCAGACGAAGGGATAACCGAACCGTCGCTGCTATTCGGACGAAACTCGGCTCACCCAACTTTCGAAACGGAAAGACAAAAAGCTTTGAGTATCGGACGAAGACGAAGGGAACAAGGAAAGCGCCCTTTCGGCGGTGGGAAGATTGAGGGAAAAGAAACGAAAAAGTGGGCGAGGCAGAGAATTCTCGCGCCCGAAGGAACGAGAGAGAAAGGGTGGGAAGAAAGTGGAGAGAGAAAGAGATACAGTGTGAAGTTCTAAACCGGGAGAAAGTTCGTGAAAACTCGAATGTTTATCACGGCTTGGGTCTGCTCGAAAACCCCGGCTCTCGGTTCCTTCCCTTGTTTCCCTCGTGCTCCTTTGCCTCTTCTTCTCGCTCTTCTCCCTCCTAATCCTATCCGTTCGGTGTTGTTTCCGCTTCACTTCGCTCGTGCGGTCGCCAACCCTGCCCTGTTCTTTCCCCGCTTGTCACCCCGCCAAATTTTCACCGCCAACTCGCTAAGCGGATTTTTTGGAATTGAGCGAATATTAAAAAGCAAAAGTTTCGAAATTACGCTAATTAAAAAGTATCAGCCGCCGTGACGCCGCCGAGAGTCCGGAAGAGGTGGAAGATTTCGCCACTGATTCGCAACGAATTTGGGGGTGTCGTCGATGACGTCTCCGAAAAAACGTCTTTTCGATAATTCTTTATCCGCTGCATTTTAGAGACTGCAAATATACTCCAGGAATTTTTGTCGGAATTTCATTTCTCCCACAGGTAAGAGTTTAAAATCGATGAACCGTTGATTCGACCTGGATCGGGTCTCGAGTTCTCTGATACGATCGGTAAGATACCGACGACCAGAAGCGATTTCCCACAATGCGAAACAACTTCAACCGTGACGTTAAGAGCGCAAAAGTAAAACAGACATCTCTGAAAAAAACACACTCATGCGCGCACACTGACACATGCGCATGCAAACATAAACACACACAAACGCGCAGATGCACCCACGCATGTATCTTTTGACAAATATTATGATAGTCGCGTGCGAGAGATATTGAATCGTGATAGTTGGAATTATATATCGCTTCTCTCGACTTTAGACGTCCCAAAGGATATTCTCCACTGGATGGAGCTGAGAGGCACAGAGTACACATCGAGGAAGACCTACGATGCTAGCGGCGCTGCTTCTGCTGGGCTGCTCTCGGGGGAAGAGAAACGGGATAGACAGATAGATATAACACGTGAGGGAAAGTGGAACAGAGTTAAGGGGAGCGGGACAGAGAGAGAGTCGAAGAGAGTTTCCAAGACGATAGTGTCTTACCAGGGTAGAAACTCGAGCCGGCTATTCCCATTATTCTCTGTTTATACGCTCGCGGTCGAGACCCGACTGCTATCCGCGATTTGGTTTTCCAGTTATAGTAAATATTTATTTGCCTCGCGGATGGGGCACGCTGGATACGGTTGCGGCTGTGTCGGAATGGACGCGCGAATTGAGTCAAGAGAAAGCCCCGAAGATGGTTGTCTTGGGCACGCACGGGAGAAATGACAAAGGGTGCGGTTGCTCCTGGCTCATTGGAATATCAAACATACCGGCGCCCTAAACTTACCGCTAATATCCGTACTCCATAGCTATTACTGTCCCGTCCATTGCTTTTTTTACGATTAAAAAGTCTCGCCGCTGTCGCCGCCTTGCACAAAATTACAGGGGAATGATCGTTCTGATTATTCTAAATTGCGCCGTTATTTCTGAATATTCTAATTTCGCCATCAGGCCTGATTATTCCAAGTCCTCTTCGGAGTAACTCACCCTCCGGTGAGTTACATAAATATACCATGAGCACTCCGTGAAAAATCGGGGTAATTTTTTCTTGCCAAAATATCAAACGAAATATCGTAAGATTAAAATGAAAAAATCGAAATTTAGTGTTTGAAAGAACGACAAAAAATTTGCGACGTTTGTCTTGCACAGCGCTTGTACTCGTATTATTCTATTACTCGTAGTTGTACACCCGGTACATCGGTGGATAGATGCGTCTTGCATGAGTTAGGGCTGTTTGAGTTGAATAATGCATGCGCCGGTCTCTTCCTCCTCCATACGCTCGGCTCGGAACTCGGGATAGAACGAGATAACAAAATAGCCGAGACAACGCGAACGAGAGAGCCGGGGAATGTTACGATTCAACCATGCATTCTTGTCTCTGTTTGCACGGTAATCTCGTGGAGACTCGCTCGTTGCGGTCCGCGGGGCGGCAACGACAGCGGGCCAGAATCGGCGAACTGGCTCCCTCGACTCTCGAGCCTCGAGGGTGTCGCGCCTTTTCCTTTTCTTCCGCTTCCTCATCCTCCACTTATTCTTTGTCCTGTTCACCCTGTATGGCGAAAGGGACGCTCGCCCACTCACCGAACCAATTCGCATACATTTTTCAAGAGATTTCGCGTCGCAATGCTCGCGAAAAGAATCCTCTCGACTATTTTTTTATTTTCTCCTAACTGTCTCGACATTAAGGCGAAATATTTTTACTGGACAACATACAAAAAAACTCACCGCACAAGAGCTGGTTTGGTTCATGTAAAGACTCACCTGAAACAGACAAAAATAACGCACTGCTTAGAATTTTACGTCATTTTGTTTTCTCACGGAAAAGGCTGTGATTAATTTTTTTTTATTTTCCGATGAATATTTGCTCAGAATTTTCCAAAATATTCAGTAAATACTTTGCAATGAATATCGTCAAAAATAAAGGCGATTATTTCTATTTACCGACGAAGCTTCCTCACCAACAATTATTTCTCATTGAACATTTTTACACCAAGGAATTAGATTAGATAAGGGTTTTTTTTTTGTGAAAATCGAATTTTCCACCTCTTACATGTAAGATTGCCGAATTAATGAATTTAGGCTCTATGATTATTATTTGAGAAGGCATTGGCGAAACGGCGACAATAATTTTGCGGCGTAAAAATGTTTCTGAAAATATCAACAAAATCGTCTGTACAGTCTGTACAATTTTATTTTTCATTCTTTCAATGCGAGAAAAAAGGATGTATTTAAGAAGTCTACGCGACTCGGAAAAGGACGACTGGTTCGCAGGTACAGAGCTCTTGCCTCTAGATTCTTCGAATTTCAAAGTCTTTGCTTTCGCTGTGAACACAAAAGAACCGTCGCTCTTCTCGGTTCTCGATTTTTTTTTTATATCCCCCTTTACTTTTTTTTTACTCCGACTCTTATACGTCTACGGACGAGAGTTTACTGTCTCGATGTATCTGCAGCTCTTTGGTCTCATTTCGCGCATCGTTGTTTCGACCCGAACCGTGTCAAGTCACAGACAGCACTCTCATCTCCGTGGCGAAAGCGCTCCTGCCAAGTCGACTCTTCGTCCTTCTCGTCACCCCGCCCATCCAACTCTCGTCGCTCTTCCACACGACTTCGAAGCATCGTCCGAGAAGCAATTTTTCCAACTCTTACCAGCAGCAAATTTATCCTCCGTGTAAAAACCTTCCCGGTAAGACGTTGAAAGTCGATGAATCGAGAAGAGCGTTACCATAACCCAGGATGGAAATTTAAAGCGCTGCGTCAAATACCGATAAAGTTCGTTAATGGTCTGACAGGACTCTGCGGCAACGATCCATAAAATTCTCCCGGTGAGGTCGATCGACAGAGTGTAATAAAGTTACAAAGGGCCCTTACAAGACCTTCGTACGGTACGTTCGGTTTCTAAAACATTAAAATTCTGAAAGTGTCTAACTCTACGAATGGAGGTGGACATTTTCCATGGCAAATTTTGACCCAATCTGCCTGGGCAGATTGAGCGAAATTTCTCCTCGGCCGAGCATATTCAAAGGGTGTAACCTTCGTCGATTCGCGATGGTGCGCAGACTAACTCGTTATAGTTGAAACTCTCCTCATTCCTCCCGCCCTGATAATGATTATTATTCGCGCCGTTTAGCAGCCACCACGAGATAACAATAGGTGAGAGTGTAAAGCGAAAGGTAAGGAAGACCAGAACAGTGGAGGACCCAACCGACGAGAAGTTTCGCTTTGCTCTCCTCCATCCTTCCTACCAATTTAACAATTTCTTGCTTCCTTCCTTACCGTCTATTTATCATCGGGCAATCGCAAAATTGTTCCTCGGCTATTTGTCACCGAACCGAGATATGATCCGAAGTCTCCGACCGTTGCGGGCGAGAGGTACAGAAATACAGCGACGAGTAAACGTCGGACAAATAGAACAAATAAATTATCACGTCGCGAAGAGAATTGTTGTTGCGAGTTGCGGCTGCTTGGAGTTTCGTCCGTTTGGATTTTCCTCACGATTGCTTTTCGCGCCCCTTGTGTAAATAAGGTAAAATATGTACATCTATCGTGAGAGGCTTTTCATCGCGTCGTCGAATTTTATCGATTGTTTGGGACGAAGAGTCGACAAAAATAATGGTAAAGCTCGACTCTTCATTCGTTTCGCTGAACGACCATCCTAGCTGTGCACACATGTCCGCAGCTTTTTAGTTAGGCGTGTGAACAAAAAAACTGCGCATGTGCAGATTTCATTGGTTACTTTCTCGTACTTCTTAGCACTTTAATTATTTTTTCGCACGCCGTCGTCACGCTGCAGTTATAAAGAGAAATTTCATTTCACACGATATGAAAACGAGGATTTTGTCCGTGCGTAAAAGTGCGATTTTCGCACCGAGTGAAATAAAGTAGTATCGGTTTTCCGACGGCAATTGGGAAGTCGGGAATACTTTCGTTCAGCTTGCGCAGTCAACTTCACGGCCTCCGTCTGGAGACCGCTTTTTCGCGCTAGTGTCGTAAAATACCGTTTTGAAACGGCCGTGACCAAAGCAACAGCAATCGGACCGTAGAATTAATTCGCGCTCTCTGCATTTGAATTTGGTAAAACGGTTTCATTCCTCTCGTTCATTCGTAATCGAATCATACGGTGACGTGTTTAAAGTCAAAGCCCAGTCAAACTCGCAAATTAATCAAAGTCCTTGAGTGGATAAAATTGGCGTATGAAAATTCTGGGGCGGTTGTCTCGGTAATTGGAGGACGGCTGAGAGAAATTCGAAAGCGGACGTTCTCAGTGGTGTACGCAAGCCGTACAAGACCCTTTTCAAAGGGATCTAAACCGTTGCACATCCAGTTTCAGCATCAGTCCTGAAAGCGGAGTTAGGCACTAACACCGTCAACCCGCATCAGCATCAAGAGGAAACGTGGACGATAAGCTCGGAACGCTCGCGCTCTGTACTTCCCAATTGAAACGTGACGTTTCTAATCTCAGTCGGGAATTCCCTGGCAAAATTCTGTGTCGCGATCAGCGTTAAAAACGTGAAAGGCGAACTAATGGACACGAAAGCGATGTAGGTAAAAAAAAAAAAAAAAACAAAGAAAATCGTAAATTACAGTTTGGGCAATTTTGCCATCCTCGCAGGATCATAAATCACCAAAATTGTTCCTATTCTTTCGTCCGAAAGATCGCATATTTGCCGATCAGATTAATCGACAATGCGTCCCGTCGCCACCAATGATTGTACAGATTTTTGACGAAAGTGCAGACTCGTGTTTATATTATAAATTTGATTGCTTTTAGTACACGAATTTCGCTTCGCGCGCCAGACCCGCAAAATAACGCACACGTAGGTGACTAAAATCTGAATATAGGCAGACCTGTAACAGTTGCACTGCATAATATAGAACCATCAAATACGTCGAATTCAGTATACCACATATCAACTCCGTACCATGTACGGTACAACGTCGGGTTATACACTTTACACACGCATGCGCACGTATACGCATGCACCCGCACACGGACAGAGACGCACGCATACGCGTCAATTTTGGCAGTCACCGAAGGTGGGCCATGGGGATCGGCGTCTCTCTTGCCCTGTATATTTTAGCGCGGGTCTGTGAATAATCAGCAATCAGGGGTGGTTGGGCTCTCGCCAGCAACTGTGGGGAAAGGGAGGGTTGGGTTAGTACAGTGGAAACGCCGAACGGTGTGCAACAAACTGCTCGCGTATGTACACAGGGTTGAGGCCGGGTATGATGCAAATTTTGGTATCGAATCTCTAACTTGCCGGTTCCCGTGTGCATCCGACTCGCGGCTGATCCCGTAAGCTCGCCGCTCTTTCCATCCCTCCGCCAACTCCGACACTTTTACTAACGAGATGACACGAGCGCGCAAAAAAAACCGCGGACGAAATAAAATGAGATGGGAAATTTCATAAAAATATACTGTATAATAACGGGTTTTTTTATTTTTATTTTTATGTTTATTTTTTGATGACCAGCGTAAGGGACATTCCGCGTTTCGTGCATTTCCTGGTCGGCCAAGGTTTTCGCGAGGGATGTGCAAAGGGGAGAGATAAATATATAATATAAACGCTAGAGCAAACATCGAAGCGGAGAGACACTAATTCTGCGTAGTCTGCTCGCTCCAATAAATCGGCTCGAGCGTATTTTCCCCCGAAGCTGGCAATGTTGCGCGAAGGACTCGAGTGACGCGGCAGGTAACGAGAAGCGCAAACGTTCGGGACACCAGGGCGTGGAGTAAGTACATACCGGAGCGGCTACGACACACGGGCTTCACTCCCGGCAATCCTTGATGTCCCGTGTATATAATCCAGGAGAAACTCTGGTAAAGCTCAGATTCATTCGATTAGTACAGCTAGTCCTTGGTTTTATCGCGTTTGCAGGGCCCTCTGTGAAAACGAAATTATCCGTTTAACGCGCTACCGGGCGTAGTTGACGAATAATCGTTTTTTCGACCGGTCACAGAAAATGCCGTCTTATTTATTCGAGCCAATAAAAAAAAAAAAAAAAAAAAAAAAATTTGTGGCATTCATTGGCGAATGAATGTCAACATTTTTCTACGCCTCGTGCATTTTTCTCGTGATTGGAGGGTGAAATTGGGATGAGAGTAATTTGAAGGTAAGACAGCTGTAATTAAAAATGTTTTTTATTCGTAGTTCCATGGCGTGCCCGTCAAATAATTTGAAAAATTCGTGAGAATTTCGATAAAATAAATAAAACTTAAATAAATTGTCAGCGATTATGTTTACTTAAACTTACAACGATTCAGAAGGCTTATCGCTCTACGACCCGGTAAAATCGTTTTCCAATGCCAGGATAAATACACCCATCTAGGCGCCGAACCGCGAATCCTGTATCAGCGCATCGGTCCAAAGAAAAATCCGGAATAAAAATAGCTGAAGTGAATTATCTCTAGGGGTCTGCTTAGATCGCGTCGACTCTCGGTCATCCCGGGTCGAGGAGTGAGAAAGCCAAAGATACACACGAATCAAGTTCTGGGAGGAGATCGGAAACGGCGAGGAGAAGCTCGATCTTGGTTCATATAACCGGGCATCGTTTCTCATGGTCGTGAAGAGTTCACGGCCCGCCAGGTACCCAGGTAGGACTACGTACGTAATTGACAGGATCTCGCTCGTGCTCTCGAGCCCATCCCGGGGCATAATTGGTGATCCTATCGGGCGACTCGCTTCGGACCTTTCGTATATATAAACATACAATATGTGTATACGTAGAGTACGAAGGGATTCTCGAAGACCCATGAGGGCACGAATGAAATACGATGGAGAACCATCGTCTCGGTAACTCCGCGGCATCGACCCGCGTTGGGTCGTTCGTTCTTTCGTTTGTTCATTTAAGAATCTCGACCAGATTCGGATCCGATCAGTCTCACCGGGACGGACCAGAGTTCCTCTCGGTTCTCGAGGACGGCAGGGGGAGGGTGAGCGGGGCAAAATGGACCACCGTTTCGACAATTTTTGTTAGAATAAAGAGGCTCGACTCAAATGGAACATGTGTAGCCGATTTGTCCTGCTCTCCTCTGCGGAAAATAAATGGTCAAAGTAAACTCCGATTTCCGATCCGTTGAGGGTCTCGAAGAGAAGATACTTGACTGGCAACGTTCGTTATTCAGTGAGTGGACAATGTTCGGCGACACGCTGATCGGTCGTTGATGAAATTAATCGCGTTGGGGATTTTTTTTTTTTTTTTTTTTTTTTTTTTCTTTCGATCCGATCAGAGAACGAGCATACGTCAGTGTACACGTTAGGCTTCTTAATATATTTCAGGCTCGTGCGATCTCGCTGTCCGATGGGTGGCGAACGGCGAACGGCTATGCGGATCGGCGGGACAGCGCGGCCTCTTCGAGATAAAGCTATCCGATTTCACGCCGCGGTAATTTACATTCGGTAAGATAGCATTCGAGAGGGCCGCGAAGGGTTAAGTGGCTCGCTCGTTCACTCTCTACGTTTCTGAGAGACGGTGATGCGTTCTCGTTTTTCGTAACGAGCGCGTCACGAACTCGAGCTTCGGGCATGCATCATTGGTAGAGTAGATTTCTTATGTTCCAGCCTTCTGGCTCGATCATCTTTCCCTTCTAACCGGTCACACAACATACAGGAAGTCAGAAGATCTTCCGTTAATTGACGTCATCACGGAATTCCGAAATTCCATTTAATTTTTTTATAATCTCGGAATTTCGATCTTTATACCATGCTGAAAGAAACATTTTGGAAAAATGTATTCTCCAAAATGTTCAGCTGCAAATGTGCTTGCACTTTTTGTTTACAGAAATTAAAGTACCAGACGATACGAAATTTAAATACTCGTACAAGATCGTTCGTTCAGGATTTCGGTCCGTGGGTTTTCCATTGAGGATCGAATTCCGGTGAACCAATCACACAGGAGGATTAGAAGAGGATTTTTTCCAGCTACCGAGAGCTATGTGGGTGTCTTTCCTCGTGATTCAGCCCACCGCGCGTACAGCTCTGTCGGTTCGAAAGGCACCGAGGACTGGGACGGCACGAGGGCGAAAAATAGTGCTGGAAGCGCACTGCAAGAGAACGGATACTGCGGAAAACGGAATGAAACGCGAAATATATATATATATATATGAGGAAGAGAACGAAGTATAAAAGAAAGCGAGATAGAGAACGGCTATCTTCTCGACGCATTCCTACCGTCGTGGTAGTCGCTCGCTAGGTGAGCAGTAGCTCGGTTGCACCAATGGTTTTATAGTCTCGCGAAAGTAAAGGCCCAGCTTCCAGCAGTAATCCGAACTTTTGATGTACTCACTTTAAGACGCTTGCCGCAGCTGCTGCAGCGAGAAGTTGTTTCGCTCGTCAGCCCGAGAACGTCCAGCCCCCTTTTCTATATACCAAACTCGCTCCCCTTCTATTCTTTCGTTCTCGTCAATTCGCTTTGCAGGATTTTTTATCTTATCTTCTCGTGGGCACCTTTGTCGTGGGCCGGTGAGAGCAACATTTTTCGAACATCTTGCAATGTTCGCGTGATTTTTTTGCTGAGTCTAGAGAATTGTCACAAAATTATAGTTACACACGTGAAAACCATAGATGAGAAGATATGAGGAATTCATTTCGCTAAATTAATAACGAAATTGAAGAAAGGTCAACATTTTTTTTTTTTTTTTTAATTACACAACACTTCTGAGCATCAGCGCGAATTTACTTTTCGTTTCTTCGAATTTTCAAGAAAGTGATTTTGTGAAGAATTGTTGAAAAAAATTCGATCGAACAACTTTCCAAAATGTATATAGAGTGTTTATGCACAACCCACATGGTCTTATTGCATTAAGCCACCCATGTGTGACACCGCCTTGCACACAGCATCTCCCGCATCGTGAGCGAAGGGATCTCTCGTCGGGCTTGTAAAGTGCGACCCACCGTTCCACCCTCGCCCTGGCCAAATTCTTTTTCCGCCGTCGTTCTTTTTCTTTTCCACTATATTTCTTCCTCCGCATCTCTTCCTCCTTTCACCCATCCTCCCTCTTACTTTCACTTTAACCTTAGTCCGCGGTATCTCGCGTCTCTCCGGCACTTTCGTCGTCTCGGACGCAGCTGGTAAGTTCTCACGGGTCGTAGAGTAGGCACTATACATACCGAATTATATTGTGCACTAGGTTTCTCTTCAGTTCGAAGCGCGTGTGGGAACGAGAGCGGGGCAAAATGGTCCACCATTCGAGAGAAGTGTTATTTATTTTTTTTACAAAACGCAAGAATCGTTAAGGACGGTCCATTTTGCCCCGATATTCCAATTTACCCCAATCTCTCTCTCTCTCTACGAACAGAGTCGTTCTACACGCGTGCCAATGTAAGGAAGCAGAGGCAACGGAGAGAGAAGCGAGAGACGAGAGGGTTGAAGCGGTCGGGATGGAGCAACACGCAGGACAGCGCTAGGCTTGGTCGAGGGCGAAACGGAGAGATGGCGAACGGAGCTTCGTAAAACAAGGGTGGAAAAGTAGGTGGGCGCGAAATTGAAATGGTGAAAGCGGATCACCAAATGGAAGGTGAGGCGAAGGTCTCTCACTATCAAGGGTAAAAAGCGAAGGAGATAAACATATATATATATATATATATGTATGTATAGAAGGGTGGGTATCGAACGAGGAAAGTGTGTGTGTTTCTGTACAGAGTCGCCTGCAGGCTCTCACGCTAACCCATATATTTCGCATACCCTTGCTTCATGTATCCATCGAATTCAATTTTTTTTTTTTTTTGGTTTCTCGCTCCTCTCCGTTTCCGAAAATCTTGCCTCGATCGGCGGTTTACCGAACGATTTCTCAGCAAACTTAAAAAAAATTGCAATTAATTATTCGAAGTGTGATGAAATTGGTCATCGGCTTTTGAATCAGTTAGATAATATTCTCGTCCCGATAACCGATCCGTTCCAGGAGTGTGTACTGTAAAAAATGCATATGAAATTAAATTTCGATCCGGAAGTTTTATCGATAAAACGGATATATTAAATTTTAAGCACAATTTTGATTAAAAGTTAATACACAGTATATTGAATACTTTGGAAATACTGTTATTTTAGTTGTATAATTTTCATCGTATAATTGTTTTCTACGCCTTTCTTTATTACTCGTTATTGTATTTTCTGACCGCTCTGCACTTAAAACCCGAAGAAACGGGACTATTCTATTCTATTCCCGAAATGACCTCAAAGTACTTTTAATTATTGCCGCGTTCATTACGAATTCCTGAAAAAGCGATCAAGAGGCAATGGCAATTTCTGAAAAAAAAAAAAAAAAAATCGAAGCTTCTAAAAGAACGAATCATAAGGAAAAAACCAATTTACTTTTGCAATAAATTCTACTTGAGCAATATAGATTAGCAACTACCACAGTGTTTACAAATTAATCAATTTCCATTTTACCTTCTTTTCCTCAATTTTTTTTTTTCTTTATTTCTTTACGCGACGTTAGAAAACCTTCAAAGAATTCGAAATTGCGTCGTACGGAGGGGACACGCGAATTTCCATTTTCCCGGACTATACAGCGGAGCTTCCAGGGTGGCCGGGACTGGTTCGCACCACTGTGCGGAGAGCAGGACGAATACGTTGGAAGCCGAGCGGGAGAAAACCCCCTGCGCGTTTAATTAGCCGACCGGAGGCGTTCGCCTCGTGTAATTGGCCGGGATTCAAATGCGCGAGTGCAATCAGTCCGGTTCTCCGTTCGTCTCGCTCTCCATGAGAGCGGAGGGAGCGGGAGTTCGTGTTTCCGCCGCTGCTTGTATGATTCTCTGTACCGGCGACTGTTTTGTCTCGTGTCTCGACCGAATCTATATACGATCAGCTCCACTGTTCTCTGTACAGCTGCAGAGTTACATGTAACCAGCTCCGACGCTACTTTCTTTTTAGTCTCATCGTTTAAAACTACTCGTCCCATACAATTTTTCTCCTCGTCATGCACAACTTCTACCCCGTATGATATTCAAGAAAATTGATGGATTTCAGAATCATAAACGACTTACATAAAGTGCATAAACGCTGTATTAGCAAGAAAGCGCGCACCCGACCAAGAAAATAAATAAACCAGTCGAATTCAAGCGGAAACATCGCGGATCAACGTTTTCGCCGCCATGTTTGAGGACGTTGGACGTCTCAGCGGTTGCCGCTTTGACGACACAAGAAGGATGAAAAGAAAAAAAAAAAAAAAAATTTTAACGCGGCCCTTCGCGTTCAACGTAATTTCGTACAAGTCGGTGAACGAAACTGGAAATACCTAAGCGAGAGCTTGATAATATTGCACTACAGAGATCGCGGACGCGGTTTCTCATTAAAATAAAGTTTCGCGTTTCGGCGAGCCCCTTCGTGGATTGATGCCGAGTGGTGAGCGGCGCACCGTGCGTCCTTCAAGGACGCAACGGAGACCTGCACCCTCTCCGACAGAAAAAAAAAAAATACAAAAATGGCGTAGAAATGACGAGTGCTATATTTATTTCTGTTTTTAACGAGAGACGCCGACGACGACGACGACGACGACGACGAGGAATGGGCCGCGCTTCGTACAAATGCCTTCTGTGTCTGCAATTGCGACAATTTTTTTTTTTTTCGCAATTTTTTCAGTGCTCGACGCACGCTAGAGCGAAATTCGCTAGAGGGAAAGAAATGCTGGCTTCAAAACTTGTTTTAAGCTTCGAAGAGTCTCGTAGAACATTTATACGTTTTTAATTCAATCCACGGACTTTCAAGTCTATCGAATTCGGTGTAGAGTCTGAGTACATTTTTTTACGGTTTCAATAGCTCTTGATCCTTTCACAAAAGTTGTTTTCAATAGTGGTAAATATTGTCAATATTTTAAGTATCAAGCGACTCGGTAGCTCGGAATCAAAAATTAAAGTAAAAAAAAGACTTTTTTAATCGCGATCCTACCATATGCTAACTCATGTCATAATATATGTATTTATTATATTCCAGTCTGTCAAAAGTGAAATCTGTTTTCCGATGCTTCCAATACATAACTATTCATCTCCGAATGTCGATCGCTCGTTTCACGATGATATATTTTGATGCCGGTCAGTGCGCTTGGAAAGTTTTATTTTTGTTAAAATAAAAATGATTTTCAATATGCTTCGTCCGGATTCCAAATTCTATACCACAGTCGTTCCGATATTGATTTTTAATGTAGAGAATGCACAGAATATTCACGTACCGTCGAATTTCCAGGCACCGTGTAGAATCCGCTATATATTTTTAATGGCTTCAAAGGCTCTTTGTTGTTTCGAAAAAGCGATGATTAATAGTGGTAAATATTGTAAATATGTTGATATGTAAATACCCACCAAACCATAGAGTCCAGTATGCCGGAAATAATATCTGTAAATCTATAGATCGATGATATTTGACATCGGAGCGAATCGATCCGATTCCAATAAATGACCATTCGTATCAATAATTCGTCTTCCGGTAATATATTTTTATACAAGCCGATGGGGTTGAAACTCTTTATTTTTGTGAAGAAAAAAGAAAATGAATTTCAATATGTTTCCACCGAATTCCAGGTTTCCTACCACGGTCGTTCCCATATTGAATTTTTTGTGAAAAAAATGGACTCGCTATGTACTCCTGTAAATATTAAGAAAACGTTCGATATTGAATGCCGTTCGAGTTGGCTATGCGCTTCCTCGTTGTGCTTCGGCTGCAACCTCGGGTACTGTCGTTCCGCTTTTTCATAACTCACGACGAAAGGTAAATATTGCCGGGCGTACAAATATTAAAATCTCGGTACGCTGGATCACGCAGGTTGCACGACCCTTGTAACGTTACAGCACGGGGATGCGTTTCGGGTGGCTCCACGTCCGTAGCCTCTCCGATTCAACACCCGGAATCAACCCGGTTGTTTCCACCGACGGTGATCCTTTGTTGGGTTTGGCCTGCAGCCTTCGTTATCGTTCGCTAATTGAACCCTTGACACGGTCGCATTCGCACGGTGAAGGCGACAGAGGCGTTACAATTTGAACTGCACGCTCAGGATCAATGCGATCCCATTCCATCGATACAAACGGCCCTTACAACCACTCGACCTCTCTCGTCCAGTGAAGCGAAATGACCCTTATTCGATAATTCCTCGCAATGACGATGAACATTGCTTGAAAAAATTTGTGTTACATTGAACGTTCAACAACGTTCGATTCGACGGTCTGCACTCGTTTTCATTTAAATATATAAATAAAAATAAAAATCCTCTTTTTCAAATCTTCTCTTTTTCGCCCTTTTCATTTTCCCTTTTTTTCACGTTTCGTTCGACGAATAAACACGAGGCAAGCAGCTCTTCCCGCCGCAGGCTTCGAGTGCGTATCAGACACACGGGAGACTCGTATCAGAAAATGGTGATGCAGAATAGGAGGGGGGAGGGGGGGGGGGGGTGATGAAAAATGGCGGGTTCCAGTAAAGTAACGAGGAATGAAGTGCATGGATTGGTTTAGCCTCGGGGATGTAGGTACACAGAGGCACCGTGCTCGAGAGATTCGCGCTGCTCGTGCCTTCTTCTCATCGACGAATCTCACTATGGTATAGACAGCAACTTGATGGATTACTGCCATCGACGGTTCTCTGCCTACGCCTTCGACTCACCCTTCCTTTTTTTCCCTCTTACACAACTCGTCATTCATCCCCCTTTCACCCCCTTGATAATATCCCTTCGGCCCCTTTTCAGTCTCGTTTATCTCCTGCGTTCGTAGACCTCCGCACTTCTGTCAACTCCTCTTTTCCGCGCATATGAAAAAAAACGTACATTCTTGTTTCCAGTTTATTTTTATCACTGTTATCTCGCAAAGGTATTTTTACTTTCTCGCAACTTGCGAAGTGTACTGTAAATAAAAAATGTAAATTCAATGTACCTAACTAGAATTTTTTATATAAAAACTGATACATTGCATTTAATGTATGATTGCGATGAAATTAGTAGAATTGAAGTATTTTTATAGTAAAATAAAATCAAATTATTGACAGTTAAGTATTTCCCACGTTGTTCAATAATCGGACATTAAATTTTCATCGATATTGTTTATGCGATGCGAAAACTGATGTATCATTTTTTTAAATTAAATATCCAGAGAGGGACATTAAATTCCATGCGAATTTTTGTTACCGTGTGTATCTGAGGAGAGAAGGTATCTTGATTCGAATGATTATCCGTGCTCCCGATCATAGGTCAGAAAGATGTTTTATTTCAGGAAAAACATTTTTTTTCGACACAACTCTTCGTGAAACGAAAAATGAAAAATCGTAAAAATGTCCAAGTCATCTGTAGCGTGGACAAATGTTCTTGTCTCGTTGATGTAAAAGCGATACACACATCCCGCGGATGTATTTATGTTAGTCGAAGACCGACTAAAAGACACGTTCGATACACAGCAAAGAATACACATCAGCGGACAAAAGTAGAACTCGTCCCTCACTACCGTGGCCCGCGCTGCCTCGAGGAATTTCTAGGAGAATGGCCACTTGTCTCGACGCGGAAGACAACAATCGGGTCGTTTTTTTTTTTTTTTGTACGACTATGTTCGCAGACGTTGAGAGGAAACTTTTGAGGTCGCCTCTCACGATTTCTGAGTGAACACGACTCTTACAACCTTCCACCTATATCTCTATACCTAATATATATATATATATATGTATAAAGGTCTGGATATTTCTGTACCGTATGGCTTTCGATATAAGTGTGCGAAAGCACGTGTATTTGAGCGATCTCGTAGGTCGATGGAAAGGGTTCCTCACACATCCCGGAGATATTTACCTCTAGCTGCTTGCAGATTAAAGACACGTTGTGACAGCACGTAGATGTACAGTTGTGTCTCCATGTAGGAATATACGTGTAAACATATATACTCTGTGTGTACATATATATCGGGGAAAATGCAAGCACATAAAATTTTGAAAATTAATATAATTTTTTGCGGTAAGCGTTAACGCAAAAAAAGTGCCATTTTCTAATTCAACAGCGAATAAAGAACATTCCACATTGCCGAAAAAATTTTTTATTATGCTCTCAGTCGATCCTTTAGCATGGATTTCGCAACAAGAAATCAAAAAGCGAATGGTTACCGAAAGAAGGCTGTTGATCGTCAAAAGAATTTGAATCGGGTGGCCTCTCGTGAATTTTTCATCGACCAAGGCACGTCGCGTCGCCTTAGCCGGATCCCGATCATGCCGAAAAATCCGAGACCTTTTCGAGTCGAAATAAATTATCAAACAAACCAGAGCCGCAGTTCACTCTGTAACGGCCGTTGAGGGCGTAGTCGTTTACGAGAAAGAGAAATCTCTCACGCATTCCATAGATAACCATTATCGCCTGGGCGGGTTTGCTATATACGGCCACTGGATATATACCACGGTACTCAAAGTTATCTCGAATCCCTCATGGAGTTTATAACATAGTTTATCCGTATTATATCCACTGTAACTTATATCATTATAAAGCCACCCTCGCTATATCTGTACATTATAACGTGATCGTCGAGGTTGCGTGACCGTCCGCGTTTTCGCACACTTCTTTGCCCCGACGAGGCAGCGTATGCTCAATAAAGGTGTATGTCTGTGCTATTGTCGTTATCATTATTTATTTCAAATGTGTTTCCACCGATACGAAATTTCGTGGCCTTTCGACTATTCGCAATTTGGCACCACAATTTTATCAAACTATCTATCAATTGTTATTTTTTTCTAATCTGTCTATTATTCTTATTAATGTTATTTTATTTGAAAGTTGTCGATGAAGAATGTAGATGAAGAGAGATTTTTCAGACATTGATATTAATTATTACCTGTTATGTACTGGGAATAAAGTGACTACTGCTACTTGTATTATTATTTTATTGTCATTCGCTGTAGTTTGTCGGAGGAACGCAACTCAATCGTTGAGCAAAAAGGGATCTTCGGATAGCAAATTGAAGAGGAAACCACGTGTAGTCAGCGAGAGGATATATCGAAGTCGAGGGGTAACGTAGACCGGATGGCAGTGGCGCACACGCACGCAGAAGGTAAAGGCAAAGATTTCCGTAGCTTCCGTCACCTTATATTCTCTATGTAGTCGCTCTTCACTGAATTCGCCCTGGGCTGGGATAATTATTTCCTGGCGAGACATTTGGAATGGTGCCTGAAGCGAGATGGAGCAAGAGGGAGAGCTCGATCGTCTGAAAGAGCCAGGTTAGTTTTCCAAAGTGAAGCTTTGACCCCCCGTTTCGGCTCTGAGCGGCTGAATCCGATGTCTTCGGTAGTGCGCGCTCACCGGAAGTCCCAACAGCGCAGACCAGCCGGTCCGCTAGTAAGAAAAGGCATGGCAAAGGGGAATCGTCGAAGGGTCATCTGTAATCAACACCATTGCTCCGATATCGTTGATGTATTTTTTTAATGTTATAAAAAGTGTATCTGAAGGGTAAGAGTGCAATTTTTATTACGTGGAAAATAGAGGTGATTAAAAATATTCCGAGTACATATTAAAAAAAAAAATTTCCTGCACTGGAAACGGATGGAATATCAACATCACCGCACAATCGAGCTCCCCATCGATGATCACAAAAAAAAAATTGTTCCTTTATTTCTAATGAGTAAAAAAAGAAAATCCCAAAAATATTATCATTTATTTGGAATAAGCCATTTTTTATAGAGAAAAAAGTTTGCTTATATACAGAGAATTGGAGCACCAATCGACCCGACATACGATGGACATACGTCTGAGCGAAAATCAAAGATATGATGGATTCTGCCATGAACCTTCGATTTACCCGTTGAGAGAACAATAAGAAATTGAGTGTAGCAAGAATTCCGCGTCGCTGATTCGGTGCAAATCGATTGACATTTCGATTCGCAACACACATACACGCACAAGAGCCCCAACACAGATACCAACAGTTTCGTATTTTCCCTGACAGAACGAATCATAGAAATCAGGGAGCAAGAGAAGAAGACGCCTTATACACCGTATCGCAGATATCTGTTTCGGATCAGTCGAGCTACCTCAGTGTAGAGGGTAAAATGGACTATTTTTACGATTTTTTCGGGGGTCGCAAAGAAACGTTTCATCTCGTATCGCGCAGACAGGTCCATTTGTCCCCACTCTCTCCCTCTCCCGTTCCCTCCTCGAGCTTGTTTTTGCTTCCGCAGCAAAAACAGATCGCACGGTGCAGGTGTGATAATACTCGGACGGCTGCAATGCGATACGATGTATATATGGCGTACAAACACACACATATACAGGGTGTATGAGAGGGATGAGAGTATCGAGATTGGCAAAAGCACGTTGAACGCACGACGTATCATACGATTGGCGTAAATGCCAATAGGTATCGATATTCACGACAAATATACAGACTGCAATGGAGGGCGAAAGGGAGAGGAAGCGAAAATGGGAGAGAGACATACGTATCGAGGACTGTGAAGAATATACCGCGGATCTGTATCACTCGCGAGCTAGTCATATTGCCGTATTATTATTATCCGAATGTACTATATATAGCGACGTTTGACACAGTCCCGGATTCGGCGGTGCATTTTTCTGACGATTTTTATTACTCTGCTCGAATTTCGCGAAATATCGGAAATTTTTTTTTTTCCATTTTATTTTATTTTATCAATAAAAAAAAAATTGCGTTAGCCACCGCGTGTCCGTTATTTTAACCATAAAAAGTTGTTAATACGAATATAAAAAAAAATTGTTGTTGGTAAAAAACTTTTCTCTGAGCGGCGCTACGAAGCTATTCGATTTCAATAAACCGCGTAATTCGAATGACCAATCCGAATACAATTCGCGTCCATTTCCCACGGTACCGAATTTGGACGCGTCCCTCAGTCGAGTCTCTGTGCGATACAATTTCGCAATGCATTTTTTTTCTTCCAGCTGTCACGCCGGCAAATCGTGACACGTTTTTCTCTCACGGTTTTGCGAATAATACGATCGAGAAACGATGCCGAGCGGAGACGTGCACTTATTTGGTAACTGCGATGATAGTCGCGAGGAAGTCGGTGCGGTTGACAGTGGCTCGGGCAAGTGGACAAACCACAGGTGTAACTCGACAGGTGAGAAGGTTCAGTGACGACCGCAGCCGCCCGAGCGAACAAGAGACGGTGGGACAGGGAGAATGTTTCCCAGGTATATTCATAGCTCAAAGTTGCGAGAGCTCCGGATCGAGAGTCGAGGCCGTCCTTGCCTCGGGGCAAGATCTCTGACAAACTATCCTCCGTACAACATCTCTTCGTATGCTCTTGCAAGCGTTTGTGTGTGTATTACGTATAAATATATATATGTATATACATCTAATAATAACCACAGCGCAGCATGCCGAGCAATTAGTCGAAGGTAATGGAACTCTCCGCCGCCAAGCTCAATACATCACCCGGCAGCAGATGCATCTCTGCAGCATCCTCCAGCGATTTCTTTCTCTTCAGCTTCATCCGTCAAACGAGATCCATATTATATCATTCTGACAATTACTATTTATTAACGATTCGGAAGCGTTTTCTTTAGGGTTTTTCTTTCTGGTTTTTTTTTTTTTTTTTTTTTTTTTTTTTTTTTTTTTTTTTTTTCGACGAACGTTCATCTCATTGGCTGTGAAAAACGTCAAACTAAGGAGATTTATTGTCTTTGGACGGAAATAGTGTTGCATCGGTCGTACTTTTGAAATTTCAAGCTGCTGAGGCTCAACGCAGTTTAGGTTTATTCCAATACTATTTTAATGCGATATTTTTCAAGTCATCAAACTAAGGATACCGATTGTTTCTCGATTGGGGAAAATAATGCAGTATGCAAGGAGTATTTTAAAAATTGCAAGTTCTTCGGGCTCGACGCAGTGAAATTCCGAAAGAAAAACATGTGTGACAAAAAATAAACGTTCCGAACAATCTGGTCGGAAGACATTTGATCTTCCGTGATCAAACGGCAATCAAGCGAATCCTAATATCACAAACGAATCTTCACACTTCCATCATTCGATCATCAGAGATCGATGGGAGAACAGTTTCCTGTTTGGTGATTGAATCGTCGGATGATATCCAGACGTTGAAATCCCCCTCGAACAACGAAACTCCAGGGCTTGAATCATCGTTATCCGAAACGTTGCTCTTGATGGAGCGGCGCGTGTCGGTGGCAGATCGTCAGGATCTCTAAAGGGGTTTCCGTGCGAGATAGGCGAGGTCGAAGCTAAGAACCGTAAACGACGTGGAGAAGCGGCAACCCCAGCAACAGCAGCGGCAGCTCGACTTGACGGACATTAACGACTGACATTAGAGAAGCAAACTCCCACGGAATGTGTATCGCGCAGCAAGTCCGGCGTTACCAGATATGATTATCTCCAGGTTCACCGATGAACTGCGCCGTGAAAGCTACGCGTACTGAAGTTTATCGCGCAGGACGATGGCATACCGAAACACGTTTTGGTAGACACGCCCTACAAGATAATATATGCATGGTATTGTACACAAGAGAATCACATTATGCGGATGCCAAAGAGGTTTGAAATAACAGACTGAATGCTGGAGTCTGCATCCCGGCAGCGGACGACCGAATGTACGAACTTTCGTCGAACGGATTCGATCGGAATTGCGCGATAAAAGTACCGTGAGTAGTATTTTATAGCGTGACAAAGTACCGAGTAGAATTCCGGTCAAAAGCATTGTATCAATTCCGTCGAAATTTATTATAATAATGGAAGGGCGAATGCAAAA
This sequence comes from Listrodromus nycthemerus, assembly GCA_963978505.1. Taxonomy (NCBI): domain Eukaryota; kingdom Metazoa; phylum Arthropoda; class Insecta; order Hymenoptera; family Ichneumonidae; genus Listrodromus; species Listrodromus nycthemerus. Next base: position 2,042,526 of record OZ021679.1, read on the forward strand.
ATATTGGAAAATTAGAATTTTATGGGTAGTTAAATTTTTTCGGAAAAATAAAAATAAAAAAACATGATGACACATATTTTATAATCAGCTGATTCTCCCAACAGGTAATTTTTTTTTAATGTCGGTTTTTAGGGATATCAATTTTTTTAAACTTATCAGGTATTTATTTTTTGACTTTCGTCTCACGCAAGCAACCGAACTATAGCAACGTATCGTGTGGGTTGGAGAGTAGTGTGGAGCTTTTGGAAAAGGCAAGCAGTGCCAAAGGTTAGTGTCCGATGTAGCCACGCGGGTGGCGTGTTGTCCAAAGGTGAGTATCGTATGTATGGTGTATTTCGTAATCCGATAGGTTTATACGAGCACTCGTAAAACTGCGGGTGAAATAAACAGCATTGGATTACGTGACGTCTTACGAGAGGGTTCCCCAGCTCACTGCGGTTCCATCACAACGGTTTTATTCGGAGCAACAGTGGAAACGCCGGTTACGGATATAACGGAAACCCGGCAGGCAACGTCCACGAATTCATACGTAATTTTCGTCGGTTTGTTTATTATTAATTGGTTTTTCTGTAACAAACAGAAATGATAGATCTGTAAAACTGAAATGAAGTCAGAGTCAGACCCAGTTTGCACGAATTGAACTTCGGGTGTGATTCTAAAAAAATCTTAAAATTCGAAATAAATAAATATTTGATTTTGTCTGTTTTGCTAAAGCGGGACAATGTTTGCAGATCGAAAAATAAAACGTCAACAGGCGGAAAATAAAGTATCGTTGTCGTTGAAAATTTTTGGATAGGTTGTACATCGATATTTTTTTTTACCAAGAATTAATATCTGGCTTCGATTCGCGGGGAAGTTCAGTTTGCCTGATAAACTTTTAACGGCTAAAAGACAATTTCTGCGCTGGAACGGACAGATGAACAGACATTAAAAAATGCTTTCTCCTATTCGGAGAAAAGCGAAACGTGTTTCTAGACCGCAACGTATTTCGCATGAGATGAGAAAGTTAAGATCCACTGCATAAATTCAAACTGCTGTGGAATCTTATTTCCGGTAAAGACGATGAAAATTTTTATATCGATGCAGGCGTCACAGGTGCGAACAGTGCGGTGAGTCAAGTCAGCCAGGTACTACCATATTTCGTTTGGATGGACGAGGGAAAAAGAGAGAAATCGGGAAAAGCGAGCGTAAGGACTTAACGGTTATTGCGCTCGATCGAGCAGTTATACGAGAATTCGAGACTTCGGGTCCGGCGTTTCGCCGACGACGAGAACGACGGCGATGTCTGACGTCGCAAAGTCGAGATCGTAGGTTGAAGAGCGAGAGTAAAGCCTGACGACGCTCGCATTTCAGAAGTGAAAGATGCGAAGCTCAGTGGAAACCGGGGGAAGCTGCTGGTTCGCACCAGGTGTTGCAACAGTTACTTTTAAAGGGGTTACTCTCGAAGGGGTTAGTGTTACTCGCTGCTGGTGCCGAGCACCCCCTCGCCACCCCGACCCCGTTGACTTCCTCGTGTTCTCGCACCTCTCGCTCAACCCGGCAAGAAATTGCGAGACGACTTACAGTCCACCGCACGCTGCCATCAACCACTCTCCTCCCATTCCTCGGATTCGCACAGTCCAAGTTAATTCCGCCTACCCGCCTCGGAGTCCCTTATTTTTATTCTCTCATCATCCAGTTTTCATAGCTTTCTTGATTTTTCTCCCATTTCAATGAACCTTGTTGGAAGAGGTTTTTACGAACTTTTGGGAACTTTGGTTTGTGAACTCAAAGGTCATCCATGATCAGTCGAGACGACTCGATACCTCAAAATAGTTATTGGCAAAATAAAAAATGTGTGTTTCCGACCGTGCGGTAGAACGATGAGAAAAGGGGTGCGAAAGTACATGTCGAAATTAGTGTTAAAAAAAAAAGGAGAAAAAAAGATGAACGTCGCTGCAGCCTCTGAAAACGTGACTGCGTATATAGCGACCCATTGTTTCACATAATTTCGAGCATGCGCATATGCATATATCTTGGGTTTATGTGCGTTGAAATATGTATTACGGTTATATGTGTCAAGCACTAGAGCATGCACTATGCATAAGATATGTTGTTCATTCCCTACTATGCACGTATGTATTTCACCTCTAGCGACCGCGATAGGACGGATCGGGGCAAAACGGACTCCCGTTCTTCCTTCGGACCGAAGCTTTATTTATGTCTCGCGAAAAAATTGATAAAAATAGCCCATTTTGCCCCACCCCGGCTCACTTCCGCAACCTCGTACTCTTGCCTACCGTTGCTGCGTGTTAGCTCAGCCCAAACCTTTCTCTATCCACGAAGTCTATTCAACGAAAGGCACTCCTTGAAAAATTTACTTCGCTGTAACGAGAAGCCCACGAAAAGATGAGGTCTGCACGGTGAGCAGTTCTCGTTCGTATGCCGGAAATGAGCACCTCCCTCCTGTTACCATTTCCATATACTGCACTTTTAACGTCATCCACGTTGACCTCCTCGTAAAGCAAAATTTTTTTTTTTTTTTTTTTTTCATTTTTTTTAAAATCTTTTTTCACAGTTTTTCCTCCTTCCGCCTCGTTATCCTGGCGCATGAAGACAATTATCTCGGGAAAAAAATCGTCACGCCTCTCGTCTGTCTGCTTTTCCTTACGGACCCTTTCGCGATGATCGCAGCCCATTCGCTATTCTCTTTTAGCTGTTAAAGGAAAAATGAACGAAAAAAAATATTAATAAAAATTCGAGAGTGACTGAAGGGTAGAGCCGAGTTCGAGCACCATTATTCCATTTCTTGTCCGCAGTGCAGGTTTTTTTTTTTTTTTTTGGCGTTTATGATTCTTCTACAGGAATCATCCACACAGTACCTTGACATCCGTATCGCTTGCATCCTGCTGCATCGATTTTACTATAAACAGGAAAAAAATAGCACTGCAGTAGATTGTTGCGTCTGGCCCAGAGAAAGTTTGAACGAGAACGCGAAACGATCGTTCTCTCGTTTTGGGTCAAGGCGGGGCGACTCTTTACACCGTGGGAGGTAACCTCGCCTATTTATAGTGCAGTTTTATGGTTTTACGAACGATTATTGTCTACGATAGTCGAGACGAATATTTGCATGAGTCGCGGTTAAATAATTATTTATCAAGGACCACAGTTGTTTTTGAAAAATCACATAATTTCCACACGATATTGATTTAACTACTTTTACGTATAACGCATAACACTAATTAATGCATAACTCGTAAAATTCTTATTGTAATGACCAAACACCTTTGAAAGTATCTCATCACGAAACTAAATTAGTAGAACCGTTTCTTGTTTTCTCAGTGTGCGGTCAATGTAAAATGTTGGTGGCTCATCGCGACAAATTAATTTATAAGATATAAACTCAACGAATACGTGACAAGGGAAAAATCCTGGCTCGATCATTATCTTTAAATTATTTAAATTTGTCGAAAGATGACCGCGATTCCTTTCACAGCCAGTTAACCGGTCCATGCTGCAGATCTATCGACCCTTGGGATCTACGAAAGATTTTCGACACTCCCACCTTGGTCGAGTTATCTCGATTCAAATGTTTCCCTTTTACTCCATTCGTAATGTCGTAAAGCTCGTGGTCAAAGGACGTCTCTCGCCGCTGCCTCTCTGCATTCCTTTCTAAATCTGTTTTACCTTATCGTCGGATTTATCTTGGCCCAAGAGTTCGTAAGATCGTCCAGGAAAAGCGAGCCTTTGGTTGGGTTTTTGGTCAATTGACGTCAACCGGCCGATTGTCGTCTTCTTCTTTCTCTTCCGGGTTCGCTTTTGTCGGAAAAATAACGAAGAAAATGGCATTCGTTACGGGACGTAACACTTGCGGGCTGGCTTCATCTCACAGCCCTTTCGCCGGACGCGTCACTTGACTCTTAACGGGGGAAGCTGTTGCTGGTGCTGTTGTGTATCAAACGCCTCTTTGACGGTTTCGGCCGCTCCAAGCTGGTGTCAACCGGCCGAGACGACCCCGAAGACGGCGACGGCGACGATGAGGACAAAAGTCGAAGACCTCTCAGGAACGTGTTCAAGGAAGAGAGAAGGAGGAACCAAGCTCAAGCACGCGGAAGCAACACCCTTTAGGTGTAGTACCACATACCAAGGTGAAGATTCCGAGCTTCCACGCAAACTCTCGGTGTACCTTGCGAAAGACCCTTCCGGACGTCAAAAGCTCGGAGTCGGGTGTGAAAGGCGAACGCCCATCTATCAGTGATGCAGACCGAGGAAAAAATCGTTTGCGGCTTGTCGAAGAAAATTTTTCTCTTAATTTCAATTCTACTCTCCATTCTTAAAATTCCATATGACATTTAAATAAGGCAGACAAGACTGTCTATCGGAGGATCGGCGTTGACATATTATGAGTTGAATTTTTTTTGGAATTTGAAAATTAAAAACAGGAGTGAAACGATCCTTTTTTTATTTGGCAGCGTGGAATTGAATTTCACATCGTTCGATGAAATTCCGTTGCACCGCTTTTGTCCCGTCGTAGAATTTTTTTCTTGCCCGTTTGGACCACAGATAAATAACGTTAATACGATACCGCGATTGATAATAAAAACTCGCACGACGAAGATAATTTTCCGATTAAAAATCAAATCTCGTATCGTAAAATTAAGATCCGTCGGTTAAAATGTCCAAGCCTTTTCTTTCCGCCATTAAACGTTCCCGTGACAAGAACTCGTGCCGGCTTCGGGCCCGATCGGGTCGTTAGTTTTCAGTTTTTCTGTCGAGAATTTACCATTTTTCTTCTCTTTTCTTTCATTCTTTCTTCTCGTCCCTGCTCCTCTCCGAACCCGGCAGTGAATCCGCCAGTAATTGAGTATAAATCACGCCACACCAGAGAGGCCTCCCCCGTGTGCGGGCTAGCTCGTATTTTCCTCCCTCTCTCTCCGTCTTTCTCACTCCGACTCTTTGTATCCGATGCATCATTAGCGGACATTATGTCCGGAGAGTGTCGGGTGACGGGTCAAGCCGGTGAGAATTGCGTCCGGTCTGCCCAGGGGTGATACTATACACTATTGTGTAGAGCCGCGTCGCAGTGGAAGTTAGTATAATGGCAATGCTGAACCAGCTGGATTGCCGACGGCTTGCCGTACAAGTTTTTTCTGAAACACGACTACAACTTCTGCCTAAAAAAAAAAAAAAAAAAAACCTCGCTCCAACCCTTAGACAAAGTCAAGGCTCTTTCTCGTCATGAAAAATTAAGTTTCGCCTTGGATTTGTAAAAATATTAAACCAGGAATCGTAGAAAAATGATAATGGACGAAAAGAGCTCCACGCCCCTGTCTCGATGGTTCTCTCGAGTATGATATATCTATATGTGCATATATAATTTTTTTTTTTTAATGACCATCACTCGAAAACGCGGTCCTAATCGGAAGTCCGCTGTGCGGCTCCAGGAGTTGACACGGTATACGCCGGTTACGCGTGTTCCTCAGTTTGTTGTCATTCCCTCTTCACCCGGAGCCACGGGAGCCCTCCGCGGGGTGCCCGAGACCCCACATCATGCTCAAAGGGCGCCCGACCTTGTATCGTTCACGGCACACGTCGAGTTCCCGAGGCAGCAGGGAGTAGAAGGCCTTGCTCCATCGTGTTTCTCATTCCGACCCTCTTTTTTCCAGAGCCTCGCCGTCCTCTCCACGGTTTACCTTCTCCAACTTTTTCCAACCCCGACTACACCCAGCCACGTGGACGAATTATACCTGAGACGCGCTGAACAGTTCGCCGAGCCCTTTTTTTTATGTTTCGAAAATTCTCATGTTAGCTGTACCATGCTGTGGCGCGGTCGGGAAACCCTGTGGTCAAGAAGGAGCTCCGTCCGACCACCGTCTAGTATTTAGGCCTCGGTCTTTAGGGAGCAATAATTCTGAGGCTCGGACATCAAGTGTAACGAAGATAAAAACCCAATGAAAGGGTTCGAAAAAAAAGAGGTGGAAGAGATTCTCAAGTAACGTAAATCAGTTCGATTAAAAAAAAAAAAGAGACGGAGAAAAATTTTTAAGTGAGTCGATCAACTCAGGGTGAGGTTTTATCGATGGTACCAAATAAAATGTATTGAAAACGCCGAATAATATTAATATTGTATGCAGTAAAAAAAATATTACTCTTCATAAAATTTTTGCTCCATGAAGTTCCACTACGTTTTTCAAATGTATTTTACAAAACATATTTATAAAATTATCAAACATTTATGAATTCGTGAAATTAACGAGAACATTTTTTTTTTTTACATTTGTGGACAGTAATTGTCGTTACTTATTCTAAGGTCCACGAAATTATATTCACATCGGAGCGAATTTGGATGTCTACGTATTTTCGAAGCATCGACGGTCCCGAGCAATTCGGACGCGCCGGACGAATCGACCAGACCTTATAACTACCAAACAGCGAATAAAAGTCTTTGGCGAGGCACGCAAACGCTCTCGCGCGCGGGCACACACGCAAAGATTCGATAAAGGGAACCGACGACGATTCGACTATCCACGCACTCCCCCCTTTGACTTTTTGGCATCTTTCCCAGAGGGTCCTCGACGTCTAGACGGCATTCGCCTTGTACAATAAATAGCGAGCGTTTGAACGACGAGCGACGGAAATATTTTTTTTCTCTATCTTTTTCCATCGAGCACGAAAAAGTGTGCGCCACCTGACTGCGGAAATGGTTTTTGAGGGGCGGGGGTCGTCGAGGGAGCGGAATTGAATCAGCCTTAAAACCCCCGAGAATATCGGTGGTTCAAAGCCTGGAAAAGTGTTCCGCAGGTGTGATAATAAAACTGCATTGGACTATTATTTTTAGTATATTAACTTATACGTGTACGTTGTAACGTGTCGTTTGCTAACGCCTCGTTACATCGTTAAATGCTCTTTCGTTCCAAGCAGTTGAACCGCGGTGTAATCTGTACGGGAGGGCTGCGGGAACAGGAAATGGCGCTCCATTTCGTTAGCGATAGGCGAATTTCGCGTGGACAGTGAGCGTGTGTCTGACCAGCCGAGTCCGAGGGAACAAACATAGACGAGATAGAACACAAGACTAATTATTTCGGTAAACTTTGTTCGAAGCTCCTATAGATCGGAGAGGACACTGACACAACCACAAAGTACCCCTGCGACAGGATTCCCACAGCAGGAGGACAGGAGCCTGTGGATTTCTGGAGTTGCAAAACGACAGGACATGCAGTTGTCATAAAAATGTCAGCATCGATCATCGAACTGACATCGGTTCTGAATCTTCCTGTGGCGAAATTAAGATCGAACAATCATACTGTAAAGAGCAAGCGAAAAAAAGGCCGTGTCAAACGTGTATTTTTTATTTAAATCCCTATACTGCTATAATCGTATTTTTTCTAGACTTAAGATACAAAACTGACTGCGAATTTCCCTAGCGTAAAACCATCAGGGAATGAAATTTAACGCTGTCTTCATCGTCAAGAATCTCAGTCAGCTAACGTGATATTGGTTTGAAATCCTCCTTTGGCAATAATTAATTAAAGTTCTGTAATTAGTGTATAAAGTTATGTGCATACTTTAAATAGTGGCGTTTGGGACGCGTCGCAATGTCAATGAATTCTCTTTCGTTCAACGCAGCAGAGCCATGCTAGTCGACGAGTGAGGACTGCTGAAGCGGAATACAGGAAATGGCACTCCATTTCGTTAGCGATAGACGAATTTAGACTGGACAGCGGACGTGTGTGAGGCTGACCGGCCGAGTCCGAGGGGGCAAACGTGGACGAGATAGAGCATAAAACGAATTATTTTGGCAAACTCTGTTCGGACAACCCGTAGAACGGAGGGGACGTTCAACCACAAAGTACCACTGCGAGAGAATTCCCCTTCGCGACTTGCGAGCCATTTGAATCGTAATTGTCGACTAAACACTTAGTACGAGTTTCGGTGTCGCGAAACGGTAAAAAGTCCCGAGCTCGCGGCTCGCCATTAAAGGATATCGCTTGGGGAAATTCGAAATTTTATTAACGGTGACGTGTCGTTTCGAAATTATGTTATGGTGAGGTGAATTATCGAAACGAACATCTAAAATCGGGACGTGGAAATAATTATCAGATTCACCGTTATGTCTCTTACTCAATATCAACGAAGTACCGAAAGGGCGTGACTCGCTCTAGACCTATCCACAGATCCGAGAGGACACTCATTCCACCGCAAAGTACCATTGGGAGAGGATTTCCCTTTGCCACTTGGGAGTCATTTTAATTATAATTGTGGACTAAACATTCACTGTGTATTTGTCGGGAAGCGATAAAAAGTCCCGAGCTCGCGGCTCGCCGCTCACGGAAATCGCTTGCGGAAATGCGATATTTTATCTCCAGTGACGTGTTGGTTCCTCTGACGAGGCAAATTATCAAAATGGTCATGAAAGATAATTATGAATGAATCTTAAGATGCCCGAACGGTTGGGTCGTAACAATAATTATAATATTTACTGTTGTGTCTTGTACGTTATATCGATGACTGCAAAAGGCGAAGTAAAGGCGAAGCAAAAGGCGCCAACATGCGGAGTTTGAGCAAAAGCTTGCGCCCTTTTGATTCTAAGCCGATAATATGCAGTACTACGACGATGCTGTACATACTGAGCTTGAGCGAGAACTGGACTGTGCGTACCCATAGGGCCATGTCGTAAATCATGGCGTATCACGAGCACGAGCCGAGATAGGCGTGCCTGGACCTATCTATCATCCGGGCAAAGGGCTAACGCGTTGATCCTTATATGCAGGATGGAGAGAGAAGCGCCGCGAGCTCGGGACGAGAATGTGCGATACTATTAAAGCCTCCGGCTATTTCGAGTCTCGAGAATTAACGACGGACAAACGAGGACTACAGAGAGAGCCTTAGAGTCCTTTTAGAGGTAGAGACTAATTATTGAATACCGATCAAAGGACACCCCGGAGTACCTTGATTTTTTAATTGTTCCGAAAGTTATTTTATCTCGCTAGATTATTTCCTATTTTTCCCTAAAAAATCGTATGTAGAGGAATTTTTTGATTCGACGATTGATACCAAATAACTTTGTCTTGAATAAAAAAACAAACTTGAAATCGAGGTCTTTGTAAGGCTTTCTCATAATGGACCTTTACTCGAGGCATTTCCTACACCAGGAAGCTAAAACCACAGGAAATTTTTTCTCATTAAAAAAGCTTTGCGAATGAGGAAACGCTTTAATAAAAACCATGCGAAAATTTAAATATCCAATGTTTTTATTCATAGATATTAAAATAAAAAAAAAAATAGAAATATGTGCCGAAGAATGCAATCCATTTTATACTCGGCCAAATATATTACGAAGCGAATTGTTTCGATAAATGACCTCATAATTCGTTTAAATTTAGCAGGAAATCAACACCCTCTGTTTCAATACATATGTATACATGCAGATGCATATATATTATACGCTCTATAATATCACGTTTCATTCGATAAATTCCATCCAGGCATCATAAATAGTTTCACGGTAATAGCTGGCTTTATAGAGAGAGAGAGAGAGAGGGAGAGAGAGAGATTCTGCTTTCCTTCCACTAAACCTGTTCCTGTACGTGTGATGCCTATCACTGGCGAGCATAGAAATCGCTTAAATCTCAATAAACGCGAGCCGTCCGTGTTCTCTTCCTCTTCGATCCTATTCCATACAATACGTGTACCGCACCGTACATGTATTGAATCTATATATATGCATATATCCGTCTCGTCACAGTTGCACATAGATTTGGTTGTACATAGCTTCGTCCAGAAATACATGGTGACGTGGATTCTATAATGACGTTCGATCGAGCGCAGAACCGAGTTCGAGGCTCACCACCGTTGCGTGGTATTCTCGACGGGTGTCGTGTGCCATCGCGATCGGTTTACCCATACATTGAACTCAATTCGAGAAATCATGAGACGTCGGACATAACGTGCTGGCACGTTACCCAGGCATTGGCACGTGCGACAATTTTACTACATATTTACAATTATATACATGGATATTATACATATGAATCGTGTGACTAAAATCATGCGGACGTTATTTTCGAATGTCGAGAATATCGACGACTTTGGTATTGTTTAAAGCACTTGTATGTTTTTTAGGTCTTGTCACAAATCGTTGCTTTTCCCAAAATAAATACTCATTGAATTTGTAATTAAATAAATAGCCCGGCTTCCGCGTCACATTTTTCCAGAGATTTTTACGTCAATTTTGCACACTGAAAAATGAACGCTTCGAAACGAGACTTTCGATGAGAATAATTTTTGGACTCTTCCCGAACCCGTTTTGAAACGGAAATTTTGTTTCGTTTAATGGGCCTCGAATCGATTTTTAGATAATTTTCTAACATTGGCTTTCCACTCTGATAACGGTTTACGATATATAATTTGCATTGTGGAAAATCGTTCGCCGATTTAACATGGAACGCCTCGTACAATAGTGGCAGACGGCGGGGCAGAATAGGTATCATCTTTGCACCCAATACCAGAAGCATAACAGAACACGCGTGACGCCCGACGCGTCACGCACGATGCCAAGGGACGGGGAGGAAATGTGCGTGGCCGTGACGACTGTCAAGACCAGGTGTCAGTAGCGACGTTCCACCACCGTCCCTACGCCATCGCGCCACCATCATCTTCTATTACCCATAAGCTCACGCCCAACTCCATATTCCCCCCTTGAACCGCCTCGGGGGGTTTGTCAACGTGTTTCCGCAAACTCAGCGTCTGGCTTGCTTCCGGAATAATACAGACTACTTGAATGTACTTATCGTGTAGGTAAACGGTGACAAAGTAAAAATCGAATTACACAATCGGATAGCGATTTCAACCGATTTTTTATTTTCACAGCTCTCAGTGCTTCAACCTCTGCAGAATTTTTTTTTTCGATTTCCGATCGGATACGGTATCGTGCGATGCAGTACCGATTTCAACCGATTTTATTTTTAATCGGTACTCCATGCTCCGAGAAATCTCGACGAATATTCTTCTCGACTTTCGACCGGATATTCAACCGTACCATGCACTGCCGATTTTCCGGACCCATTACGTCACACACATTTTTTTCTCCAAACTGATGGTAGTCAAGTCTGGTAAACAAGTGTTATCGGTGCCGGGAGCGAGGTTATACGACGGGATGTTTCCCTTTCTCGGTGAAAACGGGAGAGCGTTTCCTGACGTGCACGCGATAATTTTGGTTCTATTTTCTCCCGCCCCGCTCCCCGGTGAGCGGGAACTCGGTTGATTCGTTCGGTACAGAGTTCATCGTAACGTGTTCTATGTATAGAGTATGATCGCGATGAGAAGCTAAACTAAAGGGTAGTTTAGGAAAGGGGCGCCTTACGATTTTAAACAGTATCAGCGGTACGAAGGGGTGGCTGAGTCACGGTCAGAGGGACGTAGCCTCGTTCGTCGGCGAGGGAGAGGGAGAGCGGGAGGGAGGGTTGAAAATGTTGAGATACTCGCACACGATATCCGCACCTTGACGTCGGCCGTGGCTGAAGGTAGGAAGCGAGGTATGGGAGAGAAACGCAGAGAGGGTACCAACCACCGACGACAGTAACATCCGGTTCCGGCTTTAGCGTGGACGTTAGCGCGCGATCACTCGCAGAAGGGCGAGTCTTCGGTAATTAACAAAGTCTAGCCCTGAACTGGAGGTTGCGTGATGCATTCCGTGCCATGGGATGTTGTATACGGTGTAACGCGAGGTCGGCGGTGAACGGTTAGGGAAACGATAAGAGAGAGAGAGAGAAAGAGAGAGTCAGATACCAAAACGATTGTTCGATCAGATCGTGGCAGTTCGCCTCGAATTTCTTACGGCAATGAGATTTATCAGCGATGAGAATTGTTGAAGATAAAAAACGATTGCGTGGGTGAAAAATCCCAAGGGACAAGACGATGAGAAAAAAAAAACATCGGTAATATTACCGATCGTCCTGCGGAATAGACGGTATGGAAATTGCCATCGAATGTGCATAAACGATTCCTAGAGTTCGTAATCACCGACTACTTAACCCAGTCTCGTCGACAAATACAAGCATCACGCACATCCGTCAATAATCGGTCGAGTAACCGGATAGCCGACAATTCCATCCGGATTTATTCCTCATACTTCCGAGGATAATTTCTCCTCCGGAGGCTCCGCGACTCCCACATCGTTTTGCGGGTATCGATGGTGAATGACGACTCGGTCGCGGTACGTGTTCCTCACCGCAGTCGGTTGATGCCGAGGCAATCTTCCACGTCGTCCCTCGCTATCTTTCTCCCGTCTTCCTTTCCTTCCTATTGTCTGGTAACACTGGTACCGTCGGAGACCAGAAGAGCGCTCAACGAAAGAAGATGGAAAATGGAAGAGAGCGAAGCTATGTGCCGAGGAGAATCCCCCCCCCCCCCCCGACCGGTGAGTTCCGGGCGTGCCTCAGGTATCCATTTATTCCGGCCAGATGGAAATGTAAATTCTCCGACCCAATTTATCTCGAGGGGAAAGGCGAGGGGCAAGGGAATATCTCACTCGTTTCATACCAGCCTTAATGCCATAACCGTTTCGTCCTTCTTTTGCCCGCTCCGTCTTGGAGATCCTGCCATACGCGACAGTATTGCGGGGTCATGGCTCCTCAGGGCTCTCGTCGTATGAGGGCGCGTGCGGGTATTTAATAGTGAAACACGTCCTCGGGGTATGGCAATTGCCCTTCCTTATTTATACGAATAGATTGGAATGCCTGGTTTATATACACGCAGACACACGCGAGCATAGTTCGTATACGGAACGAGGGGCAAGACGGATGGAGGGGGCGAGATTCCTCGATGGCTATAACGCGAAAGTCAACATATAGCAACGAGGTCCGTAACGACGAAAGGAGGTATGCGCGAGATGTGTGAGCCTTCACGGGTGTACATGTTCCATTTATCCGAAGTCGGATTAGTAAGAGGAAGGGTTCGAGTAGATGAGAAATGCCAGAGCGGCATTCTTCATCATCGGGATTTAAATTGCCGCCAATTTGTCTCGGTGCCGTGACGAGAGTTCTCTCGATGGAATATATTTGATAACAAATTTTATGTTTTTCGAAGATCTTCTCTTACTCGGCTGAGAAAGTTGAACTAATTGAACACTCATCGGTCATCCTGATAAACAACAACTTTTATAGTTTGTTGTTCGTTTTTTCAAGGGATTTAAAAATTAAAAAACTCGGCGGCGAGCCGAGAAAACAGCATTACCGACCGATCAGTTTGCAATATCAATATCCCGTAGAATTCCGATGCATGGGATCGAACGATGCCAAATCCAATCGCTACGCTTCGTAATCTCGCTCACCGCGATCCAATTTCAACAACTCCGAAAATCCTCTCCGATGATTATCGATCGGCATAAACAAAATTTTCACCAAAAAGCATCGAACTGAACGTGCATATCGTTAACGCGTATTCTCCACAATACCAGCGGGGCGTCGCGTACACAATTTATATCTCCAGAAACGTAATATCAGCGGGCGAAACAATGAACATTGTGGATCAGCGGAAATCGAGTCCGCGTGTGTAGTCGAACTGAGCAAAACAAACCGCATGTTTATAGAAGAGAAACTCCGGAACGCGGCATGGTGTAAACACTACGACAACAAAAAGGGCGGGAGGATGAGATGGAGCGTGCGATGCGCTCGAACAGATTGCACAACGGTTTATTGCGACCAACGAGAGCGGCGGAGGCAACGACGACTCTACATCGGACTTTAATTAAACGCCACTATTTTAATATCCTCAGAAGTATTACGGGGGAGGTACGGCGAACGGGGAGCCAGGCAGTGGTGTAATTATCAGAGGCTTTCCGGTTCAACGCAATAGCGGTGATAAAATATATTGTGTTGTACGGCGTCTGGATTGCGTGGGTGTATAGAAAAAAAAAAAAAAAATATACATACGTGAACAAGAAAAGAGGAATTTAGCGAGTCAACAGCATCGGGATTACAATATTATTCATCCGATACGCACTGCATTTATATTGCGTTTGGAGTACGATGGACGTTGCGCAAGCACATAGTATGTGGGTTCGTGCACGTATTTGCGTTGGTGGGATATTCTTGTCCAGTGGGGAAAATGCTCGTTACATCGTTTAATGAAGAATGACAATTAAACACAATTAAACGGCTTTGGCGCATCGATGCACCGTATAAATGCAATATCCAAGAGTTTGATTTTGTCATCGGTTGTCGAGAGAACTAACGCTATAGGCGTTGACCTGAATTTTCAAAAGTTCATGTCGGAAATCATGTATTTATAGCGGAGCGAAAATTCGGGTCGCCGGTCGTTGACATAATGGAGCGGGCAGAACGGAGCCGAGTTTTCCATGTGAGATTAAACTTATTTTGTGTCACACGACATTTTTTCACAAATAATTCTTTTTTTACGTTATCTTCTGTATAAAAATCTAGCTGAGAACCAACTGTGGAGTCGTATAGAGGGTTTAAAAATGAAGAAAAAAGTCCTTTGATATTTTTTCATACATCGCACAGCCTTCGAGATACGAGCGATTCAAGCTTCCGTCCAATCAGATGGTTCGGACGACTGCAGCGCCATCTGACGCGCTCCCGCATTGGCTGAATACTGTAAAGCCTTGTAACTGGAAAACTACGCGTCGCACAAAGTTCAACCAAAGAGAAAATTCTCTCAGTTTTGCATCCCCGAAAGGGCTTGACACGAATAAAGCTTCGATTTCTAGAAATATACTTACGAAAATAATTCTTGTATCGAAAGGGTATCTCTGTATCCGAATGAATACGTTGGAAAACCGTTCGGAATTGGCGACAAGCGGTGAATTCGAACTTGAGATAACGATTGAAGGAATGAAAGAACACAGCGGCAGCAAGAGGCGAAGCAAACACACTACACACAGTCTGCGCGGTCCGAGAAGATTTTTAGATTGGACAACGCGCTGTACGTGCGTGTCCTGCGGAAAAACTCTTCTTTTCATTCCCCTCAGCGTTTCGACTTCTCTCTACTTCAGCTTCCATATACCTCAACCCCCCTCCGGTCCTGGTGTTCTCGCGCGCGGAGGGAACAACGTTATCCAGATAACCGTACCGGAGGAACGACCGCACGCGTCCCTTCCTCTCGTTCATCCAGGACGATTTGTACGTTCATACGTGTCCTGAATGAGCCGGGCGGTAGAAGAGAGAAAGCGAGAGACAGAGTCTGGTCGAGAAACGAAATACAACCGGACGTATATATATGAAGGGGAAATATAGGAAATGAAAGAAGGAGACTTACGTTTAACGTAGTCGACGATTCGTCGAATTATCCCGAGGTTTATTGTACCCAGGTGGCGTGGACGAAAGGCCCCCAATGGCAGTGTATAACGGTAAACACGTAGATATGTATCTCGCTCACGTATCTATATGTCATAGAAATTTTGTCTCACCGGTGCCTCACATTCTACGGCGGTTTGCTACGAGAATACACCAGATGAAGGTGAATACTCCGGACTCGACATAAGAATGGTGTCTGATATTACATGTTTTAATTAAGAAAACAGGAACTGCATAATGCCAGGAGGAATAACAAAATATATCTACGAATTTTAGTGTTAAACGAACTATGTAATTTTATTTTCGTTCAGTCTGTAAATATTTTTTTCTTAATATTGAATTTTAAATATAGAATTCGATTTTGTTCTGTAAATTTTATTATAATAATAGGTTTTGCGAAAAATATTTCAATTAAAAAAATAGATTTTTTTTTCCTTGGAAGTTATTCTTGTTATTTTTTTTTATTTTGTCGACACACTTGGTCCCTTTTCATTTCATTTCATTCTTTCATTCTTTCATTCCTGTCTTTCTCAGGCAACTCTGGATGTGTGTTGTGTTTCCGAGGTATACGAGTAAAGTTGAGATGCGCATCCTCCCCAAGGAAATCGATTCCACCTAGTGTGGGGCTCGTTGGGCTAGAAACTTTAGAGCCCTGCCGACGACGTGACCTGCACTTCTCGTTGTTATGAATCCGGTGCTCAGACTCTTACATTGAGCGCAAACGGAAACGCTGCGACTACGGAAAATTTTCTGACCGCTAGCGATATTAAGTACTCGGTCGTGAGTACTGAATTTTAAGCTAGATGAAATAAGCTTTGATTAATTTTCTCAGTATCACGCGAAATTTTATGCTATCGCCACTGCACAAAGCCATCGAATTTATGTTCGACAAACCCCTTTCGCCATTCCATCGCTTCTACTGGACCGAAGCAACTTTTCATTAGGATAGTCGGGTCTTGGGCTTCGCCGGGGCTTTCGGGAATAAAAACGCCCAAACACGCCCCTTCATTTAAGTGCAAATCCGCAACGATATTTCACAAAAGATCTGCTAGTTTATATAATTAATGTTACGTAATTTTCTGTGTGTAAAATTTCTTGCAGATTCGCCGTCAGGCGAACGCAACGAAGTAGTGGAAAGCGCTGACATTGCATTGATTTATTGAAATAACCTCGGGATTGATATGCAATTATCCAGAACATATTTCGTGGGTTTTCAACGCATCGGTTTTTTTTAATAATTTTTTTTCCAGCGGTAGAGAAGAAAAAAAAGAGAAGAAAAAAACGACACATTGATGCCTCAAGCCATGTGTAACAAAGATCGCGGGATCGGAGATGAAAGGCTCTCACGAAAGCCCGCCGAGGCCCGCTTTCGATTTTCGAAAGGGGTGAAAATGTTGACGTGACGAAGTCGTCAGAGAACGGGACCGCCAGGCATTTTCGCGATGGGCGAGAAACAACAGACGAGGCTTACGCTTCCGTCTTCCACTTTTACCAATTTATCTGTCCCTCTCTCACCTCACCTCACCTCACCCACGTTTTTTTACCTCGTCACACGGACTTTCACCTTTCGCTTTTTTTGCCGGCCTCACCCAAACTCGTCCTCTTCTTCGTTCCCTCTCATCTTTCTATGTTTCTCACTTCTCCGTCTCAGCCCTCGCCGCTGCTTGTTGCGGATACAAACGAGGCGTTGACTTTAAAATAATGAAAATTTATGGGGAAAACCCCTCCCTCACCTCTTGTTCACTGGTCTTTGGCTTCTCGTCTCTCCCGCCCGATAGCAGAGTTAAAGGTCGAGAGCGCATCAGCCAACATCGCAAGCGGCGTGTTCACGACCTCCTCGTACAACCCTGTCTTTCACCTTTGCCGGAGAGGTAGGAGCTACTAAGGAGACAAGGGCTTCGTACGTACCCAATTTGTAGAGCTTTCAGAAGCTTTGCCACGGTGTCCTTCTACCCTGTGCTCGTGCACACACTCCCGCTACAACGGAGGTGGCAAAGCGCACGCATACCTCGTTCAGTACAGTGACAATTACCGAGGGGCGTCGTTTCTCGCCGTAGACGTCGTCGACAACCTGGCTTGCAGAGGCTCGGACGACTTATCCACGACATTTACCGTTCGCACCGTCGTAGTTGGCCGATCGCCCTCGAAATTAACTTTCTTCGACTCGCCTCTAAACGATTTTTATTTTCGTTTGATTTACACTGCACGAGTAGGGAAAGCTGAGAAAACGAGTTCTGAGATCCTGTGATTTATTTCAATCCAATTTAATATTTTTTTTATTTATTAATTTTTAGGAATCGATTGAACATTTGCGATTTTTTACATCGCCAATCGATGTAAAAAATCGATTGTCGATTTTAGATAACAGCAATGTAAACGACTCCCCGGGTAAGATCAATTATGCTGTCCGAAGCTTAAGAGGAGGCGATACCGTGCCATCTTTTTAACCCTTGATTATCGATAGCGAAAGAGGCGAGAAGAAAAATCTTCACCCGCGCTCGTAAGCGGATGTCTATCGGATTTTTCTAAACACCGGTGAATTTAATTATCTTGAAAAAATACAAAAAAAATAAATAAATAAATGAAAATAAAATCAGCGATTTTTGCAATCGAAACTTCGAAACCGAGGTCTGAGCGACTTTCACTTCTCGTCAATTTTTGTTTGTAGCTCCAATCAAGAGTCGTACAAATACCATGCATTTTTATTGTTGGCTCCATACGGGTGTTTTTTTTTTCCCACGAATAAAACGTTGGATGTATGAACACGGTACCTTGAAAAAAGCTGAGTTATTCAATACCAAGCAAGCGAGATGTGTCATCAATATTAATGCCTTTTTTTGTTGTTTTTATGCACTTTTATTTAAATTTGCGCGCATGCACTTTCTCTCTGCCTTCACGACTGTATGTCACGTCCGCGTGACTTATTGTCATGGCAAATAAAAAATGAATCGAGCAGATGAAGTAATACGAGAATATCGAGCTTCGTCTCCGGGCTGGATAGGCGGGAAAAATGAAAACAGGTCTCAAAATTCTATCGTGAGTTCGAAAGAAAAAAAGGTGTAAATCTACAAATTGTTTACGAATTTTTTTATTCTCCATCACAGCCAATAAAGACATTATCTCTAATATAGCATGTCTTTAATTTCGACTTCCCGAGGAAATTCTAAAAAACACGACTGTTAGGAAATAATTGCATAAAAATTTTACGTACGGAGGCTTGTTTAACGAGGACCTACGACTTGCCAAGACACAAACTCCGGGTGATTCCAATAACCGATTATTGTGCTAACAAAAACTCTGTAAAAATCAACAGTCGTATTGACGTGTTGTTTTTTTGGAAATGCAGTATAAAAAAATTATGACGAAAAATCGAATCGATATTGTGATCAAGAGAAGCGTTAAAAAATGGATTTCGGTTTATGAAAAAGCACGAGTTTTCTGTCCCAACGGGAAAATAATCGAGTCTATAATTTATACCTATAGCGACAACTGTACCGAGTAAAAACAGTCGCTCCGTCTGCGCGGCAGTTCGAGCCTGATAAGGGACAAAAATAAAACGGAGAGTGAGGTACGAAAGTTGGATATCAATGCCGTTGATTACAATGCCGCACCGTCTCGTCGGTTCATTCGATATGGGGCGCGTTGGGAAAAAGAGGGAGGCGTCGAGATTCGAGGAGAAATGACGGAACAGTACGAGGGCTCGGCGGGGTGGGTTTTTGAGGTACGACTTTCAGTCGGCGAAGGGCCCTCTCTGTAAATTTTCCTAAAGCGTCCGGAGTGTCCTAATGCGCGTTTATTACGTGAGCCAGCCGGAAACTCCAATTTACATACTCGAGCTCGAGGGTGGGAAAGGTAGCCGGGTTTCAACTGCGTAGACGATGAGAGAGGATACGATTTGCAAGGCAAAGAAAAAATATATAAAGAGGGATACGCGGAGGTAGGAAGGACGGAGATATATATATATATATATATATATATATATGTATATATGTAAAAAGGGGGAATGACAGCTCAGTGAGCTCGACGGCACACGGCAAAGGAGTGGGAGGTTCTGAGTGGGCGAGAAACGAAAGCAAATTGCGTTATTGCCATGGCGGTGGTAATTTCGCGCAGCGACTTCAAGGTCGACGAGCGGGAGATAGAGGAAGAAGAGAGAGCTCGAATAAAATGAACCGAGTGAGACAGTGAGTCGAGGATACGAATAGAGAATTGTAGAGAAAATTAAATTTAATACTATTTGAGTCAAAATTCATTATCCCCAAAGACTGGCATACGGTTGGTGTAAAAAATGATGAAAAAAAAATGAAATGAAAAAATTTGAATAGTAAAAAACGGCAATGCATGAAAAGCGCGCACGATTGGGAAGACAATGTTCCGTCGCATATGGAGCGAGTTTCCGGATAATTATTACGTATATTCGAAGTGATAGAATTTAGCTGTCGTTAAAGTTACTTTATACATGGCAAATTTTTTTTTTCTTTTGTCTGACATTCCTCGGTTTTTCCCGACCGCCTTTCACCGTGTGAAAGCAACGCTCTAATGGAGTGGTAAAAATTCAGGTGTTTTAAAATGAATCCAGCGGTGTAATATCTTATCGTCAATTATTATCGATGATTTTAACGAATTAGATAAGATTAAACGTCCTATTTGAAAACTCGAATGTCTGAGGCACCCGACTGAATCGAAGCTGAGATTGCCGGTCCCGGAAAGAAATCCCACCCACCAATGATGTTTCAGCGGGCGACCGGTTCCCCGCTGGGCATGTGCCACGGTACATTAATTTCGGGCCTTTGATAGCGATATTTCATTTCGAAATACTACAGAGGAACCGGTGGCGTATAATAACACGGAATCTAGACCCTTGTTATTAATAACTAATGGCTGTCTCGCTTCGCTCTCCAGCTTCCACCTCTAATTCGATTCTCTCATTCTTAAATCTTCTTATTGGGGCTCAAAATTTTTTTCTCTTCTTTTCTTCGCGTTCCCACTCCGGTGAGAACCATTCGAATAACCGGCAAGACCAAAGTTCATTTTACACACGTGCGGTCGTTAATATTTTAAAAGTCCCGTGATTTATTGTCTCATCCTGGAAGTTTGTCATTTTCCGTCACAAAATCGCCATTATTCTCATTCGCAGAACTTTTCTCGCACGCGTTGCGAAAAAGTGCCTTCAGGCACTGAAGTCATGGGAAACAAAAGACAAATCTATGCGTACGTTGAAAAAATATTACTTTTTTTCGGACAATTATTTACCGGACAATTAATCGTACCAAAGTTGACTTCACATCCTGCGAAAATGAGGGATTGCATAACATTGCCTAAAGCAGCTTCTTTTTCCGATGTCGTTCGTTCGGAATGAGAGAGCGAAGAGATTTGATAATCGAACAAAATTGTTCTAAACGAAAGTATGCTTCGCGTTTATATCGTATCGAAGAGTCTCCACAGTGTGGGAAGAAGATTCTCGAGGCCGAGCGCCTCGAGGCGGAAAGAGCCCCACTCAAGTCTATAAATCTCAGGACGGGATAATTAAACGTCGGATACCACCCTGTTAGCAACACCGGTGGGGCCACGCTATGACGAGGTGGGGAGAAGCTCGCGCGTTCGCAACTACCGGGTGGAGAGCAGCGGAAACAGTCAGGCGACCCGCAGAGTTGGGGTGGACTTGGCGCGCGTTCGCCGCGGCTGGCAATTATGAATCATCAATTAATAAGCGCAAACCGGTGCGCGCGTTGCGCTAACCTGGTCCGCTCTGCGAGCTCGACGTCTCGTTGGAAACGAGCGACCTATCCGCAGGTGGAGAGTTATCTCGTAAAAATTATCATTATTAAGGTAACCGATGAACACTTTTAGTGGCAAGACTGCACCGTATTAAAAAAATTTTCAACGTGTAGTATATCAATTTACGTTGAAAATTTAGAGGATTGATTGTGAGTCAAAGATTATATTTTTCTCTATTCATTCGTTCGCACATTTTCGTGTTGCAGCTGTAGAACCAAATTTCCTTTTTTATATTTTGTAAATATAAATTTTTTTTTTTTTTCTAATATAAAAATTTTATATAAAGAAGCAGAAAGTTCATCCGGATTGCTGAAAACCGTATTTTCCTGTAAAAAAAAAATAGGTGAAGCTGAAAACCGCGCAAGGGATCCGCAAAAGCGCCGAGGGCGAAGTTTCGCGCACGCGACTTGACATTCTTTCGGTACTCCGGTTGGGGCTTTAAGAAGCAACAGAAAAAAAAGAAGAATCAGCGGAAGAAAGAGAATCTCTCCGGCTGTCTTCCGTTCCGAGGAGAAGGGCTGTACTCTCAAACGAATTGGAACCGGCGAGATAAGAGGAACCACGGCATCGTCTTAGTCAGAAAACTCAAACGCGTACGGCACGGAGTGGAAGCAACCACTCGGGAAGCTGGCGGGCGGGTGGACGTCGTCTCTTTCGGAATCCGTGCGACGCTCTCTACGAGCTTGGGAATGCGTAGGATATCCTTAGAAAAAGTTCAAAGCGATGCCACGAAACTCTCTACTACCGACGATTGAAATTGTTTCGCTGGGACCACCGAGTATCGAGCATGAAGAGACGAGGAAACGGCAAGCTAACTCGTAGTTTTCGTCTTTCGTCGAGATCTTATCGTCCCCTCTACGTAAACCGCGACCCGTCGATTTCCGAATCCCTCCTACGTATACGTAGACTCTCACTCTCTCAGGATGCTCGTGACCAATCTTCGGATTGTTTTCCGAATACTGGGAAACCAACGGATTACATTCCGGCGCGCAGCCTCGATTGCCCACCGATTCCCTTTGCCTTCTTCTCATATCCTTTTTTTTTTTACTTCTTCCCTTTTGTTCGTCTTCCTTTGCCACGGCTCGGTGTATTGTTTGTCCATGTCTGTCCATGTCTGTGAGACGAGTTCCAAGGACTCTTGTCATGGAATAAAAAATTATTGCGACCGATGTGAAATAAGTGAATGTAAAATTTATTCGAATGTGGGGAATAACAACTCCGGTGGACGTAAAGCATTTGTGGTACCATTCGCCAACTAGACAGCAGTTGGTATCCCATTATCGGAATTTCTTTTTTTGCTTTCTTCTATTATTATTTTTTTACTTGTATCTTCCTAAGCACTCTTTTGATGAATTTCGTAGCACTTTGTTAATTACCTGGGTCGGATCGCGTCGTAGCCGGGAAGGGAAAAAATTTTAATTTTTAAGAAAGTTTCGCGAGAATACGATTATGCTGGTGTTCAGGATCGACCCCTCAAATTCGAAGTCTCTTCTCCGTTCACAGTTCTTCCATAAGAATAAAACTACAACGACACTAATTCGAGAATATTTTTGTAAATTTTATGCCGAGTATGAGGAGAACATTGAGGTAGAAAAAAACGGAAAAAAGGAAAAAAACGATTACACTAAACCGATGGAATTGCTGAAGAAATTGCCTTCGTCCTTGTGGCTGGGCGAAAGATAGGTAAAACGACTTTATCGCTGGCTCGTCTTTTCGCGACAAAGTAAGAGCCATGGGGAACGAACAGTGGGAAATAGGAAGGGGAATGTAATTTGGCTCGATGCTAATAAGATCTCTCGCTCTCGTATTCTCACCATTCTGCACTCATTCCTTCTTCGTATTTTTTTTTACTCTTCCTTTATTTCCGGGACCCTGAATAATGCATAGGATGAATTTGGATGTGATAACGGGAAGCGGGAGGGAACCGCACTTGTGAGAGTGGGCGAATAAGAATCTCGGTGTCTCGACTCGACAAAGCGGCGAACCCGCGTACCGAAGAGCGCGGGACGACCAAGTCTCATCGCCTGTCCTGATGGTCCATTCGCGAATTGTCGGTGTGGAAGGAAACATCATTCGCCACTTAGTTCGGTATTAGATAGAACTATGCGAATTACACGATTCTCCTGAGAATGTTGTATATTTGTACCTCGTATAAAGCGGTGAGGAGAGAGACATTCCGCGAATGGTCTCTCGATTTCTGTTGCATCGCGGTGCTCTTAGAGTAGACTCATCGTTACTTATGGCGAAGGAAAGAGCTGGGCAGAATGGACCTGCCTCGTGTATTTGAGATTAGATGATTACTGATTTTTCGTCGAAAAATTGAATCCCATTTCTCGATGTTTAAGACTATTTTTTCAGCCAAAAAAATTTCGATTTATAATAAAATGTATAAATTCATTTATAAAAAAAAGAATATTTTAACAAAAAAAAATACCAATCTCCATCGCGACCCTGATAAAGTGCACACTGACGTAATCGTTCAGCAGCTTCGACTGAACGTTGTGTCATCAAATTATATGCGAATCAAGATATCGCCATTTTTTTTCTTGTTATCATCGCCTCGATTCGCGCAATCGAGGTTATCGAGTTCACGTCCAGCACACTGATGTGCGTCGGATTGCTCCGGAGGAGGATACCACAATATCGAGTTAGCCTCTCGGCCTCGGGGATAATATTAGCACTCAACATCGAGCTCGTTACGCGGCCAAGCTGAAGCTCAACAAACGTTATAGGGCCGCGAACGCGGACGAGAGTGGATCCTTCGAGAAAATTAAATGAGCCTGGAAACGGTAGCACTCCCGGGAACGTTGCCTAGCCCGGAGATGCTGTGGCAACGACGAAGGATACAGGACATCTCACGTAACCTGATGGAACCACGATACTATCTTCGAGAGCTTGCAGTTGACCGTAGCAACAATAAAATCCGGGGAGTCCTGGACAATTCGTTAAATTTCTATGCATTCTCCGTTAGCCGCCCCGTTCCCACCGAAACCCCCTTCATAATCAATTTCTCGAGCTAATCTCAAGTTACTCCGAAACATATAAAGTTCATGATTCTTAAAAAAGCATTTTGAAAATTTTTAATCTTCAGAACAAAGATTTCGACTCGGCAAAGCAATTCACATCGAAAGCTACAAGAATTCATAGACGACATTTTTTTTTTTAATATAAAGTTAATATTCTGTAAAATTATATTTAACCGAGTCAGTCCCGAGTGAGCGGCAGTTTACTGAAAGCAGTGGTAAATAGAGTAAGAAAATACACTTGGTCGTTGCTTTGTGCCGAATTCGTGAGCTGAATCCAAGAGAAGCATGAGAAACATTATCCGCGTGAAATGAGAGGCAAGCATGGAGATGAGAGAGCAATTTGTAAACAAGTGGCAGAGGTGAAAAAGGGTGACGAAAGATTAAAAAAACAGGTACAGAAGGAGGACGAAATTCAGGAAGGAGCGGAAGCGACGAATGAGAACGTTTCTGAAGGCGTGGTATATAAATCCGTTATATATATATATATATATATATATATATATATATATATATATATATATATATGTACAACGGTGCATATCCATATACAAGCTGTATACATATATATCGAGGTAAGGGTCAGTGAAGCGTGGAGAGGCTGCAGCTGGGTTTCCGGCAAAGAGAGTAGTGAAGAGGAAAAGGAGAAATAGGTGAGGGTAGAAAAAATGGAGATAAAAGAAGTCAAAGTTTCACAGGGTGGGAAGAAGGATCGAAATCAGGCGTGAGGGACGGTTCCCCGAGGACAAAACTTGTCCGTATCGTTGCACGGAGTTTCGGCCAGCGGGAAACCCAAGAAGTCTCTGCCGTAGGGTTGGTATTGCGAGATTCAAAGGTCGCGTGCTCTACACTTCACCGCCACTCCGCCATTGCTGCGCTCGATGTTTTTTCGCAATGAGAAACTATCTGTGAGATACTCCGGCTGATTTACTTATTTTCGCCATCACCGTAACGACGAATCCGTCCACGTCATTGTCTCGCTCGCCGAAGCAATCGAACGTTTTTAATTCATCCTGTCGTTCCTCAAAGTCCGCCTCGTGCGCTCGTACTTGACTTTTACCACTCCTTCAAGTCGTACCGGTACGTTGGAAGACATCGAGCTGGTTTCCTTGTATATCGATTTCACGACAAACAAGTTCCTAACAAGGCGAAGACACGGGTTGGAAAGCCTAGAAATCTTCCGGAGTCAAGAAAGCAGTAGTAGCAAAGTCAAAGCTGAAGAACCTATTGCACCCCGGTAGTAAGGGACGGAACACGAACGAGGCCCTTATTTTTTCTCAAACTGTATAGAGACATTCCCCAAGTTGGTGGTTTGAAGCTGCTATAGCACAATGTGTTTCGCAAAGAGTGTGCTGTGGACTGGTCAGAACTTTGGCGTCATCGATGCCAAGAGCAAACACATCATAGCTTACGGTTTACGGCAGTTATGTTCTCGTAGGAACTGGGACCAAGGCAGGTGTACACTGGCGAGACGGTGAAGTAAAAAGCTACGACAAAAAACCGTACAGAGCCTTACGGAAAAATGGCGAAGAAACGTAGAAACCAAGTGGGCAAGCGGCTCGAAGAGTAGGATACAAGACGGGTGCCTCGCTATCGGACTTTCCCATTCCGTCGTCGGGTTAATGCCCCGTTATAAGTAGTTACGTGAGCTTGACCGAGCCTGACCTCCCCGTGCCACCCTTAGTGTAGCGGGTATTCGACAACGCTAGTCGAAGAGGCACGAAACTCATGCTTCCTCCCTCGGCGTTATTCTTTTTCCGCAACGCGAACCCGAGTTACATACGCCGGCCCAACCCGGAGCTTTTCGCTTGCCTGGTCAATGGATCCACCCAGAGGCCTCGATTCCTTAAGGGCCGCTACCCTCTAAAACACCGGCTTTCACCTTTCGCGCCTCTCGTTTCTGCCGTTTCGCCCTCTCGGTGCTTTCCGGATTTATTCGGCGTCCTGTACGTGTTCCGTTGCTGTACCCGGCGCGAATGTATCCATTTAAGCACACCCTACCGACAACCTACTATTAGTGGCACGAAGAATTAGCAAAGTGTGCGACCGTACTGGCAACAATTTTCGTGTGTGCGTGTGAACGTGAAACTAGGTAAAGCGCTGCTGACCCATGGATGAAGTTTGAAGCAAAGTTTTTTCCGAGCTTATATCCAGATTGTGGATGACTGGATATAAATATTGATGTAGGACTTTTGTCCAATTCTTTAATGATCACAGGTTTATTGTTTCAGGTGTAGGGGAATCAGGGGGATGAAGTATGGAGAAATCGGGGAAACACAAGGAGAAACGTAACTTGATTTTTCAGATTTTACTTTTTTACGACGAGTGTGTGTGAAAGGCCTAAATTGAGAACAAATTATCGGCCAAGCATCGTGAATGACTTTCGGATCAATGTAAGCTGCCACCATCGGGCCGGGCTTATCAACCAAGCCTCGATGGATGACCGGGCTAAGCTCGCATGTCAATGGTCGCACCGTCAGCTTCGAGGTTGGCCCGACCGTCGACCTCATCCTTTCACCCTACATGGGGGTTATCAGGACGAAAAATGTTCAAATCTATCGGATCTCCGAAACATAAATCAGTCAACGGAAAACTTTGTTTCCGATAAACTTAATAGCCGAAAAGTTTGAGACGCCCAACTGTCGTGTTTCAACAAATGAAGTTGCATCGTGGCAAGATCCGCATTTTCCAATGTTGCCCTCCATCCTCACCGAAGACCTTCCCATTCTCCCTCGAGGTTCTTCCTCATCTCACTGAAGCCGGCTCGAAGCTTAAAGGAAGCCCGCCAGGAGATCTGGGTGCAGGAGGAGGATTGCCTGTCGATCGCGCTGCCGCCGCCGCCTGAGCGCCTTCCGAGGACGAGCTAGCAAGAGGGAGCTTTCATTTAAGTTAGAAATTGCTTCTTCCGTAGCGATGATGGGCCGCAAATTGGGCGCGAAAGAGAACGCCAAGAAGCCGTGAGGGAGAGAAGCAGAGAGCGGAGCGTTGAGAAGGCGAGCAGAGTGCAGTGTAGTGGGGAAACCTGCTTTCCTTGGCAAAGTTGCGAAGGTGCTGTTGGCCCTATTGGATATGTCTATGTGTGCTGTCTAGGCGGTCCTCCGAAGCTCGCCGTACGGGTATGCCTGAGACGGAGAACGAAGAAAGGAAGGGAAGAGTGCGATAAAGATATGCCCGTTACGTTACATAGTATACAGCATGTACGTACTCTGCTTATACATACAGGAAGGAGAAACACAGCAGAGGGTAGTTTTCTCCATCTCACTCGAAGCAGAGGGTAGTTACTAGTACTTTTCTCTTTTTGTTTTTTTCCCCCTTTTTTCTGCTCTCTCGACGAGAGCGAAAGAGTGAAGAGAGTTTTCTCTTTCAGCCCCCGGAGAGAGGAAACTATGTACACCTACCAGCGCGATGTTCGGGAAAGCGGGTATTGATTTTTATTTATCTACCTCCTTGGTTCTTATTCACCACTATATAGGTCCAAACCCATACCTATCGCGGGATCTTGGAAACCTCCCGCCAAAGTAACTCTACTGAATAGTGTCGATAATAGAATGGATTCACTGGTTCAAGCCTGGAAAGCCGCGCGTGGATTTTATGAACATGAACTATTTAGCTTCCGGAATCCGAACCCGTTTTTAGTCAATCCGGCTGTCGCGTCAACATAAACATTCCTTGTAGAAAAAGTTACATGGGAATCAAGGGAAAAAAAATGTCGCTATTCGGTACCTCTACCAAAGTCGACATTGTGCTATTGTGGAATTGAAGCGTGGATGAAACGACCCTGACCTTACAGGAAACTATCGCTTTTCAAGTTCCGAAGACCCGTCGGGTGGTGCTCGTTACAATGACAAATTCCATTTGGCTCGTGATGTCAAATCAATACTTCGCACTGTCTTACGAATGAGACGAAACAATCGCGATTGCGGATCCGACGATCCGAAGCAAGAGCGTCGTACAGACTCGGAGTACGAATTGTCGTACCGAGAGGCGGAGATCACTGTAGCAGACGGTACACACAGTGGTATTATTAACGTTCGCGGTACAATGTAACAGAATACCGCTGGCGTTGTGGCACATTGCCACAAAGCGCGATGCTCCCTTCGCGTTTCGAGAGCTTCATTCGAGTATGCTAAGCCGCTTACGAGACCATACACAGTAATATAAATTCATGCGCATGTACCTACAGTAAGGAACTGTGATTCGTGATCGGAAGACATTGCGAAACAGGATTCACGACACGGAGTACCTATTGGTCTGGTATCCGATGCCGAATCCGACGTATGGTTCAGAATCTTACCGCATCGGTCTGTGTTCGAAACAGCCGAAGACGAATGATCAGAAACATCTGCGATATTGCATGCCAAAATGTGTGAACCCGAAGCTGGTACCGGAAAGTAAGGTTGAAACGATAGCTCCGGCAATTGAGAAATTATTGAACGAGAACTTAAAAATGCAGCAAACACGAGAGATTCGTGACCGTCGATATTCTCGCCGTTGGAATCGGAACCGTGACAAACCAGGAACTTTCTTTCTTGCCGAGCGAGAAAGGGGGAATAGAACGATGACGGGAAATTACTTCCGTATCATTGGAGGGCGCCGACAGAAGGAAGAACGATATTTCTGCCAACAGGCCTCACAATACGATGGTGTGCAGATCGGTGTAGGAAAAAGAATTATGCGGTATATATCGGTGGTGAAATTCGTCACGCAGGGACGCGTGACACGGTCGAGGGAGATCCAGGACGAACTGTATGTCGCGTCACCCCTGACCGCGGCCCGTAACCCATGACAATATTAGCTGAGTTAGCGAATGAGATCGTCATCGTCGTGGTGGTCGGCAGGCTCGAAAGCTCCCCGAAACGCACTGTAGAACGGGGGTGTCTGTGATCGAGCATGCGCTTATTAAGCTGGAAAAGGCCCGCCCGGAGCGTCGGACGGAGCAAAAGCGAGACGAAGAACACGTAGGACACGAATGGATTACGTTAGAATAGAAGGGACGTAGGATGGATGTGGCAGAACAGAGGAACGTCGCAGTTACACAGTTCGTCGGTGCGCAACGCGCTAATGCATTCGTCTGATGCCCCCTCTACGTGCCGGATGACGCGATGATGCCCACTGTCATGCTGATCCAGAACAAGGTAATTGCGCGTGGTTACGGGGGTCTGAACTACGGAACTCGAGGGACGATGGGAAACTAACTGGCGAGCATTGTCCTCACCGACGAGACCGTAGAGGCGCTGCCTCGCTTCTGCCTGAGATGCGCGGATACACGTTCGCCCGGAACAACCGGTGTAACCCCGGTAACCCCTGTTACACTTTTCAGTTATCCCTTCTCCTCGGGCCGGCATCCTCAAAGTCGAGACGCAAAAAAAAAAAAAAAAAAATTGTACTCATTGCAAGTTGCTAGTGAGAAAACACAATTTTATAGTTGGTAATTTATGTACAAATAAAAATTGCCAAAATTGCCAAAAAAAAAAAAAAGGAGTTGACACTTCTTTAACAAAATTATTTTTACGAAACTCCGTGTTCAGATTATACGAAATTATTTTTCAGTGTACGCCTGAATAGTTTGGTAGAATCCGGCATCATTTTTTTTCTTCTCGATCGGGAAATCGTTCGATTACAACGTGTGGCGAGAGTAAAATTTGAAGGTCGCTGTTTACCTTCGAAGCCCCGAGTAGTCCAATCTACCCCGTAGTCGAGAGGGGAGGCTGTTTGTTCGGGGAAGAAAGGACCAGGCGACATGATCGATGGCGTCGACCAACGCGAAAGGGCCATCGGAAGGGCACGCCGACGAAGAATCTTGCTCGGAGGGCCGATTCATCGCGGCCGCAGTGTCTTCTCGTGCCGGCTGCGGTGAATATTTATTCCGGAAGTGTGTCTCGGCAAAATAGCGGTCGAGACAATGGACTAGAATAAGAGGAAGTCGACGGAGATCCGAGTGCGGGGTTCTCAAGATCGGGCCTGCGGGATGTGTTTTCCGGTGCGGAAGAAGGGTGACTGGAAGATTTCCGAGAGTCACCGAATGATCCTGCGGAAATCCCTGCGGACGGGTCCTTCTCGATAGTGGGTACAGCGCCGAAACTACGAATATCCTTCGGGCGTGACGAATTATTATCATGACAAGTGCCCGATGAACACAACAAGAAAGTTTCCAACGGAAATCCGCGGTTATTGTGAGAGGAATGACTGGAAATGAATATCCAATGCGAGAGGGTGAATATTTCACCTTAATCCGAATACTCCCTCACCGGATCCGGTAACTTTTCGTTTTTACCACGGATTCAGGGACCATCGAGACACATCGCCGATATCCCGCGAGCGGATAGGTCTCCGATCGAATGTCCCCTTGAAATGGAGTCATAAATCAACGGACGAATTTATGGCTGGAGAGCACGATGGCCGCGTGGGCGCCAGTGAATTATTATCGCTGTAATAAGGAAATTACTACCGTGATCTCTGATCTGGTAAATCGGGGCCAGATATCGAATTACGAATGAGGAAGGATCGGTAGGCGCGGACTGGTGATAAAGGTACCGATGGGTAAATCCCGACCATCGGCGTGTGTTGCGCCATGAGCGATAAGTCGGTTTGGAATGTGTGTTGCCGCGAGTACAAGGCAAAGTGTCATTCAGGTGTTGCAAGCGAAGAGGCAGAGTGCAGGCGAGAGGCGGTGAACGGTCGGTGGTGTACGTATCACGGAGAGGCAAGCCGAAGCCAGGGCAGTTTGGGGCTGCTAGGAGTCGGCAGGGCCCGACCTACGCTACCTTCGAGGCGATACGTCATTCCTGACAAGCCAGTGTGGCCTGGCGTCGACTAAACCCTCCCTTCACCTCCGGTCCCGTATCCCAACCATACGGCTTGTGTGTGGATGTGCGTACACATGCGGAGAGCCGCATAGAATATACGTGTATATTTTACCCGGTATAAGTACATGTATTGCGCACGTATAGATATTGGAGCGAGCGGGGGCTGCGAGAGGAGTGCCTCGCACCCGACCGAGCCGAGCTCGTCCATCATGTTTGAGTAATGCAGAGACACGATTTCGCGTTATTGCGAATGACCGAGCCTGTCGCAGCCCACTCGCTACACACAACACGCGTTCTATAGCACAAGACGGTTATACGCCACCATTGTGCGAAACGGCAACGAGCTTGACCCTGCGGAAACATTTTTTAATGCGTTTTTGATGTTCCTGACGGAGCGCGACTTCACGAAATTCACAGCAGGATCGACTGTTTTTACATCGACACATTGACAACAAGCTGGACGAATACGCTCAGTACTTTATACTTCAATACGCACTTTAAGTACAACAGCGTCGAGCTTGAAATCGCACCAAGCTCAGGAAAGATTGATCAATGAATTTTTCATGTTCTCGATGGCTCATGACTCCATCAATTTCGCAACCGACCCACTTCTCATCCTCAATGACTACTCATTGCTCGGTACTTTGAGTATTTCATACCTCAATGCGTACTTCAAGTTTTGAGGGGATTCGGTTAACTTCGGAGAACAATTTTAGGCGCTGTACTTAGAGTCGGTTCGATAGGATGCTTCAATTATTTGGTCGAGGTTCAGGGAGAGAGAGAGACTCACCGTTATGAACTAGAAGGGTCGAGTCTCGAGCAAGATTGGTCAGCTCGCTATCGGTGAGCGTTTCGTCGGATGCGTTTCCCGATGTCGGCGTATCGCTGAGTCCAGCACCGCTTCCCGGTACGTGGTAAAGGGGATGCTGTTGTTGCTGGTGGTATCCTCGTTGCTTGCTGTGCTGACTCGAATTGTAGTGATTGTGCTGGGACTGAGCGGTTTGGTGATTATTTTGGGGATAGCCGACGCCGCGGCCACCGCGCTGTACACCCAATGAATTATCCTCGCCCTCGCTGCCGCTCAGGCTGTAGGCCGGGTAAAGCCGTCCCTTCCCTGCGGAACGTAAAACAAAGGGCGCAATCAGGAACCCAGCTCGATAAACCTCATTCACTCTCAGAATCCCAACCCGCTGTAACTGTACAATTTAAATACACCCGAACATCGTGGACAAACAATTTCATCGGAAAATATATAAATTCAAAGAGGAACAATGAACAACAATTTACTGTTACGGTTAACAAGTTTTCGAAAATTCCAATGACGAAAAGTTGTGTTTCGTTATTGTGGCTTCGACCTCTTATTGAAAAGTCTATCAATAGATTTCCAGTGGTTCAGCCGAGTGGATTTTTTTTTTCTCGCGAGTAAAGAAAAATTAATTTACAAATAAGTCGTGTGTTGTTTTTACTCAAAATTGTGAGCTGACTGAAGATGGAATATGAATATTAATCATCGATGCATTAAATGAAAGCAGATTTTTCAGAAATTGTATATCGACTTTCATAAAGGCTGCGAACTTCCTGTGGTATAGAAAAATGAAGGGAAAAAAAAATCCAAGTCGAAGGGATCGGATTGCCATCGAAGATCAAATACGAATTGCAATAATCAGGATATCAAAAGACGAGGATACGTACAGCATGGCGGCGGAGGGGGCCGTAATATGCTGCTGACTGAAAACGCTAACGATGCTTGGGAGGAGGTCTTTGGCTGTCTACTGGTCGATTATCGGCATCGCAACGACCATCTAGAGAGTCCCACCCGGAGCCCCCTTTACCCTGTCGACGTCGACGTTCAATCTCGCTCGAGCGTCTTAGTCAAAGGATTCTTGAGATCCTTGTACTCGTCCCAAAGTTTACTCGTTACGTTAACCCACCGCGTTGATATAAAGTGGTTGAAGAAATGGCGGGCAGGGTACGAGGTGGGGGAGAGGGGTGAACAGAACGAAGACAAAAGGTAGACAGATCAAGCGAGAAAGAGGGTCGAAGAGAAGTTCCCGACGAACGCTACCGTCGCGTAGACAACCAAGCGAGAATGGGTTGAGGCCAGCGACGCGGGTTATATGAGATGATTTCACCCTTCCGAGTTTCGATCGGACATTAATTATTCGTTTTAAAGAGCGCCTGACAAAGTTACCGAGAGCGTTACACAATGCTCGATAATCCTGTTACGCTAATGGGCAGGACGAAAGCTGCACACACTATGATATACTGGAGAAGATTGGAGTGGGGAAAAAAAAGATCACGCGGGGCTAAACGGTCTGGTTTCGAGATGCAATCAATTTTTTGATTGGCGTACGAGTTTACGCTTTTTTGTTGATAAGAAGTCAATGTCGAAAAAAAAAAAAAAATGATTTGCCCAGCTAACTCGACGAATTTTCGTACGAACAGATTTGGCGAGGTAAAATTGGAATAAAGAGTGAGAAGGAAACTGCAGATCGTGAGATGGCCCACACGGAAGGTCGAAGTATCCAAGAGAAAAGCTTTGACTCTCTTCTGCTTTTGGAGCCCTCACTGGATCCACAGGAAGTCTCGCGTTCGGGATGTTTGCCCAAGTGCGAGTCGTCGGGATTGTTTTGCCACCCCGGGACTAGCGTCGTCTCCGTTACCCGACGTTTCTTTGCTTCCCTATGACGAAACTCCTCGAGAGAGAGCGAGAGAGCCTTAATGCCTAGCACGTACACCTCCCCTGTACGGGATATAGTAAATCTATACCACCCCGCATACGCGCACAGCCTGCTTTTACCGCGTCGTCTTGGGTTTCAATGGCTCCGTCCCAAAGCGAAAGTGCCTGCTCTCGATATCCTACACCCTGTGTTCTACCTCTACTCTCAAATATATGTTTGGATACTCAGTGTACCAAAATATATATTCCTATAATATAAAAGTGTCTCGCCGCCGAGCACAAGAATTAAGGAGATTAGAACAGCTTCCTCAAAATCAGACCTGGATAAACCAAAGTTTTACACTGAGACACTAAAAAAAGTTTTCGCACACTTTATCGAGTGTCGATTATTTTGCCCGAATAATAATATAAGGAAGTGAGAACCCATCGACACGATGAGAAATTCAATTTTTCGCAAATTTTCGTTAATCTTCGGTTTCAAGGATGACTTCGCTCCTTTTAATAAAATTAAATTTGCCGCTCGCCATTATCTTCGTTGTTAAAAAAAAAAAGCAAGATTCAAACTCAGAAACGTGAAAGAAATTCGCGGGGTCGATGTCTACCCCAGTCATGAGTTAGAAGGTGGAAGAAATAAGACAGGTGTAAAAACTTTGAGAGAGTCGCCTTCGCAGAATGCTGTAAAATTTCATCCTTCTCTCACATTGTAAGGTCACGCAAAAATGGATGCTGAGTACGCTCTTCTGCGATCTCGAAATTTTACAGTCAATTGTCGATGCGAGAATTTGTTTTTGAGACCTCGCTGATAATAATCGAGGGACGTTCCCGTTGAGCATTTAAAATTCTCCATAGAATTGTCAATTTAAAAAATCTGTGCTTCGTTATACAAGCAATCACTTCGTATAGTGAAGATGCTCCTCCTTCAAGGATAAAATATTTCAAGTCCCCTTGGAGAGGCGAGGCAAGTCGTGGATAGAAGAGACAGCGAGGATGGAGAGGGAAAAGGTGGCCCTGATTATTTTAAGCCCCCTGGGGCTCCTCTCAAGACTTTGATTATTTTAAGTCTTTGGAAACTCCTCGTGCTAGCGCGCTAGCCAATGGAACCTCTCGCATATATAAAAATGTATATGTATACGGTTAATTCTATATTCCCACGGATATTGAGAGTAAATTTCGATAAAATTGGCGCACCATCGAAATAAATAAATATTTTAAGGCGTGAACTTGAAAAATCTTTTGTATTATGTAGTAATACAAATGACGGAGGTATTTGATTGGATTCAAGATCGAAGTAAAAACCGTAAACTTTGCCCCGTTCTCCCCTTATATAGATTTTAATCTCTATCGATTTCAAGGAAGTGTTTGTTGTCCATTCCGGAAGAAATATGTGTTTTTTTTTTGCACTCGACAAACGGAGTTTCCCCGAATGGTTGCAATAAAGTATTTTCTTTCGCACATCTGTCGCAAATTCAATGGAATTGCTGGTTCCCAATGAAGCCAATCGGGTTGGTCATCAAGTTCGCACAGGTGGTGAGCATTCTTGATTCATCTTTGCACGAGACGCCGCGTTGTTTCTCCCACGGGACGTCGAACCGGTGTGCGAAGCCGACTGACGAACGTCGTTAATGACTCGCGGCACTCGTATTGTTGGCCTCGCTATATAAGCGAGGGGCAAGGACGAACCTCGGGAATGCAGTGGTCTCGTACCGAGAAGAGTACAGATGTTCATCGAGGTGACGAGATACTCGTTGCGAACCATCGAGAACCGGTTTCGCCGCTCTTGATTCGTCTCGAGCACTGTCGTTTTCACGCACCGAGCCGACACGCTGCTGCGGTTGCCTTGGAACGCGCCAGCGATGCTCGATTCACGGCAAATCAATCGACGAGCGAAGCCTGCTCTTCCAGGGATTCATCGATGCCACGGTAGCAATAAAATGATGAGAAAAAACGACGAACAATTAACAACTATAAGTTCCATCGATAGCAAAGATCAAACATTTTCTCGGATAGTCCGAACAATTATTGCGAATTTTTTATGCTCTCATTCCGTATGCCAGGTAAGAAAGAATTGTAAAAAAAAATTATCAACGGTCCGTGGTTTAGAATTATATTTAGCATATTCCAGGATTTTTATTTTAGTAAACATTTTCGCAATTTTTTCTTACAAGTGTTTTCAATCCCAAAGCTCAATAAATTTTTGAAGTTATGCGTCACAGCAACATCTCGTGTATGACTTCCCTGCACGAATCTCGAACTGATTTATTCATATTTTCTGGCACTTACCCTTAAATATAAAAAATAAAAATAAGGACAAAATTGTCAAACAATGTCTTCGTTAATTTTCTTAAGTAGTTTCATTGCACACGATCTTTTCCGCAACCACCTTCGAGAAGATTCGGAATCAAAATTAAAGCTTCTCCCCCCCTATTGTATCGACAATTCCCCGCTCGATTACCGCAACCGCCTATTAACCGGTCGGTCTGCCTTGTCAGTTATTTTAGTTCATCGATCGACCCAGCAGCGGACATCCACAAACACACGACAAGCGGCATCGATGTCGGCGAAATCTAACGAAGCGAGCCATTCGGCTGATGATGTGTTTCCCGGACGATCGAACGATCGATCGATCGATTTGATTTTCTCGATAAACATGCCACAATCGCTTCCTCCGCTTCTCGTGTCTGGTGTGCGCGCGGACAAGGGGTGTTTCCGTTCCCTCGGGGGAAGAGAACAGTGTTGCGCATCGGACTATCGTCGAGAGACACACACAACGTACAGGGTTATTGCAGAGAAATCTGACAAAAGGCAAGAGCGCCCTGGCAACAGGATGATAGTTGGGCGATGAAAGAGGGACATAGCGTAGTTCGACGACATAGCTGGTTGGCTTTCCCTCGCACAGAGGATCCATTATAATTAGGTTTGATCGTGCATACCGTTAATGGACACGGTATATCGACCTGGCTGCGCTGTAAACTCGGGCTCCTAGTTAACCGAATTATTTCCCCCGTACCGCGTTGGTGTCCCTCCGTTTCTCACCCTCTTGCTCAGATTGAGCATCGCCCTAGCCGCGGTGTCTACACACAACGCGTATACATCTAGATAGGTGTTCAATGAAGTTTCCCTCCTATCGCCTCACCAAATTCCCGACGCGATTCTTCTGGCCCTCCGATCACGCATTCCCTCTTCGGGTAACCCTTGTGTTTGCCCCACTCGCTGCCTGTGCTCCGAAACTCGCCCTCAGGTTAAACAACGTCGGGCCGGAGCAAGGGTGGCTTTAACGCTCAGCTGGCTTAGTGATTTTCTAATTGGCTTAGCCACAGCCAATTTTCTCTTCCGCGAGGATCGTGAGAGAGAAAATTATAGAAGAGTGTCTTCGTCCGGATGAGACCAGGAGAAGATGGAACGAATGAGAGTAAAGAGTCTACTTGAAAATAAAAAATAAAAAAAGGAAGGAGGCAAAACCACCAGATCTGTCCGACGGACAGAATTGGCGAGCAAGTTTTGTGCGGTGAAGAGACGAGTGTACCGAGGGTAGAACGCAAACTCCAGGCGAAGGTTCGAAGCTCGTTCGCAGCGAGAGAATATGAGATATAGAAGAACCGGAGTTGGAGCACGGACCGTGAAATGCAACGGGAGTAAAACTCGGTGAGTTTGCGCGGCTTGTTCCGTCCGGCGCGCAACCCCGTCGCTCCCGGTCGTTCGTTATGCTCTCGGGACAAACTTTTCCGTGGCCGCGAGTGCGCGTGGAAATCGTTGGAACAACAGGGACCGACTATAGGTATGGCAGATTTGGTCGTGTGGCGTCCGGCACGAGAAAAAGAGGGAGGGGGCGGGGGGCGCAAAGAGTTGTGGTATTAGTAGATGGAGAAGTACGTAGGAAAAATCCGAAACGAGACTACGCGCAGAGTTCACCGACTGGAGCACGGGGGCTTCCTGATTTTCTCTCTGATTGCGGTTCGACGAGGAGTCAACGAATATGAAACGCCGTGAATTATTTCGCGAGACCACTCGATAAATAATTGGAGAGTCGCGGTGTTTATCTTTTTTCCCAAGAATAATTGAAGGCGCTCGTCCACAGAATGATGCAAACTGAAACGTCATACGTGGTCAGGCTGGCCTCGATGCATTAAATTTTCATGGCGATGGAGATAAGTGTGCGAAAAGCCGAATTGTCTTCCGGTCAAACCTTGGGTTATCACGAAGCATGAAAGCCAGATGAAGGAAAATATGACTTTTGTGAACATGACTGTGAAACACATTCTCTATTTTCGCAGCATTGAACGACAACGGAGCTCCACTTATTCGAAATACAAAGTTGAAACTCCGATCTTTCTCTCTTGCATCCCTTTACCTCCCGATAGGAAGTAAACAACGCCTTTGTTTTCTTACAACGAGATCCTGTTTCTCCAGCTCGAAAAGACTCTCACGGATCCGTACCTAAGGTACCGTGTGTGTCTCGTGCCTCGGGGTTATCGTGTTACGATGAGGGAGTATTATGAAGCTATGCGCCATCGACCGTCATCCTGGCATCAGCATAGTAGCAAAATATTCAAATGGTCGTGCATGTGTTCACATATTCCAGTGAATATTCCGTAGGAACTATGGCGAGGACCGTTCGCGAGACCAGAATATTTTCTTCCTTCCACAGCTCTCTCCATGATCCAGGTCGGATGACACCCCTATGCGAATAAAGATCGTGTCGTATGGCTTGAGGCTGCCTAAAAAGTACCAGCCTTCCATGCCCCCATGTACACGAGTGTGTACAATGGCGATTACGGTACCCACTCCTTACGACGACGTACCTCGGCCACGGAACGATCCCAATTCCATCAACAACAAGTTATCACATAGTATCCTGGATGGTTCCGTTATCCCGAGCAACCCCACATGTCTTGACCAGATAGCCGTCTTCGCCAGAGAATCGTCAGGTTCCGCGTATCTGCGCGGTTAAGGGTGATCCAGCTTGATCCGAATTTGGTAACATTCATATGTCGTTTAGCCTCCGGTCCACCTTGTCCCCATTCCCGAAAATGAGATGGCACCTCCTTCAGCCACCACTTACGTCTCGGAAACTTCCGGCTCGGTGGCTGGTTAGAGTTTGGTAAGGTCCACATTTTTGGTTGTTTAGGTCAGCTCATGTCAGCCAGATACGAAACGAGCCTATTTTGGGTGACTTTAGTGCGTGCCCGGTTTATCATTGCAGTTTGCGGACGGTCATTGTACACAAGGAGGATTAGGATAAAGTAGAGCGTATACAATACGGTTATGTGGCCAATCGCATCCACCAGCGACAACGACCTTCTAATTTGTCGTTGAATGTTTGCCTCAGCTCATTTCCATTGGTAGGTACGAAATGAGCGTATTTTGGGCGACTTTCCTGCGTGTCCTGTTTGTCATTATCGTTTCCGAGTGGTCATTGTGGTCTGGTTTTCGGAGTGGTGGTGTCCAAATTTTTCGATGAACGTTTGGATGAGCTCATGTCCAATCGGTAGATACCGAACGAACATGTTTTGGCCCACTTTCTATCATGTCCTGTTTGTCATAGCCGTTTGCTGATGGTCATTGTCACCTGGAGGATTATGATGGAATAGAGCAGCATAAGGTACCTTCGTGTGGGTATCTGTTTATTGGCATAAACGACAATGGGCCGTAATGTTATACTAGCTTGATCCACGGTATATTACCTTTCCAAACGCGTCGGACCTACACGCGTCCTGGTCTACGAGGTCTAATCCGAGAGGTTATGGAAGCCCGTGAATTGCGTGGACGGTCCGCGACTTTTATCGCCTCGTATCGTATGGACAAGTACCACTTCGCTACGTGCACGACTGGCCGGGATCGCCCCGTTGGACGTAACCCTCGACGGGTCAGTACGATCGTGCTCTCGCGAGTCCAACCCACTATCGCTATTTCGCTATGGCATTCTGAGTATACAATCGTCACAGCGCGTAACCCCAGTCCTAGAGACTGACGATGTAACACAACCCTGACGCTGCTCCGGTCACGTGTGGACTCTCGACATTGTGCACGGAGATTATATAAGCGCCCTATAAAATAACTGGTCCGCTATAGCAGTGCCATGGATTCCTATACGTATGAGCGCCCCTCTCAAAATCACTGGAATAAAATAGAATGAGTACCCTGGATAAATTGACTACCGTACGCACGAAGAGAATCACGCATAGATGGGGTGAATTTTTTTTTTTTTTTCACTCAGGACATAAAGACAAAAAAGCGTTCTCCACCTAATCTCAAGTCCTTCCGTTTTTTCTGAAGGACTTTAGTGCAACATCATTGCTAAATGTGATGATACGATCTCTTAACCAACATCGACGTCAACGCATTAACATATCTTTATCCGTCTGACTAAAATCCCAGGTCGATGAACAAAAAATTGTTAATGCTCCACCGCACTGTTCAAGTGATACTCCAATGAGATAGGGGAGAGCGAGTTCGAGGGTAAAAGTGCAAGTCTAGTCACGGAATCGTTGAGAGAATCGAAAGGGCGATTAAAGAGAATGAGTTGGAAAATGGCGGTGAGGAGGCCAAGGGGTTAACTTTCCGTGACGCAGTCGCGTTCAAACGAGACAGGCGAACGGCTTCAGCGAGCAGAGACCCACCGCCACTGTACGGTACGTTGGCGAATGTTGTCCCAGGACTAGCATCGGCCTCTTGCCGCTCCGTGCGGCTAACCCCCGCGAGCACTATCGATCCTCTAGTCTCGCGACCCCAGCGAATGCAACCGCACAACGCTGCTGCTCCTGCTGCTATTTGTTGCTGGTGCAACCACCCTGCTGCAGCGCGCTGCCGCTCAGCACGTACAGAATCTCACCGGGTCGGGAAACGAAAGAGGACGACTTCACTGCACTGCTACGAAAGTCTCACGGATCAGAACATTTTTTTGTCGACTTTAATGATCGAAAGTAAATTGCCTTTGGCATGTACAGAGAAACGTGTC
Organism: Listrodromus nycthemerus; assembly: GCA_963978505.1. NCBI lineage: Eukaryota > Metazoa > Arthropoda > Insecta > Hymenoptera > Ichneumonidae > Listrodromus > Listrodromus nycthemerus. The sequence goes on from OZ021679.1 coordinate 2,083,061, forward strand.
TCATCTACGTCTAGCCACGTCTATGTGTAGATAGCAAGTTCATGTTCCGGCTCGTCAAAGCCAAAAGCAGCCGTTCAGACTTATTCGGATCTGTTCTCAGTCAATGTATCGTGAGACTTGATTTGGGCAATTGTCCTTGGCGCTTTGCATAGAAAATCTTCCCGTTTAACGAGCTTTATTTGCAGCTACTGTGTGCGGATTTGAGACTTATCCACGTGCGAAGTCACAGGCATGTGATCTCGATTTTGTGGCCATTACCTTTCGTCGGCGGAGCCTGACGGCGGGAGGTTCGTTAAAGGTCTGAAGAGTCGGCGAACCACGAGCCTTCTACCCTGGGACACCGTCCTCCCCCCCGCGAGCATGGGACAATTCCGCTGCCCCAGGAGGATTCTCGACCCGCACCGTTTCCTCGCCGTTCTCCGTGCTCGTTCATCCGTCATTGATCTTTCCGAAACCAGTTGTGTCGTCGACGTCTTTGCCATTGCGTATCGCTTTTTTCTTCTGTCTCATAGAACACCTCTACAGAAAAGCCTAGGCATGATTGCTGATGACTGAGCGAAAAACCCGCGGGAATCGCGATCGAGCGAACAGCTTTTTTTTGCTGGAACAGTTACCGGTTTCTGTCAATGTTGGTCGACGCGACGATACAATAGAAGCCGCGGAATTTCTACACTTCTCGGTTAATATCCGGCGATCGAGCTCGAGACAAAAAAGACAAATGACGTAGGGAGAAAAAATCGAGGAATAAAATAACGGCCGAGGAGTTTCGCCGTCGGCATCTTTAACTTAACGCGTACGCGTACGCACGCACGTCAAGAAATGCGAGAGCAGGTGCACGAATCAATGGCGGAGGCCCGAAGGCGCCCGTCCCGAGCCAATTATGTTTCACGACTTATGTGTCTTCGCCTGGCGAAAAACGTGTTGTACGCACGCGGATCTCTTGCCTCGATGCAGCGCGTACGCACTCGAGATCCTTTGTGACGCAGAAGTACTCCTTCGGCGTGGAGGCTTCTCGGTATATTTGCTTCGCGGTATCTCGCTGCCCATACGTTCTCGTTACAAAGTAGGAGAATGGAAACGATTGCTATAGAATATACCGAAGTATCCGGTAGAACGGGTTTTCCATTTTATTTTAATTTTTTTTCTTGTAATGGAGTTCATTCATTTTAAGCTCGAGCCATTCCGCTGGAAAATATGATAATTTTCACTGACGCTGATACATTTGTTTATGTGTACACTTATGAAGGAATTCCAACGGCGGAACAAAATCGTGATCCACGTGTTCGAAATTTCGCCAAACCGCTTCGTAAAAAAATGATCGCGCGAGTTGGGTAAAAATTAACCACTGTGAAAGGTTCAACAATCGCTAGTGTGCCATGTTGCCTTGTCAACATTTATCACAAGACTCGATTGAGGAGAAAAAAAAAAGTATGAAAAGATGACAGAAAAATGGAATTTACGTTCATATTCGACGAGCGGCGTGACAAAAAGACTATTTCGGTTTTCTTCATCCAGGTGTGTCGCGGGTGGTATGGGGCGGGGTTGTACATAGCTTGCACGACGATTATGAGAAATTATGGGGTTACCGGTTGATGGGAAAGGGGAATGAGGGGGTGGGTGGTAGCTCAAGCTGTCCGGGGTGTATATAGTGTAGCGTGTCGACTTGGTAGCGCGAGGCGCGTGCTTCGAATATCGATCTAGAAAAGTCGCCGTCGCTGGGTTTAGGTATTTCGCTCGGGTGAGTATGCGGGTAGACGCGAAACTACCGAGTTACAACAAGGACTGCGAGTATGAGTGAACAGTACGACAAAGGATAGCGGACTTTTCAACGCGAGTTGTTCGTTAGTTGAACGGTGAATGAAGCTGGTCGCTTGGAATAACTAGATTCAGAGCGACCTCGTCGATTATAGCCCAAAGAACGAGGGAAGTTCGTTTCAAACCCTCCCATCGTCGAGGTACGGTGGCACGATGAATCCGGGCAACTTCCGTTCGAGACAACGTCTCAATAGTTTCGCTCAAGTTCTGTGGGAGGAAATACATTTTGCATATGCATGAGAACGGTACGCAAAATAAATGATGTAAAAAAAAAAAATGAAAAGAAACTAATTGAATTCATGAGAGGCAAATATACGATGAAAATATTGAAACTTTTAGGAAGAATCGGTATAATCGATATAAGATAATAAATTCATGTGTGTTTGGTTTAAAATTTGTACTGCGAAATTGTAACACAGAGTTTTCTGCTATTTCAGAAACGGTTTTTGTAAAAAAGTTTCCAATACCGTTCATTAATTTTATAATAAAATTTTCTTATAGTGTACTTAATTTTATATATATATACATATATATATATATTCTGAGTCAACCAAACGGTATACAGTGAATAAGCCCAGGGAAAGAGGGAAGTTCCTTTCACCTTCGTCGTCAAAGTGCGATGAATCTCAGGAACTTCCGTTCGAGGCAACTTTACAACTGTTTCGCTCGACAAGCTCAAGTTCTGTGGGCGGAAATATATTTTGCATACGCATGCCAACGGTAGACAAAATAAAACGAATTCAACTTGTTTGGGGCAAATATGTGGTAAAATATGGAATTCCCTGATAGTAATTAACGTGCCTTGTGAAGCCGTAAAAATAGATAATCCAAGATCCGACCTTCGGAAAACCTATAATAAAATTCTAACTTATACTTTGACGTCACGATTTTTAAATATACGTAGATAAAAAAAAATCTAATACGCATCGATTCCGCTCGCGAGATTTTAATTCACTTCGTACGAGGATGCCGGTCGACAATCTTTGAACTTTGGTAAAAATTTCGAAAAAATCATCCGATTGACATCAAACGGTGATTGCTTTCGATTTTCTTCTATGACGGAAAAAATGCAATACAAATGTCAGTATCGTTTTAGAGACTTGAAAAAACCAGGCCAGCTCGCGCTTGATAAAGAGTTCATGAAAGATTGGTCGCAGTTTTGTGTGTTCGCCCAATTTTTATTCCCAGGAATTACTACGTCCCATTGTCGAATCGCCCAACAGTTCAAACAGCTCCGATAACACCGCTCGACGTTCGTGGCCATAGAGAAAATTAAATTTCCTACACACGACTGTTCGCATAGAAATGACGAACGACGAAAGTTCGTTCGGTATTTGAAATTCTCGTTGAACTATGTACAAACTATCCGAGTCGCAACTGGGTTATGAAATTTCGGAATGGATGCGCGATGTGTTTTAGCATTAAGACGCTTAATTGTTACGAAAAGTTAAAAAGTTACAGGGTAGATAAAGTAGCTGAATAATTCGTCGACCTAAACAGATTTAAAATCGTCCATTTATACCGAGCTTTCCTATACCTTGCGATATACAATTGCGTTAAGAACTCGCGAATTCTCCGTGTCTACGAACTCTCTGATAAGGATCCTTGCGCCAGAACTTCAATGTAGAGCACAAAAGGCGCTGAGAAAAAAAAACGCAAGTACTAGCGTTTGCATGCAGAAAAATATTAAATGAGCGCAGCACTTGGCCTTACAGCCAGTTATTTTCACGGTACGAACGCTTTGTCGAGCTTACTCTAACGAGTAATAATTGAAGACTTATCGATTGGACGGTGCCGTAAGGTGGAAATACGCTGACGCGCACATCACGAGTGTAGTTTACTTTGCAGTAGATTTTTTTTTTCTCTATCTCGTTGACTCTTCGATAATATCGAATTTGTATGTATTCCAATAACAGCTGGAGGTTTTTGCAAGCATCGTTAGCAGTTTATTAGCTCGCGCGGTTCATCGTTTTATTGATTATTCCGAAGTTTACGATACCGGCAAGCACACGGCTGTGTATAAAATCCATTAATTAATATTTGTAAGCCGCGGATGGAAAAAAGCCGTAGAATTAAATACGAATTTATAACAATCCTACGGGAAAAAAATCCGTACGATTATTTTGCGATAATTCGAGATAACATTTTTTTTCAATCATAAAAAGCGATGTAAAATAATAACAGGGAGAATGTTTGCTATAAAATTTTTTTCATCAAGCGACGAAGACGTTTTCAAAACTTTTCAACGATGTAGATTAATTAAACATTAACGTACTATCCAGTAAAATAAAAATACTATGGATTAAAATTGACAACCTTTTTGCTTGATTTTTACCTTTTATGTTAAAAGTAAAATATTGCTGTAAAATCATAACACAAATGCGTTCGCAATTTTAGAATCAATTTGTGTGAAGAATATTCCAATACTATTAATTAATTTATGAGTAACATTTTCATACAGAAAAAATGTTTTTTTTTTCGAATCCCTGTCGATTCGTGGTCAGGAGTTTAATGCAATCGCATGGACAGGCTGGTTGCAAGTACGCGGCACAAATACTCCGCCACTTTGAAAGTCCTGTGCAGTGTTGGTATAGCTGCGGATTGGATTAATAGCTTTGCAACTTGTATGCCACGAGGCAGATCGGGGCAAGACGGAATCACGAGGCAACACTCACAATTTTTGCCCATCTTTCACGTCACATTGAAATTTGTATCGTCCCGAATGCATGACATTGGTCCTTTTTGCCTGTCGCTCACTCCTCGCCAAAGCCTCCAAAAGCGGGGATGTAATATCCGCGATGCATAAGGATACACATGAAAAGCGCAAAAGTACACAAAACCCGAGGAGAACGTCGGCGATCCGCAAGGACGTGTATTCCGCAAAACGATTTTAGCATTAATGCCCATACGTGTGTATTTGAGGTCACCGAAGGGGGGACGAGCACATCGCGAAAGTGGTTTCTTTATCTCTCTGCGCGTTTGCTGCGGACGTATACGAGCCAATAAACCCTGTCCCGCGACTCACTCACCCCGTTGTGATCCTCCTGTTTTTTTTCCCTCTCTATATTAATTTCTATTACGACACTCTTCTGTCTATTTGTATGTTGAAAAAAAGATACTTTTTAAGAGGTTCGTTATTTTTAAAAAAGACCCAAAAAAACTTTCTAGCTTTGAAATTTGCATTTATCAATTGTCCTCGCAGGACCAACGTGATCAATATTTCTCGTGGCTAGGGACACATTCAATAATACAAATAATTCTACTTTGATTTTAATGATCGTAGAGAATTTTTGATAAAAACATTATAAAAATTTAGCACCGAATCGAATTCGTGTGCTACGTCGTAGCTGGCCTAACCACAGTTCACGAGCGTAGAAACCACGCATTTTGGATTTAACAGCGCATTTCTATAGGCATGTGTATACATATATTCCATCAATACCGAAATACGCATATGGGAGAACGAGCCAAGAGCACAAATGTGCAAACGATGTGGTTCTTCGTGTTGCCGATGAATCGTGCTGATGCTAATTGCCAGCCCCGTTAATATTAATAGGAAATTAGCATCCGACCTTCTATACTCTCTATACACCCACTGTATAGTGTACTGCATGGCTGCATCGTTCAGTAACTAAAACACGTAACGGTAAAGTGATGCGTGAAACATTTTGACGAGTAACGAAGTGCTAACTAATGTGGTGATTTGATTCCACGTGGCACGTTCGGATGTCACGTTGGCTTTCGATGAATTACAGCAGTAAAACACACCGACTGCGAGCGTGCGAGCAAGCATACAATACACGTGGGAACTCAATTATGACTAATGTATTTGGAAGTCGATTTATTTTTTTAACCAAAACCTCTGCTTCCAACATTAATTCTTGCTTTGATCTTTTTTATGGATTTTTTTAAATGGATACCGAAAAAAAAAAAAATGAATGGAGTTGGATAAAAATTTAGAAAAAAACGTATTTTTTTGTAGACACGTTTTTAAAAATTGTACTTGAAAATTGTTTGCTTTTTTTTTTTTTTAAGTGAATATTTTAATCCATACTATTTTTTGGAAAAAAAAAAATGTCAAATAAATTGAATACTCATTAAGTATGGGTTTACGCCCGATCAACGAAGCCTTGGGCTGTTGCTGGAGCAAAGGGGGTAAAGTACGACGCCTAACGCGTGCGACTTATCTCCCGGATTACCGTACTACCCCGCGGCTCCCTTATATTGAGAGGAGGGTTCTCCAATGGCGCTGTTGATTTTCCAGTTTACATAAATCCTTGGCGCGTAACACGCGCCACTCGGGCTTTGGACATTCGATAAATAAGAGTAATACGATACGGGAGCTTGATAGAAATAAAAATCCCGTCATACGATTCCTCATCGCCGGAAGGATCCACTTTGTCGAGTATAATCAGCCAATATTTTTGTTTACTAGAATTAAAGTTTTAAAACCTAATGTGTCAAAGGATGTACTGAATAAAATCCTAATTACTCCAAGTTGCATTTTAAGATTTCTAAGTCCTTAACTGTGAGTTTTCCAAGTCTTCTGGCAAGTCGCAATCTTTCCATGCACTAAATTTAAATAATTCCGAGTGAAACGGTGGAAGTTTCATCATGCCAAAAATCAGAGTCTCTTTAAGAGTCGTCCCAAGTTCCGATTATTCGACGTCAAGTTTTTAGCCAAATTGCCTGATAGCCTAAGACTTATAAATGCTACTTCACCGCCGCTACAAGCCCAATTGAATTAGTATCGCTGACGGCGGGTTCCTCGACACTTTTCCCCAAAAATTTAATTACCTCTCCCAGCTCCGAGTCCCGCCGAATCGTAAGCGGATTAAGGCGACGAAACGAGATGAAGAATAATCGTCGCGCAGTTTTGTGAAAATTCCACTGGATTTTCTGCGCACTCTTACGGCTTGGTTACCCCGGCTCGCTTGGCTATGGAACGTTCCATCTCCGCTATACGCAGACACGATGAGAAACCTCCGAATTCCCGTCCGCAATTAGATTCACTTATCCTTATCCTTTTTTCACCATTTTCAACTGTTATCGCGTCACTTCCGTTTTCTCCTTCGTGTCTCACCGTTATGATATACCGGATGGATTTTCCGCAATCGTCGAAAGTTGAAGAGTGGGAGTTCTTGTCAGGAAAAGTGCTGCGTTTGCGATTCACGATTGAGCAGCGAGGGAAGATTCGAAGGCTCGGTCCGTAGGAACGATAAGGGCGAATGGTGAGGGAAAGAGGAGACAAAACGGGGTGGTTCGCTAGATTCCCAACGACTGCGCACCGGCCGAGTGCAAGTTGAGCTTAAAAGGGAACGAGATAGTGGACGAGAGGGCGATGAGGAAGATGAGCAAGAAGCGAAGAAAGGTAAGCGACGGTGGAACGACTGGACGGGAGAAGGCGGGATGAAGAATTCGGCAGAGCCGCGAGCGGAGATAGGAGGATTTCTCCATGAATCGGGTGGATGAATAATTCAAGGGTGGGTCAGGGAATCACCGGGAGCGAATTATAGTACAATCGGGTGAGTCGCGAGGCTTCGTTCGTGTTGTTAGCCGTTTCAGCCACGCGAACTACCGGCTCGCACTCGAGCGAGTCAGAATGCACGGAAGCTGCTGCTGTCTGAAATTTCGGGAATTGTCACGTCGTTCGCATGATAGCGTCGGCGAAGAATATTTAAGCGACGACGGCTCCAAGTTCGTCATGCGCGGCATACATTTTATAGAGACGATAAAGGACGGTGGTTTTCATCCGGATAACGGAGCGGTTTTACTCCATGGTCGGGATTAGCGCAAGAAAAAAAAATGCTATTTGGCTCAAGTGTGGAGGACAAAAATGTAAAAAAATATATAGAATGGTTTTTTTTTTCACAGTCGAGGGGAAAACTTTACTAGACGGAGAAGTGAAAATGTATTATGGACACTCACAGCAAATATTGTTCGACTGGGATATACAAAAAAAAACTCCAAAAATGATTAAAATTCGCCAACGAAATCTGACAGTATTTATCTTCATGATTTAAGTCCTCTATGTCGGCACGAAAAAAATGATAAAAATTTTTTAGTATACCCATAACAAATGTGGATAAAAGAAGGCAACACGGAGCTTTGCGGTCCAAGCAACGCAGTAAAAAAAAATAACATAAAGTCGAAAAAATTATAGCAATGAAATCGTCAAAGTAACCCCTTTTAAAAATTCGGTTGCATCAATTCCGCCAGCTGTGTTCTTGCGGCAAAGTCATACCTCGCCGCCGCCCAAACGCACAATCGTCTGTCAATCACCAAACCCTCTCTCGTTCCATTCCTCGAACACACTGTTTAAATTCCCCCCTGCTCAGCTTTTCTTTTGCTCTTATTTGCCCTCGTAATATCATGATATTAAGTGGCCCGGCCGTTTCCTTCTCTTTCGCTCGCCACGTGGGTAAACAGAAATGCGAGTGCCGGCATAGAGCGCACAGCCGCGGCAGAGACAGATCTCGAACACAAGACAGCCGTCGCAGCGGAGGCAGCGCTGGGGGTTTCAACGTACCCCGAACCGCCACACTTTACTATCACTGTGGTACCCCCTCGAACCTCGCTTGTTTGTACAGCGTTAAGGCTGCGTAGTTTTTCACCGCGTAAACAGTACCCGGGGGATTCGTCTGGCAAGTCATTACCGCTCTCCATTCTTCCTCTGTGGATCTCGTTTGTTTTCTCTCTCGACCTCCTCTCCCTTGTTTCGACGTCAATACAAAGCACGCTTACACAGTCCGAAAAATGTTCAAGCGAGCTGGAATATCACGACTTTATTTGATTATTTTTTTTTTTTTTTTTTCTAAGTACCTCTTACAATGATCAAGTAAAAAATGTTTGCTCGTTTAATGACCGGATTTAAGAGGTGGATGAAGTTAGGAGAAACGTTTCAATGTTCGTACTGTTTCCCATACGTCGATTTTTATTCCGTGTTTCCAGACCGTTTGCATGAATATCATTAAATTTTTTTTTTTTGAGCAGATTTTATTTTCAATCAATTTTAATCAAGTTACCAGTCGTAGTTGTCGATGGTTGCAACGAATCGTTGCATCACGTTACGTTAGAAAAAATCAGTGACGGTACTTACATTAATTTTTTTGAAATTGTATCGTTTGGCGACGGATCGACGACGTGCAGCGAGTTTTAAGATCCCAAATCGCGTGAAACAGATCGGAACTTGTTACCATCTGCGCCGATTTGTCGGAACTGTCGCATTCTCACGGTACAAGAGTATCGCGTCGCAAACATCGATATCCTGTCATCGTCTCTCCCAAAGAATTTCCGAACTGCGGAACTCGCACTGTACAAGAGTGTCTTGTCGCAGTATCGATATTGCGTTAGTTCCTCAGCGGGAGCGAGGATGCAAGATGGATATATCTGGGAGTCGATTTTCACCCTTCTCCGATTCTCGATCGAACTCCGATCATTTATTTGAACCTCCTTTGAGGTTCCTCAGAGAAATCTCGGAGTATCTTCAACGGCGGAAGCAGTTTTTGCACTTCGTCAATGTCGATCAGTTCCGTATTTCGGGAATCGTTCGTTCAATTAATAAGAAGACCGATTTCAACTCTCACTTTCGACAACGCCACAATGCGGTGCCGCGTCTCTTCCGATTCCGGAATTCGCAGTCTCCGTTACGGTGGCAACGAGTCACCTGCTTCTTAGGTACGGCCTTAAGTATTCGCCCTGGAAAATTGCAATTCGGCTCGTTCCCACGCTTTAACGCCTTTGATTTTCCGTGCCTTCTGCAATCCTCTCAAGGAAATACTCCATCCGTGTGACATATAATAGTCCAGAGTTTGCGAGCTTGGATCCATTTTTACCGAGACCCGAGAAACACAGAGCGCGCGAGGAATGCAAATTGATGCGAGTTGGTTTCGGTGAAATTTTAATTTTAATAAAATTGGACGGCGCTTTAGGTGGCAGCTTCTGCGGAGTTGGAGTTTTCAACTTGTTAAGCCCGTGTTCTTGTTTGAACACCCATTTTTAAATCATATTTTTGGGAATGCAATTTCAAGAAACGCTCCAATTCATGATGTTTGTCTTTGGTAGTTATATTCGCGTATCTTTTAATTGTCGTATCAACTTCTTTCGAAACATGATATTAAACCGCCTTAATCTATCTCGCAAATGTTTCGGAGCAAAAAAACAGATTGCAAAATGTTCACCTCCATTATGTTTTGGCTCAAGCGAAACCGGAAACAATTGAACGATTATGCGTTGTTGAAGAGATATAAGAGGTTTAAAGGATACGAACGGTGTACGAGGGAAATTTAAATGGGTCCTCGAACTCTTGGGTCTAATCGAAGCTCGGTGAGACGGTGAGAGATTATTCGCAGCTCTATTGTTATTGTAATCGAATCCCAGTGATCGTTGTCGACGAGCTCTCGTCATTGATTTCCGGATCTATAATTCGCGCCTCATTAGAGAAAATATCCCGGATCCACTCGACTATCTTGGGCTCGTCTTTACCTCCCTATTTCATATACGTATATATATCTGATTTGCTTCTTTAGGTCGGAGGTGTTCTCGTCTGCGTCCTGCGAAACGTGACGATTGCTACGTGACTAACGAGCTACACTATAATTCGTGAAGTGATCGGCGCGCCTCGCTGTTCGTCCTTCACGAGGAAGAGACGAACGAGCGCGAGGAAGACAGATTCGGTCGAACACGCGACGGAAATTATTTAAATTCCAATGACCAGTTTCTGCGAGCTTAGTGGCCATTAAAAAAAAGGTCGTTTTCAGAAAGACTATATGTATATATATATATATATATATTTGTTGCAACCAAAGAATCTGCGTGGCAGGGTTACCGATACCTCGTAAATCGTTCGGGCACTAAATTAAATAACATCGCGTCGCCGTTTTTGAATTTGCGCTCCGAGATATACAATAAAAATTTCGTTTGGAATTCTTTGGTAGTTTCGAATTTCAAAAGGTAAGCTCGGTCTATCGTGGAGTCAGTTGGCCTGTTAGCGTCTCAGGAAACGACTCTTTGACCAGAGCTGGGCGCTCAAAGTACGTGACGCAATCGATCGGTGCTTAATTTTATTGGTGCTTGATTTCTGCTTAATTTGCACTTGGAATTCTGTGAGCTTATTTCCTGAAACAGATAAAATACGCTTGGAACTTAACGTCTCAAAAAGAGCATTTCGGTTGCGATGACTGTGGGTCGCGGAAGGAAGAGCAGACAAGAAAATTAACCTCATGACAAAGCGCGAATTGCCGAGAACCGACTGTACCAAGAGTAGGTTCAACGTCCACGCGTTTTCTCCCTTCTCTCCCCTCTCATATGCAGTTTAACTGCAGTGATGCGCCGTGCGCGCAGAATCGTGGAGGCAGCTCGGCCTCACGTCGCACGGGTCGCACAATTACCCATTGTCCGATACAGAAATTTATGTTCGGATACCTGGTCTACGGTAACTAACGGACGGTCGGAGAACGCGAAGATCCACTAAATCCAAGTGAGCTCATGGGGGGCCCCCACCGAGTAACATGCGCCTTAGACCGTGGAGATAAGCGACGGATAGGAGGACGTGCTTTGTGATCTGGAACCCGTGCGCTCTACACTGCAAGCATTCGGTGCAATGGATAGTGGAGTCCGGTTGGTTAACCCTCCGCGTTGCTTACATCTATGTGCAATAACTTACTGGGTTGAAACTCCGAAGCTCACTGGCTTACAGCGATGTCTGTTGTTCGCTCCGTAGCGCAAACCGTACCGGCTCTTGGTTTTGACTTTACAGTTACAACCCAATATACATATGTTATTTGCCTTGGTTACAATCAGTATTGGCACTCAGTATGAATACTCAGTATTCGACCATGTTCTTGCCAAACTGTTCGTATTACCTGAATACCGACTGGCGGAGTGATCGAATAGTCGGATTAAATGCACCAACGAGTACAATTTTTCTAGACCGACTTCCAGAGACATTCGGGTAAGAGAGGGAACAATTTACCGTAGGAAATTATAGAGCAAATAGCATAGTGAACCATCGTGAAAAATAAACTGTGAGTATTTATAGTAGAAAAATACCAGTCTCCTTAAAAAAAAAAAAAAATTACCAAATAATATCTCTCGAGCGATATAATCGTATTTACTAGATATTTCTTGCAGCGCAGAGTACCACGATTTATTTTGCTACACCGCAATAGACGACAGTCCGGAACAGCACAGAATAATACGCGATGTTCCAGCGAACAATTAATAATTTAAGGGAAATTACGATTCGTCTAGAGTGTAACACAAAAATATCAAAGTAACAATGTTTCATTAATGTCGAGGTACTTTATGCCAGTGAGTCGACGATGTACACTGGATAATTGTCTCCGCAGTATAACTGTTGTACACACATGTGTATGAACAACATTGACGACGAGAGGGATAAGGTATTGCGTGGGACACAATATAGCAGTGTTACGTTTGCTTGCACTCGCACACCCCGAATCCGAATGATGCCCCAGGCAGAAGTGCGGTGGTAGGCGTTGCTCTCCGATGCCGGATCCGCCACAGAGATACCCTCAAACTATCCACAATTTCGCCCTTTCCCTCGCACACACTGTCTCCCACTTCCCCGCTCTCGACCTGAATTCAAATTGGGGGTCTACGTTCGCTGTCCTGACTTTCAGTTATCTTCCCGCTTTCTTCCACTCCTCTCATAGCGTTCTCTGGGAGATTTAAAAAAGTTGGTAAACAACAAAGAGCTTTTCTCAAAAAAAGAACCACAATCGGATTGCCCGAAGAGTGAAAATTTTGATCGCGGTGTTTGATTCTTTTAATTTTTTTGAATAAGTCAAAGCTTAATTTAAGCCGGCTTGGAGCAAAGATCGTAGCGAGGAATTCGAGAGTTTGATTAACCTCGATGCGATTTTTTTTTTTTCTTCCTCTCAATTTTCGAGACTGGAAACGTTAAATACATCAAGGGCCAAAGGTTTCATTTACGATTCATCACGATATAATTTTTGCGTTCGAGGATGAAAATGAAAATTACATTATCGTTAGCGAGCATCTAAAATCTCGATTCTTAAAGGCATTCGAGCGCAGAAAACGGAGGAGATCGAGAGGGAGGATTTAAGAAAGTTATCAGAGTGAAAAAGTTTTATAAAAAAAAGAGTCGCTTCCAGGGTGGATTTACCGCAGTTAATTAACACCGGTACGTAGCTCCGAAGCCGTTCAGTGCATTTGTATAGATATATTTACACGTATTTTATTATAGATACTCGGGCGGATCCTGGGAACGTCGTCGACTCGAGGTACGCGGCCACAGCTCTATATGCGCTGGGCCGGGTGAATAAATTCTCGGGGTTCGCGACATGGATCCTCGGGGTTAACACCATTGTTAGAACGGATTTCGGTAGAGTTCGCCGATAGACCTGCAGTAAGCTTTGTTTCGGATTACCATATTTCTGGGCTGTAGTTGTATCCGCGGGCTTCGTGAAAGGGTCGATTCCGGGTATCGACCAAAAAAAAAAAAAAAGATCGACAAAAATTTCCAATAAAATCCTACGTTATTTGAGCTTTTTCAATGAAAAGTATGACTCGAACACTGCGTCACGAAAATAATATTTAAAAAAAAACTCGATTCGCGTATTCGATAATTTTGATCGCCTTGGACCGTGGAAAAGTGCCGGCATAGCGAGAGAAGTAGAAAACCGACGATTAAGCCCACGGTTCTCCCACGCTTGAGAAAAGTTGGCGAGCGGATTCGTTCGCGAAAAAAAAAAAAATTAATAAAAGTGATGGATTTCCTTTATCTACTAAAAAAGATGCGAAACAAGAGCCTGAACGAGAATTGAAAAAACTCAGGATCGAAGCTTAGCATAATTATTGATCTCACACTCGTCCTTGTAAGAGAAAAATACGAATTCAGAACGTTTACGCAACATATATTTTTTGGCAAAAAGCCATCGGAAATTTTAGCGTCGATTCCCTATATTTCTCATCGCTGGGCCGTGTTCCGAATCTGCATTAACAAAAGAGTTCGCTCGAGCACGAGGGGTCTGGTGGCTTCGCGCAGGCATTTCCCAACGAACCGCGGAGTCCATCGAAAATCCGTAAAGGCATGGTCCAAGAAAAATGGGGGGTGGAGGGTAAAACTCCAGAGGAGACGCCAGGGAATTCGATTAAAGGATTCGATTAATGTTTACGGTCGTATTTTAATTTATGAACTTCAAAGGCCACCTGGCTCCCATACTTACTCCCCTTCGCTCCACCCCCGAGCTCTCGCTCACTCACGATAATTTCATCTTTCTCCTTTCGTTCGCCCGTTGCCTCGACGCAGTGCTGCATGACATCGCCATAACCTTCGCGTCCATATCTGTACTGCACGACGCCATTATCGATCGTAAACGAATTTCGACGCACTTCCGGGAGTCCCACACCGCTTTATACAGGTTAACTCTTTCCGCTTCTTTTTTTGTCGTATCGTGGATGCTGGCCGAGTGCCGGCGTAGCGGGACCGATTGGGGGAACATCGGCCGTGTTTCAGCAAACGGGAAAGTACGGTCAATTTTTTTTTATCGCTTCGGATTACCCTCAACAATAGGGTCGGCCGGTAACGATTGTCCTTCTCGTCGCTGCCCCTGCATAAAATATTGTCGAATCGTTTTGTGCAATCTGGCAGAAGAGCCACAGCGTGGACGATAAAAATTTCATTGAACAAATTATGATACTCGATAGCCCGTTGTGACGAACTTAGCCGTTGGTAATTTGGCATTTACTTTTTTTCAATAGGGATAGTTCAGTGAACTGAAATTTCGTAACTTTATGCATTCATAATTTCATTCGCGGATTAAAGCTTAATAAATTAGCGACGGAGTAGAGGAGGGTAATTTAATTTATTGGCTATTTTGAGCTTGATAAAGTATATTTCGTCGGTGCTGACGTGAAATAGAAAAAGGGGCAATCTACGTCGAGAGAGCATCGTAATTGCTATTTTCGACGTGGATGAAACCACCGGCGTTCGATAATTTTTTGTGCCATTATGAATTAAACAAACCCGTTGAGGCTGACGTGAAAAAAAGGAAAAGTTTCGTCAGGTAGAAATTATTTGTAAAATCGTCGTTGCGATGAAACACTTTGTCGGGGGCAAAAGGGCAAAGAATTGAGTTTGGTAAATGGGTCGCATAGTTGGTTATTGAGAAATAAAAGAAGGAGATTGCAGTGAGCAGGGCGAAGTGGGGCATAAAAGCGTTGGAAATAGGAAATGCGAGTCGCGAGTTCGCGGTAGTTACGTGTCCTGGGATGAGTCTGAGAGTTGGATTCCCGCAGGAGCCATGCAAGAGCTAACGGTTGCCTCGGAATAAATACCTCCGTATCTTTCTCCGGTCGCGGCGCTTTTCAGAGGTGGAGAACCCCGTCACTCGAGAGTTCTCAACGATAGTTCGCGTATGGTATGTACAAGAATTCATATATATATATATATATATATATAATGCAGGTAAAAAACTCTTATGTACCTTGCGATAATTATATGGCAGGGCAAAACCACTTTCCCTATCTCGGACAGTTTAACGTTATCGATGAACATATTATTGGCGCTTGGACAAAGTCTAACTGTAAGATAAGTGAGAAAATTTATCTTTAATAATACCGGAAAAAAAATAAAAAGCTACAGGAAAGATGCAAATAATTTTTTTTTATTCAAGTGTTTTGGAGACCTGACATAAAAGAAACACTTCGAAAGCTTGGGTCCGATGAGCTTTCATAGACGTTAAAATTTTTTTCCTCCTAACTTCTGCATTTATTTTGCAAAAAAATATACAGATTTGATACTCCTACCGGAGAAATACGGTGGAAGCTCGACTGTATTTCTAGCTCGTAATTCCCATCTATCCGATTTCCATGTAAAAACGTTCATTACGACTAAGTCGCCTATCCGTGCTATATTCGCCGATCCAATCCCGATTCCACATTCACCAAGTCGACAAGATCTACTACAGTCTGGACTCTCAAAGAAGCTGCCGTGTTCCTATTTCCTTCTTTGGGCAGCCAATCTCCCGGATTCATTTAAATCCGATCGCGAGACCGCCACTTACAAGACCATAGTTATTCGCCAAACGTAACACCCGGTGGAGCTGCAAGCCGTCTGAATTCCCCGCAGATTTCCGCGCGACGAAACACCCATCCTCCGTACATCTCGCTCGGCTTTCAATCGTTCGTGGATTGCTCCGTCGATAATTCGATAAGGAAGCCAAGCTTTCCCACTGGTCGAAGACGTGTCGTTCGTCATTTGCGAGACCATTGAGGGATCGGTCAGCCCGGAAGCCGCAAGGGTCCGCGACGACGCATCAGCCGATATCTCCACGTGTCCGGGTTTGCGGAAAAATCTCATTTTCCGCGGTGCGAAGGGTCCCGTTCTCGCCTGGCAACGAAGGATTATCACGCCCTACCGCACCGCTGGATTGAAATCCCCAGGTCGCGACGAAGGTCCATCGCGCGTACGTCCCGTTAGTCGGAGTCCTGCCTCGATGTTGGATCCTATAGACGAAGGACAGACGTGACGAGCTGGGTTGCGGGGGATGCGGCGAAAAGCTGTACAACACGAGGGGTTCATCCCGGATGACGATCCGAGTATTCGAATAGAGGGGCTTTCCGGTGAAATCGCTACCGCGCAAGAACGGTGGCAAAAAGTCAATCAATCCGGTAGGACGCAGATACACAGAGTCCTACAAGGGCCATTGTTTGTACGCGGCTCAACGGTAATTCCTATTTGTAGTTCTGATTGGTATGGCGCGGTTGTCGTATGAACGTGGCTATCGGACGCCAGATTGTCATTTCATTATAATCATAGAAGGCGCAACGGCTGTTGGTGGCGGAGGCGTTGAGCGATCATCCGGCACTTGTTTTCCGACGGGGCGCTTGCGTTGTATCGCTCTCCCCGGCAAATGATGAAAAGTCAGAATGAGAATAGACGCTCCGTATGCGGGGGATGTATGAGGGTCGCGGCATTGATGCATAAGCATTTGGATTATCCATACCCAAAGCCGGATCATCCGGAGGATTTCATCGGAAGATCGATGAGGGCGGACTCTCATCTGTATTATGGCTCGCATGCGGGCTTTCGATACCACGCTCGACTATCGGTTTACATACAACATTGTATCTGTATTCTGATTATAATATTGTAGAGAGCGCTCCGATGGCGTTCTAGTTTTATGCGTCATTGAGCACATTCTATTGCGTCGGAGCAGAATTGATTAGGTGCACCGTTTGGTCGGAATCGAATTGTGCTGGTGTCGACCACGTTCAAAGGCTCTTTTCCATCTGGAGTGATCGGATCGGGTCCATGAACGGGCCAATCTCGGTGCCAATGTCGGCACTCGAGCTCCGCTCGATGCTCGGCCGGGACTCGGACGATAAGATCGGTTTTCGGTATTGGCAGCCAATTTCGGTCCTGCGTCGTATACGAGGTTGGGCAGAAAAAAGTCGCATTCGGACGAGTCGTTCGGTGCTAATGGCGTCGATAACGCCATAGAAGTTCGGCGCCACCACCGACCTGACCATGGATGTTGAAAAGACTGAATCTATATCACGCACTATTGAACACGTTCTACTGTGTCGTGGCAGAATTGTTTAGACGCCCGTTCAGTCGGAATCGAATTGAGCTGGACGACATTCGAAGGCCCATCTGGGATGCACGAATTCGCTCGATGAAGGGTGAATCTCAGTGCTATTGGTGCTAATGTTGGTATACGATAATTCGGGCCAGTATTGCCAGTCAACATCGGCCCCATGGCCACTTACGACGGTAGGCAAAGAAAATTAACAGTGGATGGGAATTGGGTTCAACCGTCGGTCGGACCGTTGATGACGACAAGATGGAGTCCTTATCAGCGGTCAATATCGAGCCCAAAATCGCTCTCGAGGATGAGGAAAATTCCATTGGTAAAGCCACTGGACGGATACGCAAATGCAATCTCGCCATCGGGGTATGCGACGCGGTCATTCACTGATCTCATTGAGTCCATCGAGCTGAAGTTCGACGAATTCGGATCGAAGAGTACCAAAAATCTGACTATTATTTAGTATCCCAACTGCAGGGACTCCCACTGCGGGACACGCAAACCATGGCACACATTACGGATATTACTGTGGAATAGATCAGGTTCGCTGGTATTCCGTTGCGTACGGGATGCACACGGTGTACAGCAGCATGACGTAAAGTTACCATACTGCGCACTATTCGTGTTGCTCCATCGTCCCAATGGATCCTCCTCCCCCACCGTGGTGGAATTCGCTCGCACTCTTCTCTCGTTTGCCCGCGTCGACGCAATCGGACAATGGAGCGATTAACTCGCCTGGACGGTCCCGTTGTTTATCGTACCAGCGTTATTTGCCCGACGGTCATTCGCTTAAATTATTCGTCGCGTTCGGACCCCGGCGAGGGACTGGTCCAGAGCGACAGAGACAGATACACGAGCCCACAGCGGAGCGATGCCATGAAGCCGCACTCGAGCCCTCGGTCCAGACTTTACACGGATGCTTTAATCGTTCACGGATAATGCGACGGCTATTAACCGCTGCGAATCACCCGGCACGCAGGTATGCGTATACGATGGACGTCCCATGAATGAATAACGAACGTACGCGATCGCGAGAGGGAAAATCTGATCGCGACCCGCCCTCGAGAGAGAAATTCTGATTTTTTTTTTTTTTTTTTTTCATTGTGCGACTGCAAATCGCAACTGTACGGTGTTAATGTTCCTGGATCAATGGTGCTCGTCAGTGCGTAGCCAGACCGAATCAATCGGTGATGGAAACGTTTATGACGCGGTCCATCAGGAACCAATATTTCACCCCCATCTTCGGATGTCTATAATTCAGCCGCGAATTGATGATTTTTATTTTCTTTTTGGTGAAATCAAAACTACAGAGTATAATCAACATTTACATCACGGTACAGGTATAAAAATCAGTATCGACACATCACGCTGGAGAATCTAATTCGCATTCCCGACCATGGTCATCTCTTTCGGAATTTCCGCTCCGTATCTCTTACACTGCCGAATGAAACGCCGGAAAAATGTTTTCTCACCAAGGGTGTCCTGTTGTATAAATGCGATATTTTTTTCCAATTTTTTCCACTCTTCCCGTCCCAGTTTCAAAGGGTTAACCATGTTTTCCCGTATAGGTGAAAACTGTGTTAAACTCTTTTTTCCGGGAACTTGTTCGTGGAAGGGGCAGAGGGGGTGGCTTACACGCGTCGGTGTGAACGCGCCCGGAAAAGCAGTAGCGATTGTCGGAGGCTTGTGTTGCCAGTGTCCAGGGGTGGGTTGGCGGGTCGGGCCCAATCAGCTCACGTTGCCTGATTCTCTTTGATCGCCGGTTCGCTGTGTTCTCGCACGGGTTGATATCGTCACAAGGCAGGCTTATCCCGTCTGACAAGGACACGCTTTAATAATTCTTTTTACAGCTCGCGAAGCTCCGGCTCCGGGCCGCAGCTCCGTTACGCATGTGGAATAGCAGCGCAGCGGGCACCCTTAAAGGACACCTTGTAACAGTATGACGGCGCAACTACTGGCGGGGTGGACGGAACCGCTCGTGAAAAGTCGATAGCGTCGTGACGATGAAATATTTATGGGACGAACGAGCGAGAAAAAAAAACCTCGGAGAAGAGTATAGATGAAGAAAGAAAGGGAAATCGCAGTGTGCGCGTTGGACAACGCGGGGGATCTGGAAGCTTCTCATTAAGCTCCTAGTACCGGGCTTTTTCTTTTTTTAAACCCTTCAATATTTAACGAGGCTGCGATGAGCAGCGTCGAGCTCCATGGGTCTCCTCTCGTATCCGAGATCGAGCTGGCACGACCGTTTGCCTATACCTATAGAATATATGGTAATGCACCGTACATGTGTCGAGGTTCTTCTCTTCGATTCCGAGGCTACTGCATGACGAGAGTTTTCCCTATGAAATATCGGCTCGTTCTTCGCACGTACACCATTAAATGCCGCTTTCTTCTCCTCAAAAAAGTTTAATTAAATAGACGAGAATTCATTTCGTTCGCAGTGGCACGGGAACGTTTTTTTATTTCACGTTGACGTTTTCAGGGAGAAACATTTCCATTCTTCATGTACTTCATTTTTGACGCAAATAAAGTTCCTCATCGCACCGTGTGAATATTCATTTGCCGCAAATTTGTCAAATAAACGAACCGCAAAATTCACTGTAATTTGACAAAACTTTCTGTTTCGAAACTTGGCATAAACTGAGAGGGCGGCGGGAGTCGGCGGAGGGAAACTGTCGAAAATGTTAACACTGTTAGAGGAAGATACGAAACGAGACGCGGTACCTAACGAGACTGAGCTGTAACTTTATTTGTACATACGTTAATTTGGCGGGTTAATCGCAAATTGAAGGGGGGGGAAGGCCAGCGAGTGTATTCTAAGTTTGTGGAAACGTGAAAACGCGAGAAGCACAGAGAGAAAGAGGAGCGTACGGAAATGTACAAGCAAAGTGGATGCGAGAGATTGAGGCAAGTTAAACGAGAGGTAAACAGGCATGAAAACAACGCGCCAATAATAAATTCGTAAAATAAATAAAACAGTTTGGGTCTCCGGGAATACGCGAAATTGTGGCTTTTCTACTGTTCCACAGCAAAAGTGTGCGCGTCCGGAGACGGCATTTGAGGCAACGACGCTGGTCGGACTTTCGGAAGTAGAAGCAGCGGCGCTGCTCGTCGTCTCGGTGTACAACAAGCCTGTATAATTGGAGTCGTTCGTTTAACTTTCGAAGCAACGCTCCAAACTCCATTGCACAGTACGGAAAACCTTGCCGTACCCAACTTTACGTCTCTTTCGCTCTTGTTTTCCAAGCTTTGCCGTTCGCTCGGGTTCGCCCGAAAGTTCTTCCGAATGTTATTCGTTCCACGCGTCTATACTTTACCGCGGTATCTAAATTTCGCGGCGCTATGCTGGCGAGAACAAAACTTGCGGCTGCAAGGAAATGAAAATTTATTCGATGCCGATCAGTTGAATCAATAAACTGAAATCGAATTTTTTTTTCCATTCGGTTCATTCGAAAAATCGATGTTCCTGTAGTTGTATTTTTAGGTATAACTTGGCGTTCATTGAAACGATATCTCTAGGGAAAATTCCCGAGCCACTGGCAACACCAGCTAAATAAAGAAAAGTCAAACGCGCAAGGGGTTTCTGCAATTATTTCAATTTTGCTTTTCTTGAATTCTGTTTTTCTCGAATTCCTTTGGATTTTTCTTTTTCGAATTTAATGCCATGAATAAATGTAAATTCAACGCCATGCGCAGCTGTGGTAATATTATTCCGGATAATGCAACGTATAAGAAGCGAAAGAACGTGGAAGTGCCTTATTTGCCGTTGGTTCCGCACGTACGCAATAACCATCCGACGTAGGCACGGATGTTGAACTTACCGCACGTAACACCGCAGTCTTGAAGGAACGAAATGAAAACGAAGGAGCCACAACGATATTATCGTGCATTCATCTCGGATTATAGGTCCATTTTGTATCCTCGTATTTTTTATGCTCCTGCGTTTCATAAAAAGTATTGTCTAGATCGCGTGCACATTTTAGATTTTTAGTTTCGTGAATTTCTCGCCTGAAAAAAAAAAAAAATTTGATCGCGTTATCTTCACGCTTACCACATTTATTTTCTCAAACCAAAATTCCTCCCAAGTATCAAAAAAACTCCCCTTATCCAAGAACTTTAACTCCGATAGCACGTAAATGTACCTGAGCGACCGCAAGCAAAAATTTTTTTAATACAAACACACACCTGATAATGATAACTGTTTAATCCTTTTGCCGATTCGATCCAAGTTCGATACCGATCAACTTTGATGGTAACTCGGCTCGTGTGCAAAGTTTCTCGATCGCTAAAAATTTTCCGTGTGACCCCGAAAGCACGTGTGTGTCTGGGAGATCGTAAAGTCGTAAAGAGGTTGTTTGAGAGTGTTATGCTAATGCTCGCAGGTCACCCGGCAAATTCTATAGGGTCGTAGACCGAGTGAGCGTGTAGGTACTTCAGGGTGAACCGGTCGACTCTTTGTTATTGTAATACCTCGCGAAGATATCGCGTTCCCTTGGACGCTTTACTAAAGTCACCCCCCGGGCAACTACCCGGCTTTTGCTGGGGCTCCCGCTGCTGCGGCCGCGGCTGTTATAATACTGCTTCTCCGCTCTGTTGCATGATCTGTATAGAATGCTACAGTTCATGGAGCTTCGTACTGCGACGACAAGCTCGGAATATAAGGTTCAACGACGCGACACTGCGCAACGAATACACAGGGATGACGATACACCTGCTGGAGGTTCTACGGCGGACTTACCGTACATGTATAATACGGGATCAGGATGGTATAATGGTGGCTCGGCGATGGCGCAGCTACGGGACTTCACTCGCTGCATAAACACCTACTGAAAATTGTACGAGCGAGAAAGTGAACTTTTCCTCGCCGTTCGTTCAATTTTTATGTGGACCATTTTTTTTTTTTTTTTTTTTTTTTTTTTTTTCGGGTTCGAGAGAAGTTCATGCTCGGATTTTACATCGACAAACGCGTGACTCGTGTCAACGAATGTTGATGAGTCTGTTGACTCAACTAAACGGTCGAAGGTAAACCGTAGGCAAGGATCTGGTGGTGAATGAGCATTTTTCGTTGAAGCTCCTGTGGGAGAAAATTTTGATGACTGATATTTCCCGTCTTCTCAATGGTTTATTCACATAACCGTCTGTAAAACTGACGTAACCGTCAGCCTCAGAGACGGAACCACCGAATATCGTCTGATTTCCTCCGGAATCGTTCCGACTTCATCTGAATCTCCTCTGCAGTTAACCCGGCTCGAGCTCATTACACTTTCATCAACCTGTCTCGATTACAATTTTCGTACAATCTCGGAAAGTTCTCTACAGATACCGAAAAGAACATATCAATGACTCGAGTAGAATTCGCTTGGGCTCTGTGATAGAAAACTGATTGTCGATTAGATTCTACCTTTCATTCTTACAATTTCATGCGGGATCGAAATGATTGCGTGTAATCTTGACAACCTTACCACCTTTCGATACCATCTGGAACCGTAAAAATAAAAAATAGATTTCAATAAAAAAAAATTATTTCGGCAGCTCGAGCGTTTTTTTTTTCTTGAGTATACAATCCTCATTCGTCGTAGCTCTTCGCTTCACAGTTGCCCAAGTGCTTCGTCCCTGCCCCAACATCACGTTCTATCTGTTTTGTTCCCGCGCGGATCAGAGAGGGATGAAAAAAATTGCTCCGAGTGACTTCATGAGATTCGCGGTTCACGGATTTTTTGAGGGAGAGGGTTGTCTCCGACGAGGTGGGACGGTACGAGAGAGGCCATTTTTCTTATCTGCTTATCCTTATCCGGCGTGGCGTGGGAGGAAAATTCACGGGAAGTCGAGAGTCATCGGTCCGAGGGTAGGGGGAGGAATGGGGTGGTTGCTTTAAAACCTTTCCAGCGTTTTTTAACGCTCCGTCGCCTTTCTCGTCGACGCGCAGCTTCAATTTCTCCGACGCCTCACCTTGCCCTCGACCTGTCGTTCCTGGCTTTCCATTCTCATTAGCCGAGCTTCATGCACAATGCACCACCCGCGACAGCCGAGCCCTCGTCGCATTATCTTACTCCGCGTCCGAGAGCCGCCGCGTGCCTTGTCCTCTCTTCATCGAGGCTTTTCCATCCTAACTCCGCCAGTCTCCCCAATCTCATCGTTGCTTACCCGTCTGGATCCCACCGGTAGCAGCCACTCTCTACGTCTCACTCTTTCTCCCTTTCGTGCTGTATGCAAGGGGGTGATAGGACTTCGAAGTTCAGACTCGGTAGGATTCGCTTCGGTTCCTTTCGTCTTTCCGGCAGCCCGCTTCCTCCTTTTCGTCATTCATTCGCAACTTTCAGCCGGGACTCTAAAGTCTCCTCACCTTCTTCACCTATCAGATGTTTCGCATATTTAGGCGGTAGATGTCGTCCATGGAGCACTTCAGGAGAAATTTTTGCGATTATCCAAAATCATGCAACCGTGGTGCGAATGGAAATTCTGCGAATTTCGATGCAACCCTTCCATCTGCCTGTTGGCATTCGATGCACGAAGGAGTTACGTACAAAAGAGTTATTCTTGACCAATGATTGATTCTGAATTTTTTTGAATGTTTTCGAAAAATTCGAAAAACATGACCTCAATAAATTTAAAAATTAATTTGAAATTAATTTAATTTATAGGCTATCTTCATGAAATATTGCAAAAGTTCGTAATTTTGAGAATTTCTAAACAAGCTTCCTACACAAAACTAGATTACATAAGAAAGCTTTGTGAAAATCTCGATCTTTCACATTGGTAATTAACTCTTTTCTATTGGAACGACGCTGATTAAACTTTCGGTAATTTCGAGAAGTGGGAAAATTGTCGGCGCCAAAATAGCACCGGTAGGTCCACTCACGAGTGCGTCATGAATTTGCGAGGAAAAAAAGAGCGCGAAAGATCGAGATGGCGAGATCGGTAGGGACCGTCCAAGGGTGGGAGGATGAGAGGGAGAAGAAGAGCAGCGGGACGGTAGAATCCGTGGCAATTTCCAGTTATAACGTTTAATCCGTATTTCATCGCCTACATTGCGCACCGTCGGTCTGCGCTTTCGCGTAGTCTTCGTTTCTCCGACAAGCCGGGGCAAAATGGGGTCGGAGTTTTGGGGGTTGGTCGGCCGGCGACCGGGATAGAGCGTCGTAGCGCGGGATGGAAGTCGGAGTCGAGTCGCAGTAAAATATAATTGGGTTTCGAGGATTATCCCGCTGACGAGGTAGATCTCCGTGCGACTGGTACCGCTGGGGAGGTTCCTTTTCCGCAGAACCCTCCTCCCACGCGTCCGCGCCCCGCTATGTAATTCTACTCCACTCTAAACTCCGGCTCACCGTTTTCTCACGGAAATATCCAGCGTATCTTTCTCTGCTTTGGGATTTTTTGTTTCGGCCTGTGACTTTTCACCAACGAACTTGATAATTATCATAAAATATCCATAAATATGAGATACGTATCAAAACGGGACACCAACGTGCATCCGTTATATTCAACTTCCGAATATCGCTGAGACATTTAATCCTGGTCCATTTAATTCTCGTCCTATAAGACATTCCGTAAAATCCGGTTTACAAAAAATAAAATAAAAAAATAAAACCCGACTAGCAATTTAACGGCGCTGCATTTGAGTGCCGTTATGACAGTAGCAGGTTTATAAAAAAAAATGTTACCACGCATATTGCATGTCGATAAAATAATTGGGAACAACTGGCTGTACACATACGCAACTAGATATTATTTTCGGCGTGAGCGTGCAGTTTACTCATGCGGCTTGGCGTTGTCAGGAAATCAGGTGCATCGCGTCCAGCAGCAGCACGTTTGTTGATGAGCTTGCACGTGAGTTGCTGTGAAAAGCCGATAGCTATCGAGTGGGCATTGAAAAAAAAATCGTTTTTGCGAAGGGAATAGAACAAAAAAAAGGGGGAAAAAAAGTTTCGCCGGAAAAATGTTCCGAAACAACGATTGGTGGTCGCAGGCGATCCACGAGATTCACGGAGTCTATGGGGGTTCATGGAGTGAAAGCGTAGAGTGTCGGAGTAGGGGTGCCGAGCCAAACGAGAAGGGAAATAGACCGGGCGCTAGTCCGGTAAATTGGCTCCATTCATCACAGGGTTTTCCTGTCGCGACTCTGCTCCGCTGTTCTCTGTCGCTCCGTTTCTTTTTCATGCCTCGCCGGAACTCCCGAGTCGGCTTCTGGTGACTTTGTTAATTTCTTCGCGTGACATCGTTGTTGGGAAAGCGATGTATACACCGACGTAACGTTCAATGACAATTGGAAAAAGTAGCGTGAAGCTTTACGATCAATTTCATTCACCAAGCAGTCTGAGTTCGATTCGACCGGCATCGAGATGTCGCCAATGGATTTAAGTGAATCTGAAAATTTTTGTGAATGGTAGTTCGATTCAGTAAGCTGTTTCGATAGAACTCAACCGAATATCTATTCACGATAAACGTATAATGATTCTTCGACGGTCAACAGTCGTTTGTCTTTAGGGACTAAATTCGTGCGTGTCTTTCGGGACGAAAATCACGCATTTATCCGTACTAATATTAATTTTCTCTAATTCGGCAATAAATTCGATAATTGAGGGTTGGATTACTTAGAAAAAAATTTGCTTGAATTCTATTTCATTTTTTCCTGCTAATTCATGAGATTCTGAACGTTAAAGCCCTCTTCTAACGTCGACTATGAATTTTTTGTGGCGCTTATTCTCGGTCTGTTCGGCTCTGAGATGAGCAGCGTTGGGTCAGATTTCGAATAGCAAAATTATTACACTTATCTGTAAGAATCCTTTGGTGGATAAAGAAATGATAATGATGCTGTTCGCGTCGCATTGGTGGATATATACAAATTTTATTTAGTGGAAAATAATGTTGGTCGTTCTCGAACGCGTCATAAAAGGTGTCCCGGATGAAACTGGAGCATAGATTCCTAGGAGGTTGAATGTCCATGTACGTGGCGCGGGCAATAGTACAATGTACAGTAGGAGATATATACGGATGCAAGCGACATCTTTCTCAGAGAGGGTCTCAGGAGGGTCGGACGCTTCCGGTTATTAAAAAATTCCTTTCTCTACTGCACCATCACATGGAAATTGCGTGTCTGCATTGTTGCGAGGATGGTCGAATAAAGAAAATACGCGGAAGTACAGAAGGGTGAATTAAAAAAATAGTATGCGATAAATAAGAGGTGCATCATGTGCAAGAGCACTTAAGATTTGTGACGACCATTTTTGTGATGGTCATCATTGTAACAATCGTCATTATAACGATCATTATCGTGACGCTCAACAGAGCGTCAAAAACGGGTCAATGTTGTCGTTGGAAAACGTGCCGTGCATGCGCTTGCTGAGAAGGAAGGAAAAGTGCATCAGAAACCGATCAACTGGCGGACCTCTTTCCCGTCAGCCACGTTAGCATTTTCCCGCCGTGTGGCCCCTTTCTTGGCGTTTTTCTTGCCTTCGCGTCACGTATCTACACTAAGTACTTCGCCAGGACGTTATCGGGACTGCGGTCGTAATTACGATTCGTCTCGATCCTACATACTAGCTAGAACTTCGTCCTTGTCGTAATTCGCCACGGGTAAAATCGGACGTACAGTCATTGGCACACGACCGGTAATTGCTTCAATGTCGATCGTTTAGGCCCCGTAAGTTCTTATAAATATTATCTCATTCACTCTTATCTTCGTCGAAATTTTGATTCGTCTGAAATAAATATTTCTCAGCTATTATATAGTGAACACGATACGTTGGACTGTAGAGAATCAACGATCGAATAAGTTCATTGAGAAATTATTATGAGGTGATTTGTTGAGTGGGAAAATTTTGGAACGGGCCGTTATTTTATATTTTTCACACCTGTTCTAATAAATAAATGGCACGGCGGATGCCGAATCCTAAGAATTGTTCAGTCGCTGTTGTTCTGTGTATTCGTAGTTCCACATTCGTCGAACATACCAGCTTCAGTTGGAGTGCCAATCGCTGTACCCCACCGTGTAATTCTCCTTGGCAGCAGGTTGCCTACTTCACGGGTCAGCCTGATGGAGGACAAAAAATCACCGCAGTCACTTCCGGCCCGACGTTTACGATGCCGGGGATGAGAAGGACGTGAACGATGGAGTTCCCGACTAGCTTCGTCGTTCGGTGCCCGAGACTCGAGCCTGCGAGGTGAGCCTGCCGCTCCACAATTCCATCGCACTCTCACTCCACGTTGCTTGCTCGCGGCGTATCTCGATTTCCCCGACGAAGCGGCGTCTGGAGCCTGCTTTAAAATTCAAATCAGCTGATTCCGCGAATGAATCCGACAAGGAAGTCAACAGGCAAGCGCGACGAAGATGAAAGTAGCGAGCAAATGCTGATCTTTTTATGGCCTATACGCGATCTCCCGACTTTGACCGTAGCGGCGATCGGTGAGGAATGACCTGGCGATCTAAAGATGATCCCGAATCTGAAATCCTGAAACAACTTTTGCGAAGGTTCCTCCTAGCCGATGAGGACCCGAATGATTAATAGCTCATAAAATAATCGGACCATACGCGACGAGGAATTGTGGTCAGTCGAGAGAAAATAAATAAAATACGGAGAAACATTTTTAGGATTTCGACCTGTAAATTCCACTTGGTATGATTCACTGTTTTAAAAAGTTTTACTATTTGATTTTTAACGAAAAATCTTTTTGCGGATCCAGAGGCACGAAACTCGCAAAGTTTAATAGTAATGACTTTGTCTTCGTGATGAAGAAGAAAACAGCGATAGGGTATCGGAGAATTATCGTTTGACTCTCAGATAGTTCTTGTTTATCACAGAAAAATTGATTCATTGACGAAAATTTATTGAAAAAAAGCCTCATGCATGACATCGTATTTCGGTGGACTAAGTTTCCATTGGACAGGCTTCTGACTCCACATGGAGTCTGTGAAATTTCGCACGTATCCAGACGTTTTAATATCGGATCTTCGCGAAAATCATTGGAATTCAACGCATGAATGTTGCTTAAAATTGACAACCAATTCAATAATCCGTCAGAATGCTGCGTCTCTCCCTGTTTTTCCATTTCCTTCTATATCCGCTCTCTGCACTGAGCCGCTGCCTGTGATTCCAATTATTGGACATATTATTGTTGTTGCTTTCTCTTTTATATTTTTTGTAAGGGTAATGCACGTGATCCATTGTTCTTCGGTCTTTGCTGTCGCATTTTTTTCAGTTATACGGCCAGTGCACGCGGTGGCAACAGCAACGGGGTGGCGGGCAACCATCCACCGTCGCATTACAACAGGGTTCGCCGCAAACCCAACAGCCCCGTATTGATCCCGAAGGGGACGCCGCGAATCAACCAACGAGCCGCTGCGCGCACACGCACACATTCACCATCACGCTTACACTCACGTTCACGCTCACGTTCACCCTCAATTTTTTTACGGGACTCAAATTCCGCTACCAGTTTCGGGTACACTTTCAAATTTTCCCGCCTTGCCTCTCGTGCAACCCCTTAACGTCTGTGCATCTTCCGCAACCTTACCGTCGTCATTGTCGTCGCCGTATTCAACGGAGTCCCGCTTCTCCCAAACGTTACGACCATCGTCCAGCTTCTCACCTCCGATTTGGTCGCTGCCCATTGTCGCTCACAAAATACCTTGGCCTCCATTCAAACCGGTGGAGATAAGACCGGCAACGTCACAAAAATAAAGTATGAACGCTACCGTGTTCCTGGTGTGTTGTTACCTTGTGGAGCACATGCACACATGAGAGCATGCATAAGTTCAAGCTGTTTAGAAGGAGGTGAGTATTTTCAAACGTTTATCAAACGAATTTGTCGTTGTTATTTATTATGGATGCATTTCATTAATTTTTTCTGTTCCATCGGTCGAAAGATTTTTAGAGCATCTTTCCGAATTTCTTCAGAGTTGTTTGCAGCTTTTTTTTTTTATTGTTGTAACGCTTATAAGTTGTGCGACGGCAAATTGTTTTGCTTGGGGGACACCGAATTCTTGTGTACCATTTTTATTTCCAATTTTATCAAAAGCTAACTACACTTTAAGGTACGTCGGTGTATTTTTTAATGCATCGCGTTAAACTGCGAATAGTTTAAACATTGCGAAATTTAAAATGCTGCTTTTTCGGTGAGCGACATCGGATCAACCGATCCAATAAAGTCACGCGTGTTTTATTTTATATTTTATTAAAAACTCTCCCAAAGCGATATCGGTGCGCTTCCATTATCAATAAAAAAAAAAAATAACATCGATAAAAAATATTCTCGATTCAACGAAAAAATAGAAATAAAAAGTATTCCATCAACTGACGATCCGTCGACGGTAACCATGCAGAAATAAAAGAGAAATAAATAGATTATCCGCCACGATGGATCTTCCCTATTTTATATCCTTTTGTCAGAATCGTGGTTTATCGTTTCACAATAGAAAGATAATCGGTCCACATGCAATCCTATACCGGCGATATGAAAGTCATCAATGAAAGGATTACTTCTATCTTTCACCATCGTACAGCCGGATCACTGCGGCTTCCGACCGACACGAGGTACAAGTATTTTATTTGTATTCCGACTCATTCGCTCATCTATGCCGCTTTCTTTCTCCCATGGATATTCCATGACTCAGCTCAAAAGTATAATAAAAAAACTTTGTTACCAAACCATTTATATTTTTCCGTAGTTCGAAAAAATTGGCTGCTTCCTTAGATGACCGTTTCTACTATATCTTTAACTCCGAGTCTAGTATTTTGATGTAGCCGTGTCCTTTGACAGATGGAAAAATCACAGTTGTCCTCTGGGGTCAGGAAAAAGTGGATGAAGCCCGGCCACTGATCCAGCCTGACCCAGTTGTATTTGTATCGCGGAAATGCCGAAACCTCAACGTGGTACCCGCGTTAGCAATAGTTCGGAGGTCTTCCGGCAATGCATACCCGAACTCTCGAAACTCGTTCCAAGCACACCGTGCTGTTTCGTTCCGGTGGGAATTCCAAACTTTGTAAAACGCGAGACGGAAGATGATGTGTCCGGCTGTCACGGTTAATTTTCACCTCCGAATGACCCACATCAGCCTCGCAGATTTTTCATGGCATTCGCCTAGTCCCGCAAATTAAACGGTATATCATTGAAAAGTCACGTGATGCGGATAAAGAAGCCTGCGACGGTGATCGTTGGGGGACCGGATGTGACGATGACGAGGTCTGCCTTGAGGGTCTTTTTTCTCCTCCGAAGAGAGGATAAGCCGTATAAAAACACAGCATCAAACCCCTAGAGTGTTTTCGAGAGTCTTAAGGTCAAGGCACTCTGCTAAATCCGCGGTATCTCGTTGCCGGCTAATGCCGCGAGGAAAAGGGCAAACGGAGCTCTGGAGATGGAAGCGTAAGAGCCCTCGTAATTATTCCTCGGTCTACTACCCTTAAATTTCTGCGTGCTGGCGTTTCGCTACGGTTGCGGCTATAAGGCTACCCGGAGCCCTCTTCCGCTAGTTGCTTTTCCCGTTGCTACGTCGGGGAGGATTTTCAGACACGAGTCGGTAGAACTTCACGCTCTACTTGGTAGCGTTAGAGGCGTAAGCGAAGTACGAGGCGACGGCAACGTTATTTTATTCGTGCTGAATAATAACAAAAAAAAAAAAAGCGTAGCGCTTAAAACAAGGAATAAAGAAGACGAAAAAATAAGAGGCGATCGAGAGTGTGATTTTTGGGAAATGATAAAAAATAATAAAAGTGACGTGAGACAGAAAAATTTATTGGGGTAGAAAGAACTGAATGTGAAAATTCTGGAGTTCTGGCAAGCCGGGAATAACGGTAAATCACGGCACTGCCCAGCAATTTGCGTTAATCAAAAAGATAGAGAAGTTTCTTGCGGTCATCGAGATAAGTTTTTAATACTGAAGTCTTTAGGCATTTATTTTCTGACATTTTTTCTATCTTCTCTTATCTCGCACGGTTGGTCAAGATGAACATCGATGGGCTTATTTATCACGAATGATAAATAATAAATAAATCCGCGAAGAAAATGGAATCCCATAAAACTTTTTCTTGCTTGACTTAAGGAAGATGGTATGCGAGCAATTTTCCGTAGGGTCGATCCGTCTCGCGGAAGCACCGGAGGGCGTATCGCTTGACCGATATCGCGACGCGATAAGATCGAACGATCTCTGAAAGGAATGGTCCAAGGAAACGGCTTATACCCGCTTGTGTAAGTCGGATTAGATAGGACAACCAGCAGGAAATCAACGATGGTCAATGGAGTCGACGAGATAAATTACGCGATATTCCAAGTCCGGCAATAAATGACACGACCGATATCATTAGATAGCAGCAGAAACAAGTACCTTCAAATAGTATTTCGTTACTATTTATTAAATTTCTTTTGCTTTCCCTATAAAATATTAACGTAAGCTCGTAACACTCTACGAAAAAATTCCGGGTATTTTTTAAAGGCTTAAAAAATTGTTGAGGTATTTCTAATGAATCACTTAATATAAATCAGTTCGTCCGATGCGATCGGCGATCGCAAAATAGCTTAAACGTGGTAAATAGTACAAACAAATATGTCTCGTCGTCTGGGACAACGAATTTGATTTAGTATTCTGCATTTTTAATCGATGAGCTAAAGTTTATCCCGAGCACCGATCTGCTCGACTCACAAAAAATAAATGAAAATACTGGCGCACATTGCTGGTTATCCAACCCGTTTTTCGTATTGTCTGGTCTCGTGAGGTCAAGTCGGTGAAATTTTTGCGGTCCGAGAACATCGACGCGGGGAGATGGAAAGGCGAAGCCGCCAGGCGGAGAATAGTAGTTTTACCCCGATACGAATCAGACATGTGGCTCGCACTCTTCGTTAGAGTGGTTTTTTTCAACCCTTTTCCTCGCTTCGTTCCGTCTCTCACTCGTTATCGCGTTCGATCGTTCTCACCTTGTTTCCGACTCACTGCACGCCCTCGGCGAAACACATATCTTCCTTGGGCTGCGAGAAAGTCCTGCGCGCGCGTAGCCAGTCTTTGATATAGTGCGAAAGTAAAGGGTGAAACGTACGTAGTGGATCCGTTTGCCCTGGAGGCGTTAACATACGTGATACTTGGGAGAGTATCGCACGTCAAGAACTCTCGCTTTGCGAGAAATTTATGTTTTTCCCTCTTCGCTTACCTTTTTTTTGTCGTTTTTTTTTTTCTTGACATCGGGTCGAGCCGGGAGGATTACGTAGGACCGAAACTGCTCCTCCGCGATGGACAATACGCGATAAGGTGCTCGGGGCATTTATTTTAAAACGCGAAAATCATCAACTTTCGGGGATGAGGGTTAGATTGGCGATTCGGATTGCGTACGAAGGGAACAATCGCATGGGACCAAAGATAAGGAAACTTCAAGGGTCTTTTTGTGTAATAATATTCATGTTATTATTGTTATTGTTTACGGGAAATTATTTAGGGAGAAGCGAGGCAACAATAATTGAACAGCGCTACTTACTGACATAGACTGAACCATAATTATCGCCCTCGCCTATGAACCCTCAGTGGTTGAATACGTACCTGAAACATAAATAAATAGAAAATTTTAGAAAATTTCTATCGAGTTCCACAAAGTACTGTGAGCTTAAAAAAAATATCTCCCAAAATCTTCCTCTAATTCCGCAAACTCTGTGACAGATTAATTTTTTTTTCGCTTTTCTCACCTGAAGAAAATGATCTATCCTGACTGTCGTATAATTTCAAATTTTTGCGTGCGACACGTAATTCAATTTTGGACAAATTTTCCACGCGCACAAAGAAACTGGTTAAGATATTCCATTAAACGCTCGCGATGCGATTTTATCCGTATTTCCGAAGATACGCAAGTATAAATACGAGTGAAGGAATAAAGGGAATAAAATGAAGATGAAGGGTTTCATATCGTGGAATATTCGATACCGTGGTATGTGCCGGAGTATAAAAATTCTTCGGTATTATACGGTCGACGGATGAGGAAGGGCTGCGCACTGTAAGCTGAATCCTTTTCAAGCTCGGAGCAACCCTGTCTCATCAGTCGAACCGCACGTATTTGTAGATGTACGAAAAGTGGCGGATAATGTTATAGTCCATAATCGTGCGGGAAAAGACGGGAGACAGGATAGTCGAGAGGGATATCCATCGTGAGTGGAGCGCGTTTAAATTACGACCAGCCGGGCGATCCTTCATCGGAAATTCTTCAGACGAGCCGCGGGATTACAATGCTCTCGCTGGATACCGCTGGAGCTCCCCTCCTGTTCGCTCCCGATTTCCCGCTCCTTAGTATTCATTTGATCTGAATAATTTACTATTAAATTATCGGCATCACGCCCATCTCGCCGGCCTTAAACGACCTCTCTCTTCGCGGCTGAGCACAGAGGAACTCTCCAAGCACGGCTAAGTCCTCCAAATGCTTGAAGTACGTATTGAAGTATCGAGTATTCGGTACTGAGTACGTATTAAAGTCAGTGTCGTACTCACAATAATTGAGAAAAAAATTCAGTAGCTAAAAAAAATCTGGTACTTAATAAAATCTAGTCCTGAAAATATTTTGTGCTCAAAAAGATTTTTTTTTTTAATACTTGGAGACTACCGCGTCTCTCTGTCACGAACGATAAAAATACAAACAGCATCGCAAGTTTCCGCGTTGAATTTCATAAACGCGACGTGAGCGTACATCCGCGATTCCTGCTTATCCCCTTTCGTTTCCGCCCTACTCCGACTAAAGCGCAATTTTTCCACTCCTCCTTCGCCCACCGTTGAAGAGTCGATCGCTGTTGTATTTTACGGCAAAACAAATGATCTCCGAAGCTTCCGACTCTCCAGTTCTCCGGCTAGGTAAACGCGAATCCCCGATTTTCGTTCCTCCATCGTTTCGTTCTTCGTTCGATTTGTTTTACAGTGTTTTTATGATCGACTCTCCCGTAACACGACGACGCACTTTTACTGTCCATCCGCATGGCGCTCCGTCCACGTTCATACTCATCTGTAATTCGCCCTCCGGCATGGGCATCTTTGCCTCGACGTTGCTCTATTATTCCACCGTTCTCCCGCTTCCCGGACTTCAGCGCACCCTTTGATTCGTCATTCGTACTGCAGGAGCGTATCGCTTTTATTACCGATTCGGATGGAGTCAATTTTCCTTTTGCATTTTTTTTTATCAGCAAGTCTGCGAGCCACAGACTGTGCTCGTTGTGTCGATGCAACGCCGAGCAGCTTAAAGAATTTATCATTCCGTAAACTTCGTGTGAGCTTCGAAATCGTAATTCGTATTTTGTGTTATCGTTATTATCGTTATGCGTCGCAGTCATAACGTTAGTGCAGCGTACGCATACATAGACGATGAGATGTTTACCGCTGTCCGTCTCGTTTCTGTCGACCCATGTCAAAATTCATAACGGCATCAACTGATATCCGAATCGCAGCTGAATATAGTGCGAATGAAAAATTCATCGAATGATCAGGAGAGTGCTTTTTCGCGACGAACGTCTCTTCGATGCGGCTGCGGAGCTTGTCTTCGTGCAAAGGCGCGTTCCCGCAATAAGCGAAAAACCAAAACGGCCAGTGATCCACCGAAGAGTTTCAATATTCTATCGAGCATATGTTACCGTTTAAAGAGGCACACGTTCTCGTAGTAAAATCGACGATTCGATATACGATGGTACCGGGAATTACTGCGAAACACGCAAAGCGAGCTACGTGCTTTCCCCTCGAACGACGAATACCCGTTTTTACCCCCGAATATAAATCAATTTCCGTCGAGTTACATTTTTTTTTATTTTATCGGAAGACAGAGGAGTAAAACGATTTGTGAGATAGTCGCATATAAATTCATCATAATCTATTTAAGCACGTGAAAAATATTTGTTGTCAGCCGTGCGTTTATTAAAATTATTACGTGGTTCACCCAAAATTTCCGACAAGTTTTTGCTCTCGTTAAAGGGAATCAGGTTTTCGAGATTTTATTCACGCAAAATTTTTATTCGAGTATGATATTTTTTAAATAAAAAAAATAATTGTTCTTTGCGGATGGAAAAGTTGCTTCCAGACCGAAATTTTCCTCGACAGTCCTTGCAGCGTTGATGAGCACGTTACTGTTGCACATGAAAATTCTTTATCCAATTATTTGGCCGATCTATCCCTTATCGGATTGTTTCCGTGCGCATTGGTCCTTTTTTCGCACTTTCTTTGATCCTGTTACGGGATGAATAGCGAGGCTCGATTGGAAAACGAACTGGCACAGATGCGCGTGATACAGTCTCTCGTAGACAGTGATTTCTCGCTCTGACAAACTGAGGAATAACTGGGACAATAAGTCTGACACGGGAACAGACACCCTCATTTTCCACTTCAATGTCTCCTAATAACACCGGGGATTTTCTCTCTGATGAAGCTGCTGAAACCCCTCGATCCAATGAACTTCGTTACGGACGATGAGTAAATCGAGCATTATAACTATCGGTCTTTACGGATTTGCGAGTTTCGATACGAAACTGTAGCTCGGTCGGTGCAATACCACATATTGATGATAATCGAAAACCAATTTCAGTCGATGCACCGATAACCGATGGATTACCACAATTTACGGTCACATCGACGATACACAATTTCCTTCCACAATAATCATTTTATTTCTTGTCCGCTGTAATAAAAATTTATGAAAAAATAACCCATTAACGCGTGTTTTTGAAAGCTTGCAAAAGAAATTTATAATTACCATTTTTTTCCCAGTAGCCAAACGGATCGTATTGTTTTTCACAAATTTTTTTACCACATTTTTATACCGAACGATCAGTTTGAAGTTAACAAAAAAAATTAACGAAAGTAAAAATGGCCTCGTTATACGTTTCACCAATTTTTGTCATATCTTGAATATAGATCGTGATGAACCGTGGAAGACTGAGACTTGTACGATCCGAGCTGCACCAGTTAAGTCACCAGCCAACCATGTGAGTTACGATCCCAGCTGTACGAGTTAGTTTCCATTGCTGGTGGTTTTGGACGACCGCAAGATTTACGACCTCGTAATTATCTGCTGATCGACGAGCATGCTGGGCCCATCAACCGCCCGTATTTTCGTGTCTCGAGTATCGTGAATGTTCATTGTACGTTCTGGTCGACTCATTCACAAGCGGCATCCTCAGCGGGACAGGGAGAAAGAGATAGTACGATAAAGAGCGAAGACATTAAGCCCACTCGCCTGTTTAATTCGTTTCACACCTTCTGGTCCAGTGAATCGCGAGATCGGAGAACCGACGCACTGGAATTCGATTGCGTTCCGAGTAAACCTTTGTGTACGATATAACGCGCACAGTAAAGTATATCCACCTACGCGCACGCGTGTCTATCGGGCTCAAACGATTTTATGTTGAAATCCAATGTTAATTTAATTCTCAACGATGATTAGCAATTTTTACACTCAGCAGGTCTCTCAATGAAGCATACTTCATTTTCGCCTGATACTCAGTGAATTGATGCATTCAAACAATTCTATATTTATCATATGTGTACGATGGTTTTAACTCAAGTATTTCAGCTCTCATATTTTTTTCACAATATTACTGATCTTTTCAGACGACGTTAGATAGATCGGACCGTCAGACAGAAATGCAAAAATTCTTTTTACCCAAAAAGCATTCACAGACCCACAATATTTTTTTGGATTTTTGGAATACTTTCTCTCATTAGTCGATTCCTATGCAACGAGGAAATAAAATCCCGGACGAAGGAAGTCAGGGCACGGATTCTTGTAATACCTTCTCTGGTCAAAGACCACGAGTCGGATCCGACAATATAATTTTTGTTTTACTCCCTCATCGGAAGCGAGCCAGGGTAGTTCAATATTATGACGCTCGAGGGGATGGCTTCCAGCTTTCCGCTTCTGTCGGTGGGACGAGTCATCCCGAGTGCGAATAAGCTATGTTACAAGCGTACACGTAGTCCGAGCCGGAAGCATCTCGGGGGAGACTAACGAGAGGTCGCCTCGTGCGAGGGCAACGAGTGCGTCCAGCGTTACGTGCTCGGGGTTTCCCGATCTTCCGGCCAGAGGGCTGCATGGCTACCGGCCGGGGCGTGCACTAACCTAACCTTCGCCGAGCCGAACATCGAAACGACGTAGAAAGGTAAACTGTGAACCGTGGGTGCGTCGTTCCCTATTCCGGTTTATCCATGGTCTCATCCTAACTCCGCATCTCCGTCCCGTCCTTCCTCTCGAACCTTTCATGGCGAATGAAACGGTCGCTCGTTACGGTTTACGAACTCTTCGGGACAACGCGGGAGCACCGGGCGTACCTTGTACCATACTGCATGACCGGGTGTTCAATTTTCCCGTAAATTTCTCACCGCCCCGAGTGAGCTCCGTTATACCAAAGTGATGTAACTCACGTGTATGTCACGCGGGTAACAAGTGTACTCAACAACGCCGGTCGCCCCAAGGTACTCACGAGCAACAGGAAGTTTGAGGGAGTTTCTGGAAAGGGCACGAGTTTACGGTGGAAGCGAACACACCACGGGCCTGATTTATGCGCTTTTAAGCCTGAAAATACACCGCGCTAAGTTTTTGGTCCACACCTAGAAGGCAGAATCGAGGACGTTGTTTTGGAACGTTTTACCACGGTAACCAGCTGCACCGATGTCTTCCATGCGGTTTCTTGATATTGACCTTAGTATGAAAAACTTTGTACACCGCTCAGGCAAACAGTTTGAAGTCAATGAAAGAAGATCCACAAAGGTGGGAGTCACGGCGAGGGGTCAATTTTGGAGCCGCATCTGAAGGATCGACACGGGAGGGTTCTGGAGTGTAAACTTTAACGCAGTTAATTCGTGTGGAAAAGTCATTGAGTCAAGTTTTTGTCCCAAACCCAAAGAGTAAAATCAAGGATGTCATTTTTAGACACTTTAACCCTCTGCCAATAACTGCAACGACGTCTTCTACACGGTTTCCAGTCAACCCTGAGCAAGACATATTGGCCCGAGTATGAAAAAAATTGTACACTACTTGCCCAAAATCCATAGACAACGGAAGAAGGTTCACAAAGGTGGAAATTATTGCGAACGGTCAACTTTGGGTCGCCGCATCCGAGAGATAGACATAGGAGGGTTCAAGGGTGTGAACTTTAACGCAGCTAATTCGAGTGGAAAAGTCGCCGATACGGGGTCTGCGGAGTGTAGAATCCCTGGAGATCAAAGTGGGTAGAAACTGGCGTTGGGGATCTCTCGGACGTGTTCCCATCCTTACCCCGGTGTCTTTACCTCGTAGCTGAACATCCGTGAAAGCCAACGAAATGGTACCCCGCTGGGCTCGTTACGGGGACGATGGAGTTCACACACGGAGCGCACGCGCACGGTAACGCGGACACGTGCGAGTGGAGACCGGACGTAGGATGGGACTTGGTCGGGGGGGACGAAGATGAGGACATGGACGAGGACGAAACGGGCTGCCAGACAGAGAAATAGTCGTCCAGTCGTCGTGGCAACGGGGTGACTGTCCACGCCAACGCGCGTATCCCGGCCCGTCGCGAGAGGACCAGAAGCGCGCAGCAGCAGTCTTGCATCCGCCGTCCCTTTCGTCCTTGCTATGCCAACTCTCGTTAGCCCGAGCCATATAAACGTCCACGCGGACATGTGCACTTGTATCGGTGAAGTACGAGAGAGGGAGCTTGACGTGTCGCTGTCTTCATGGACCACATAGACACACACAGGTGCACACACGGAGAGAACCGGAGACACATTGTCTTCGCGAACAATGAAGCCGTTCCACAAGCGTTTTCCGCAAATGGAACGTCGGCCATTACGTCCGATGCTTATTAGCCATCCGCGGAATCCTATCGGAAAACGCGCACGGTGGATTCGAGCCTTGGTATTATCTGGGTCCGTTCCTAGCAGGAGGAGCAGCCGGACACCAGCTCGCCGTTTTACGGAGTACTCCGGTATGCACCACATGCTTATAAAAGACACCCACCACATGCGCCTGAGAGAATTTAGGTACAGTCGTGTGCGTCTCGGCAGACCTAGGAACTATCCCGCAGTACTGTCTCACGGGGTCTGCGGAGAATATTGAACCGATAAATCGGTACATCCTGAGAAATAAAATTACAAAACGGTGTTCAGTGCGAAAGATATTTCTTGCCATTTTGCATTAAGCAAACGCGGGACAACCGTTCCGATATTTGTGCGAGTGAGATTACGGTGATTGCATCCAACAGTTTCATAGATTTTCCGCCATATCGTAGCCGTTATCATGGCGTCGATCGAGCCCTCGATGACGTCCCGGGGGTTAAAAGTACCAAGGGGTAAAATCAGGAATTCGAGAATATTCGGAAAGCAGCCGATGGATCTTCATGGAAACACTCGGATGAAGCTATTGCTGGATCGGTTCTTCTTTAACCCTGTCACACGGTCTTGTTCTTCACCGACGGTACTTCAATCCAAGGAACAGACTTCGTGCACGAGACCGGAAGGAATAATTCGTCGAAGAGAAGGTTAGGTGCTGGGAGGTGTTAAACTGCAACTCGAGAAGGAAGAACTCTGCCAGTTTCAGGATGAAGTTAACGAAGATCCGGGCTGTTGGCGCTCTCAATGCGGCGAGTCCTCCACGTGTGAAACGGCGCTGAAGCAAACGGGAGAACAGAGCGACCAAGCCGGAAGAAGGAGAAACAAAAAAAAAAGGTACGGCAACAGTGGCGAATGAGATAGAAAATGGAGGATTCACGAAGGAGAAGCAAAGAGGCACCGAGGTCGGATGGTGCGACGCGGGGCGGGCTTCCGATATTGCTACTTGTGCCAGTAGCGCGCTGGTCTGGCGTACGATCTCGCTCGTTGCGACGGGTGGGAAGAGAAATCCGTTTTCACTTTCCACCCTCAATCCCAATGCAGAGGAGTCGCAACAGCCTCGGCTGCCACCGGGCGTCTTGGTCGGAGAATATCGAAGGAACAAAACGGCGAAGCCAAGTCGGTAGGCACTGCGCCACAGATGGACTGCAGCGCGGCATGCAAATGTTGCCTTCCTCCCCAACCTCGCGACCATCCTTCCGTAGTCTTTCACTTCTTTCTCACCCACCCGTCCACACGCACTCTGTCTCGCTCCTTCGGTTCATCCCCCACCAGCTCGGTCCACGGGTCGGCTGTTTCCACCCCTTGCCGAAGTTTCCCCGACACCGAGCAGGGACTAGCGAAGACTCGGAGGAGCCGAGAATGGGATGAGCGCTCGCCAGGACCGAGACACACCAGATCCAAGCTCCCAGAGGTACGCGAAGCTGGGGAGAGGATGAGCCCGACTACCAATCCCGAGCATTGTATCTACTTTCTTCTTCTTCTTTTCTTCCGTTTTCGGTCTCCTATTTCTCTCCTCCGTCTCTCGCGAGCTCGTGTTTCGAAGCCGAGAAGTCGAAGGGAA
Source organism: Listrodromus nycthemerus (assembly GCA_963978505.1). Classification (NCBI taxonomy): domain Eukaryota; kingdom Metazoa; phylum Arthropoda; class Insecta; order Hymenoptera; family Ichneumonidae; genus Listrodromus; species Listrodromus nycthemerus. The sequence goes on from OZ021679.1 coordinate 2,123,820, forward strand.
TCACTCCGGTGACGAGAATAGCAGTGACAGACTTCGTGAGACACATGACCCAGACAAGACACCCGGGGATGTAGGTCGTGTGCTGTGCGTCTGATGTACAAAGAGATCCAACTGTTAATGCCAATTTGGGTTCATCGTTGGGATTTTCCTGATTTGTTAATGATCATCTCTTTAATACCGAAACGGAAAGATATCGCGAAGACATAAATGCTAATCCGACGAGGATGAATACTCGATATTCATCCTCGATGGCGAGCTGACACCTTTTTTTATCCAGATTTGGGAATATTAAAAAAGGCTGCAACGCAGCGAAGCGAAGGCTGCAATAAATCGGTGGTGATTTATTTCCGTTCTATAGTTACCGATTCAACGATTATAGAAACATTTCTGGGACACCGCTTGAGGGACTGAAATTTAAACTATCGAGTACGAGCTAGGTCTTCGGAATTTTTTTTTCCATTTGCATTCAAATCCATCCTAAAATTTTTGAAATGGAAACGGCAAAGGGATGTTCGGGAGGGGGAGTGAGAAAAAAAAGTTAGGTCGGAAGACTCGGATAATCTAGGATATAGGAAGAGGAGAAAAGCGCGACACAGGGGGACGATGGAACAAAGAGTAAAATCGAGAAAACGAGAAAGATAGAAGGCTTAACGCCGGTACTGCAGTAAGTTCCGCGTAGTGCGCACCGGGGGATAAGGTGACTGCCAGGGATCAGGATGTGACATGGCGGAAGGATTGCTGAGTAAATCTTTGCCGAGTGTGCAGAATGAGACGGTCACGCGGGGTTAAGAGATGAAAGAGAACGAGAGGAAAAGGAGTGAAATATATCAAGAGGAAGAAGATTCGGTGGAACAGCCGAGGCTGAAATATAACTGTCAAGACGAGGTGACAGCCGCGAACAAAAGCAAAAGTCTTTCCAGAGTTACGTGTAAATTCATTATAAATTATAAACTATATTCGCAACGAGAATCATCTTAAAAACGATGACTCAGTGATTTGGAAATATGTAAGGAAAATGTAGAGATCGTAAAGGAGAGACATCGATGTTTGACCCATTGGATTTAGAATATCTAAGACGAGATTATCATGAATATTAAGATTATATAAAACATGGATTTAAACCGCAATCTGATAATTAATTTTTCTTTCCGACTCGCAATACTTTTTCTCCATGCACACCTCGTATTGTGGGACGAGAATGTAAAAGGAGCAAAGTTAATTCTCAAAAAAATAGTCGCATAATCGTGACTGCGATTTTATGGCCGAAATGTTTTGCACGTGAGGAATTTACGCGGAGCGTGTATGGTCATAGTATTGTACACTTTGGCCAAGTAGAGGCGAGAAAAAACGAACAATTGCGGGAGTGAGTCGTGGCATTTGGCTCGACTTTATGGGATCATTTTATTTCAGAATAATTCCACAACTTCGATGTAGCGGCGAGCGAGAGGGACGAAGGGGTATGTGTGTGTCTTCTTTATTTTACGAATGCACGCGACGACGCGGTATCGTTCGCTCTCACTTCCTCTGACGTTTTCATTCTACTTCCTCTTCGCTTCTTTACAGTAGTTCAACGGTAGTTACATGTGCAATGCAAGACTGTCCATCGACCGCCCTGCCGTCGTCCAAATAGAAAGACCGACGGCTTCGCCAAACCACCACCTAGACTAAAAGTACTCAACCTTTACTGCTCGTCCTGCGGACGTCGCTTACTTCTCATCGTGTGCATGCGGCAGTTACACATATATGTGATACACCATTGAGGTGAAATTGATGAGATTTCTGAGTGCTCGTATATATATATATTATGTATATATATATATATATATATATATATATATATATATATAGACATATATAACAGTACGTGAAAACTCAGCGTGCAAACTCACTTCGTGAAGCAATCTAGAGATTTGTACCTCGGCAAGTTATTAACGAGAGTGCATTAGGTCGGATAAGCCCACTGAAGTAGGATCGTATGTGGAGTTAGGATCTCGTCTTAGAATTGCCCAGAAAACTGATGGAGAGTGGAAAAATTTTATATATATATTTTTGGGTAATCTTCGTCAGATATAAATGCGGAATAACACGGACTACATTTAGGGGAAGAAAAAAAATTGTACTCACGGGTCTTGGCGTCTACCGATGTCTACCCGACTTTGGGCCAAGATCGTTATCGAATTTGTCGCGTAAAAATACATGAAAATATGAGAATTCAAAATTAAAATTTTTGGTACGTTTATCAAAAAAAGACGAGTCACTGAAAAAGAAGAAAACTATTAATTAAGCGATGCACCGTTACTATTTTTTAATGTCGTGTACAAAAATGTAACTGTAATGTATTTTCATCAAGAAAGTCTCATTTACAGCGGAGATCATTTCGGCTATCAATGAGACTTTCCTTTTGAGCGCACATGATCCGTAAGAAGAATTAATTACAGTTTTTATTACCGACCGCGGTAACGCGCATCCTCTTAACTACCGAACGCCTCCGCCATATTTGAGTCGATACCGTCGCCACTACCGGACCGCACAAACTCATTATCCCTCGATCATCCCTTCGCGTTGACACTCCTGGAAGGATGTCAATTCGGTCTCGACTTAAACCCGAAATAACGTTGCGGCGACGATAAATCTACTTTAATTCCGTGTCGAGCAGAGAATCGCGTTTCCTCGTTCGTTCGAGGCCAATCAACGCTAACGACCATCCTAAAGCGTCGCTCGAGACACGTCTGCGACCGTTTAACCATTGATGGAAAGAGCTGCTCCGGGGGAAGGAGCGCGTTGGTCGGGCTGTTAGGACGTTCGAACTCGTCGTACCCAGGACCATAAAGGTTGTTCGCTGATCTGGCATCAGCCGATTCGATCAGCGAGACTTTCGACCACCCCCGTGATCGAGGCCTCCCTCCTCTCAACCTCGGTTTGAAGACGACCTTCCAAAGCAACCGTGACACACTTTTCAAATTTCAAATGCGACACTCGATGAAACGGCTGTCGATTCTGACACTAGCGCAAAAAAACTTTCCATCTTCCTCCTCGAGGGTAATGAATTAATCTGCAGAAAAAAAATGGACACGGTGAGGATTTTTTGGAGGGCGAACTCCCTGGTGGATGTCTACCAGCCCATCAGCTAATCGATCGAGGTCGCCCGGGTGACGCATCCCCTGTCCGATAGAAGAAACGACCCCAAAGACATTCCAATTGTACGGAAACACAATGAGAACGAGAAAGGAAGTTTCTCGTCCCAATTAATGTTACAGCAAGGAGAGTTGAGGATGGGGGAGGGGGGGGGGGGGAGAACGGGGCAAAATGAACCATAATCACTAATTTTACGGGGGATACAGAATAGAGTCTTGTCTTGGATGATGGAATCCATTTTGCCCCACTCTTCGTAGCTATGTGGATGCAATAACGTGGCAGGATCCACATAATGGACCCGAGGTACGTTTGGTCGAACTACTCGTGGTTCGAGATATTTGGGTAATTTATAAAAATTAGGACGGAGCAAACGACACGTGAAAGTTACATCGGGGCCATCAGAGAGTAGGAATGACCATCCTTGAATACCACATGTACTCATCCATCCGATAAACATCGTCCAATTCGCTCGTTCCGAGAATTTTACCGTCCAACAATTTTCTTTTTCCTTTTTTTTCATCTCATTTTCGTCGTCCTGTATGAGAAACTTTGGTCCGGGGTGCAAAAGCGTGAGCTTGTCGCGCCTCTGCACCGTCAAATGAGTTCCTTTAATGAAAACAATCACCTACGCCAAAGGATCGCGACAGCGATCCTTGACACTGCAGCGGTATCGCCTGACGAGCAAGAGCTCCGGCGCTGATATTAACAGAGTGAAATAGGTCAAACTTTCTAGAAGGTATAATTAACCTGGGAGATGAATAATCAACAAGTGTACAAAAAAAAAAAAATTACGGCCTGCTGCATTTTTATCGGGATTTCGCTTCCTCATGAACGAAGTCGAACTCCGATTTTTTTCATGTATTTTTTTTTTTTTAGAAGTTTTCCAAATCACGTATTTATGATATTGGAGGGTCATTGAAGTTAAGCGAATTTCGCCTTCATCCGTAGCTGATTCTGCAGTAGATCAAACTGGAACTACAATAGCATTTGAGTTCAGATTAGAGTTCGAACTTAAAATTGATCTTGAGTCTCCAAACTTCGATATCCAATGTTCAATCTGTGATCTTCGACAAGTCCATCTTGAGTTCCATCTGAAAACCGATTTTGAGTTCGATCTCAACAACGACCATAAGTTCTATTTCAAGTGATTTTGAATTCGAAATAATATCATAAAATTGGATCCTCAAATCCCAGGAGGAGCCTAACCAGACCTACGGGAACGCTCTTGGGGAGACTCTGATCTGGGGTTGGACTTGGAATAATCGTCGCCTGGTGCGACTTTTGAGGGGACTCTGACCTGGGGGCGATCTTGCGGTTCACCTAAAATTAGTTCACCGGAAGCTCGAGCTTAATTGAAAGAGACCGTGGTATTCTTTCGCTCCGGGGGTTTTGTGTACTAACCCTCTTCCGTGTACCATCGTCCATAACGCGGAGAGCAGTGCAACGTGCATTGGACGGCAAGAGGACCGGAGCTCTCCATTCAACGTTGAAATTCACGAAGACCAGCAATAAACGATGAACCAGGCGCGCTGGCAAGGCCAGACTAAAAGCTGCGGGCGATATATACAGCAGCAGTGTACTTTTCATGACGAGGCGATGAAAGTGTAATCCCTGTGGACATTGGACGGACTATGTACGTGGATCGGCGTGCATAGTTACAGAGGCACGGATCGACGAATGGGGTCAGAGGGTGAAAAGGGTCTCATCGGAAGAAATTTTTTGCTGCCGCTTTGAAAACGAACGGTTTCCGCCAAAAACAAAAAAAAATTGACGGTACGGAAAAAAATTTGTTGGATGGCGTTGTTGCTTTATTGGTACCGTGATTACCACTTTGTTCTTAAATTTTTTTTTATTTCCCATTTTTTTTATAGGGAGCTGCTGTTTAAATTTTCCTTTTGATATCTTGGAGCGAAAATTGCTTTGTTTTCCGCCGGTTGCGAACCTAGCTCGAACGAGTTTTTCGATCTAATTGGCACGCGCATCTCAACCATGAGAATCACATCGCTCGGCAGGGTGAACGGGGTGTACGAATCAATCAGGATCGAAACACGAGACCCGAGTGCGCTCGTGCTGATCGTCACTCCACACGTGTTAACTTGATCGTATATACGTCGAGGGAATAACGAGGTTCAAGGTAACGAGTTTACAAGGTGCAAGACATTGCTTCGTTATAATCGATAGTGAAAATATACATTCTCTGTCGAGCGAATAGATTTTTAATTTTTTCCGCGGATGCTTGATGCCAGTAAGGGCAAGACATTTTTTTTTACTTTCAATTTTTTTATCGCAGACATTTTTTTCCTGGGACCTTTCGAATAGACATTGAATAATTCTGACGGAAAATTTATATATATTTATATTTATATATTTAAAATAATTTTTTTTGCTAGACAAGTTGAAAATATGTTATTTGTGGATACGATATATTTTTCATAAATCATATCGATAATAAAGTATATCATACATAATATATTTATAAAAATAAAATGAAGATACTGATTATATACTAAGTGTCTTTGTTTGCTTTTTACTAATCTGCAACAGATAAGGTTGATCTAAATATCTCGTATTGCGCATAAAGCAAAGTTGCCGTGATTGTCCTATGAGAAAGTCTGCGACGCACTCGCATAAATAATTTACGCGTGATATCCGGACCCACCTAGTTTCCCGTCTCCTCCATCAGTCTCGATGAAACTCTGTACTAGATGCAGCACGACACGAGGCCGCACCTTGCACGTGCCATGCGTTCCTCGACGTAGTCGTCGATGCCGATGCTATTTCATAATTCAAGGCACGTCATGTACAGCAATGATAGGTGTTTCATGACATTTTTTTTTGCTCAATAAATTCAATTAATTTGTGACTAAAAAAATGACTGAAAACTAGGGAAATTAATAAGAATTTGCTGGATCGGAAAATTGTGACAATTGAGCTTTCGCTGGAGTTATTTGCCAAGAATAAAAAAAATTTCTTTCTTATAGCGACTCGAGTAATTTGTTAAACTGAAAAAAAATGCTGAAAATTGGTTTTTACCCACCCATCCGCGTAATCTCTTTATTGTCCCACGTTTTTTGGCGATTTTTAATAAGATTTTTAGTTCTCGATTTTAAAGCGAATCTTTTTTCTCGATTTTGAATAAAAACAGCTGCGGGCTGACTCGCGACCAGCGTGAATCAAACCAATGAATTTCGCCACTTCAATGCACTTCGGTGACCAACTCGCAACAGTGAAATTGGATATGAAGCCAACGCGACCGATATTCGATTGCTCTCGGCCTTCCCAATAGGAAACTTTCATCTTCAAAGGCCCTTGAGGCGAAACGAAACACCGGAGTAACATGGACTATATTTAAAAATTCTTCGCGGATCGTGAAACGCATACTGTCAGTTTAAATAGACTGCATGAATCCGTTTTGTCCCGCTTTCTCAAAAAAAGGAAAAAATAAAAGAAACTTTACGATTTCCGCTCTCCCGTCTCCCTCCATGTCACACCGTATCGAAATATCTCCACGCAATGTTCGACCTTATTCAGCCGGGAATGGGAAATCGCAAGTTTATAGCGGGGTAGAAAGATATAGTGGAGAAAAAAAGGATATTCTTCGTTCGAGAGACGAGGGCAGAGGAATTCGTCAGTGGGTGAAGTTTTGCTCGACTTTTGTACTGTTCGACCCGCATACCTATCCGGCCACCACATTTCGCTCCGTTTCTCCTTTTCCTCATTTTCCGCATTTTCGCCGAAAGTTTCCGGTCTGGGCGGTGCAGCGCGCAAATAGAAAACAGCGCACACGTTCGACAGAGAAGAAGAAAATCCCGCGAGGGAGGCCAACAGTGAAGGGAGACGAAGGGATGAAAAAAAAAAAAAAAGATCCACTTGAACAGGAAATCACCGGACCATCGAGCGTAGCGTTTTTCCGTTTCCATTCAGCTTCTCGATGTTTCTTGATAGCCTAAGCGTTGGCGGCGTGGATAACGCACGAGTTCAAAGCTGCTGGAGGACTTCGACCACCGTACGGTCGAGCGCCCTCGCGTTTTTCAACCACCGCTACCCTTATTCTTCCTTCCCCTCAATCTATCTGCAGCTTCTTGTTTTGGAAGATTTCCCCCGATGCTCATTGCTTTCTTTCCCGTTATTCTCTCGCACCAGTGACCGGAGAGGATAGTTATGTATTTACTACAGGCGATCACGCCGGTTACACCGCCTCATCATCCCTTTTCCATTCGCACCGGCGCCTTCTCCAGCCACTCCGTTTTTTTTTTGCACGTATCGATAAATCAAAAAATATACTTTTATCCGTAAAAGTAAAAATCGGTATGCTGCGTTCGAAAAAATCTATTTAAAAAAAAAAAATCTAAAATATAAACAAAAAACTAAAATATTTTCTGGCTTTCCATATATTTCAAGGAAAAAAAAATATACACTTTGCGAGCTCTTGGAATTCAAAGAAATTGACTTTGCCGAATGAGATGAAAGGCCGTGTCAAGATTTTCTAACATTTATTTATTTATTTTTCGAATTGAATATTATAGACTGTTCATTTGTCTTCCTCTCCGTGCGAATTCACCGTTCGTCGGTCTGGACGTAACGGGCGCTCGAAAATGGGTGATGAAAAAATTATAGAGTCTGATAATTGGAGCTTTATACCGGTCAAGCTCCGCAGTCTTGCCGGCTTGTTGAGCACTACAGTTCCCATCAGATTGTATGGCAGACCGAGACCCCTTGTCCTCGGTCCGGTATATCCTCGCACAGTGGGCAGCGGTACTTGTATTACGTGACTAATAGCTGCGATAGGGTGACGCGGGAGCGTGCGCGCGTTTAATTACGCGCTTTTACTCCTAATTCCTCGCGTTCTCCAATGTCCCGGCCCGACTGCGACAGCCCTTTTCACTAGCGTTGCCTCCACCATTTGAATTCAACGGGCTGATTCATTATTTCGGCATTAAAATAAGTACCGTGGCGGGACATTGAGCTGGAAATCCCCCTCCGACTGCCGACGGTCAATGTACCGTGGGTAATTTTATAGTCGCATTAGCGCGAACGTTTTGTATGACCGTGATTACTGCCAATTCGTTATATGGTATAGTATACGGGATGATAGGCATGGTTCGCAATGTATACAACACCAATGGTAATTCGAGATAACGTTTGGATGGAAATCGCCGAGATTTTTCGGATCACCTTCACCCATCGGGATTCAACCGAATAACACAGTCATTCGATGCCAGTAACCAGAAACCAATATAATTTTTCGCTATTTTATACGGACCTCTGTAATCAGGATTTTGATTAATCAGGAAAAAAAAAAAGCCGGCCTGGATTTCAAAATCGGGAAATGCCAATCACCGATCGACTGCTCTGACCACTGAGCTATTCAATTTCGCAACCCACTCCCGAACCATTACAACTTTTAATTGCCGTATTTCCAAATTTCTCTGGGACAACGAACCGGTATTCCCTTTTTTAATTTTTATTCTTTAAAGGTTACGGGAAATTGGGTTTCCTCGCGTGCATACGTTCAATTCATACAATCATACGTACCCAGTAGATTCCCACGATGTGCACATTCTTTACTCGCAATCCTCAACCAGCCCCTATCATCGTTTCACTCTAGTTTCCCATCGTCCCGCAGAATTTTCACACACTCGAGATGCCGGAAACAAAGCGACCGTTGAGGGTTTAGTCGCGGCCCGCGATTCCTCCCCCGGTCGACGATTCGCAGCGCCGCAGCGCGAGAGAAAGCAAATGAGAGCGTGCAGACGGAATAGAGGAAAACCGCCGGAGTGAAGGGCAGGAAGAAGCCGAAAGGAGGGTGAATGGAGAACACAACCGAGTGTGCCCGGTAAGCCCTTTTGCTTCCCGGCGCATTGTGTTGTGTCTTATTTCATCCCTCCTTCCGCCAACAGTAGTGTTACCGTTGCTGCGGGTGTTGGCTTCTCAAGTGAGAGTAAAACAAGCCTCCGCGCGGTGAAGGCCGAAAGATTCCCGACCTGAGATTCCGGATGAAAGGGAACAAATGTTTTCTTTTTTTTCAACCCTCTCAAGTACCTCCACGGAAGATCCCTTCTTCCACTTCTGAGAGATCTTCTTTCGTTTCTTCGTCGTCTCAACTTCATCTTATCCTCCGGACTCCCTTCATCCGCTTTCGCCTTCCCTCGTTTAACTCGAGATTGGATTGCAGATTACACATCTTAGCCTCCTTTGGCAAGGCGCCCCCTCTCGAGAGCTTTACCTTTATTCTTAACTTTGACGTCGCGTTTCGCCATCTCTTCGAGTCACCGTCGGGGCTCTTCCGTGACTTTCTCGAGTTACATCGCGTGGCGTTATCTCACGCTATTTGATTATTTACCGCTTCTACACTCAACCAAATGCGATTGATTCAACGATGCTGATGTGAAGCTGACTTCAAATTAATTTCATCGGAATTTAATATCGTCCGTGAAATATGAGGATTTTCGAGTGTATATTATTACCACCTGTCGACGAGGCTTCATAAAAAAATTTTCTCTAGACTCGACGCGTCTATTGATGGGATCCGAAAAATACAAAATTCTTCAACGTTCAATCAGGAACTTTCCTGGGAAGATCTCGCGCCACCTATGCCTTCGGACGAAAGCAAACTCTCTCCAAGAAATTTCCGAGTCAACTTCATAGCTACGAATGAAACGTCGAATGGCAAATTTTGGAGTATTTTTCGAATGCTTCAAATATGTTCCGAAAGGGAATTTCCCAATGGTTGGACAGTCTACTTGCTCAAGATTATGTACTTGTCGAAGTTACCCGGTTTGACTAATTTTCTGTCCCGAAGTATAATGAAGTTACGAGAAAGCTCGGCGGATCATTTATACCGAGATGGAAGCGTCAACCCTTGGAAATTCGACGCCAGAATGTGGAGTTCGCCAGACACTTGTAACTCGTGACCCTTCTCACGATCCGTTCACCGGTTCCCTCAAGGGCGCCACTTCTCAAATGCAATAAACAACTTTGGCCGTTTGTCTGATCCTCGATCCCCTCATACCCTGTTCGGCCAAGGTCAAAGACTTGCCGAGTTAAAATTCGAGTCTCGGCTCGTGTATAAACTCACCGCGAGTGCGATACGACTTTTGATACTGTCATGACCATAACTTTTTCCAAGCCGTATGCCGTGTTTTAGTGTGCGACAAGAAAGGAGTCGCGAAAAAGTCGATTTAATCTGTTGGTTTCCGAACAACCATTTTTTTTTTAATACTGTTCAGGGTAACGTGTTACGTATCTGTCGACAATGGGAACATAGAATTACTTCGAAGTCGGAAAAAAGGGTTCTCCTAAGAGGTTGCATCACTGAGCGGTTTATCAATAGGAAAGCTGAAGTAAAGTCTCAGAAAGAGATCTTGACGGATTCCGATCTATCGGGTTCACTGACGATCTTTAATAAAATCTTCCTTCATATCGTACACATTTTTTCATACTGTCCCCCATTATTGTGTGTATGTTTGAAGAGGACACGTGACCCAAGTGAATACACAGGCGCGCACGCGGTGGACGACCCTTCGTTCGCAGCTGCTAAAAGGTGCGCGTGTGTTATGCTTTTCTCAACCATAACCTCGTATGCTCAATGTGTTAATATGCTTTATGCTAAACTCCCCTGAATTATGCTCGCAGCCCCGTGTGCTGTAATAATATACGTAACAGAAAACACGGAGTACAATTAAAGGTTAACAATGGTTGGTGGACGCGTGCAGAAGTCGATGGGCAGTCAACGGGCCATCCAGTGGGTCATGATATATGTCGGATTAATCGAGTCACTGACGAAGGGTTGGCATTATTCACTCGGATTGGCTAACACAGCCCGCAATTCGAAGCGATTCTTTTGACACGGTTACCGGCTCACTTGGCGAAACGGCGGAAGAATGACTGGACTCGATACTCCTGATCTCGAGAAAACCATCATCAAATGACGAATTAATGTATGTGGACTGTTTTCGTAATTTCCTTCATGGAAAATTATCGTCTTACGTGAACGACGTCGGTTTCGATGAGTGGGTTAATAATTAAGTCATATGCGCCTGGCATACTGATCCAGGACTGCGACATTACCTCAATTCGAGGGATTCCGATAATGTCCTACATTCGTAAATATGGTTCGAAGTCTTGTCTTCTGGCTTTTCTCGTCAATCTTATTCTCGTCAAGACAGAAAAAAATCAAATGCTGTGCGAAACAAGGAGGTGGAACGACTGGAGAAAAAGTGGAATTCACGAGAATTGAAAGTATAGACGAAGTCTATAGTGGAGGCTGAGAGAAGCTCTGGAGAAAAAAAAGCACCAAGAAAAAGAATACCCCGACTCGGAGAAGGAGAGCGAGCGAGGTGAAAAAGAAAGTGGAAAAAGCGAGTTCGTTTGTCCGTCGTAGCTTCTTTGCATTCGGCAGTCGTGCCGCCAGCCCACCACAAATAACCCTGGCGCTATCCGTAAACAGGGAGCGCTTTGTGCCGAGAAACTCGCCGTCCTTTTTCATTCGGTCCTTTTTTCTCGCTTCTTCCTTCTTATTTTTCCCACAAATCTTACGTCGCGCCTGGCACGTCGACCACTTCAGTCTCAACTATAATCGTAAAGCGCACGAGCTTTTATATATTTTTTTTCCACACCCATCGCTCCACAGTCCTCGTTCCATTCTCCGGTACTCGGTGCAGAAACTCGGTGACGCGTTATACGGCGGAGTTAAACCAAAAAAAGTGGAGGTAGAGTAAAGAAAAAGAGAGAAAAAAATGAGATCCCGGCACTGTAAGAGTCCGGATCTACTGCAGGATTTCATTTCGGTGTTGTTCCACATAGCGTGCGTGAGTTCCACGTTAGCGCGCACTTCCTTGGCGTTATTATATTGTTTTCTTGTCTATACTTTGAAGTTCCCTTGGAATACGCGATTGTCTATTTTCAGAAATTGGAATTTATTAATAAACTTTTCTTTCTGGGTTGCACTTCCGTTTTTTTTTGCTCTATTTCCTTGCGCCGTCCATCGTGCATTCTCTCATCTGTCGTCAAGAAAACACTCGCCTGAGGAGTCTCCGAGGAGTCGTTTGCGTTGGGAAAAAGTTTGCAATTTTTCTTACGCGGTGTTTAAATTCACTTAGTTTGAGGTAGTTTGAGAAACGCTTGAGGAATATTAACGCCCGTTTTGCACGATTAGTCGAGTTTAAATAATCATTTTTATAATCGTCTCTTCAAGGTCTGATAACGCTCAAGTTGCCGGTATAGTTCACCACAAGAACATTCCTCATCGAAACGAATTACTAAAAACTACTAAAAAATGCTACTGGAAATTTCCAGTACTCGAATACCCGAAACTGATAAAAATGTGCCCGTGCTCAGAAGGGCAAACTACTATGAGTCTACTCTAGTGAACTATCGGGAATTAATCTACGATTTTATCGCCGGTTCGGAACAGTCTTGTCCCCAAGATTGGCACACTGGTAAATTTCCAATCCACCGCAGCTAAATGTAATGCATTGTCAAATCTCAAGATTTTCGTGAACTACACGGAAAATTGCAAAACGGATGCAACGAGAGCAAATGGATGCGGCACATTAAAGAAAGATGGCTTACGATGAAGGTCGATCGATGCCACGGTACTCGTACGCGCGTCGCGAGTGCTTGGAAATTATCGTTATTAACGCTATTATTAAACGCTCGAAGCATGCGCCCCGGAGCCATTAGCGGTGAGTTGTAGTAGCAACGCAAAAGGATGCGCCTGCGGTGCGCATAATTTCATGAGGAAAACGGGAAGGGTGAGGAGAATGGGGAGAGGGAGCGAGACCGAGGATAGAAACAGCGTGGAACACCTCCTTAACTGTTGCAATAATAGTAGTTTGCGGTGGTCGGCACGGCTTCTGTTGCTCAAACGGGCCTGCATGTTAGTCAGTGGGCAATGAGCGAGGTAGAGAAAGCAAGGCAAAGGAAAGGAATGGTTGGGGAAGGATTCCCCGTGAAGGATCGAGAGATGCTTCAACCGCTAGGTATTAGCGGTGGAGGAGCAGCCTCGTGGTTTCCTATAGTAGAGGTAGAAAGATGGATAGGATAAGTAGTAGCGAGACGCAAAGGAGATCAAGAGGGGAGAATCATCCAGGGTGGAACGAATCTGGAAGTGAAAGTGGTCGTTGCGAAAATTCCTGAATCACCGAAAAAATATTTTTGTATTTAGGTCATAGCTACGAGACATTTTTCACCATGATTGACATCAATTCTTTAGCAATCTTCCCCGCAAAATTTAATCCCAAAGTGGTCAAGAATTTACAACGTCTGGCCTAGTAGAATCAACGTTAAAACGGCCTTTCACTGTACGAATGCCAGATTACGTTCCGAGAACCGTTCAGGATGAGCCTGGAGTTACAAACTGAGCACGTTTGGAATTTCAAGTATATCTACGAATGGTAAGTAAAAACGAATGGTATGGAACCGTCTGCGTTCCCGAATACTTTAAGAGGGCTCTAGTTAATGCCGGAATCCTATAAACGAGGTTGCGAGAAAGTCGTAGATAAATCCGACGTTTGGGTCCGTCGTCTTCGTCGTTGTCGTCTCGTTACATTGCCCCTTGCCATGCAGAGGCCGAGTCACGCGATACCTCCTGTCGACTGTCTAAACAGTTCCTCGGAGAGCGCATGACAGGGGGAGACAAGTGGATGGAAAAGAGACCGTTAAACCAATGACGACAGCAGAGGACACACACTTGTCGTGCTTTGCTCGACGACTGGAGACCAAGCTCCCCAGACCATCGCACTGGACTGGATATAACCTGGATCAGCAAAGCAAATATGCACTTCCAGTTAGTACGACCGCAAACATTGATATCAACGTTATACGTGCTCTCCCATCGGTCGGAGGTTAAGCTTTCCGCTTCTACACGTACAGTCAAGCGTAACAGATCGAGCTACACAGTGCATAACCGAGGGATGGTGAAAGACAGAGATGGGAAACGCCGCGGTTCAGACGGAAGGAGAGAGAAGGCGGAGGATTCGAATCAGAAGCTGGTAGACAACGCAGGCAAGGTTCTCATGCACTGCTGCACCGATGCGTCACTGAAGTTAGCTAGACCGAAACCAGAACTGCGCGACGTGCCCCAATGATACTCCGGCTGAGACTCAACTCGGGGTAGGTACAGAGTTCAGTGTACCGTTACAGTCCACAACCTGCTAACGGAGTCAATGTTATAGTTAGCATCAACGCCTTGGCATGACCGACCGTTTGAGTTTGAATTATGTCGATGCAGTCAATTAACATTCGACACTAGCAGTAGGAAACTTTGACCGCGCTGATGTATGGGACCCAGTTGGAGTGCAGTGTTTGTGTGCGCCGAAACAGAATGATCGTTAAGTTCCGGTTGAAGCCTCGTTAAGCGAAAGAGCCGCGAGTGGACAGCTTTCTAATTGCACATGACGAAAATTGGACAACGGTCACACGAGCCAGTTCGATATGAAATTCAGCGGACGATGGCAATTTATTCGCTACCGAGAAGTTTAGATCTGCAAACGTCATTGATATGAAATCATTTTCAGCCGATCTGTGCAGGTAAACATTTTTAAACTCTACATTGGAACATAAGGTCTTGGAAAGGTCGATCCTCCTCTGAGTCTCAGGAATTCCTATTGGGTTGCAGGCCCGGTTCATTTTGGAGTCGATGATTCGAATCACAAATTAACTGACGTAAAGAAGTGCATCGCTGAACTGATTTTCCGTCTGAGCGACGAAACGAGAACCACACGGAAGTACACGGAAAATAAGCGAAACAAGGACGACACGACTAACACTTGTTCACCAACCAGTACCGTTTCTATCATATCAGTGGAAGCGAGAAAACGCCAATAGCAGAATCTCCGGTTATCATACAGCTATCGTGCAGTAAACTCGATGCTCATAAAATGATGCGTGGTAGAAGCTGCGATGGGTAATGTCGCCTATACGTATGCAGAAAAGACATGCGAACGCCGTTGCGGTGAGTTCCCTGCCACCGCATCGGGAGCCTCTACGGCTTCCGGTTTATGACCACCGAGCCATGCCAAATGGCCAAATATCTCGCGATTGTTTGTGGAAACGGGGCATCTCTGGGCGATACGAACGAAGCGCGAATCGAAAATCAAAGTCTGGGCGTTTTGGCTGTAGCGTGTTAACCGGCCTATTCTATCCGCCTATTCCGTGGTCGATCGCTCGGAGAGATATATCCGATGACCTATTGAACCTTCGAACATTGTACAGAAACGAGAATACACTGCAAGGCATTCGAGTCCACTGATGTAACGTAAGCAAATTTCATTCCCTACTAAATTGAATTTACAATTAATTTCTGCAGTGTACAGTGATTTGTGGAAGGGAAAGGGAACTTGCGAAACTTGCGCTCCTTTCCGATTGAGATAATTTCCGTACCAAAGTTTTCAATCAATCTGGAGAAAACCGATGGTTTTCTGTCTCGAGTGTTTACGTCCAATCGAGTGTGACTGTTACAACGCATCTCGAACGTAGAAGAAAAGTAATAGAATAGATAGGAAAAATAATAAAAATTGAGAGGGGCTCCGACTAAAGTGCGAATCACCAACGGTAACGGGTGAGAATGCGATCGCATTTCTGCCCTCTGCGAAGGGAGATTCCATAGGCAATCGACAGTGCGTCGAAAGCTTCTTCGGGCTATGCAACAGAAATTGCCATACCGTAGACGTGAGATCGAAAGCCGTAACCCCGGCGCGTAACGTTATCGTTACGGCGAGCTTTCGATACGGGGTGAATCTCGAAGGGCCATTGAAGTCGGTAGTCTGCCGCGAATATCGGGCATCGCAAGACTTTGAATATTTCCGCGCAACATCCGGAAGTATTTCCTCCTGCAGGATTCCGCTTCCACCATCGACTCTCTGCAGATCCTCGCTGATTTTTTTTTTTTTATCTCATTTTCATCGTCGTTCGAGCTCCTTCCGTTGCACGCAAATCGATGTTGTCAATGTTTTTCGAACGGGAGCATTGAGTTCAGTTCGGTAATATCGAGCCTATTTCACGCCTATCTGGTCTTTGGCTGCAAGGATCGCACTGAAACACGGTAAGGTAACAGCGCCAATGCTCGGACGGGTCTCAATCAGACACTACTATGGAGTGTTGATTTACTCTAAATTGAAATACTAGAGATCCAATTTGACACCTGCAATCGTGCCTACAAACATCTTCTGATGTACATAAAAAATGTATAGAATGTTAAAGCAAAATTATATCCTACGACATTTTGTTAAACGGTGGAAAAATCACTTTCACGAAATCATCCAGTTATTTTTTTCGGTAATTAAAAAAGTATTTCTTTGCAGTAAATCGATATATTTTGCAAACTGAAAATTACACGGTTTTTATTTTATTTTTTTTTTAATTAAAAATGTATTCTCTACCATTAAATAGCAGCTAGAATCTAAGAACGGTCCGAACCATTGGAACATTGGTGCTTTTCTGTCAACACTACCGCTCCAAAAATAAAAACTTTTTCATGACTATTCTTAAATAATCAAGTATAAAATCATAATATAGTCCCAAAATAGTACTTTATGCATACATCCAATACGCCAATGGTGCAATTTGTCGTCGAAAATTCTGTTTCGGAATTGCTTCTTCACTAACAAATTTCCTTCCTCTTGGCGCTCTATGAGTTCCGCCAGCCGACGGAATCTCACGGGTATCTACCCGAGGATTATTGCGAGTACGGAAGAGAATATGCACACAGGGTGCCTATATCCAGGCGGTAGAATGAAAAGAGCAAGAATGAGCAGCCCCCCGAGCGAGTGAGAAACGAGACAGCGAGAGCTTGCTTACGTTTAACGCTCGAAACTCATAAACCATTCGGTGGGTCGAGTCACATCCGGCGCATAAATCTCGCGGGGGTTAGGTCGAAGCTCCCTTCTCACCAGCCAGTGTTGCAGAGCGTTACACTCGGAGCAGTTTCGGTATGATGGTACGTTGTGTGAAACGGTGCGCTGTCGGGGATTGGCGAGTGCGGGAGGGTTGAAAAAAGGGGTGCTGCATGGTCCACCTGACAGGCACGCACCGACCGCCGCATGGTCGTGGCTCGTGCGACTGCTGGTTGCTCCCTCACTGCAGGACAACCAGTTAATGGTCATTAGCGAGGCACACCAGTTTTAAATCTTCGGTGACGGCCCACTGGGACTGTCTCTGTGTAAACGCGTGTTTGTATGCGAGCCATACGCGTATGGCGGATCCTCAAGTGTACGTCACACGTATGTCGTAACGTAGACGTGCAGGCAATAGTGTATTTTTAGTAGACAATACGGAGAGCCCAGATGGTAACTCGGTAGGGTTGATTTAGGGCCGCGCAATATCCGTCAAAGCCTGAAGTGCCAGAGTTTAAGCCGCGTTCTTTTCGACTAGACCATTTCTATCCTTCCTCCTCTTACGCCCAGTCATCGCATTAACGCTTGTTTGCTCGTTTGAGGGATATATTACAATCTTGTTGATGCACCCGTCGAAAGGTTACTCGAAAACAAGCCAGTCGTTTATATTCGTACTCTTGTGACGTTGTTTCAACTCCAGCGACGAATGATGCTAATCAACCTCTATACAGTTGAGAGATTATCTCGTTCCAGATTTGACTTCAGATCACCACCCAAGTTATCTTCACTAGTAGCATTTTCACCGCGTTCGATTAGCGGCTTTTCCAGGTCTTAACCATGATCTAATGTAATGCTCTAAGATGACTACAAGCAGGCTTTTTCGGATAAGGCGTTACATGTCGGATCGCAGCCTCGTTGGACAAGTATCATCGGAATCACATCATTATCTCCGTCTGATCGGATCACGAAAGATCGACGTAACGAAGTGAAAGAAATGATGGAAGGATTAAAGTTCCAACTTGCCGCGGTCGGGTCGATCGGAAGTGAAGGGTAGCGGTAGTTCCGTAGTACAGTGCATCGTATACGTCCTTCTTGAAGGAGGGTTGATAGGAGGGGTTAAGGTTAACGGCTCCACTGTTCCGGCGATTAATCCTCTAGCTTCGGCCTGATACTGGCGGCAAGAGCCAGCGAGGCCAGCTGGACCGGATGACTAGAGCATGAAGTCCCTCCATCGGTGGAGTAGCCACGCCATGGCCAGGGAGAATTGCGCGGAGCTGTCCTTAATCCTGCCATAGTAGACCACAGCGAAACTCCCTCTCTCCATTTCGCCGTCCTATCCTCCGTTACTCAGTCCGTCACTCTCACTCGCTCCTGGAACGCTCGAGTGTCTTTTGGAATCCTCCTGCTGGAGTTCTCAAGAGATCCAGCCGCGGTGCACTCGCTGCACGCCCCGAAGGAATCAGTGACGGGAACGGCTTGTTGGTTCGGACTGACGATGCTGAGATTTATGAGCGCACCAACATACACACACACACATTCGCGTCCCTAAGATCTTCCAACTCGAGAGACGGGATCAGCGCCGAAATGAAGTCTCAATTAAATATTCCAGCGTCATATTTGACTCCCGGTACTCGAAGGTGGCCCAAGAAACGTTCGCTTTTCTTGATTATTCCTGGATTATTCCGCTCCAACCTGGGCGTTCGCTGGTGTTAATCTTCGAGTTGAAAATGAGGATTCCGGATTCGTAGGCTCCACGCTTATCAGAATTAATCGTATTCTAGAATGCGCACATAGAATGCAACTGCACCGAGGCCGAAACAAGCGATACTTACCTATCTCTCGCAGACCTTCGTTTCTACCCAACTTTTTTAATTACGCTGAAAAACTGTTTCATGTTGCTCGGTGTCCCCAGTTTTTATTTCTCTGCCACGAATGCCCGCGCGCAGTGCGCACGCACCCTGGCGCTGTTTATTCTTTGCCACGAGTGCTTGGAAAAAGTCCCGAACACGCTGTGCGCCCCCAGGCAGATAGCAATTACTTCGTTCCAGCCTCCGTGATCCAACTCCACAGTCAAACCAAAAGGGTTGAACGTTTGTCGCCTCGGCGTTTCACTCTCGCTCTCCTTTCAGGCCACCCACCTTACAACTGCTGCACCCCTTTCCTCCTCTACCTCATAAGTCGTCGTGTACCTATCCGAGTTCACTTTGTTCTCGCAGCAGCACAACAAGCCCGGTACCGCATTTCCTAAATTCCTCTACGGTCCCGTAGCCGCGTCTCCCTCCGAACGGTACCTTTTCCCTTTCCTTCGCGTGTATTCGCACGTCCGTGTGTGCTCGGGGTTTTACGAAGTCAGGCGTTAATTGCCTTTCCAGATATACCCGCTATCCTCGAACGCGCGCGCCCGTCGTTAAACTCGCCTTCTTCCTCACACTTTTCGGCTCACAAGCTTCTCCTTTCGTTTTCTCTTTTCGACTCTCTCACTCCGTAACCTTTTTCACCTCTCGACCGTTCTCTCGTTCCTCGGGTAAAGGCTTCACTTTCTCATTCACTACCGTTCCGTCTCACTGTTTCTCCTTTCGTTAGCCACCGTCTCAACTTCCTCCCTCAAGGGCGCAACATAACTCACGCATAAATACATGAAATTACTTACCCTTATTTAGAGGCTCGTTAGGCAGATCTACTGTTATTGCCGGCAAACCGAAAGTCATGAAGCGAAGGTACAGCCCTGCTCGCCTCTTCAGACGTTCGCCATTGAAGCGCGCAGGCGTCCCTCTTGGCAATTCTCACCCTCCCCGAGTCCGCATTCTATCGCAACCTCTGCTCGCGCTCTACGGTAGCGGTAAATAATTTAAGATGGTGTTCCACTAATTCGCGAAAGACTTGGGGAAACAAGAGTGCCACTGTGCGTGGTGGAACGATTGCGTGAAAGTCTACTATATCGCGCCTCCAGCCACTGCTGTACGGAATGGCCTTAAACCGCGCGCGCGAATTATCCTTCCGGTGGGAATTGTCCCACCCCAATCCTCTCCCAATATCTTTCTACATCTGCCTCTATATATCATTACCTTTCTCTCATCTTCACCTGGTAATTACCGCGCAGAAACGAGCAACGGCTTCTGTTCCAGTAGCTGTTCGGAACACCAAGATAATTACCGGACGAATTATCGACTCCGATTATTATCCATTTTTTTCCGCATATATCATGTTGTTCACTCGAAGAACGACTGGCAGAACTTCATTTCTGAAGTTCCAACTTCTCAGCACCGACGTCGTACTCGATGATCCAATAATTACTTCGAGTGTTCAGTGTATTTTCCAAGTTCCGATGTGAAATTTACATCGATGTACGTTTGTCCGTATCCAGTGTAACCCTGTTCGCTCGTGTCAGGACCACGGTCAGAATCTGTTGTTGTAAATTCCAAATTTGCACAGCGCAATCTTCAGCGAGGGGCGATCGGTCCAGAAGATTCGGAAACATCGTGAACATAGTCGCGTTAATGCAACGACCAGAGGACAACGGTTCGTATTCAACAATACGCACAGTAGCGAAACAGGAAAAGCGGATTTGCCGGGCTCCCCGTTAATTCTATGATCCCTGTCCACCCTTCGCCTTGTACACCGGCCACTGATTAATAACGATAAGTACAAATGCGTCTGTACCGCAGCGGGATAAATTGCGGTGTTGGTGGTTCGCCTCGGCGGATCTCTGCGCCCAGGACAGACACGTAAGCGGACACTGGCGAGCGTTTCTCTCGCGTTCCGACCACCGTGGACGATCGCGATGGCGAAGCTTATGCGGTAAATACGAAAGCATCCCGGTGGGAATGGTGTTTCCATGCTCTGTATCTTCTCGACAAAACGCTCGCGGACTTCGGACAGTGCTTATCGAACGTTTCGTCCCCAATCTGCGAAGGCTGACGGGGGAGCGAGGGAGAAAGATTAACGAGACGTTGGATCGCCAACAAATTCAATAATGGACATTCAATTAAAGATTTCCGTCAAATTGATTGAACTATCCACCGATCCGTCTCGATGATGAAAAAAAATACGGAGACCCATCAGCAAAGTGCTTCCGGATTTTTGCTGGGTTGGCAAAACTGGTCGGGAGCAATGGGAGCCGCGTGCTGACAATGTGTGGAATCAAGCGGGAGCCTCGACGACAGAGGAGGCTGAGCAACAAATTGGACGATAGTGGATGGGGAAACAAACGGGTATCCGTCGAGTGCGAAGGAACCGGCGTCACAACCGACTGGAAACAATCCCGGCGACTTTTGATGGCGTTGGATATTAAATTTCGCCTTCCGCCCCGCGCTCGTCCCCCCGTTTTTTATTGGATTATGGGTAACCAGGCAGGGGTAGTCGTGTCAGCCCACCCGCTGGTACTCCAACTACGACGACGACGACGACGACGACGACGACGAGAGTTTGGGTACGAGTCATAACATCGGCAGCAACAGGAGTTACCATCGTCAACCCTTGTGTTCTCGTCGCTCCGAGTACCAACGACGTCAGCATTGGCATGCCTTCAGCATTGAGTCAAGAGCTGAAGTGGCGATGACGACCTTACGGGAGATGCGAGACCGGTGGAGGCAAGTTGTTTCTATGAAAATTTAATTCATAGCTGTAAAATCCTTTACGACCAGCACCGGTGGAATCCTGCCTCGATTCCACTCTTCCCCGCTGCTCGCGAGGTATTCTCACTCTGTATCCCTGCCGAATTCGTTTCTGGAATACCGAAGCTGTAAAATCAACCCCCCCTGACGACAGGGAGAAATGAATTCACGTTCGAGCGAAAGGCAAAAGCGAACGATACGGTCGGGGTCGAAGATTTTTTAAATTACCGTTCTGTTTCTTTTAAATTGCTCGTAGGCTCCGCGGCATGCGTATTTTCGATTGGGATTGACCGTTACGCTGAGTAAATCGCGCCGATGGGAAATTGTCCGGGCAGCGATGTTTCCCGACGGGAAAAACAATGTACACTGGCGAATGGGGACAATCTTAGCCTTGGTAAAAATTGTGAATTTTCAACCGTGGCCTTATCAAGATCTTCGTGGGATTTTTTCAGAAAATAATTCCATTACCAATGATCGCAACCAACCTCTATCCCAGAATTTAACCATCCGGAAAAATAACGATTCTGTAGTTTGCCGATTCGGGAGGGCTTTTTGGACCTGTAATTTTCGGCCACACGAGGAATTTCGGCCCATCGAAGTTTCGCAGACTCGCAGTACTGTGTCGTTTAATGTTGAAGTGACGGGCAAACAGACGGATTGGTACATATTCTCCACTCGACGAGTAGACGCACTCCGACAAGGTTGGATTTTTGGAACACCCGCAATGGAATGAAACAGCCTGGACGAGAATCAAGAACGGTATTGAAGAGCACGCTTCGGAGCATTCGATTTGAGTATCAATGGCAGAGGCGAATGACCGATCGAGGGCCAGCTTCGGGAAATGGATACCTATCGAGTACCGATGGTTTAAAATAAACGATCGGAAGATTGAGTGCATGACAGACAGAGAGAGAGAGAGAGAGAGATTTGAAACGAAACGATCGAGGGATCGAGTGCGTACTGAAAATTGCGGGGGCCGATTGAGCGTGTGTGAGCTGCGAATTGCGGAGGAGTATGCCATTCAAGTCTGGCAAATAGCGGCGGCGCTCCGTGAGTGCTGAGCAAACGGAAACGTTTTGTTTTTTTTCTCTCGATCATACCGAGTGATTTCCATTGTAATATTTCGATGGATCAAGCACCATGTGCTCATAGCTCTTGACACAAAACCCTTGCTTTCGATGTACTGCTGTTACACCGATGGCTTAAAGCCGTAAAGCCATATATGCTGTGTGCAAGCATCGCCTATATTCCCTATCGGTGGTAGACCGATCTATATCCGTATTTCGCGGGGAAATTCGATACCAATCAGTGTTACAACGTTTCGGTGATTTGTAGTATCACGGGGAGGTCGTATTGCGAAATAGAGCAGCGAGGGACGACAAGTGCGAGTGCGGTCGCCGATCGAAATGAGCTTTTCCCGTGATTGCGTGAAGTGGACGATCGGTATACCATTTTCGAGTGCTCGCGGATATTTCTATCCCTCGCTCGGTACGGTAACTTGGAGATACTCGCAGGTGATATCAACAGCTAGAACGAAATTGCAAATTAAAAAAAAATGAAATTGCTTTTTTTTTTTTTTTGCTTACCAGAAAGTAATGGAATTGGTCAGTGGTTTTAAATCGTATTTTTGCTAGGTTGCCATCCAAGTTATTTTCAATTCGCAAATCTATGTTTTTTTTCCGACACCCTAATTAATTTGCACTTGTACGAAAAATAGTTACGCGGATTTGTGGGGAATACTTTTGCGGGAAAGCAGGCTGTTGAATTATTTCTGGTTATTCACGACTCAGCGTCGGTTTGGCTCGCTACGTACTCTCCTATTTTTTATCATTTCCGATGAATTTTCATCGACAAGAAACAGACGGGCGAGTTCAAAGGACTACGATTAAAGTAAACATCCGGAGGACTCGCTCGCGCAACGGTTAAAAAATATTGCAAAAGGCTTGATATATACATGCGCGCACGGTGTTGTTTACTTTTATGTGTACGACCCGACCACTCTGACTCCCCTCACGCCCCGCGCCACCGTCTGTTGCAGCATCTTTTTATACAAATTGTGTTATTTATATTCCGCGGAAGGGATGGGGCTTGTGCCCGTCTATCTGATTCCACATGGGATCGATGATAGCACCCAGCACGCTCTCGCAAATGGAGTTACTAGAGCTACGAGAGAGAAATCCGACGAACACGCGCTTGTCCTATTTTTTTTTCTCGCTAAACCCCACATAGCGCAAGTTTCCTTGCTGCGGAATATTCGCTATTCTCTCTCAGAGAACTATATGTGGCTCCTAGTTTTTTTTTTTTTTTTTTTTTTTTTCATTTGAAATTTTTTTACCCTCTCGAGCTTATCAGTTTTGACGCCCGTTCACCTCAATGGTAAACCAAGAGAAATGGTTTTCTTTTACATACGATACAAATTTCGATAGATCAAAAGTACATGGACTGAAAATTCTGCGTTAACGATTTAGATTGATTTTGGTACACATTTCCGGTGTAGATGTTATTTGAAATCGGTGGAGAGCAGTTAATTTTTCCTTGCCAATTTAATGTGTTACATTATTTATTGTTGAGCGATAAATGAATTAGTATTTTCTGGTATATTTCTCGAAAAATTTCACTACTTGATATTTGTGGATTTGTGGCCAGTTGGGTCAGTGAATTTTGTTGAAAGTGCACAGTGTAACGTAATAGTGAAAATCCCGTTGCAATACACGAAGGGTGTAAAAGCAATTTATTATAGCAAAAATTTATCAGTCCTTTTCCGTCCCCTGAGGATTAAAGGAATTTATGTTTTAAAAATTGTTTGACGAATAATTTATAAATTTCTGAGATATTCTCGGAGGGTTGGGAATATGCCACGCTCTAGAATTCTTTATCTGGGGCTAAATTCTTATGAATCGTTGAAAAAAGTGAAAAAATTGGAAAAAAAAAAGTGCGGAACGAATGCGATGCGCTGGAAAATGCGAGAACTTGGTATACAGTGGGAGAAACTGCATCTCGCACTGTCTCTCGCTCGTAAAATCAAGTCGATATAACCGTTGGCTCGATCCGACGTGCATATTTCAATTCTCGGCCGCAACTTCGATTTTTCCAACGTCCATGGCAGAGAGAAAAGTAGACGGAAGGAGCGAAAGAAAAGGCTCGGTGCGGCCAGAAGAAGCTGGAGCTCAAATCCGCCAGGAGGGTGATTCGAGTCAGAGCCACTCTATGCATTTTGTTGTAGCGCATCCAGCCGCGATGCATGAGTCAAGACGCTTCCTCGCATCGTCGTATCGTAAACCGGATATCGTTTTTTACGGTACATTTTCTGTAAGTCTCTGTGTAGCGCCGATGCTTCTGTTGCCATTCCGCGCTTCAGGCTACACAGACTCTTACTTCCATCTCGGCGGGTCAGAAGCTCGACCGTTCGAAGCGTTCTTGAATACTTCATCTTCAAGCGTTCTTTCTTCCGTTACCTCGAACCTCGCGTCACCAAACCCCTTCGGTACAACAATCCTTATACTTATTTTATATTTACCGTGTATATTCCATTTATTACTTCAAAAGACTATTTTACCGAAGTCATCCGAAATAAAGGTTACTCTTTTGTTTCGTCATGATCTTTACGCGTATTCGAGCCGATGAAATAAAAGTCTGGGCGAAAAGTAGAAAGGCTATCGCACAGCGGATACGAGATTCATAATGATTTGGCAACAGTCGGTACGATTATACCGAGCGTGAACCGGAATATATATCGTGGTTTCGAATTATATATGCGACAGAGAGAAATGCAAAGTGTGCGATTCCTTCCATTCTCCGGGTACTTTAAAATTTTTCTCTCACACCCTGCCGTGTCCCGGTACTTTTATTACCGACAATGTTACGTACCGATGCCAGCGAACACTTTATATACGTTTCGATCGTAAAGATAGAGAAGCGCGTAATGCTCGGATAGGAATAGATAATAAAGTAACAGGATATAAGAGAGGTAATAACAAAGTTTTTCAATGACAAACTTATTATTTACCCGGTTCAATGAACTTTACGACTATTCATCAAAATTCAAAACTATCCGGTTCTATCGGCTCGAGCTGCCTTTCCATGGGTGTTAGATTTATTACTCTTCCTCCGTGTTTTTTGTTTATCGTTTTGATTCTATGATTCGCAATGGCAAATATTTCCGACGCATAGTCGTCAGCGAGGAAGAGCAAGCGGGACGTAATGCTGGTTTGGCAAAAAACAATGGGAACGAAATATTGCGAAAAAATTCATAGAGTAAGCCAAAAGTGTTCTGCATGATCAAACACAAAAACCATTCATCGCAGACAGCGCTGTTATTGATGTCACTTAAAGAAGGCTAGACCAGAGATAGATAGCTGGGTCTGACAAATGTGGGACTTTTCTTTAGCCGCAACAACGTAGACGGTCAAAAATAATTTTCTAAAGTGGGAATACGAAATTCCTCAAAAACAATTTCATAAAATCGGACTACAAAGTTCAGTAAAAAAAAAAAAAAAATTGTCAAATAATGACAAGATTATTTTTACAGGTTTGAATACATAAAATTGTAATATTATTTCCCGTGTCATCAAATGTAATTTGTTGTTCGAAGCAATTGCGATTGGAAAACTAACGAACGAAAACTAATCGACGTTGGTCACCAATAAGTTGTAAAACGTGAGCCTCTCTTTTACTGCGCATGAATATCGATAAGCACATAAATATTAATAATGTTTTTCTATTCCATCAACGACTTTACGAGGACACTGTGTTTTTTATCTCCAATTTTGTTCAACCTCGCTTCGGTATCTCGCGTATATATATATATATATATATATATATATGTTCTATCCCATCATCCTCCATCACCGTTAGGGAAGAAACGTTGTTAGGTTACACGTGGTTGCACGAACAAGCCTCGTACTACATGCCCACTTTCGCTACGACATTCACTTTGCAAATCCCCAAAAATACAAGCCCGACGTTTCCCTCCGTACCTTTTCTAAATTATACCGAAGAATGATTAAAAAATCTGCATGCATCGGTCCCGCGGGACCGCACAGGGTCGTAACCGGGAGATACTCGCGCCGCCGAGCACATTTTTTTTACCGTTTTACCGAGGGGCGCAGAACCAAAAATTAACTGAGATCATTGAATGCCGCTCCGTAACAAAATTCAGTAATCTCAAAAATGTTCTCGTCGTGCTCCGACTCTCGTCGTTTGCTCCGACTCCTAAATTGGTTCTTCGATTTTCTTCGAGCTCGTGCAGCTGACTTTGGTCGCTTCCGGACAGACAAAAATCAGGGCTTTCGGCAACTGGCAGGACTTTCGGCAGCTCGTCGACTCGGGGCACGATTTCTTAATGAACAATTAATATGCAAACAGCGATTACTTAATTCCAAGTTAGGACGTCATATTCTAATGGGCTTCCCATTCGTGAAAGCTTCGGAGGACTCATTTCGACGCGAACATTCCAAACTTCATTGGCCTGGCTATTTTTTTTTTTTTTTTTTTTTTTTTCAATATATTTTTCTTTTTATTTGCACTCTCGCTATTTCGCGACCCTCCCGTTTCTTCGAGAAGTCGGCTTAATCCGTTAACGCGTCTTTCTTCAGTAAACATTTAACGGAATCCAGATCTACATTTTCCAACAGAATCAACAAAGAATGCGCAAAAAAAAAAGTCCAGCGCGACTTTTTTTAAGGCTCGTCCCGTTCAATGTGTGACGCCATGTCGATATTTCTCATTACAAGCGTGTCCTTCGAGTCGCGCGAGCGACGAGACACCGTGCCGAGAGTAGTTGCGAGTCTCGTGTGCCGGGAACGGCGACGTAGTAGCTTCGTATGCTATTAGTATATTCATGAGGTCAGACAGGATCCACCGGCATGCTGAGAGACTCTGCGCGACGATATCGCAACTACCCTCTCACCTCAGTCCTCTCATTCCGTTTCTTTCCTCCCCGCGACCGTCGTTCCCCGGTTGCTTTACTCTGTACACTATATAACGGCTGCTGAGAGCCACAAGGGCGCATCTCGCGCGTCTCCGACACGTGACTCACGCCCTTCTATTGCTCGATGGTCGATATATATATATATATATATATATATATATATAAAGGGCCTTATATTCCGTAATACCGGAAGGGCCGAACAAAAATGTAATCAGTTCGACGAGATAAGACGACACGGAAGATTAAAAGCCCACCGCGACGTCGGAGGTGCGCGCTTTGCCTCCCCTCTGCAAGAATCGAGCGTGAAATTAGCCGATTATCTGCGATTGCGTATAAGAGTGCGGAGCCAAGAAGCTTTATACTGTACAGCTAATTCGGAGGACGGGAATGTTCGCCAGTGATAAGGGAAGCGATACCGGTATAGGGGTTTTAAAGATTAATCGGACACTGCCGTATTTTATAAGGAATTATGGTAAAGAGAGAAGAGATAATTACTATTTGAGATAATCTTGATGTGCGTTTATTTCTCGGTCCGTTTTCATATTTCTTGTTTAGAGAGAATCAGGGTGGGAAGAGCGGAGTTTTGTTCGTATTTCGGCGTCGATACTGGGATTGAGATTAAAGGCCTAGTTATCTTTATCGAAGACAGTTTATGCTGGTGATAAATACAGTTTTTTTTCGATGGAAAGAAATATATTTGCCGTGTCGACGAGCAGATTTTACTTCCGATTATTGTCACACACACGCGCGTTTCTATATGCATTAAAATTTACCAATTTTAATAGGGTGTTGAGAAAATTACGTTTCGATACTTTCGCGCTGCAGTTGCGACCAGAGCGCTCTAGCCGGAGCACATCGTGACTTCTCCAAATGCATTAATTGGCAAATATTGAATAACATACAAGTTGTATCGACGGTGCCGGTACAACCAATATTATCAATTAGATTGGTAGTAATTTACTTTTTAATTACGTGTTTATTAAATTTGTCATGACGAAAAGTACGTCTGCCAAATTAGGACATGCTCTACTTTCCGTTACTTGCTGGATTGCGGTTATTATTAATTGAAGTTCATGTTTTTTTTTTATATACTCTTGACCCGTAAAATTTTTTAAAAATATCTGTACCACGATCCGACGAAGTCCGATATAAAAAAGAAAATTGGTCCTCGGTGATCCGAAACACTGCGTCACGAGTGACCGAAATTGGGTACGTTGTGATGAAGAAAGCTGTGACATTAGTGCCTGGGTGAGCGAGGTGACGCAAACTGCAGCATAAGGTCTGAAAAGATGTTTTTTTTTAACCCGAGATGCAGTATAATTAACAAAAAACCCCGTTACATTTCAACCCTATAATTCTTGGTGAAAAATTTTAGGGCGTTAAATCGGAAACTCGCTGATCCAGTCTACTTCTACTGCGGGTGAAGTGGATAATCTAGGGCTAGAAGGGATCTTTCCTCCTTCTCGATAGCACTCATTCAGACCGATTGAAAAGCAGTCGACTGACAATTGAACAGAATCCAGTCGTTAAAATTTAATGAAAAGTCCTTCGGAGCGTTGAATGGAACGGAGCGAAGTGAATCTTCCCTTTTCCATCTTTCCGTCACTTTACCGTTTCTTTAACGGATGAACGCTTGGACGCATCCTACCAGAGAATTTAGCAACCCTCGACAGAAGTCACGTCACGTTGTTGGGGACGAATTTGTAGGGCTAATAATTACCCTTCTCGGCGAAACTCTCGCGGCTGTCTGTAAACTGCTTCTCCCTATACCTATTTCACGCCCGAACGATCCTTCGATTTCGATGGATGCGTGTACACTTTTGCTTTCTCGCTCTGTCGCTTTTGATATGCGGTCGGATTCTTCTCTCGCCTCCGGCACGAAAATCACCAGAGTGACTGTAATTCTTCGACGCCAAGCACTTAAAGGAACAATTGTGAAACTCGTTGCTGAATGACCGGATTTATTTTCGTCGATCCCATCATTTGAATGCAAAAATTTCCTATGGAATCAAACCTGCGTCACATATTTTTTTATTCACGTGTCGCAACTAAGGAAAAGTCTTGCTGTGAGACTTTTTGCTTCCACTAAATTTTTAGAACGTCGAAATAAATATAAAAATCCCCAACAAACCTCCCAAAATGATCCTTCAGTTGGAAAAGATCCGCGACGAAAATGCTGACGTCAACCTTCATCGATGGAACGCTCACCATGGCAAAGAACAACTCTGACCATGCGAACAAGATGGGTTAAACTAGGTGGATATTCACGATAGCCCATAACGAAGCTAATCTAGACCTTCCGTTACACTTCGAAGCCAAACTAATGCCCGAGTCTTAAACGCTTGAGCCGTGTCCAGTCATCCCTCTTCGTTGCCATCGCACCCGACGGAAAAGCTTGCGCAAAACCCAGTGCACGGATAATGGATAGCGACGTGTACGTCACGGCTTAGGACGGACGTATACAGTTTGCGTGTGTTGGACGAAAATTATTGAGTGACGTGGGACAAGTGGCGAGGATCTCTTGGAGAAACGTGAGGGGATTCACGATGAACGCGGAATTGTCTCACAGGAGATTCCCTCGAGGTCACTAGCTCGCTGGCGTGTCGCTCCGGTTCCTCGCTTCTCGGCGTAAAGTTTATGTAGGACCACGTCCACTTAAGGGGTATTTGATTGCATATTTACTCGGGGATCGTAAAGTAGGTCCTCGGGCTGGAAGTAGTCAGAGTAGCGGCTCCATCGTTGTCTATCAACACCAATTTTATTAGGATAAGGCAGACTTCAAGAGGATGTATCCATCAGGGATAATAAAGCTGGGGTTTTCATCCGTTTATTACGAAGTTACCTCTCTGAACCAGCATGTAGTCAGGTATTTCGTGAGGCGCAGCACATTCAAGTGGTGTCAAATTGTTCCGGCATCGTGCATCATTCTCGGAATAAATGACCCGATCACTCGCACAATCCGCCCAAAAGTTATTTAATGGCTAAATGTCGGTACCTTGAAAATGAATGGACTGGACGTCGTAGATCAAACCATAATCACCATCGGCACCATCCAAATGCACTGCTTCTCGACCTCCACCGCCGTTACCCTCAGTTTTAGACCAAAGTCCTAACGTTACCCTAACGGGTCCTGGACCTTTCATGAGGAAATTCGCAATATCGTAGGTTCAAAGTTTGGATCGTTTGTCGAATTACACTAACCATGCAGAATGGAGAAAGTTTTAGATTATACGAGACCCTGGCCGGTACATCCTATGTACTTAAGGATATACACGAACACGGATAGAGGATTGTAGACCTTGTCGAATCGAACGCCAGCGTTTTTAGTCTCGAGTGGAATATCCTCTTGAAGGCTGGCGTATCCTGGCAGAATGGTCCGAAGCAGACCTGCTTACACCTCTCTAGTTCGCCTCTCTGGCTCATCGTAGACCAACCAAAAGTTACTCGAGCCCGGGGTGTCGGTATGCTTCGCGGCCGGCAAAGGGCTTGTTCGCCAAACCCCTTTACGGCGAAGCACACTACCTCATCCTCAAGCTCCCCCCTCTTGGACGTAATACTAGTAGTCAAGCGATAATCGTATGGTAATCGGATGAGCATGGTAATCGAGCTAATTGGCGAGCCAACCGCTACCAATTTGCCCGGTTCGCACATTCTCGCTGCCGAATCATGCTGCCTAAGAGATATTCTACTGTACACTGTTCTCTACATCCTGCTAAGGTAAGTTAATAATGAAAAGACACACAGCTAGATACATTTTCTTGGTGCCGATTACTCGAAGACCCGCGGTCCGTTTTCCCAAGATTCGGAAAGCTGATTCCAGTTGGAACAACTAGGCGAATCAGAGACTGAATTATTTCAAGAGCGGTCCCAGTCCTGACTATTGTTAGTCCTTCCTGAGATTTTTTCCCCTAGCAGGGCTTGAACGAAATTTTGACCGTAACTTTTCTAGGGACAGGTATTGATAAAATACTTCGCTACAGATGCTCGTAATTTTTTTTTAATGCTACGGCCGTCTCAAATCTACCCTATGTATGTTTATCTGAATTTCCTTATAAGGAACTAGTCAAATTCGCGTCTCATCGTTTTGGAAGCGTACGGAAAAAAGACACCTGAGCGTTAAAGGCAAAATCCATAAAGGCTATGAAGTTGGAGCGCTTCGATGAAGCGGTTCCTTGCAAGCGCCTGGAGATAACGGAACGTCCAGCTCCTCGCTTCTCGGCCTGCCTGTTCGTTCGTACGCGAAATAGCCTTGCTTCGTTCGGCCGTGCTAATTCAATAATATCGTTGAATCTATTAAGCGGATAGAATCGAGGGTGGAAGTGCCCTAATATCATCTCGTAATGCTCCTTACATATCCTCTTTCCCCCTCTCGACCACCCTTGAACTACTGGCTCGAATCAACCCCGTCATCCTAACATCCGTAATAGCCTTCCCGGCTAATATCCCCGATCATTTTTCCCTATCAGTCGCTCACTCATCGCCGAACATCGTTCGTTCACCCCACGGTAGAAATATTCGATATCTTCACTCTCCCTCATTTCTTCCCTCTCATCGCCAGTTTTTTCTCTCCCGCACTACATACAGACATCCGTACCGGATCCAATGTGATCTACACACTCGATCGACCGTGTCCGATTACCGGCACGATTTTCGCGCCGACGGTCAAAGACGGGGAACCCCCGCTGACGCTCTTAATTGAACCGCAGCCCGAGCACATTATTGCGACTGCCGCGTCAATGGGCGATGACTCGTATCGAGCTATGTTCGATTATTCGAGGGCTTTCGCGGTTGGATCATTGAGAAGGCGTCGAAGACTGCTGATCATTCGACATGCGGGGGGTCGTCTCTTCCGCCGCGATGATCGTCCAGTTCGGAGTTCATTTTCGTACGAAGCTCGTTCACGGTCGCATACAAAGTGCGCTATCAGAGACGAAAACGCTCCAACGATAAAACAGATAACTGCAGCGGGAAAATCATAAATAAAATTCATCGGTTGCTGAGAATTGTTATTTGAATGGCAATCGCGCTCTTCGTTTTTGAGAAGTGTGCGCTGAGGAGGGCTTTCTCGCACTAGTGCGAGAAATGTACGTATGTGCAGTTTTTCGTTCCGTACTCTTCTCACTCGCATGGATGGCAGAATCTTACGTACACGTGTGACTCAATGTCCGCTTGTCAGACCAAGCTATACGTGGTGAGAAATTTCCGGTGAGAAAAAATACTTTCGCAAGGTTAAATATTTCGTCGGTGTCCGAATTCGTGATTATCTACGGGGTCGACCGGGGTTAATTGACACACGGTGTAAGCCGAAACTTTCGCAGTAAGTCAGTCGAAGGTTAGAGGAGCGATCACGGCATTCTGAGGCATTAAAGTTCAGACCGTTGGTTAGTTAGCTCTCAGAGTGCCACAGTCGGTGCGGGAGCCTCCGATTGAGATTTACTGTGGCGATTCCGTCTAGCTCCGGGCTCCCCAACTGTGTCTCTTTCGCCGAGTCATCATCGAAAGACGGAGTAAAATAGCCCGTTTCGGTCTCGACTCATCATTCATATTAAAAAAATGTCGATGGTCATCTCGGTAAAGAGCGTTATCGAGACGCGCGCTTCGCCAAACACAACTCGATCGGACCTTTGCGAAATTAATGAATGCAGATGATGCACCAACGGATTCTCCGGGCGGTCCTTTTCTGCCCGTCATACCTATATCGCTAGGTCAATTTTATATTCAGCAAACAACGGCTCGAAACCCTATAAAAGAAGCATGAGAAATAAATGAAAATTCCCGAGATTTAGGAACTTCAAAGGAGAGAAAAAAAAACAGCACGAGGGGAATCTGAAGAGGAAGGTGTGACTAATGTTTCGAGAATGTCACAGGAATTATTAACGACAGGTGAGGATGATATCGGTTCTTCGTTCTTGGATTCTGCATAACTCGTGTCGCAGATCGGTTAGAGCAGATATTGCGTCGTCGAAACGCAGAAGAGGCAAGCATGCTCGGGCCGGAGCGAGCGGTCGTATATCACTTGTTTTTTTTTATGGGTTCTTTGCGAAACAAATGTTATTCCGAGAAGGCCGAACCATTAAATCTCCGGGAGTCGCGATCGGGAGTACATTAGCGGGTATCGCGAGAGAATGATTCATCAGAGTGAGAGCAGGCAAGGAGAATTGATGGATGGTCTTTTTCCGGCGGATAACAACAATCTACTCCGGGATGGGATTTCGGAGTCGCACACCCACCGCACGGCAAGACGTCGTGTATTCCTTTATTTATTTTTTTCTTGGAACTAATGAGACATTGGGTCGGAATTAGGATTAGCCTCGATGGCGATTAAATTGCATTTACACTCTATTATTGCGACCGACATTCCGCTGGATTTTGTTCGGGTCGGTGGTCCAACGATTAATCATCAACGGAATGCTGTTCACTGAGACGGCTTAGAATTTGCCGACCGACAATCTCTGGTCAACATTTTTGAGCGTTACGTCAGGTCCGGATGAAGGCTTGATAAGGGCCGAAAAAATGCTCCAAAAATTTTACCAGGGGAGAGGAACCCCCAAATAAAATAAAAAATCGAGATTTAAAATAAAAATAAAAAAATCTCGTCTTAAACAGAAAACACTCGTTTTATCCTGACGTTCCATTTCGTCTCTCCACTGCGCACCGAAGATTAATCCTAATGATGAAAAGATCCCGCGACCGGACACATCCATACATCCTTTGCGCCGGCATAATTGACCGGCTGTCCAGGGCAGGGTAATTAGAGAGCTCCTCGTCATTCAGAAAATACATTATATATTAGTTCGCTTTATGTGTAACCAACAACGATCTTTCCGTTCCTTGATCTAATGCCCTACGAAAGAAATGCAACGGATACCGAGATGAAACGTCCCGCGATCTCTTCCGCAGCGTTTCTCCGTCACCGCACATCCTCGATGAGACGACAACGGAAACAACGACGAGGAAGGACGACGATGAATATAGGATACAGCCAGTTCGCGGATGTGAACCAGCAGACAGAAAAGACTTGCCTTGTCACCGCGAAGGTAGCTGATAAATCGTTTTCGCAGAGACGTCGCTCTTTTGGTTTTCTATTTTTACAGACCCTCTCTCCGCGTGGTATTACCATTTTCAAAGGTATAAAAAATGATGTCGACGATAAAGCGCATTTAGAACTAACGTCTCGTCGCGTTATCACCAGAGGTGAGCTATTCTTGTACCATTATTAGAAAAAAATATTCTTTTTTTTAATGAGTTTGCTATTCCTCCTGAGAAATGAAAGTACGACGATGCTTTCATCGCCGGGTGTTATTAATAGGAGCGTTAATACCCCTTCGTCAGCTCGTCGAAGACCGCTCGATTCATGGCATCAAAAGTGTCCGATTTTGGATATCATAAGATTTTTTTCGTTCGAGACCGAGCGGACAGCCGTAGGGAAAATATAGTGGGGAGGAAGATTGAATCATGTTCATTTTACTTACGTAAACTTGGGATTAAGTTTTCGCTATATCATTATTGAATATTGAAATTCAACATTTTTTTTTAATCGGTATTTCTGTCATCCCGGACGGGTTCTTTTTTTACGACTCATTTCCACAGACCCGAATTTTTCTGTCGGAGAATCTAGCCCTATTTTTACGAATAAAAGTTCGAACGGAAATTCTTATCGAGACGGGAAATAACAGAACAGTTTTGTATGTTCATAAAATAGCTTGTCATTTTTTTTTTTTACCCTCGCCTCAATCCGTATTAATATCAATCCCATTCATATGTAATTTTCAACTCGCGAGACGTTATAAAAAAAAATATGAAACAAATCTCACGAAATCAAGGAAACAATTCTCGCACTAATTTTCCAATTGAATAGCTACACTATAAATTCCGCTTCCAATCATTCGGATCGTTGATTTTCAAATATTCCGCGGACGTCCACTCGAACGTAAGCGCCGTGAACACAATCTATACTATACGTATAAATAAGCTACAAATTGATCAACTATCGGCGCCCATTTACATTCGTTCAATAATCATCGTCATCATCGTCATCGTAATCAACACCCGTCGGGCTGTACAGTAGGATTTAAACTTTTGTTCATCGACCTCCTTGTTTCACCCTCTGTTGTTCATTCTCTATACATACGCGACGGACTTTCCGACGCGTCGCGCCTCTCCCGTTCGAACAATTAAATCACCCCGCAGCGATTGCAGCCTGAACACCGGTATCCAGTATCCACGAACGCATACAAATCAAACGTTGTCGACGATTCGCAATGTTCACAAATGTCTAGTGTGTTGTGTTTGCAGACGAACGAACGAGTCAGCCGCAATGGAGGTGAGCGGGGTAGGGCGGAGGGCGCGGGGGTAGGTTGAGGTTAGGATGGGGAGCCGGGAGTTTGATGATGCGAACGTTTCGAATTTACCGAGATTTACAATAAGCACGGGTGACAATAATAGATTGCTCTCGAAGCACGAATCAATTAAGCGTAGTCAACCGGTACGAAACCATAGGCGCATTAACAATGGAAACTAATACATAATTTAACGGTGGGAACGATAGCGATCAAAAGCGAATGCGTGTACGCACTGTAGCGGTGAGGCGAGTTAACGCGGCACTATGGATCCGTTCATTTTGAAAATCGCCGATGGAATTGGCGTAAGAATTTTTCAAAAGCCGAGAACGACAATGAAAAGCTTTTTGAATTAATCGTGCTTTTTTTTGACGGTTCAATTACAATGTCACACTTTATAATCGAACCCCATAAAGAATATGTGTTGAAGATGTCCTCCAGCAAAGAAAAAAAAATCTGTGTTGCAATATCCGCACTGACAAAAAACATAGTATAACCTACCGTGATCTACTACGACCTACAATAACTTACCACAAGCTACTATAATGATTCCCGAGATGAGCTTCTATGTGGATAGACTCCAAGACGGTTCAATTGGTCGAACTCTAATGAATGTTGTTATGACTTCTCGTCATTGTCGCGACTATGAAATATCGATGTTCCTCTTGTGGACTATTTTTCATGGCTAATAGTCGGGATCGTCGAGGTTACCGTGTAAATTTTTCTCAGCGTGACAACCGTAAATAAATCACTGTTCAACCCGTTTACACCGCAGATAACCCTATGATAAAACCCCACCGGCATATATTACACTCTAACGCGGCAGTGTCTTTTTTTTCGTTATTTTAAAGATTTATTTAATTCCATTGTTGGAACAAGTCACGATGGCGCAGTGGCCTCAATTAAAAATCACGAGGTCGTTCGTCCATGCCATCGTCCCGAGTCGGATAGGATCGGCAGTGCCGGTGCGTCGCGAAGAGTAAGAGTGTTGACGAATGCAACTCGAGCGAGCCTCAGGAGTGCGATAGGAGGGTTGGTCGTTGACCGACCCTTTAAGTTATGGTCGAACGGGGTCAAACGAGGTCGGACTTCCCTTGACGTTAATCTCCCTTGCTTCTTGACTTCCTGGTTCCGACTCTCTTCCACCTCCCTGGCCCGAGGACAGAAGGAGTTCCCCGACCGGGGAGGGACCGAGAGGACACGGTAAGAAGAGGAAAATGTGTTGAAGGGCAACATCGCGGCTACGAGTCCCGTGCGGCGTTAAACTAGGAGACGGAAGAAGTTAATGAGAGAGAGAAAGACAGAGGAGAAAACGAAGAGGAGATAGATTAGTCACCTGTTCTCGAGCGGGGTGGAGTTGAACGTGAGGGTGACCAAGGGTTGCCCGACATTGGCTCGATAAGGTCGGCCCTCGTGTAACTCCGCGTAACCCTCTGCGCAGAGCTATTCCGTAACTCCCTCTCCTTTTCAACTTCCTGCCTGCGTCGACGACCCCTTAAATTTCATTAAGAGCACTGCAGCACGACCTAAAACGCATGCCATCTTAACGACACTTCCTTCTACCTCAAAGACCCGTGCTTCATGCAGTTCGTCTCTCTTATTTTATTTAGTTAAGCAAACATTTTCTGGATTTTCCTGTTTTTTTTTCGGTATTTCGAAAATTAAATAACAGTAAATGAGAATAAAATTGTTCCGACTGGATTTAAGTTCCACCGCGCCGTTAAACAATTTTTCTTTTCGGTGGATCTTCGATCGATTCGAGGGTAATGCGGTTATTGTCGATTATGTACAGTTCAGGGTTTGCTGACAACTGACAAGAGTCCGGGCTGTCGAGAAGGGAATACCAATGGCCGGGCGACCCCAGTGGCGCGGCTCGTCCCACACCCCCGCGATCAGCGTTGTCAATCTTGAGAGTTGGCCGTAGGTCTGTATAGGGGTGATGAGAGAAGGACCACTACCGCGATGGTGACAATCTATGAGGGCGTGATCAAGCATAATGCGACAGCAATTTCGTGAATGGACTCAATTTAATAGAACCGCTCGAGCACAATTGCTTCCTCCGGTTGCTGAAATCCTCAGGATTCTAGATAAATCGCATCTTTCCATCATGCGGACACGCCTAGACAAGGGCTGCTATTTTTTTTTTATGCGTCCGAGGACGAGATGCTTTTTAAAAATTGTGTCCTCGGACGGGAAGAGCAATGACCCGGAAATGGTTTGAGACGGAGAGCTGAAGAGATTTAATTTGGCACACTGGTAGAGTCGTCCAGGTCACTTCGTTCAGTGCAATTTTCATGAAAATAAGGCTCGATTGAAGATCCTAAAAATGGATCGGTGAACCTTCTCACACAGAAAAATGTTTGAAAAATTGTAATAACTGAGAAAAACATGTTCGTATAGTTTTACACCTTTTTTAAATAAAATTCAATACAGACACACCTGTGCTAATTCTATTGTGTATCATAATTTCCCAATGTGACAGATGCAATCTGGACACTAAATTCCAGTGTATCAAACGTACATCATTACCAAAAATAAATTCTTCGTCAACTCATGTCGTCGGCAATGGGTATATTATTCGTGGAGCATTTAATTTCACTGCTCCCAATATTCGTTAAATTTTAACTACTGCCCGATATTACGAGGATTGCAAAGCTGTCGGATTGAGAGCCGTTACCGGTTCTCCGTTCATCTACATTCGACTGTGTATTCGGACCTAAATTGGCCGAACAACTGGTGGTGCAACGTTGGATCATCAAAGCATTGATCCATTTGCACATGCACAGCAATACTGGTTGACATGGCCATGGTTTATTTTCATTTTTTAACCACGTCGATGACGAGCACGTGTGTTGGGAAAAGGTTGATTGTCGGTGCGTAACAAACTAGGTAATCATGAGAGGAGAGTCCGACACTGCGACTTTTTTCTCATCAATAAATACTTCCACCAGAATTGTACATTCAATGAAAATACCGTCGACGACTGCGATAATTACTGTGAGCGATTGGTTTATTAATAAATGCCGCGACTGGAAATCAATGGTGCAAGGTGTAAACAAAAATCCATGTGTAAGTTACCTAAAAAATGCGACCATTCATGGGTTACGATAGTTATACAAAAACGTCACCGTTCATTATATGGATACGGCTTGGAATCTGATTGGCCTCGTAAGAAAATATCGAGATTGGCCATTTAATCCTGAATTACCATACACGCCTGTCGCTGCCAGATTTTTGGTGATTCAACGACATTGGGGCTGTCGCTACTCCATCGGCGCCGACTGCTGATGGGAGAAGGACGAAGAGGCGAAGGATGAGAGTCCACGGTGAGCCTTGTCGGATGGTTCTGGCCCATGCGGATGTTACGCCGGCCTGGACAATCGATGCTGCCCCCCCATCAGTTGCACTTTGCCCGGCAGTTACGCCCGAGGACGATTGTTATTGACAAATCGTAATACCGGTCATCGGTCGTGACGGGACGGCATAGGTACGTTGCGGCAGAATATCGTCGAGGGCTTTGCCAGGTCGCTTGTAACCACACACGCGTTAACCCGTTAACCCAGCGCGCAACGAGATGCAATCAAGGTTGCGCCAAGTGCGCTCTAGCGAATTGGGTCCTCCAACTCTGCGCACTGTACCTTGGATTAGTTACGATAGCATAACCTCGTCCGCACACATGACAAATTACCTAATAGCGCATCTTGCAGGGTGCTGATCATTGCGGCTAATTCCAGCTCGCGCCATCCTGTGGATTTCTCGTAAGCGTAAACGCGCGCGATTAGGATTCTGTGGCTGAAAGCGGGTCATCGGAGAATCATCGTTTCCGCAAGATGCTTCAAGTCGAACCGACCCACTTTCATTTTTTTTTTAACACACGTAAAAAAAAATAGCTACGTCATATAAAGAACAATTTCGATCCGATATTTTCATACCTGCACTGAGAATTTCATTACGTTCGGGTTATATATTTCTTATATATTTCTTGTTCGTCTCCGTAATTCTGGATAACCCTCAAACCCTTGGATTCGTGTCTTTGCCTCGCCATCCCCTGACCTTACCTGCGAATGGGATAAATCGGAACTCCGTCATTCAGGTTGAAATCGTAGTTGGCTCGCTCTGTTGATGTCAAAAGGACGTAGAGAATGAGAGAGAATAAGGGAAATAGCATGGGCGGAGGAAAGCCGGAGCTTTTAGATTAGAGACCCGGAGGAACCAGACGAGGAATAGCGAGAGAAGGCGAGTGGTTGCGCGGGTCGTGGGGAATAGAAGACAGTGGAGATCCGACTGTCTTGGGAATTCAATTATACCGAGGGAACAATGGTACCGTCGACGGTAATGAAGCAGGGAGCGATGCACGAGGTCGCGAGATTACGAGGTATTTACAATATTATAAAACCCCATTCCCTTCCCTGTTGAAAGCACCGCACAGTGCAGACCGTTGTCGCGTCGTTATTTTCGACACTTTTTTTTAATCGTCCCAGGCACAATTTTTTCTTTGCGAAAGGCAAAAAATTCACGCGACAAAAATCTGCTCGAAATAATAAATTTTGATACTAAGCTGTGGGTAAAAGTTTAATCGGCAGACTCAACAGCCATGAGAAGCGCCGGATAGTCACCACTAAAAAAAAACTAGTGGGAAGTTTGCAATTTTTGATCGTTGGTTTTATTCTGAAAAGACCGTCTCGGTAACTGATGATTAAAAAAAAGAAACGCACTTGTTCTCTCTCAGCTTATTTGAGGCTCAATCGATAGAAGGTTTACACAATTTCCACTACGTCGACTTCAGCTGGACAACCATAAGTCTGGGTCTGCATCGGTGGTTCGATCGAGTTGGCCTTTTTACCCTCTTGAGGTAATTATTGTCACCCACAAGCGGGCTGGATTTTACGATATTCGTTCTTCTTTCGCTCTTTTCTTTCACGCTTTTTTTTCCCACTTTTTTTGAAGTTGCACCAGGAAAAAATATCCGCCAAGTCCGAAACACGTGTTCGGTCATCGATTATTCTGCTGGAACAATCGGCGGTTGATCGGAACTAACAAAAAGTGAAACAAAAATGATCGTCGAGAAACAAGGATGTGTGTTGTAATTCGAAAAGAGGAAAGAATAGTATGTAATTATCTAAAGCAACGATTGTGCTCGCATCCATTGTAAACAAACTTTATGACGAAACATCCTGTTGAAAGAGACACAAAAAAAACGGAACTCTCGACTCAGCATCGGCAAAGACAAGTGGTGACCCAACCTTCGATAGTGCAGACGAACAATCATTATATGCAATTAACTGGATTCTTGTATTGTTGCTTTTCTCCCACTGTGTTCCGTGGTGACATAAATTTTTATCATGCGAGGTTTACCTATATAAGAACAAAAAAAAAACAGTCGGGGCTTATCATACGGATGGTGAAATCGAGAATTCCACAATGAAATTCGGCGCAGTTGTCCTTGTCGTGGTGTCGGTGGTGTTCGTGTGTGTAAGTGCAAATATCTAAAAATTATTAATGTTACTACATTAATTCCAAACTGTGTACAGGTTGAGAGTCATCCCATAATGGACACAATCAATGAATGCTTCCGCGAAAGTAATATGAATATGGAGGCCGGAACAGCTATTCTGATGAGCGGAAACTTAGGTGGTAAACTGAACTGCCCGGCGACCTGCATTTTGAAAAAGTTTAAAGTCG
Organism: Listrodromus nycthemerus; assembly: GCA_963978505.1. Classification (NCBI taxonomy): domain Eukaryota; kingdom Metazoa; phylum Arthropoda; class Insecta; order Hymenoptera; family Ichneumonidae; genus Listrodromus; species Listrodromus nycthemerus. The sequence goes on from OZ021679.1 coordinate 2,165,353, forward strand.
TAAGTTAACAATAATTGGTAATAAATACTGCGAACTTGAACAAAAATGGCAACTCTCAATTTTTGTAGATAAACGCAGATGGAACCGGTAATAAAGCCCGAGTCAATGGAATAATGTTCAACCTGCCTCAGAAGGTTAAAGTTATGAAGCCTGCAATAGAGGCATGCCTGGATGCTATGAAAGGTGACGAAAGAATCGATTAATTATTATCATTATTTAACCCTAAGACACGAGACATATCGTTGCATGTGTTAAAAATGATATGAAAATTTCAATTCTCAACTCTTATCAGAAAGCGACATAAAAGTTTCGTTTTTAAATTTCATAAGGAAACGCTATGAAAACTTTGCAGAAATATTTACTATCAACCACACAAGTATGTGGATTTTAAGTTTGAAAATTCGACACTCTATCGAGTTATAGCCATTTCAATTTCGTTCTCGGGTTAAAGCCATCGACGTAGCAAATAGTATGGGAGTGATGTAGACAGATCCGATTCGGACATTTGTTAAAAAAGCAACACGTCTTGAAACAATCCACTGCACCTATGGCTGATCTTCACAGGGCTAATGCTCAATTTCACCCAAGATCCAAAGTTGTCATTCAAAAAATTTGTCTTATGATTTTTCAGGTGGCGGGGACAAGTGTGCCGCTGGCGGCAATTTCGTGAAATGTTTAATATCGAAGACTGTGACTATTTAAAACTCATCGTTACGTTGCGTGTTTCCGAATATTATCCAAACAATTTCATACATACATAAGTTTCATGTTCGCTACCAGATGACGCTTAACTGGAAAAAAGAAGCGTTACAGTCGATGATTTTTATTCGTGCGACTAACTAGGACAACACCTTCCACTCCGACACGATATCTCTAATAATTTGAAGCGCATTTCTATAAGTTATACGCAGAACGAGTGTGCATAACGATAATTTATCTTCTCAGCACCGCAATAAGAGTTCTATCACAATGTCTCGAATAGTCATTTGGCTATATATTATTTCTTTCCGCATCACATCCACCTGATCCGGAAACTCGGGGCCGTGCGAATTGTCAGTAATTTGCAGCTCGCAAGTGATAATTAGTATAGACAAATTTTTTGAGAGTTTTTATGAGACTAAAAAAAACTAACAAAATTTTTTCTCTCAGCTCATTTCGTTGTCAATCGAGAAGAGGCGTCTACAAATTCGGTAGATATTCTGCTTCTGTAAATAGCTTGGACCTATCACCGTATGCAGCATCGGAAAGAGTTTAATGAATTTAGCTTTTTTTAAATGGGTTATCGATGGGAAAGCAACGAAAGAACGAGCTTCCTCTTCGTCGACGTTAGCTTGACAACCGTGAGCCTGGCTCTGCATGGTCACTCGAGCGAGAGAGGACCGGTTGATGCTACCGGTGGATAACGGTGGTTCGGTCGTGTCGGCTTTTTCACCCTCTTAACGCAATTATCCTCATCGGCGTTCTTTACCCGAGTCAAACGGGCTGGATTTTACGATACTCATTTTTCCCCCTTTTTTCTCACACCTTTGAACGAAAAAATATCGGGCGATAAACGAGCCCGATAGCTATTTGAACGGTCGTTCCAACATAAATTCAGTCGGGCGCATCGGAATTACCGGAGGAAGCTTGCCGGTCAGAGCCGACAGACCGCAAGCGTGACTGAGTCCAAACCTGGTGAAAAATCAACCTTGTTTTAATCGTGTAGAAGTTATTTGCACATATACAATTTTAAGTCGTCTCCAAAGCTCCTATCGAATCGTGACCAGAGAGATTTCTTCTTGCAGCAGCGTCACAAATATATTCTACTCGAATGAAATAAATTTTTATAGGAATTAGAAAAAATACCAATTAATACAGTAAAAATAAAATAGAATGAATTGAAATATGCATGAAACGAAAAAGCAATGGGTTTTGATTTTATATTATATTTTATAAATAAAAAAAAACAGTAATGTCATCCTACAAGAAAATTTTTTCTTGTTTGCAATTTTAGTTTCACGATGATTCTTCATCGATCGAAATAGATCCGATCCAAGGCGCTTTGGGCCCGCGCGTCCGAAGCATTTTTGCATTTTGGTCGAAATGCGGGGCTTTCTTTCTGGCATGGGCTGTAGAATGCTCGGACTAGATATACGCGAGAGTCCAATAATAATATAACGGCTCGGCACCCTCATCCTTTGCCTCGGTACCGCACGATATAACCCCGGAATATAATTTCGCGAAACGACACTCGAAATTACTCGAATTAATCCGAAAGTGTATTACCGCCCGAACCCCCTGTCGTACGTCGTTTCAGCGGCGCCACGTCGGTACTCTCGGAGAGCTTCCGGCGCCCTTTTCCGCCAGCGATGAGTTGTGCGAGCTTCGCCACCCCTCCCCGCCCTGCCACGAAATTCTCAATTCGCGTTTTAATGCGCGTAAACCAGAGACTCCAAGGGAAAAGCCGCGAGAATACGTGTGATGTGAAAAAAAAAAAAACAAAAAAAAAATTGGATGAAACGACGTGGGGAAGGCAGTAAGAGAAAGCAGCGGGCGAAGGGGTGTATAAAAAGGTGGTTGGCGAGTGGAAACCGGACTTACCCTACGATGGAATTTTTTTACGACTTCGAATCAATTTTGCATGCGCCAATTAACGTGGCAATTTTCGAAGGGGGCGCGAGACCGAAAATTCGCGATGTCGCCTTTTTGTTTTTCTCCCTGTCACGTCCAGTCGCGCGAGAATTCGAGTACACTCGCTCTACATTGGCCATCTGATGGAGATAGCGACGGATTTAACAGACGCTGCCGAGAACGATTGCGATGCGATGCGCACATCGGGGAGACAGCCGAGCTCCAGCGCAGATTAATTACTCCATTGATTTGCCAATCAACGAGATTAAGAGAACCGTGGAAAAAGAATAATAAAATTATTTCTCTATTTTTCCAAATGAAAATTTTATCGTATGACGATATATATGCATAGAAAATGATAATGTGAAATTTTTTTTGTGACAGGTGCACTCAAAATTTTGATTCTTCTGCGTGTAACGCGTGACGAAAGTAACGCGAGAGGCATTCGAGAAAAATACTGCGCATGCGTAAATCGCTTCGGTAAAAATTTCGCACGCTTTTCGAAAACTCTAGTTACGTGTTCGCGTGCTGTCAGCAGGCAGATGAGAGTACGTACGTGTAGCTCAAAGTTGTAGACAAAATTTTCGAATATACCACGCGCTGTATAAGGTACTCGTGTTTACCGTCCATGTACCGCGCATTGGTGTCTGTATGCAGCAACGTATATTCCAATCGACTGTCGAACACTCCACTTCCGCTCTATATACCACCACCAATTCTCTCGTACACTCTATTTATACCCCGCCGTATATACATCCCACTCTGTTCACCCTACATTCGTTCACTCTCTCTCGGTCGCTGAAACAATTCGGAAATTCACTCAACTAATCAAATACCGCTAAAGCCGCTAAACAAGTTACGTTAGCAATCTACGTGACCCGAATAGCAACTCTACGCCTCCCTCAACGCTCTTCTGGCGAACTACTAATACCGATGCTGTCTGCTGTGTACTATCTGCTTGGTTTCTATCACTTACCCCCACCCCGATAACATGAAAACCGTTCTTGGCTGTGTGAGGGAGCGGGGAAAATCGTCAGTGGTAATTTTATAGATAAATATATAATTGATGAATAATTACTCTCATCAACAGACTTATGTATCTTTAACTCCGTATAACACTTCTTGATAGATATAATTTGACTCATTTGTGAATATTTTTATCGGTATTTAGCGTAACGATCTCTTAAAAAAATTATAAGCTAAATACTGTGAGTCAAGCAGTTGCAAGTGAGTCGACTTTATCATCGCGATTTATCTGAAGCACTTATAAATGTATGTACATTTTTTGTATATTAATTTGTAGCTCAGAATTATCGAAAAAAATTTGATAAAAAACATTTGTATAGTTTCTCTTTTCCTGTATATTTTACTTAAAAAAACGCTAGTCACAACCTCATCTAATGTAACACGTGCGATTAATTTTTCAGTATATTCGTTACCTTGCGAGTAGTTCATGTCCTCCTCTCATTCACCCCGTACTTAACTCCGTCCCGGAGTCGCCTTGTCGCAAATTTCACTCAACACACCTGTAACATAAAAAAAGAAAAGATAAGTTGATTTACTTTACTTAAAAAGTCACGTGTTTCTCCAAATAGTGTACGAGGGTTCGATTACTCAACAATGATGGACATTTAAAAAATTCCCTCTCCTTTGCACAGCGATTTTTGTGTACAAAATTTTTTTTCTTGTTTGCAAAATAACATAAATTCCCTATTTTTGTAATTTTTTTGTCGTTTTTTTTCAAGTCATTTGGCCAGCCAAAATTTTTTTTACCGCTTTCATCGACGGTGAAATGAGAATCAACTGACGCGACAGCTTTACATCTCCGCGGATATTACGTCGTATTGCACAATATGAAATCGTCAGAGCGACCAGACCTTTTCCGGGCATAGGTAATTAAAATCACCATCCCCAAGCTCCGGTGCGAAAACGGTACGTACACAACTAATACGCCTTAGCGCGTTTTCGTTCGAGTCTCGTGGAATCGAGTATAAAGCTCGGTAGGTCCTCGCGGAAATTCGTGCTTAACGACCGAAGCGATTTCACGGGTGATAGCCGCGGGACCGTATAAAATAAAGAGGAGATCTCCGGTGGTCGGTCGGCTCTGCTAGCCGGTGATGGCGCTGCCCCTGATGCTGAAGCGTCGCGCTAGCTTGTTCGCATGGAGCGGGCCGAATGTCCCCGACCCGCTTCTCTCGCACCGGGGTAAATTAGTTCCGGAAACTATTTCGAAGCCGCATTAACGTCCGGCGTATAATCTACCACCCTTGTGTAAAGCTCGGAAAGCTCACAAATCTCCTTCTCCGGATCCCTCACCACCCTCCTCCATGGCACCTTCCTCAACCACGTCGCGGATCCCATCGAAGTGAATGGGACGTCGTAACAACGCAGGCGCCACTTATACCTCAACAGTTTCTCAATACGCCGAACGGAATGTCCTCTAATTAAATGGAAATATCGATTTCACGAATGTTCGTCGATAAACCGACTGTCAGTGAGAAAGTCGATCGAGGAACGTAGCGCTCATTAGAGACGGGTTTCGAGAGCGGGAGAGACTTTGAGGGGTGTGTTTTTTTTTTTTCGACACTGAGAAATATTCTGGATTAATTGAATTAACCGGTTATTTAGTCAATTCAGCTGCAATCGTAAAAAAAATGTTTTTTTTTTTTCAGTTTATATTTCAGGTATTTTTATTCACGAATGTATAGAACAGAGTAGTATATTGTTTGCCTATTTTTGTCCTGACGTACAAAGAATTCAAAGGCGGTTCGTTCATCGATCTCGTTTTATTTTTTACCCTTTCGTCCTTCCATCCCAAGTACAAACTGCAGTTTCCGTCAGCAGGATCAGGAAAAGCTCGGGTGGCAAACTCGACGCGGTCGCGACCGTCGACCGGCCGTAAAGTCGTCCCCCACTACGGTACTGTTGATCCCCCTTGGAGAGAGGGGTAGTACGGGAAATATACGATGCAGACTTATTGGCCCACGGAGCCAATACTGCAAACGGCGTGTCCATCTGGCTGGCTAATTAGCAACTTACGATCCACTGAAACGGATTGCCCCTGACTGCTACAGACATCTGTATTGCCCAAGATTTTCGTCGATATAGTTGAGGAGCCCCACCGCTCTCTGCAGAACGTGCCGAACCAGTATTGACTCCGAAAATTCAGGTGGAAGAAGTGTCGGCAAATTTTTGGCGACCAATATGCAGACGTAGATTTTTTTCGAAAATAAATAAGAGGCAGCAAAAGGAAGCGATCTAAAAAAAAAAAAAAAAAATGCCCTCCCTTCCAGCAACACGATTTTCATGTGCAACGATCGCAGCTCCCAGGAACACGGCCCAATGGCAATGAACTTCGGTTTTCCGCAATATCATTTGCAAACCGACGACGCACGTTCTATGCCGCGCATTCCGAATCTCCTTGTTTTTGTGGAATCTCTCGTGCCTGGAGAAATCGAATCGAAATGAAAGTCCGGTAGGTGAGCGTTGGTAAAATGAATTCTCCGAACGCTTTGAGAGGCCGTCGTTTCGACGTCTTATTCTCGAGTTTGAGCGGCCGTTGGATTATTCACTGGGGCGCGATCGAGCATCACTTTGGTCCGAAGAGTGCAGCGAGGCACGTTAGGCATCCGAGAAAAGGCGATCCGCCGATGACGAGGAAAATTGAATTATCATAAAGAAATTGGCGGGTTTCCAACAGAGCCGGTCTCTTTCGATTGCGGTGCGCGTCCCCGCTTGGCCCGTGTCCATCTACGACTATAAAAGTCCACAATTGATATCGCAAAATTAGAACGATATGAAAAATTCCCGACGAAAATAATATCACAATATAAATTAATACTCAAACAAAATAATCAGGTTCGAGAAACTTTCAAGGCAACAAAAATGCCATGATCTTTCCCTGTTTTTTCTCCCTAATTTTTCGGGTTCTTCAGCTTCTTGGCAACCGTGCGTAAGTATATGATGAGTTCATCCTGCCCGAGTTTCACATTGTTACATTACACGAAAGTATTTATAATAAACGTATTTTAATGCTAATATTCGACATTATTCAATATTTTATATTGTCGCAATATCGCGATGCTCCTTTGAGACGCCTAATTGTGCACTTCCATTAGACTCCTCTTTTCTAGGAAGAAAATTAAGAAAAATTGACTTTGAAGCAATATTGTTTCTTTCGCATCGGCAATCTTTCACCGTTGTTATCATCTTTGATAAACTTTTCTTTTATGCAAAGTAGCATAGGTAATGGTGTTTGAGGTGGGTTTTGTGTGTGTGTACGTGTGAACCCGGGGGAAAGCCCCGAGCTACGACGAGACCATATCGATAGGGCAATATCGTAATTTTAACGGTACCCGGGGGCGGATAATGTAAACTCAATATCCTGCATCCTGCATGCCAGTATATCCGGCTGCTGGCGGTTGATCCTGGTACACACTTGGCCGGCTCCAAGCATGAACCATGCAGCACCATAGACGATCGGTAGGCGGACCAGCGAGCGTTTACTCGCTCTGCTCCTGTTGTTGCGACATCGAAACCCCGACATAATGATTATACGAGCATTTCAGATTAATACCACGTTGATGTTCCCTACCGTCTCTCTAGCGAGAGAGAAGCGCACGGGGACCGAGCTAACGGTGATCCAACGAGCGATACGATGCGTATGGCGCATTAAAGTTGAGTATTTTCCAACCCTTCAGCCACTATCTCTATCGCAGTCGAAAGTAGATTGCTCCCAGCTCGGTTCAGGTACGGCATCGGTTAACAATATTCACCACCACAGTGCCACGGAACCGTCGCCTAATCTCGGTCGTCAATTTTACGCCAATCCCCACGTATACACACTCGATACTTTGATGCAGACAAATCAATCGATTATTCCAATATCAAATATTCACTGAATTTATTGAATCAAATGAATTTATTGCGATCGCAGCTTCGGTTGGAGGCAATTTATTGTGAAATTAAAAAAATTGTATTCCAAAGCCACATCCAAATCAGCGTTATTGAAATAGTTTTCAGAACGAAGGAAACAATTTCCGATAGTTTAAAGTTCCTTCGAGTACTCTCGAGCATCAGCTTTGTGATTCTCCAATCTCGATTCATTTTCTCATCGATGCCATTAGAAATTCTCAATCCTCGGAGTTTAATACAATCTGCAAATAACTGGCAAACAAATGTTCATCCCCTCTATCTTTTGTATATTTTATCTGATGAAAAAAAAAAAGAAACGAAAAAACTTTCCTCGATGTACCGATGCAGGGGAAAAGAAACAAAAAGCAGAGTGGAAAGAGGAATTGGAGAGGTAGTTGCAGTACGTTTCTTCGGCACACTGCCGTAGAGCAGCGGCGAGTGGCAGCGGCAATAGCGGTGTACTCCTTCGCGAAAAGCTCCGCGGAACTACGAGTCGTAAAGTTTCGAGTTTGCCGAGCCAGTCGTGGTCGACAAACGGTGCGCCAGGGGTGGAGGTCTGTCGGTCACGTCCCTAGCCGCGAGCAGGCCAGAAGTAATTTGTAATTTCATTTCGGGCTTACTGCAGGACATTGTCGAAGGTTAGGGGACCTGTGAGTCGGCACTTTATGGCTTATCGGGGGGAGGTCACATGTGGCCGTCAACGTCTCTCACTGGCTCGCGGAGCACCCTGGTGACTCACTCTGCACGTACGCGCCGGATGTTCCTCAGTCTCGGAGTGGGCTGAAGAAAGATAAAAAGGGACACTGAGTAGCACCGTGGCTGGGACATTTGCAAAAAGCACAATCGTTAAACGTCTTCCACTGGGAGTTTCCATTACTCGTACGCTTCCGTTTCGCTCGCCGATGTCACTTCGCCACTTCAGGCCCTTCGTCGCGTGGGGCGAAACGTAACGAGGTTTCGAAACGTCCGAACCCTTTTGCCAAAACGCGGCAGCTTCGGACAAAAGCAAGGCTGATCCTTAATTTATGTCGAAATCATTGACAGGATCTGGCCGTACTTTAGCGCCACGTTAGAGCCCTTATCGTGTCGCTACTCTCCGATTACCGTCTGCGGTATCGCAGTTGCTGAAACTCGTCGTGAATTATCATTTCAGTGAAAATGCACAATCCGTATAAACACCTGTTCTGGGCGCTGACTTTGCAGTCTCGCAGTTGATAAAGTACTGGCATTTGGGCGTAATAAGGGAAGGTATTAGATGAGTAACTGAGGGAGAACGGGGGAGATTATTTTCACTGTGAGACGTAGATACACGAGTGTAATAGAGAATACTATTAATAATCTGGATTCGTGGACACGGCTTCCGGATAAACCTCCCCTCCGCGCCAGTCCAAGAAAATATTATGTGCCGCGTCGAGAGTCTCGCGCGCAACGCCTCCACCCGCCGTGCACGACTGGCTTGACTTATCACTGATATTTTTCTTTAACTCCCCGACTAACCTGTACACACTTCAACGTACAGCTTCTTCCCCTCAGGCACTCGCCTTTTTGCCCTTTCTCATTTTCTTCGCTTTGGCACTGGAGCTAACGTCAGGCAATCCGAGGCGTCGATAAATAGCAGGCAAAACTCGCATGCCCGAAAGTGGGCCCGAAAACCTACGTCGTTATAACTTTTCTGTGGACGTGGTTCGTGATGAGTGGGGCAAAACAGTGTTGGAAATCACTATTTTGGGACAAAATGGATCATCCATAAATTATTAGAAAATTGAGTTTTGCCCCACTGTCCAATTTGCTTCTCGCACGCCAATCACTGCGTGAGTCGCGGCTTTGCCCAAGGTGAAGCAGAAAATCACATCATAATGATGTTAAAAAAAAAATTGCTTCACGTGTTCGACCTTCTCTTATCGACAGGATTTTGATCACGACAAATCCGTACTTACCATCGATTTCTCATTTTGTACGTAGGAGTAAGCGACGGAAACGACGGAAATTTTTCATCTAGCTCTTCATCAGCAAGTGGATTTTTCAAGTAAGATCGCAATATCATTTTTCTTTACCCATTCCGAGCAACGAAACGAAAGTAAATGTACCGAAAGTCGGTGAAAAGTCGAAAGCACTTTTTCTCTCCTCTCTTACTCTTCTCCCTCGCAATATACCCGAGTGAAAACGCCTTATCCCCAGAATACTAATTTCCTTACACGTGCACATTTACAGGTTCTTAATTTCACCCGACGCCCCTTCCAGCGTGAACTCTCACGGCGGCTTTATAAATCCGTACCAAGGCTAAACTCACGGACTGAATCCCTCTTCCACTGTGCTTCCGTTACTGTGCTCTGTGCTTTAGTCACTCTTTTCGGTTTTTTTTTTTTTTTTTTTTTTTCGTCGCACAACTTTCCGCCTCGTCGTATTCCGAGTGCTGCCGAAGCGCGAAAAACGTTCACACAACATCGACCTGAATACTAATACCCGTTTACTTTGCCTTTTCTTCGTGCGAAGAGTAATAAAAATTGCTCCTTCGTGCCGGAGAGGATGTAAATAAGGTCCGAGACGCTCCGGGATTTAATGGTGATTTCGGGCGATAAAGCTCCACCTTTTACTTTCATAAGAGTTAGGTCAACTGAAGACCCTGTAGGACCTTTGGTTAATCTAAAAATTCACAAATCCCATTCAAGAACTACGTTTCCAGCCGCATGACCGGCTAGGAGGAAAAAAAAGAGACCGAGCGAAGGAAAACTGTGGTGAAACACATCTCGACGACTGTACACCAAAACGAAACTTACCGACCCATCGGCTCGAAAACCACCAGCGCGACTCGCTTCCGAGTCCCTGGACCGAATTTATCCATAAACGTTACTTTCCGCGCCGGGCGGTGGAAACTTTGCCAATCTCGTTCGAGAGGCGCGAAGACGCGGGAAACGGAAGACTACTCCCTAGCTTTAACCCTTCGAGCGGTACGCCGAGCTCTCTTGCCCGTTCCCCCTTTTGCCCCAGCTCCGTGAAGCGCCGCGTCGCCCAAGACCCGCTAATATCGAGTTACCTCGTTAAATTGGAAACAGTTCGTGGAAACTGTGGTGCCCCAGACTCCGACACACGCAAATCCCTCCGGTCTTACCGGGCTTTAGCAACAAATTATTTCCGTATTACAGCAGTCACGACTGCATCGAGCGGTTTCCAAATTCTGAAGTTGTACCACGATAGGCTGCAAGCTAATCCGCACGTAAAAATATATTTGGTCGTACCGCGGAGATTTCTTGAGGGTAAACGGAGTATGGCGTGAGACGCCGGTCGCGCTCGCACCTCGCCTGGCGGAGAAATTTCGAAATTATAGGAAGGGTTGTATACAGAACAATTTTTTCTCTTCCGATAGTCGATAAATCGATAGTTTCACTCCTTTTTTTTTCTTTGAACCAAAAACAAATTTTAAACAAGTGCCAATTATTTCTTTTAAGAAAAGTAAGTTTATTTTGGGTAAAAAAAAAAATACTATAGGAAAAAAATGGCTTTTGCCGTACCACCGAATATAATAAAAAATTAGGGAAAAAAATGAAGGTGAAAAAGCGGTGAAATTTTCTCGGCCGAGCAGTGCGAATGATAATGAAATTAGGGAGAGATAGTATCAGACCGCGAGTATCCGTATGTGTGCGTGGGCGAACACACATCGACGGTAACAGCTAGAATGCGATGCTATAATACGTTTTCCCTGCACACGCTCAATTATCCGTAACAATGGTATCCGGGCATCCAGTACGGGAACTTGTAAGCGTATGTACGCTTGTACGCTCCGCAGCATGATGGATGACGCAACGCCGCTGAGGGCTCACATCCCTCTTCGCTCACCCTTTAGTTCGGTTGTTCCAACCTCCCTTCGCACATTGCGCTTCGTCCCTCTTTTCCACTCTTGCATCCAACGTTCGCTGCGTATAAGACAACGCGAGCGAACCGTGCGAGTTGGGGCTGCGGCGGGACGAGACGAGGAGGAAATGCCGCTTGAATAATTATCCCCACGGCGAACTAAAACCTCCCCGAGCCGCTCGGAACCGATCCGCGCGCGAAGTACGTAGTGCTTTCTCTCTTGGTGCATGAAATCCGAGTACTAAATTTACCAGACCACATCGAGTGAGTGAGTTCCTCGGTACTTTAAGGTAGTATAGACCTCGTCAGGTGCTTTAAGAGCCGAGGTCTCTAATTAATACGCCTGCGGCCTGCTTTGCTATATACCCAACCCAAGGCCATCGCCACTACTTCAGCCCATCACAAATGGTGCAACGATCCCCGGACCACATGGCAAAAGTTTCACCCTTGTTACCGGAGAGGTGTTCAAGAAAATCCGAATCCTAGTGATCGAGGGCAAGGCGAGACGAGTTTCGTCAAAGAGGAATCGTGAAATGTTTTATCGGCAAAGTCATTGAAGATCCACATGTAGAATTTGATTTTCCACTTCCATTTTCGATGAACCATCAGCAAGATGACGCAACGACTCGATGAACAATTATCATCTGATCAGTTAGCAAACATCCAACCGATGCTCCTACAACACACACCGAAACATCCTCGAAGGATATAAATTTCCAACTTTTTTTCAATTTTTTTTCAATTTAAATAAAAACTTTCTGATCCCAAAGACCAGCAGCGTTAATTTTCCGGAATCGCTAATTTTTATTCCTCTTACAAACTAGACATTGCAACCCGACAGATATTGCAGGTTTTCACTCTACAGTGAACCGTATACAGCCGCGGAGAGGAGCGAACGCAATGCGCAGCAGCGTTCCCTGTCTTTCCCCAAGATCGAACAGCCGGTAAAGAGGATAGAGGGGACCGGTACGAGGGTGGATCACCGAGGTTCCAGATTTCCCAAGCGATTGTCTCGCAAAGTCTCTTTGGAGTCTCGTCAGACCATTCATCGGCGACGTGCCGGGACTACCGAGGTTCCTCCCTCGTCTCCCTTGCACTCTTGAGCTTCCACGAGCTTCTATATTCCTGGCAGAGGAACCGTCTCACTGGATCGGGGACTATACCCTAGCTCTTCGTCACCGACCTCGTAGAGGACCTCCGCTCCTAGGTGTGGAAAGCCACTGCGTGCGGTACGTATACCATCTCTTTATACCAGAGTCTCCGGAGTCAGTTTTTATTCCTCATCCTCGTGGGGTCGCCTACACTGCCGGTCGCTTGTTTCACTCGGTGCAGGATTAAACAACATTTTCTGGTAAAAATTCCCACTGCGAAGCGATAAGTGTGATTGAAATGAACCGTGAGTAAATTATCAGGGTTCCACCTTTTCAACCGAGGAAAAAATACTGAATTTTTAGTTTTTACTCTAATGCCCTCGTGTCAATCAGAATCCTACGTGTCCCTATTCAGTAAACTTCTTTCGACAGTCCCAAACAGTACCGACTCCTCAATAGGCTGATTTTCGCTCTTTTTGGGCAGATTACAAGTTAATTGGGTAATGAGGGAATCACTGAAAAGCTCTCCGCTACTGGAATGACCCGACATAAACGAAGTTCAAGACTCGTTGGATTTATTGAATGACATACTATTAGTGGGTTCCGTCTAAGTCCATTTTTCATTTTCCCACTGGGATTTCATCGTCTAGCGCCAGTCTTTGATATGGAATCATTCCTTTGAAGCCTACTTACTTCAAGTCGCGTGCGCATTATACGCATGCACTTTTACCACAACCATTCGAAATGCATGCCCATTCCCTTGACTCGTTTGTCCCTTTCATCAAAGCCTTCCAAGCCTTTAATTCCCCCTACAAATGGGAGAACTCGTTGACTTCTCAAAGAAAAATCACCTTCCATAAACTTATTACGCAAGCTAATGACAAAAAACGTCTCGTTATAGGGACATCCATGACCAGTTCCAAGAGTCATCGGCTCAACGGGAAAACAAACTATTGGGAGGTCAACTGACATTGACGTCGCTGCAGTATTGAGACATTTGGACCATTGAGTGACATACTATTGAAGAGTTCCATCAAAGTCCACTTTTGTTGTTCTCACTGGGACTTCATCATCTGGCGCGAACCTTTGACACGGGATCACTCCTTTGACGCCTCCTTGCTTCGCATCGCCCGCACATTACTCGCATGCCTTTTTCCATCACTATTTAAAACGCCTGCCTATTCCTTTGGCCTGTTTCTCCCTCTCATTCGAGCCTCCCAATCTCCCTTTTTCCTCTGTAAACGCCAGACCTCGTACACGTACCCTCTCGGATTTTCTATCGTTTCTCTTGCCTCCCGGCACGAACCCCTCCGCGCGTTATCCATCCGCACAAGCTAGGCATTGCTATCGAGGCGTTATTCTCGAATTCTCATCGATTCCTTGCGGCGCGTCCACCGGGGTAGAAAATTAAAACCCTTGCTGGGTTGCAATAGCTGCGGAGACTCTCTCGCGGTTTTACGAAGGAGCATGGAATTTGAAAAGGGGGATGGAACAGGGGGTTGGAGGGGGGGGGGGGGGGAGCAGGTTGGTTTTTGCGGTAGGTAAATATTCGACTGGTATGAGCTTCGAGTGTCTGCCTCTTTCCGTACCCCGGCCGATGTGCCACGACTGTTAGCAAAGCCAGTACGAACGATTCGGAACGCAAGAGGGCTTGAAACTTTTACGATAAAATCTACCCGGCAAATTTATACACGATTTAAATAGAACGTTTTTCTGTTTTTATTTTTTTACCTTTTCGGTCGTACTTACGCAGTGCATCGGTTATCGAAAAAATTATGGTGTGTTAACGAAACGATTACTTCGGTACTGCGATATGCGTATTATTGCCTGGGGAACATCGGGGCGAAATGAACCGGGTTTACTAATTTTATAGCGAACAAGGGCTGACTTTTTATTCCACTTTTCCTTCAATCTGTGTTACAGCTTTTGCCATTTAAAAAGTCGAAAAAAAACCGAATAAAGAAACAGAAAATTTTGCGAAAGTGTCATTGTACATTTGACGAAAAAAAATGCAACATTATTTTTACCAGCAATTCATTTCTGCCATTGCTTTTTGGAGTGGTCAACATGGCCACCGCAGTCGATGGAACGTGAGCATTGTTTTGCACAGTTTCATCGTTGCCGGACCCAAAAATTCTTCTTATACGGATTATTAACGATATGATTAATTTGTTTTTGCCCCACCGCGAGTAATAATGACACGGAGGGCGAGGACAATAAAAAGAATAGTTTCCTCTCACTGTTCCTTATGAAACGTCTAGCAATATAAGTTACCCGTCGAGAAAAGGGATGTGAGAGAGTGCCTGCTTCTGTCTCTCGTTTCGCACTTTTCTTCCTCGGAAAGAAGCAATTTTTCGGCATGACCTTGCGCCACCACGGCTCTCTGTGCAGTGTGTGTGTGTGTGTGTGTGTGTGTGTGTGCGCGAAAACGTTTATTTGTTAGAATGGTATGAGTCTCTGTCGAGTCAGTACAGCATCGGCCGTTATGAGTTTTTGTGCCAAACACGGCGAAGGGCGAACACAGGTGAAGGCGTGAAAAGTAAAAGGCAATACGGTTTTTCATTCCCGTCGAGTATTGGCTGCTTGTGCTAAAAAACGGCGATAAAAAAAATGTGCTTATTCACATCGTTACAATTCGAAGTGAAATTTCGATCGATGGAAAATTCAGTTGGGGCGCGTAAAAGTCAACGATTACAAAATCGACGTCCGTGGAAAATTAGTTCTTGTAAAAAGCACAAACTCGTTTTGCTGTGCAATAGACAAAGTCGTTCGGAATTGGTAGATTTTTCCGCTTTAGCAAATCTGATTTTCGAATTTCATAATAAAAGTGTCATCAAAGTTCCGAAGCTTCGCTCTCGAATAACATCGATCGAAGGATTCATTTCCGGCGTACAGTACGAATGCGCTGCCGCATTTCTTGACATCGAAATATCGTAATAGGAAAAAGCTTTTATTGCCGAACCATGGTCTCGAGGCCGATAGGGACCGGCAGACCGCTTACAGCGAGATGAGAAAGTAAAAGGGTAAAAAGAGTTGCTACAGTTCTGATCTTTTGGCACACCACCGCTGTCCCGTTATATAGAAAAATATATATACAGAAACACCGTCGAAGAGCATATGCCAGCAGATGTTACCAGTAACAGCATTCGATGGAAATAATGTAAAACTGTGACAAGTTGGAGGGGCAAGTTGGGAAGGGGCAGCGAGAAGCGGAAGGACAAAGTGACTGAATAAAATGCAACTAAATCCGGTCCGGAGACTTTCTTCTTCTTCTTCTTCTTCTTCTTCACCCTACATATTTTCTCATCTCCGTTTTACACAGTTTCACGCGAACAATAAGACATGGCTGTCTCGCATCCGCTGAGTTTTCTATATTAAAAATTGTACAAGGCCTCATATAAACTCCGATGGTGATACTTCTCGGTCGGCTTTTCATAAGGAAGAAAAAAATATTTATTATCGTTGAGATTTTGTGATTTACCCTTGTTTCGAATTTCTGTGCGAAAACTTCTTTATCTTTCTCAGCAATGGTACCAAAAAGGATGTCATTTTCTGATTGTTCGGTGAAGTAAAATTGCCAAAAGTGTCCGTCCTGATTTCGAGGTGTGACTAAAGGTATAGTTTTAAGGAGACGCAAATTCGACGTATACGAGGCGACGGAGTCGAGCGTTGAAATCCAAGTGGCCCGTGAGGATTCCGAGCACGTATGTACCTAATCGGATGGAGGTACCTTCGTACGTACGTTTCGTACCTAACTACCTAACTGTCCGGATGTACGATCGAACGACGTGTAAGTGTAATTAACACGGCACTCTGCGCGACTCTAATATCACGCAGATTCATACGTACCGCCACTGATGTTTCACACCAACTGGTTCAAATCGTTAAGCCTTCTGACCTTATTTTCACTGCGTTCTCACCAGTATAAACTGTACAAAAAATTACTATGAAATTCAATGGACTGAACTAAAAGATTTTATGCAAAGACTGGTGCATAATATTTCACATGCGATTGTGATGAAAAAAAATTGATGCCCAGTGCATTGAAAAAATTTGAAATCCTCTATTTTTTCTAACTTACATTAATTGTCAAGAAAAAAATATATATTATTTTTCGCCACACGTGTACATTGGTTAGTGTACCAATTTTTAAATAAAAACTTCCAGCCACATAAAAGACACCATTTTTTAAATTATTATATGCTGATAGAAATTTAAATACAGACACGGATACACGCACGGATGCGACAATATTGTTGTGAGAAATTTTTCCACATTCCGAGAAAAAAAAACATTCATGAACGGGAGCTAAAAAATCTGAATTACGTTTTACATTTATGAATCCGGAGCAAAAAAATCTTCATAAATTCAGCCGTAAGTTGACAACCCCTCCAAAAAAAGCGCAGCCAGGTGAACCATGGCAATGTGAGACGTGCGGGCGATTTATTCATCCGCGGTCATATCAATTCGGCGTTTTTTACGCTTTGCCGATGGGCAGCGGTGTCGCGGCTTTACTGAGCTGTAGTGTCCCCGTGAACATGCCGTTTCATCCATTTTCCCCATCGCCCGAGAGTCTCGACCGTATCTACCGAGTACATTGTCGTCGCTCTCGTATAAAGATTTCACCGAAGCGATATGCGAGCTTCTTGGCGAAGCGACGCCTCAAGGGTACACCGTAAAAGTGGGTTCCTGTCTGTGCGGTCAGCAGACACGTTCATGCAGACACTACGGATCTCGAGAGAAGATATACTGGTTTATGTACTGACACGACGATACATAAGCCCCATTACGCAGTCAAACAGTGGTTTGCTATATCAGAAATTCTTTGACCTCGTGCAGAAAGTTAATATCAACTGAGTTATGAAATATCTCAAATTTATTATATCTGTAAAAAAAAAAAAAAAATTGGTAATTCGACGCAGTGGACTAGATGTTTTTATGCGAAAACTGGTAAATTAAATTTAATGTTAAAAAAATTATTGATTATTCAATACCTTGAATTAATTAGTAAACAAAATTCTTTTGCACTTCAGGTCAAATCGATTGATGCATGTGGCTCTATTTCTATAAAAATCAGAAAGTCGTCCAGTACAAAACGTCTTGTGTCCTAGTTTATCGGTACCGTTATCACGAAGGAGAATTAATCATAATGGATCATAACGGACATGCACTACGAACAAGACTAGGATTTCCTGCAACGTCGGGAATGAACCCTGGAACTATCGTCGACTCTGTGGCATTACTCCTATATATGTATATGTATACATACATACATATGTATATATATGTGTATATATACATATATATATATATATCCCACACTTTCTCCCTCTCTTCATCTCGCTTTTGCTCCTCTCTCCTCTCTCCACTCTCCATCGTTGAGACTCTGCGGTTGGCTAAATGGATTCAGACGCATTACCGCGTCAGTCTGAATGCGGCTCAACTCTCGGGTAATTCACCCCCTTTTACCTTGGCTCTGCAGCCGCAGTTGTGGCAGGACTGTTCGCCGAGTAGTCTTGTCGGGTGTTACCTGTGTAACGCCTCGCCGAATGTAATGGCGTTACAATTTAACAATTCCGTAGTCGACTGGACAAGTGGTAACTGCACCAATTATGCGGAATATTCGGCTCTTTATCCACACACTTCGAGTAAATACCGCATGGTCAGAGTCTGTTGTGGCAAAAGAACCGACTTCATATTCCCATACAATTTCACGCATAATTGTTGACGCCAGTCGTTCGGATTTCGCTCGAGAGGTCGAAGCATAGTTGCGAGAAAATGTTTCCCAAATTGATTGGCTCCACGAGCCATCATCAGAATGTTTCTGAGTCAGTGATGAATAATGGAATGAATTTTATTGAATGTCCATTTTTTTTAAAGTTTTTTACGCGAAAATAAAAATATTGTTTTTATATTTTTCCATCTGGATTTTTGGTATATTTTCAGTGGCATGAGCAAGACACTACTCATTATTGGGAATGAACGCTGCTCTTCAAAATTGACCGTGGCTCCTAATCGAGTAAATTATTTTTCAGTAAATAAAAACGGGGAAAATTGTACAACAGCTTTCTTGTTTTGAGAAATCATTTTCTTTCGGGTATGCATATGTGAATGTACACACGGAACGTTCTCTCTTTCTGGGCGCATTGAGAACGCAGAGTCGAGTACAATTAAGAATGTCGTTAACACCAAGCCCAACCCCTCCAGCGTTTGTTCACCTGTGCGAAGCTCCTCTGTTACGCGGGTCGCACAGGACTTCCGTAAGAACAATGAGAACAAAAAAAAAACCCTGGAGACGACGTTTGTTGTTCTACTCGGCGCAGCACAGAAATGCATTTCCTGCAAGTACGCAACCCTTTCTCGGCACGTTTCGTTGTACTGAGTGAGCGAAGATGAATTCCGAACACAGAAGAAAAAAAAATTGGCAATGAAAATACATTTTAAGTCCTCGGGATCGCTGGTTCATATTGTCTCTTGCCAAATCCTGATATTAAAAACTGGAGTCTCCAACTTCTCTACCTGTTAATAACGAATGATGAACTTGGAGCGAAACGTCATTCACTTCGAAAATTATCGTGTGGTAAAATTAGCGAGGGAAAACATGTGGCAGGGACTGGCAAGCCTTCGGGGGATTGGATGATGTCGAATTCCACCTATCAGTTTGTTACCGAGTTACGAATTACGTCGCCCTCGATCGAAATCGGAGACATGAAAAATGTATAATATTTACCCGAGTCAAGTGGGACAGGTGTCGGAAGTCCAGAAAATCAGAGATCCGCGTCACTTATGGCAACATTACTGTATGTATAAATAGCATGATTTATATTGCTATTAAATATAACATTCCCACTATTGCCGTCGCCAGTACATTTTAACAGAGGAAATTCCTTTGCCCCCATCTCAGCTGAAGTAGGTCATATTTATTATACAGGAAGTTTTCCCAGTCAAGCTAATTCTCCGACTAAGGTATTCTAAGCAATCTTAAGAAGGAAGATGGCCGGAAGAGTAGAATTAGAGTGTGGGTGATCACGATAATTCCAAGTTCCCTTGGGCTTCGGGCCAGGCGATTATTCTGTCTCCCCCAGACGGTGATTATTCCAAGCCCTATTAATCTGCTGCCCAGGTGGTGATTATTCCAAGTCCCGTCGAGTGGCTGCCCAGGCTGCGATTATTCCAAGTCTCACCAGACTCCTGCCCAGGCTTTGATTATTTTAAGTTTGTTGGAGACTCGACGCAAGCAGGGATATATATATAGATATATTCATTGAACTATATTGTACTCAGCACGCAGATACAAACGTCGGATTGCGTTATCTCTGAATTTCCCAGAACAGAATACACGCGGCTCGAGTGCCGCCTCGTGCAATATTCCGCAACTGCAACAACTGTCACAGCTCTCGCGTTTAATATTTCAACATGAAACGTCGCCTGGTGTTGTACACTCTGCCCCGTCGATGTAGAATCGCGGCCGCGGTCCCACAGGAGAACCAATGCCGCCATGTGTGCTGCTAGAGTAGAAAGAGAGACAGTGGGAGCGGGAGAGAAACAAAACCAGCCCGCGTTCCCATAGATCGGGGATTCCCCTGCGAGTTTCGCGTCCCGATGCATGGAAACTGGCCGATCGTCTGTTCGGTTCGTCCGATTCAAGCGAACGTATGTACTCCCACGTCGAACATTGTAACGTTTCAGGGAGAAATCTCGAATCGCTTGCTGGAAGCTTTTCGATCGAGTGTGCCACCACTAATGCTAGTGCGGCTCTCGTTGGCGCTGTGACACTGGCTCGTCCAGGCCGCGACCAACAGCCAATAGCCACAAATTATTCAAATGGCGAGACTATTTAAGGCAACTCTCCATCGAGGTGTGCGCTCGGTTTCGAAACCGATGCGGGTAACGTGAAGCAATATTTACAGGGGCCCGTGTGGCCGATCGATTCGTCCATTGTCGACTACGTACTTGGCAGTCGCCAGTTCCATTCAACAACGTTGTTGCAACAATGAAGAAAAAAGAAACGGATTCCGCAATGCCTTTGAAAGAACGTTTGCTCCAAGCGAGCTGAAAGAGAAGACATCGGTTATCGAAACCGAGCATCTCCTTTAGTCAGGCATGTGACCGTGCACGTCGACGAAATCTGAGGAGAGAACTCGCTGTTAATTGTGTGTCTCGCGTGCCGCAGCCCGTCGTGTCGGAACACCCAGAAGCTGAGATGTGCGAAGACGTATTTGCAGTTTTATCCTTCTGACCGAGTCCGTCCACGTTTGCTCTTGCGACTGGCGGGAGAACCCTCCACATGATCGAGACGCGAGTGGAGTGGAGCGAAGTGGAGTGGAGAACATGTGGCCGCAGCCATGGGCATCGAAACGTTTCGCAAAACCCGCGTCGTCAGCCGTATGTTTTTACTCCACTCGTCAGATTGATATCTTTAAAGGCTCGACTGTCGGCAGTCAAACTTGTTCATTCTGACGAGTGAGCATTGGCCGTAAGAAGAGCCATGGTTGGAAACGGTGATTCGGTTGCAGTGAATCAAAGGTAATGAACAAAGTGCAAAGAGGTCTTTCAATTTCGGTGGTCCGAAATCCGGCCGAAACCCAATTGATGAACTCACTCGAATGTGTCGACGTCTCGATGCAGGTCGCTATTCGCGACTACTTTTTGCGGCATTTCTGAACCAAACCTAATATCCAACGACTTACTTCGTGATGACTCCGAATCGAAAACGTCGTGGGTACCAAGATTGCGAGAAGTTCCATAGCTGCAGCTCCATCCACTCAAGTCGGCTCAGACAGATCGGAACGGTTCTCCCGTTTTCCGTTTCCCGATCAGTTTCAGGCTCTCTTGGCGCTTCGCAATCGAGCAAAAGTGATTACGACACGCAACGTTGACAGCATTCATCGGCGCGGCTTTGTCGCACGGAACACAGAGCGAATGGAGATTGCGGGAGTTAGGCCAAAGCGCGCCGCAGCATCAGCTCCCGCTTCACCTCCTTCATTGTTCCACTGGCGGTGGTGGCGTTCATGGCGATGGTGAGCGCGCAATTTGTCAAACACTGACACTGAGCTGCTAACTTCCCCGTGTACCATCATAGCTCATCTTAGCGGGACGACGGGTGGGCAATTTCTCGTTGGCTCTTCCATCCTCTCACAGAAATACCAATGCCGTACATGTGACATCGGCATCCACCGCCGTGAAGAGAATCTTGCCTGCGCAACGCGTTGACTCGGACTGTCTTTGTGTTCCCTTGTTCCTTCGCGATCTTGACGCGAAAGTCCGTTCATTCCTGGTGAAAAACAGCTTCGAGCTTGCGAAGCATCCCTGCGCGTGTCGTGTTCCAGTCATTTTTCATTGCCTTTGACTTACGGACCTCTGAATATCCATCGTGTCGGTCTTTTTAACACTTGACGTAGGTGGAGCTACCTGACGACTTCATCGATTGCATCGCAGATCTTGCTCGATCAATTAAACGTGTTATCTCTGAATGCCTTCTATGGAAGATATTCGATAACCTTTCATGTGGAATTTGTTGAATGTCGATTAGGAACAGGACTAGGGAAGCACCGTAAAGTGTCTGGGAACTATGTTGCGGATCCGGCAGCAGTGCCGATTTCGGTTGGCCGTCGGACTGCCGCAGACGTAGTCGCGAAAATTGCTGTATACTACACGTATATCTGTGTGAGACGTTGTTACACAGTATATATTCTATCTATAGACCATCGCCCCGTCGAATCGTTGGGACACGGACATCACAGTTGGCAACTCGCCTGCGGTTATTGGAAGCAAACACGTCGCCTATCCCTACCATCCTGTCCTTCACTTCGTCCTTCGCACTTTCCACCAGGTTCATGAGAAACTCCTTGAACGTTCCGACTATTCGGCGGCGAGAGTTTATCAGGGAATCGAATGTACCAGAGTGAGAATTCATGCCGCTCTGTGTCTCTCTACCTTCGTTATCCACAGACTGACCCTTCGGATCACTCCTAGAAGCTATCCGGACGAATGCCCACCTCAACGGATTTTGTCACCAAGAGGAAGAATTTCTTAATGAGCCACGAAGTGAAATTTGCACCCTCCTGAGGTGGTCCAATGGGGAGATAGTTGGACTCGTCTGGGATCGGCGATTGGGAAAGAGATTATGCCAATGTGGTTGCTGCAAGCAGTGGAAACAACGATCCCTTCTGGCTTTGCGCCCGGCCAAGATGGCAACACGCATCTCAAGAATCATTGAAACACACAAAAGTCCACTCTTGCCTCGAACAACTCGATCTCGATAATTGGAAGATCGATTACCTAAGCAACATTTTTGCCCGACAAGTTTACTGTACAAGATTACTCAACTGGGATTACAGCGTAATCCACCATCCCTTTCGCCACCGTTTGGCTTCAGGGCTGGTGCCAAATTGTCTACGTCGAGGACGCGCGTGAACAATTCTGATAGTACCACTTCCTGCCGCATCTAAACAAGCAGACGTTGAGGGGAGGACATGCGAAGTTACGAGAGAAACTTTGCCGACGCGTCCGGGTCTCCTCATCACCGGTGCACAACCGGCTGCCCTGCCAACCTACCCACTCGGATTCACTATATCTATGTTGTATTGCTCACTATATCTCGTTGCGCTTTTCTCCGTCAACATTTTCATCCTCTCGACGACGCAGGAGACACATGATGTATTAATACGTTGCCTTTGATGTGTCAAGCTCGAGTAAATTCGCAACTCTCGTCGATTCCACTACAGACTCCCGAGCCTCTCTGATTTTTTTTACCGCATCTCGTACGGATTTGACATACGATCAACATCGCTGTTATTATTTTCTTCTCTTTAATTTTATTGATTCGCTGCTGTTCCATATGAAATTAAACACAACGTGATTGATACCTCGGAGAGGCTGAGATAGGCAAGTATGCGGTTTCACTCTAGTTTCATCAGCACTCGAGCATGAGCCAAGATAAGAAGAAACTTCCTTTGGCTTTCTCTCTCTACGTCTTTCATCCGACTGGAAAACTTGGGTGCGATAGCTGAACATGGCCCTCTTTGCTGACAAAAATCGTAAATTTTCATAATGTGCCCTACTTTACTTGCACGCTAAGATGTGTCTGGTAAAAAAAAAACCTCGGATATCAAAGGGAGTCGGCGAAGAGGCTTTGAAAGTCCCAAGCGGGATTATAGTGATTAAAATTAAACCACCGGGGTAGAAATACTTTGAATGAAAGATAAAGACTAAGAAAAATTGACTCGTCCTCTGAGACTCGCTAAAATTACATAACATAAGGAACATAAAGAATAGCTACAGAAAAATTCAATGTAAAGTAGAAAATACACGTAAGGTATAAAGTATAATAGAAAATACAAATTTTTTTTTTTTTACTGTAATATTTATTTTAGTAATTTTATTTTTTGTATGGTACGATTGCTTTTAATTCCGAATTGCCCAAGTAATTGCAGCGGTGATATGAAAAAGTTGCTATAATGTATCGCAGAAATAATCACCATGATACAACACTTATTTCTGCGATCGTTCGGAACAATGGTTTTCAAGTAAAAATTATACGAACCGTGGTAACTGTCGATGCAGTTAAATTTACCGACCGAAGTGAGATCGTTAAATTTTCAAGACGAAAACAAAGCGGCATTAAAAGTGTAAATGAGAAACGAGAACAATTACAATCCTGAACGATATCTAAGTCTCAAGAGGAAACGACCGTTCGAAAAGAAAAAAAAAATAACAAAAAATCATTTCCTTTGCTTTTCTTCGAAGCTTTTACCGTGATGAGTAAACGGAGGCTCAACCATTTGTTCGTTCTCTCATCCCGCTTCCTGATCCAGCGGATACACGCGTTTATTATGCAGACGCTGATTACAGCACGATTGCGTCGTCGCGAGACAAATTAAGCGAAGTGCGGACATTAGAAGAGCCACAGAAAATAATTCGACGGTGGCGATTTGGATGGTACACGAGGTAAAACAGTTGGAAGAATCCGAATGTATCGTTCGGCAAAAATGGAGCATCCGAAAATTATTGTAAGATTCAGTTTCGTCCTCAATGTCCAATTTTGCGCCGCACTCCTCTAAAATCTCAGGAACAACCCCGAATAGAAATTCGCCCTCAAACAACAAGAAGCCTGACCTGGATTTAAAAAAATGCAACTCAAAAACAATCATCGGGTCATTCCACGAGATTTTATTAATCTAAATAATTCCTCATTCTCAATGACAAAGTCGCGCGATGCTCCCTAAAAGCAGAAGTTCTTCCACGCGAAAGAAAACCCCACCGAGTGTCAAACTAGAATTCCTTGCTTTAAAAAAAAAAAAAAATCTGATAACAACATCGTCACTTAACGCTTCGGCAGCAGCTTTTCGCCTATTCCCATCGGCCTCTGTGTGATCCTTATCCGTGGCGCTGGTCGCCGATCTATTTGTAAGTACACTTGCCACCTTCTCTAGAACTCCACAGCGGTAACCATCATCTCGTGTCCGCGAGCCTCGTTAGCACCGAAGAGATTCTCAACACCGTCGACTTGATTATTCGTGCGTTGCTTTCGCCGCTTGTCTTATCAACGCTTAATGATGGGTTCGCGAACGGCAAACCGTAACTCATTCGTCTCGGTTCCCGAGCAATCATCATGAAGAGGAGCAACAGCAACGGCGTAGTTGCCGCCAAAGATTCTACGTCGTAGAGGAAAATCTTCTCGAGAGCACATAGAAACGTCAACCCTGAGACGAGAGCGAGTAACGATGAAGTCGACCCAACAGCGTCAACGATGTCTCGAGGAGGTTGAACTTTTTCCAGCAACGAAATTCTAGCTTGGCGATACACATCCGCCGCTGAGAATCGGACGGTCGTATCCTGGGGCGTTCGGCACGTGGCACGATGCAGTGCGCGTCCTTCCGCTTCACACTCGACATCCCGAGTACGAGAATTCCCGGTCGAGATTCGAGGGAGGAAACGATGTGCGAACGATGATGAAGAAGACTCGAAGCAACAGGACGATAATTACGAAGAAGCGTTCATTAAACAGAATCGTTTGATGTATGAGATGAGGGTTCGAGGAAAAGGCACGTCGCCGAATGCGTGGAAAGCGTATTTATTCGTTAATTAAAATTATTTATGTTTTTGTTGTTATTCTGCAGAGATGGATTCGTTGATAGGGACGCATCTCACCGATGCCGATCCATTCTCGACCTCGTTTCAAAAGAGAGAAATTATTTCGCGAAGAGTCTCGTCGAGAAGTCATATCGGATTTTACACCGTTAAGCTCGCTGCCGTATTTTTTAGTGTTTACCAACCAAGTTATTTAATAAGTAAATAAATAAATATTTAAATATTTAAATATATACATATTCAAATACGTAAATATATAATAAATTATTTCTTTATAAAGAATTTAATTGCGAATTTTTAATAAGTGAATAATTGTATAAACTTCAACGCGTCGCTCGTACCTTGCTCAAAGTCAATACTTTACACAGGTGTAAATTCCATTGTCGTGCACGGAGAGGCATCTTTCACGGAGATGCGGTCTCCTCATCGCCCGTGTACAAACTTGCTGCTACGTCACGTCGAAATATAATAACGTACCATTAGATTCTAATGTGTTTACTGTGACGTTCGTCGCGCTATGAACCCGATACAACCTAATTGCCGCGCTCTCCCGCGTTCGTGAACGCACCCGCTCCTATTATATTCAACCCGATAGCACGGTGCCCCGCCGATGTAATTATATATCCATCCCGGCTTTTGATGCCGCTTTAATCTGGTCTCAACCACGCGAACGCACCCCTGCCTGTATGAGAACGTACCCACATATTCCCTTATTTATACCCCTTTCTCCCATATCATTTGTATCACTCGATTTCCATTCTGAAAAATTATACTAAATATATACATGCACGAATAGACGTTGACAAATTTGTTAGCACGTGGAATTTTTGGTGCATAAACCGGTGTATAAAATTTTTCTATACATTGGTGATGAATCGATTAACGTTCGGAATATTAAAAATATCGGTAATACTTTAATTTTATATAAAAGTGATTGAACTTCAATGAAAAAGAATATTAACCAGTGTTTACTTTTTTCGGAAAAATATGCCGGACAATACTATGCCGAACTGGTCACATGTAACGAATAATTATATCCGATTGACTGTCGTCAGGATTCGAAAAAATGCCAAAATCGTGAATGAAAAGTGATGAAAATATTGCACAGAAATATTTGTTTAGGGAACGAAAAGGAAATAAGATTTGCGAATGGTGTGTGAGATTGTTCACGGAATGTTCCCTATGAATAATCTAGACATTATCGCGCGATCGTATCCTTTTGCGGTTGATCTGTTTTGCGAATGCGAGTCTCTACCGTCAAGAAGGATCGTTATCGATTGAGCTGAGACGGAGCCTCCGAAGAAGAATACGAAGCGGAGAGTAGACGGTGGCGTCTCGACTTTCGCATTGGAATTTCACCGCGAGAAATAAATAAAGTCTTCGGCAAGGCGGCAGCGCATTCTTGGACTCACCGCCGATCGAGTCAGAACTGGGAAGGGGCGAAGAATGAAAAAAATCCAAGAAGGAGAAAGAGAGAGGGGAGGGGTGGCGAGCGATACCTGCAGAGCTTGCGCGCGATGTTTCCCCGCGGGATGTCTCGCGATCGAGGAGATACGGAGGATCACGAAGGTGACATCTCGATGAATATTTACCGGAGACCTCAAAGGACCTTTTTTTTTCGTCATGCAAAGATCGTAAGAACGATTCAGAAGAATTATTCTATACAAATTAGAAAACTCCCGACTGTGGAACATTGAAAAAAAAGATCTACGAAGTCTGTAAAATAAAATTTTCTGATTCTGATGTGCAAAGTGCACTTTTTATTAATTTTTTCGTCAACTTTTTTTCCAGACGAAAAAAATATATTTTCCGAATTGGCAGTCAGGAGTACAAAAAAAAAAAAAAATTCCTATAGTACGTATTTTTGCTTGAGAAGAATGAAAAGTACATGAATAAATAAAAGTATTAGAAATGTCAATGCAAATGTAAAATCACGAATTTCATTGCGGCAAAATCACATATCGTGCATAGTTCGGGGAGATCGGGTGACAGGGATGATATCCCTCGTGATAACGACATTCCGCAGCGCGTGGTTTACTTAAACGGATATTAACCATAACGGTAAACAATCCACTGTGACAAATCGGGTGAACGCTCAAGCGACGCTAAGCCGAAGCCATCGAGAAGGACTGACTGATTGCAACTGACACTCCCTGTATGGGGGCTTCCCGCATGGTGAATCAAGCTCATATCATATACAAGTATCATATAACCCCGTACAAATCTCCCTCCTAAACCGTTTTCAACCCCACTGGTATAAATAGTACGTGTCATCTGTAAAAGCTACCCACGGAACATTTCGATTCTGCGTCAATTACAGCAGGCACAGAAATATTGATCATTATTATTTATTCATTTATTTACATAATATACACATATTAAAAAAAAATTCATATTTAAAAATGTCTTTCCATTGCATTCCTCGATGCTACAGTAAAGTATTAACTTTTCTTTTAACCATGACTGACCCATGTCTTGATCACGCTTAGTCATCAAATTCGCGCAGTTACCGCATATACCGGCGTTCTCGGTCTCGTGATAACGAGATAGCACATCTCGCAACTATGGCTGAAGTTGACAAGATGAAAGTGTCACATGTCGGCTAGCTGGCGCGTTCCAGTGTCTCCTTCCGCAGTGTACTATATTCGCACGTTCCGGGTGCAACAGGAACTCCATCAAGCACCAGCTTCTACCGGCAGATGTACTTCGCGAATTCGCTTAGCTTGCGCCAACGTCCGTTTCGCGCGTTGGCAGACGGCGAGGAATGGTTTTCTCCACGCCTCCGTGGAAAAGAGACTGCGGTACGATTTTAAGGTCGGGCCAGGCAAAACGGTGTTCTTCGTTCAACGCGACACTTTGAACAATTTTTATTCATTTTGATTTACACCCAGAGATATTTCACCATTGGTCGGTCTGAGCGACCAGCAGTGTCCTATGAAAAAAAAAAAAAATCGAGTTCCCCACGAATTTTTTAAGCAGTAATTTGATAAGATGCTGTTACGGCTGCACGCTTGAACACCTGGACTCTAATAAGCGGAAATTATGAAGCGTGTAAAACGAGAATCACACCATCGATTAGAGCCGCACGGACGAGAGGACCGTTTTAGAACACCGGACTTGTGAGAAGCATAAGGGCGTATTTCGGACCATTTAACCGATAATCCGCTCGGCGTTACGCCCTTTTGCTTGACATCAATTGATACGACGATGGAGACGATTTCT
Organism: Listrodromus nycthemerus; assembly: GCA_963978505.1. Classification (NCBI taxonomy): domain Eukaryota; kingdom Metazoa; phylum Arthropoda; class Insecta; order Hymenoptera; family Ichneumonidae; genus Listrodromus; species Listrodromus nycthemerus. Next base: position 2,194,131 of record OZ021679.1, read on the forward strand.
TTGAATTCTTAAGAGGATCATTTCCCTCGCATAAAGTACTATTAATGGGTTCGTCGAAATACAATACTTTCGACCGCGGTGAAGTGTTATAAGAAGATTATACCACGCTCTTGATTATAGCTCTCGTACATGGAAAAAGCACTGGCGGAGGTGAAACGCGTGGATAATCCGATCTGGATAGACGGGCCCGCCTAATGCGTCGTGTGGAACGAGTATTTAAATCGAGACTCTCGGCAGGACACCATTCCAAAAATTCGGCCTCTCCGGAATTTTATATTAAGATCAACAGTAAAATATTGTTTTCTTTGTATCGATTCGGCCGATACTGCTCCGCCCGTTAGGCAACGTTTTTTCTTTTTGTGTAGATCAAAAATAGTTATCCAAGAAATAAACAGAAAGACGTTTTTTCTGCTACATCGAATTTTTCGATATTTCAATATAAAAATCAATTATTATTTTTCTCATTTTCCTGTGATTTTGAAATGTTCACTAAAAAAAAGTTTGTCACATATGCGAACCTCGACTAGATAAAATGATGCGAGTAGATCGCCCTTGTAGATATCGTCTTTTTATCAGAAATTATCACTATCCGGTAATTTTTGACGTGATTAATTCGGATGGTAACACCATTTACGAAGGGCAGCTGCGAAGAACCCTGTATTAATGTATTAATATTAGCCTCGTGCTCGACACATCAATGCATGCATATAAGCCGACATTCGGCTCGGGGCTTCATCGTGAGGATTAGCCGGTGTATCATAATACTTGTAAGCCATCGGGCACATTGAGCTGGCTCGCATCGTTCCCTCCTGGTTTCCTCTCGACCGGTAAAGCTTACCGAGCCACCAAGACGTTTCAGTTTCATCCGTATAACAGACTTCAGCAATATTCGACCTCGGAGGTGCACGTAGACGGTCATAGTGTCTAATTGACTGTTCTGTATTTGAGCATACTGCAATAGTCAATCGTTAGACTCAGTTAGGTTTAACGATTGAAGTTTACTTGAACTTCAATTCAGGGAGAACTTGGTTTTCTCGGCAGAAGAGTATTAGTAGCGGTGCATCTCTGGGTATTAGAAGTGATGGGTGGAATGCCACTGCTTAACGTTGGTTATATATATATATATATATATATATATATATAAACGGTAGTAGAGATAAACCACCGTCGGTAATACCGTACTGACCCAGATAACGCGAGAGAGATCTCGGTGGTCCTTCTATCAGATGAGATAATCATCAAACAATTAAATCTATTGATGAGACTGGTTCTCTTTAATTTTATTAATTTTTTTTACATATCTCGGTGAATAATCAAGACGAGTGATTAATTTTTTTTCTGTGGTATCGATAAGAAATGATAGAATTTAATGAATGTCAGGGAGAACGTTGAAAAAGCCGGACATTTCTAACCATAATTCTTGCAAGTATCGCAATTTTAGGTACTGTAATTAAAAAAAAATTAATTGAGTTAAATCCAATAATAACAGTAATAATTGTTTTTTTTATGATTAATTGATAACTAATATCGTACAATGTAGTTTTTGTGATTTAATATGTGAAGTGCTTCAGAAAGAAGGAAACGTCGATTGTGAAGTCAACGACCCGCAGCCGAATGGAACGAGAATCGAACAGCTGAAGCCGCAGTGACAAGCTCGACCCTTCTTCCACGGGAGCTTTCGACTCCTGCACCAGCGCTCGATCTCGTGCAGCTCTCTGGCGCATTTGCAATATCCCTCGTGAGATATTAAGAGCACAATGACGTTATCGAGCGACCATAAAACGTTTGTTTGTTCGTCGAGTTTACACAGCTTTTACAGTCGTGCGCGCGAGACCATTTCCTCTCGGCCGCTGCGATTTGCTGCTGTTTCCCACTGTCATTCGATGCAAGCGCTAACGATGATTGATCGCCGAGCGTGCTTCCTGCTTGTTTCTCTCGCTTAATCTATCTCTTATTTTCACTTCCTCCGAACGGCTGACGAAAAAATTGTGATACAATATAGGTATTAAAACTCGTGTTACAGATATGGAAAAATTGTAGAATTGGAAAATTTTCTTGCAGTAATTATTGCCGGAAGGTTTCTCGATGACCTTTTTGAATAGAAGGAAAATCCAATGTTAAGAAGAGTTTTATAAAAAAAATACGTAACGCCGAATAAGATAGTTCGAAACGTAACATCGAAATGATGTTGTTGAAAAGACAAGAATAAGGAGCTTCGATATTTCTTCTGCTGATCCAGAGATTCTGTGAGTAACTGCATCCCCTTAGAGCAACTGAACCAGAAGTACCGTGAAGAATTAAACGAACGTTCACTAAAGTGCATCGTAACTGCGTAATACTTTTACGATTCTCTTGTCGTTGAGGAAGAGACGAGTCTTTTTCGATTCTAATGGTCCCTTATTTCGCTATCGTTCTATCCTGTCGAAGCGTCTTACTTTGCATCGGATCGTCGTATTGTTTTATCTCTTCCGTGCGCCACTCGTATTCCTTTTAAATTTCAATTTTTCCATTTTTCTGAGGAAGTCGGGGAATCAATTTCTATTTTTCTGAGGCAGTCGAGGCAGTTCATGTGAAGTAAGAAAAAAATGAAACTCCGAAGAAAAAGTCAAGATAAACGTTATTTTGTCGTGCCGGATAGCCGAGCGGCGACTCCTGAGGATTTTCGATCCACAGAGCAACCGGGTAGGTACACCGCCTCTTCAATCTGGATCGGTTAGTCACGGCGATCAATGCCGTAGCGGAGCCCTCTGTCGCCCTCTCATGCGACCGTCTAGAAAATGAGCCAACCGGGTCAGCAAACATCGAGGTGGCGTAGACGGCGGTATGCGCGTCCGATCACCGGAACCGATATCATATTAATATTAATGCCTCGAGAGCCTCGTAGATACGATGACGTTGAAGTTTGATTTATATCGCATCCTCTTTCAGCTCCGTGCGACCTCGTGAACCCATCTCGAATTTTGATTCGTGCTGCTATACATACCTATCATTAAAGCCGAATCCTATTTACTGTAACTCAATTTCCCGGATTTTACGGTTTTTTCCGCAGCTGCTCGTTAATCATTAAATTCGAAAAAAAAAACGTCCAGAATTTACTGGGCAATTTGTATAAAAAAATTTTGGACGATTGAGAATGATAAAAAAATACCGTAATCGATCGATCGTTAGTTTGAAAAATCGGAAAATCGAAAAGTCTCTGTCAAGGAAGCCTGTACTTTATACTCATAAATAATCGACTGAGCATTCGTCGGTGTCTTTCGAAGACCTGTTTCTGTACGTTGATAAATTCGACGAGGTAATTGTACGAACAGATGGAAATGCGTGGTTGAGAAAGAAACTTTTCGTTACGAGCCTTGTTTACGGGACTTGGAGATGCGACTTCGGCATTTGTTATCTGTGGCCAATCTCGGAGAATCCGAGAATGCGATAAGGCGAAATTACATGGATTATCAAAATCCTTTTTATCTATTCGTCTTTACTTTAATGGCTTGAAAATTTACGTGATTTCACCTTGCAATTGTTATGCTCGTCATCGTATGACGAATCATATTATTAGGTTGCACGCATCGAGAAACGGTCTTTGAGTTTCTTGAAAAAACATCAACTGCCTCTAATTTTATTAGCGAATTCCTTAGCAAAATGAAAAAAAATCTGAACTGTATTTCACGTACGAAAATGGCGGAAATTTCGAAGTTTTGCATGGGCCGTGCGATAGGTATCGGCATTAAAAATCGTGCGTACGAACTGCAAACATTCGGATGCAGATATAAATAAACGGGGGCAACTAATTAAGCTGTAAAAAATAAAAAATAAAAAATCGTTCGAGGAAGTGCCGCAATGAGTTCTTGCGTCAAATATTGACGAATCTGCAGATTACTATATTTTTCTCTTTGTGTAGAAATAATTCCCTCGGAAAATTTCAGATAAGTAAGAAGTGATAGAAGTCTCGATGCTTGTCTCTGTACTTAAAAAATAAATAAAGATTGCGTGAGAGCGTGAGAGCTCCATTACAGAAGAGAAGTTCAGCGAGACTCGCGAATATCGTGTCGCTCCTTCGTTCAGTGCCGTTGAAGTGAACATTCGAGACGTCGTTAACATGTGTATCTCCGATTGTGTGCAATTTCGATGTGAATGCATTGCGTTGCATTGATTTCTTAAATTTATTTACTCGACTAAGCATTGTTGATCGATGTCACTCTCTTGGAAAGGACGTGCTCGCTGATAATTTCGGCCGATGCGAGAAACGAAATAGTTTGGCGATGGACGTCGGGATATTCGTGAACAAATAATATTTTTGCAAATATATATATATATATATATATATATTCATTTATGAACATACATATCGACAAATGAAGTGTGAAAAAATCATTAAGTGCAGTGAACTATTGGAAATTTAGAATCAACCGAAATTTGACGCACGACAAGTATTTTGAAAAGATGGGTAATTAGTATTGATGTTAACAATTACATTGCAACGTAAATGAAGAAATTTTATTAAGTAGGAAATGTTAGTTTGATCTTTTGGATCTGGTTTCGATTTTTTTTTTCAGCAACTTTTAAGTAACGTTTTTAACTTTTCAGCGGAAATAGTGAGATTTCTCTTTGCGATAATGCTGTGCATAGCGAACATGATAATTTACGGCCTCAAAGTCAACATATCAACGGCTATAATCGGTATGGTGAAGTCCAGCGGAAACCAATCTCGGGGTGAACCATCCCACGAGTGTCCACAATTTGAGGTAGAAAATGGCGCTTCGGCTGATCTCGATGGACCGTACGAATGGTCCGCGACCGAGCAGGGCTTGGTAGTCAGCCTGTACTTCGCTGGCTACTTAATCGGCATGTTTCCTGCCGGATACTTTGCCGATAGGTGCGTAAATTTATCGATAAGAAAACCAGAAATTTATGAACATTTTTTGATGCCTTAATCACCACACTTGTGGAGGTAATTAATTCAACCGACTTTTCAACGAAGATTAAAAACACCATTTTTGTAACGAGATAATTTTATAGAAACAATACAATGAATACTCTTCTTTTATTATATTTTTTCTTTCGCGAAAAGGTTTAATACGAAGTGGGTTCTTCTGATCTGCATAATCTGCAATTCGATATTCACAATTCTCGTGCCGGTGGCAGCGAACGCAATTGGTGTATTGCTGACCCTTCGATTTTTTGCCGGTCTTGTGAGTTCGGCGAATTTTCCGGTGATGAACGTTCTCATTGGCAAATGGGTCGTCTACGAGGAGAAGAGCATGTGGGTAGGAATTATTTATGCCGGTACATCAATCGGCACGGTTATATCGATTCTGTCGTCGGGTCTCATTATGAAGCATCTTGACTGGAAATCAGTTTTCTACATCCACGGATCATTGCCACTGCTTTGGTGCGTGGTCTTCGCGATTTTTTTCGCCGACAATCCAGAGAGTCAAAAAATTATAAGCGAACGTGAGCGCAATCTTCTCATCTCCTCATACGGTCATCGCGCACCTGTGTCGGCCGATTTACGAGTACCTTGGCGACAGATCTTCACTTCCCGACCATTTTGGGCCCTCGTGGTCACCAATACTCTGGGCAATTTTTGCTGGTACTTTCTGCTCACTCAGCTCCCGCTCTACATGAACAAAATGCTCCGATTCGACATCACGTCGGTGAGTATTTTATCGGCCACAAGTGAATGTAGTGAATCAATTATTAATAAATAATTACTCAATATTTACGGTGATTATCAAGTAAAGATCCTTATCTAGTTTTTTTACAAATTATGTGCCCAGTTTTGAATTTTTATTAATTATTTTTCTGCGTTGAATTTTTTTTATTGTTAATTCGTAGAACGCGCTGATAAGCTGTTTACCGTATTTAATAAATGCCTTCACGAATCCACTATTGGGGAAAATCTTGGACATCGGTAGGAATCGAGGATACTGGTCTCAAACCTCGGCTCGTAAAACTGCCGTCGCGATAAGTACGTTGATAATATGAGAAAGGATGGCAAAATGGACCAATCTTTAAAATTGGTTAAAATGGCCCGCTTTGTCGAATTTTCCCTCTGTTTATCGTAACGATTGATCGAGTGGCTATTTAGATTGAAGATTAATTATTTCAATGCCTGCTTTTTCAGGCTGCATTCCGCCGAGCATTTTGATGATAGCGATAGCTTACATCGGTTGCGAAAGAATCGCAACAACGATTATGCTCATCATCAGTATAGTGCTATGCGGCGCTATCTTCGTTGGGCATGTCACTAATCATAATGACCTCGCGCCGAATTATGCCGGTATTCTGATGGGGATAGCAAACACGCCTGGAACTTTATCCGCGTTTCTATTACCCACTCTGGTTGGCGCTCTGACCGAAGACGGCGTAAGAATCTAGCACTTTTTATTATTAAACATATATTTTTTTTGATTACTAAAAAAAATCATGTACCAAAATCGACGCGATTGATTATTTGTCAGAATTTTTCGACTATGTTTCGGAACTTCCAGCTTCGCATATAACTGTAGAATTCTTTTGAATATGGTCCATTTTTCAAAAGTGGAATATTTGGAGTATATTTTAATGAAATTTTCACAAAGTTTTATCCTTGATCCTGGTGAACTTTTAGACGATCACGAGTTTTAAATGTTAAAAAACTTTCTTTAATTAATCTGTTTGAGAATCAAATCGAGAAAACTATTTATGTCTGTTTCAGCACACCTTCGAACGTTGGAGAATTATTTTTTGGGTGAACACGGTCGCTCAGATGACAGCATTTCTTGTGTTCGTATTTTTCGGCTCGGCGAAGATACAAGATTGGAATTATCCCGACGGAAAACCGCCACAATCGGAGCGGATCTCGCCCGCTGAAGAAAAAAATGTCCGACAACCGAAAAATGCATAAAACTTAAACGTACTGAAAAACGATACAAGTTATGAACCATGATTTTTTAACACTCTTTTATCCTGTAGCATTTTCCATTGCCTTGTTGCTGTTCACCGATAAAAGAAAATGTCGCAGCGTTTTTAAATTTTGAAGAAAAATCTCCAAAACACCACAAAATTTTTTTTTTCTAAGCGAGCAATAAATTGTCCCGCATTGAAACCTCCGAAAGATTTCGATGCGTTCGGCACGCCCGAATACTTTTAAATACGAGAGAGTACCACAATTAGCGAGAGACCACCCGCGCGTTGACCGGCCAATTAAATGCCACCTGGTCGAGATAAAAAGCATGGGCAAAAAAAAATTCCGTATCCCAATTAGAAATGTCTGGTACATGGTTGGTCTCATCGTGCTTCCCGCGGCGGAGTGGAAGAAACAACGGTGAAAGGAAAAAATAAATAAATAAATAAAAAAATTTAAAAACCGAACAAGTAGAAAAAGAGCGACTGAGGCGCCCGCGTTGAAACTCTCTCGACTCTCTTCCCAGCGTAGATTATTTACGGCGTTTGAAATATTGCGTTTGCAATCTATTTTCGGGCTATCGCCTGCGGTCGCGCCGCCGATTCCGTCGAGAACTGAGGGTCGCAAGAGTTTGCACTGGCTCGAGACTTCGCGGCCGAGGGACCGAGAAAGAGGAACGTACACCGAGTGAGACGCGTGCGAGAGTAAGAAAGCGTGGTGGCGGAGCTTCGTCTTTTGCCAAGTCATTTCCTCTTTCCGTTTAAATATTCCGGACCCCCTCCCTTCTCCCTCCTGCCCCTAAGGCAACAAGAGAGCTCCGCGCCGCCCTTAAGGCGTGCTCTTCCACTTGCTCGATCTCTCTTCGCTTTTCCTCCGTACAGTTCATCTTTTTCACTTTATCAATCTTTATTCCTTCGCCACTTCATTTTATTTTGTCGTCGGGATCCACGAATTCACGGGAGTTATTGAAAATTTTGATGGAACGGAAATGCGATAAATTAGATTTTTGGAATTGTTTCCTTCGACTGGATTTATCCGGGGTAAACGTGAATATCGCAAATGCGAATGCGAATGAACGATCGTTCCATCTCGTCCGTTTTATTCCGCCTTTTCACATCTTAACCAGTAAAGATTAAATGCCAACTTTGTAATTCGGGCACGAAACGGCGGACTTTCGACAAAGTTGAAGGGCTGATAAAGTGAAGTTTCATGCACGAAGTGGGCGAGATTAGCACGAGCCTCAGGCGAGCGCTTCTAACTTCACACTCTTCGTGGAGGTCCAGCTTTTTGGGCTCCTATCACATACTACTTTTTGTACGAAGAGCAAAAGTCCCTCTTTCACTGCCCATAAAGTGTGCGAAAAAGACCAATTACACTTTTTTGTACGCCATACTGAAGAGCGTTATTTTCGCTGGACTTCACGTGCACAAAAGGTGGGAATTTTAAGGCACGTATTGCAATATGGACATATATACAATATATATATATATATATATATATATATAAATGAAAAAAAAAAATATTAGTGGTATTTTTAAAAAATTGAACGTGTCCTCAGAAAGTGCTACGAAACGATATTTAGCGAAGAACTGATTAAAATCATATCATCACCTTAAACCGAGCCATCGATAGTTACTTAACGAGACTCAAGAGACTCGCAAGTGCAAGAACCAACAGTAAAGTGATCAATCGAGTGGCAAAGTACGATATATTCCTCCCTCGAGCACACGCGGCTCAGTCGATATCCGCGCGTCGGTAATGTGTTTGATCGACTGACGCCCGATTTACCTCCCAAGGGATGGGCTCATATTAGTTTCACGGAAACTTGGTTTGCGAAACAGCGAGGGAGGTGACGATGAGTCTCAGGAATTTTCAAACACAGGAGAGTCACTCGAGGAAATCATCACAAGACTTGAATAATTCTATGTAAGAGCGAAGAAAATTGAAACGGAAATTTAGACAATAAAATGGAATGAACGATTACATAAAAAAAAAACAAGACCTCGTCAAAATTTTGACAATACATTCACTGGTGAATTTTCCTCACGATGCGCAGCGTTTTAAATAAAATCGTATTATCGACGCGGACAGTTATTTTTAAACGATTGTAATTATTTTATTTGTCATATTCTACCTGGTACTTTTTAAAAAAATCTAGTCAATATATTTCATTCAAATAACATATATTTGCAATGAGAACGGAAAAAAAATGTTCTGGGTACGTTTCGAGCTTTGGACACGAGTTTGACTTTGAGTGCACTCACAAACGACTTCCATGCGATTACACAAGATTAGCTGACCTTTATCAGGTTGCTACAGAAAAATTGAGATATATTTTTCTACATTCGTTTTGCATATAATACATAGGTGTATTAGGCATTTAACTATTGGAGATATCGTCGCAGAGTGGAAGCGGTCCTATTTGCTCGTACGAACCAAATCCGCTGAGGACGACGCCAATTTTGGTTTCCACAACTGTTCCACTTCACCTGACTCTTAACGGTCCCTATTACATTCTGAGTGGGGCTGCATCAAAGAAAAAAAAAATTCAACATTTTTGTCGAAATACGAAAACACTTAATATCCTGGATTTTCAAAACTTACCCTCTTGTCCTTCACACACTTTGCGGCCAACCAGCCTGATTCACACTTTCCCAAACCAGCTAGAAAAACATGATATTAAATTATCAAAAACAACCCTTGTTCTTTTTTATCATCACTTTAGAGCGGTTTCCGTAATTTCAATAATATTTGTTATATAGGTCAAGCCTGAAAGTAAATAATGTTCACTGCCATTTCGATTCCACTATTATTACGATCAAAAACATTATATTTTGTTCAAGTAATGTAACAATTGATTGGTTGGGTCCATAAAGTACATGTGTAATCTTAAACAGATGCGTAAATATTTGCGATTTCCAAACGTTAAGTAATGAAAATAATACATAGATTATTCTCTTACCCTTCATCGATTTCATGCACTCGGTGATATTTTCCTTCAGAGAGATTTTATCTTCAGGCAATTTGGCGATAAGTCCATCGACTCCGGCTTCGTTAGCGGTTCCATCTGCGTTCATCTAAAAAAATTGAGCGTCGTCATTTTTGTCCAAGTCCTCAGTGTTTACAATCAATCGTTGTCTACTTACGATGCCCGCCTTTTCGCACACGCATGCGTATACGCACTTCACTTCAAGATCTGGATCTGGATTATCCTTGTTATTTTTTATAGTCTCCATATCGACTTGAAGTTCTTCCGCGCATTTTATGAACATCTCTTTCAACAACCACGTTTTCTTCTCATTCTCGGCCTGTTATATAATTCGGCGTCAATGTCGTCGAGTTAATTATTTTTGGGTATTTGTACTTACGCATGAAAATGCGGCCAATACCACGAGAAGGACAATAAAGCGAAATTTCATTGCGAGACTCTTGATTTCGCAATGTTTATGGGTAAATCCCGACGTTTCTTATGATTCTTATATAGCTCCAGCGGAATGAAAATTTATGTCACCGAGGGAAATAGTGGGAGAAATAAACAATGTAAGAGTTGATTGCGTATAATGATGGTTGGTGTACGCTGCGAAAATTTGTGTCGGCTCGAGTATTTGGCAACTGTCAGTCACGAGCTCCATTTTGCGGTCAGTTTGCTGACAAGCTAGAACTACCGTCGCCTTAAATCGTTTTATACAATTATTTTTTCTCGTCGAATTGCGACACACATCTTTAATTCTCGTTGATGGGTCTCAGTCACTTTTTCTGACACATTTGTAGGCGATAAAAACTTGTAGTCGGGACGTTCACAGTGACTCATGTACGAGATTAATTCGTAAATAGTTTTATCGTTAAAAAAAGCGACTATTTACCTACGATTTACGTGGCATATACGGCGTGTCGGAGTCAGGTGGATGGGATTGCGGGAAGGTATATGCGTCTAAAATATAGAATTTTTATTGCATAGGACTTTTATTGCACTGCTGTGACATAGACACATTATAATTCTGCACACACTTTATGCGTATAATATGCGAGCATGTAAAAGTAATTATCGGGGATATCGAGACTGAGTAGAACCGGTTATCATATTTAGGCGTACGATCCAAATCCGTTGAGTTCAACTTTTTAATTCGTGTCGAAATTTAGCCGCTTTCTTCAGACGAATGTTTCGGCTTATGTCCACCTTTGTGGTGGGGCTGCGACATGGAAAAAATATTTATGCGTTATTTTTTTAAACATACGAAAATACGTCATCTCCTGGGTTTTCGAGACTCACCATCTTCTCCTTCATGCATCGCATGGCCAACCAGCCTGATTCACACTTTGCCAACCCACCTGGAAAAAATTAAATGAAGTCATTAAACACAATCGTAAGTCTTCGTTGGAATCTAATATCAATCCTGCAAAAACCACAGGGAGTTCATTAAAAAAATGCTCCCCCACCCTTCAAAACTTTCATGCACTCTTGTATAGCTGGCTTTAATTTCTCTTGGATCCTTTCAGGCATTTTGGCGATTATTTTGTCGGCTCCGGCTTGATTGGGGCTTCCATCATTTTTCATCTGGGAAAATAGAGAATCGTCATGTTCTTCAAGCATTTTTTGTTATCAATCGTTGCGTACTTACGGCACCAAGCTTTTCGAGGACGCAGGCAAGTACGCACTTCACTTCGGTTGGTGGGTTCGGATTATCCTGATCGCTCAGCAAAGTCTCTTTGTCGACCTTATTTTCTTCCATGCATTTCACGAAGATTTCTTTCAGGGGACCCCCTTTTCCGTTCCCATGATCGGCCTGTACATAGTTTTGGCATCAGTGGGTTTTAAATTTTCATCAAATTCATAATTTTTTAGATATTTGTACTTACGCAAACGAGCGCCACCGAGACCGTGAAAAGAACAACTGCGCAAAGTTTCATTGTGGAACTGTCGGTTTTCACAACTTTTGTGATAAGTCCCGATGTGCCTTTCAGTTTTATATACTCCAGACGAAATTAATTTTTACGTCATCGCCGGAAGTAGTAGGAAAAATACAACAATTTAAGAATCCCATTAATTGAATATAATGATAGTTCGTGTGCGCTGTCAAAGCTTGGATCGGCTCGTGTCTTTGGCGATCGCCGGTCACGAGTTCCGTGTTTTTATGTCTACTTCAACAGGATGTTTTGCGCTAAAGCTTGCTCACAATGAGTTAGCCAGTACTATCGTCGCTTCAGGTGATGTTACACAATTTTTTTTCTTTTTCCGAATGACAACGCGTGTTCTCATTTCTCGTCGATCCGTCTCTTTTACGGTTTTTGAATATCCCGCTCGTGTGTTCGATCCTTGACTGTCCCTTGACGGATTGTCAACCTCCGAAGTTATCACGTCGTTAATGCAATGCTCCAACAATTCGTGATAACTCGTCCGTGCATACGTTCATGCGGCGAGAGAAACTTAATGGGTGTACGGGGTAAGATCTACCCGTCCTTTATGCCGACGCACACCGAGCTCAATTTCCTACGAAATGTCAGGAATTGTTAATCTCCCGGAGTCAAGAGACAGGCATTACACGTGGCCATCGTCTCAGTACGTACACCGCGAAGAGTCTACGGGAGGAGCGCGTCAGTGTTTCCTCTTCAGCCACCAGCTGGGTTTCCCAACTCGCTGAAGGACCACACCATAGAATACGGCGTCGCTACGGAATCGGCTTTCTCTTTGCTCCAACACGACCACCGTCTCTAGCCTGGTTACCACTATCGCAAAACGTACTCGCCGGTTTCCACCAGTGGCCTTAAGAGACAGTCGCTGGCATCCGAGGTACCCAACCAGCCAGACCACACCGTTATTACTAGCGATAAATCGCCACATTTAATAAGAGCCGCGTACGAGCTCTTCCACTATGCCATCAGGAAACGGCTGCCGGAGAACGAAGGCAGTGTCGGGGCTTCTCGGAGACTCGGGTAGAGTCGAAGGCGCGAGAGGAACATGGAAATATCAGGGATGGGTAAGGAAGGAAAAATTATTTGCAAAGCTTGCAAGTTTCCACCATTCAAATCACTACCGACTCTGCGCTTTATATTTCGCGAATTATTCCGAGAATATTGGGGTTTCGTAATTTTTAGGGATAGCTTCATGTCGCGTAAATACGCGCGGTTACCTACTATGAAATAATTTTTTTTGAATCAAGTGGTGTTAGATAATTAATAAGGACAATGTTAAAAAAGTGTCAGTAAGGTGCAACAAAAAACTTTTTAAAAAATGTTTATTTCTTTGGGGAATTAGTAAACCGCCTAAATAGGCAACAGAACCAGATTAATAGATTTTATAAACTTATATCGATGTTTTGTCATTTTTTTATTGCGAACGAAAATTTATTGATTCATGATGTTATCGACATTACCCGCTTCTCAATATCCCTGCAGAACCAACAGAGGGCCTTGCAACGCGCTGTTGGACGCCACATCGATTTTGCAGTTGCAGAGGTGACCGGGCGGGCGGCAAATGTGGGTCAGTGGTAGTAAGGGGTAAGTATGCAGAACGTCGACATGCTTGAGTCGGTGCAGCTTTGGCAGGTGGGGAGGGTTGGAAGAAAGTGCGAGAGGGAAAGCAATAGGAAGGAATACATCCATCCGACGAGGTAACACAACTCTACCGGTGGTTCGTTCCACGTAGTTCCAACCCCCGAGGCAACGAGGTCTCGCACTCCGCACTCGACAACCCCGCCCGATACGCGGTGAACTATCGTCAGATCACGTTTAAAGCTCGCCCATGGCGATGTAACACAGCATACGTTAAACATCACGTGCCAGCATTTATATACATTGACAATACGCACACGCAGTTTTGCAACTCGAGGCGGAGACAAACACGAAGATTCCTAACGCAGCGAGACGATCATTTAACGAGGACATTCAGCCGGCAGCGATTTCGGTTATACAATTCTTTTTATAAATAACCGATTTATAAATAATAGATTGGTGTTGATATTACATTTTCTTGTCGAATTTTATTAATCGTTCATGAAATTATCCATTAAATTTGCAAATACTCGAGAAGAAAATTTATTTAAAAAAAAAGCAAATGTTTTTTTTTCTAGTTTTCAGAAATGTCTCTATCAAAATTAGGAGCGGCAATATTACAACGACCGTTTCTCGGGCAATTATCCAGCGAAAAACTGTGCGAGAAGCTTGTTCGATGCAGTTTGCTACATGAATATCCTGACTCCTGTACTACGCTAATAATTATAACCAGATCGAAACTTCTGACGTAGATTGGCTCTCGGTGCCGAAGCGCACGCGAAAGGTCTGCGGGCCCGCTCGATGTTGCTGCTCGCGGTGGCTTGAGAACGCCAGTCACGCAATCGAGGGCGAACGACGTGTCAAATATAGAGCTTGCGGCGAGGAAACGCAGAAGACATATCTTGCGAGTATAGAAAAAATCAGAATTCCGTCTCACGTTCGAACTTAAGTTCGTGCCCGATGAAGAAAGAAATTTCAACCTCGGGACTCAAGTTTGATCTTAAATACAAAGTAATATTCCAACTTAACTTGAAATTAAAGTCGTGACTTAATTTCGTAATTCACAATTCAATTGGATCGATTTTTCGACCCAAAGTATGAATGTCAGCTTGGAAAGTTCAAATAATTCTTACGCCAAAAAATACAAAAAAAAAAAAAAAACTCGAAACTTCCGCAACGAACCGAATATAAGGAGCTGTGTGTGCCATGAAATATTTTCACGAATCTTCATTGCGATACGGATTCACCCCTCATTCGAATCCACGTCGCTCGGGGCTACGTCCGACCCGATTCAGCACCCTGCCTTACCTTTCCTCATTCGCGCCTCCCTACCGGCAACCCCCGACTCGGCGATCTCCGCTCCCCCGATTGGTGTCTGCCATAATCCCAGAGCCGCGGCGAAAGCGCCTCGGGTTATTGCACGCGTTCATTGTTGTGCGTTCGCACTTTATTGTTGTTTCAATTACGTCCGAAAGACCGCCGTGGAGAAAGGATTCGGCCTCTCTTCACGCACCCCTGCGGCGACATCCGCGTTCACGCTTATTATCCATAACGCGCCTTGTCTTTTGCCCACGGTTTCTCCCGTTAACTTTTGTTTCTCAGTTTCTCCCGTTCGTCGTGACGTGACCCGCGCGAAAACCACCCCGTGGAACCCTCGCTGACTCTTTGGCCGCCGCCTCCTCTCCCTCTCCCTCCGGCCCCGGGCGCAGTTCACGGCATATTGCGCATGCATAATTTAACGCGCTGCGAACAAATAACAAAGTTTTCGCATGTTGATGAGTAGGTACACCCGTAGACCGGACTGATTTTCGGGGGCCGTGGGAGCGCCGACTGGCGCTGACACATTTTCATTCGAGTTTCCAACGTGTCCGATAGATGCAAAAGGGAAAAGGGTTTTCGCAATACTCGCTCACGAGCTCGCGGACGAATAACAGACGTGGCAACGAGTTCCATACAAGATTCGTCGAATTATTTTACAGGGTTGAATAATTATTATTTCCGAGAGTGCACATTTCATTCGGACTTTTTTTTTTTTTTTTTTTTTTTTTTTTTTTTGAGTTTGTTACTCGTGAAGAGAAACCCTTCGAACGATTTCGTGTTCATGGAAAACTGAAGGTGAATTACGACATTTACAGAATTGAATTAACGTCTTTATAAATATTTATTTTATTATTTTATAGACAACGCCCAAGGCTTTCGAGAGCCCAGGTAAAAATTATTTTAGTCCCTTGTGGAGGCAGCCATTTAATTTATTTTTTATAAAAAATATATGATAATTGCCATAATTAATTGAGGGTGATATTGCGTAGCGCGCGATATTTAAGTATTCAAGGATATGTTTAGCTGCTCACCGGTTGACAGCTTCCGGCTTTTCACACCGCGATCGCTGATAAGCCATTGGAGTGGGTAACTGCAGGAGGTCACGTGATCGCACAACAGAGCTGATGCATGATGCACCTAGAAGCTATGTATAGAAAATCGAACCAGAATTACTTGCATCGCATATTCAACACTGGCCATCTACGTTACGTCATTAATCGCGGAGACGTGCAAGTGACCTACATAATCGAGAACTAATGCAAGGTGTTTTTGTCACAGTCTTAATATATCATACTGTTATTATGATAAATCACAAATTGAGTAGAAAGAAACAATAAATGATTGCATTAATTATGAACTTTTGTAATCCTTTGTCTCGTGATCCGCCGAAGAATATTTTCCTAAGTGAAGAAACAAAAGCGTTTTTACCGTAGAAAAAAAAAAACCTTTTAATAAATTAGTCCGATCTGCGATTCGGACGATGCATTTTTTTCCATAATTAACGAAGGCGGTATCGGACCCTTGAGGGCAACGATGGAAATACATCTTGACGGTGAAGTCAGAAACAATGACCCGGTTTTTATTTCTTTCGTTCCTTCTTGTTCGATATTTCGGTATTAATGAATAAATTTATAATTGACCCACTAGATGGTAATTTTATCATCGATATCACTATATTTGCCTTGAATCTACTTTCGTAATATATCGGGTTCGAAAAGGTTAACTTCATTCCAATTTTAATGCACCCGTGATTTATTATCGAAACGCAAAAGCGTCGTTCACGAAATTTTGGCTATTATATTTATGAAAATAAAATTATTTTAAGGAAAATTCACGAGCTCCAGTCGGAGCCGTGTAAAATCATTTTAATAAATCGATTTTTAGCGACTAGAGCCAACTTTTTAAAATTTTCCGATCGTAAATCGTAAAAAAATATGAGCCAGACCGAGAATAAAAGAACTTAAAGGGCGAAACAGTTTCGCTCTCTCCTGAGTCCGACATAAAAATTATGTCAACCAGACATTGCCGCAGAATGTAATATCGTTCCGTGGCGACTCGGCGAGATAAATTTAAAAACCGCGACAGTGAAGAAATGGTGTATAATTTATGAGTAATATCGCTGTGTAGGTGTTGCTAGTCCAGAGTTTCCGATTCCGCAACCGCAGGCGAGTCGTGGTGCTGTTGCTTTTGAGGTACACTTCGGAAGGTACTCAACCACTCGGCGAAGGGTAATCTAGGTCGAGTCCGGCTGGGTAGCATCCCTTAATTAATTAACTCCTTGCCGTGCGGCAGCAAAGGAATAAAGTGGAGAGAAAAGGTAGATGAGATAAAAGTAATGAAGATGGAAACAAGTCGGAGGGAAAAAAAAAATCAGAAAAAAAAAAAAGAAATAAGCAAGTGCTTCCCGCGTGCCACTCGTTCGTCAAGGGTCCGCTGAAAGAACGAAAGTTCAAGCAGCGCGGAGAGCGAAATGATTCGGTAAAAAATAGAGAGCGAAACGGTTTTTGACCTTCGAGCTCTATTTATTGCGGCGCTTTAAGTTTCATAACCTGGACTGCGTGAATACCGGAAATACACCGGTAACCGTGAGGCTGGTCCGATCTCGGAACTTTTATGCGCCGAGTATGAAAGAGAAAACGCGATAAAGAAAGAGGTAGACCGAATGGTCGCTCGTCCGCTAATTGAAAGAGTTGAAATGGCCACTTCGAGTCCTCATCACGTGTACAGAGGACGGAAAGGCACGGGGGTTCAAGGAGCAGAAAAATAGTCGACATGCTAGAGCTGGAGAAGTCAATTGTGAATTTACCACACGGGTAAAATCGGAACCCTGTATGCTGCATTTTACCAATTTCCTCGCATTGAAAATCTTTAAATATATACGTAACCATATAGCAGAAGTCGTAACCACATCGATAATACCAAAATTACCTGAATGGACCATTCCGGTTGCAGTGATAATTCTGGGTGTGCTAATAATAAGGATGTCAAATCCCGGCATTAATTCTGACCCGCCGCATGCATTATAAGGGTGGCTCAGATACGCATGAAGGGCGAGATATTTAAATTGGTCTTTCTGTAATAATTTTTTTGATACCTCCAACCAAAGGTCATATGATCGGACCCTTTGGCTGGGCATTCAATCGACCCGGGATCTTCGCCAATCACAAATTCTTATTGGAGTAATTAGATTGTCGAAGATTTAATGTCACCCGGAATTTATCGGGATGTCCATGGGGAGCCAGAAATGTCCGAAAAACCCACATCTAAGTGATTGTCATCCAGTGGAGATGCGATAAGAAAAGGACGACAGAAAAATCGCCGATAACTCGGATACGGGCAGCGCGGGGGCGCCAAGTTAAAGGCAATTCTGCATCGGCGAATGTAGACGCAATGAGAATTTCTGCGATCAACGCTAATGAGCAATTAGTTACGGAGACGTTCGTCGTACAGCACGCCGAACAAATGTGGCAGCCACATGCCTCGCGTCTAAGCCACGGCATCCGGCTCACGAGCTGTTTCTGCTCGTGCACAGCCTCTGTCATCAAAGATTTACTGCCCAAAGTGCTGCCGCTACTGCTGCGTTCTACGCCAGAGCTTCGTGCCGCGGTCGAGAAACAGATCTCTTGTGGCAGACCCGTTCGCGCGATAGTGTCAACGCTGAGCCAAATCTCCTGCGGACACTGAGACGCCTACAACTTTGGACATTCTTGCTTCCTTCATTCATTTTTACCAAGGCCAGAGCTGTCAGCAACGTGATTTAATTTTAGCCAAGAGAATTTCAGATTTTTTATTTTAGAGTGCGCCTACGCACTCATTGCTTATCAGTAATTCAGCATTACGAACACGAGTCGCAGAGCCAAATTTCAAGCCGTTATTTTGACGTTGAGACAGCTCTTAAGATCGCGATTCAGATCAAAGTTTGGCCCGAAGTTTATTGCGCATTCAAGATTTATCTCAAGTTCGAAGTTGAGTAAAAACTTGATACGGAACTGGAACTACATTTGAATTAGAGTTGAGAGCTTAGCTTGAAAGTAAGATCAAATTTCGCCACGAAATTACGTTCGGTTTCACACTGCTATTCTAAATTTAAACAGACTGATCGATCCTACTGTTGATTGAAAACGCTCACGAACATACAGCGAATCTTATCGAGTTATCAACGAGGAAGACATGCGATCATGGAAAAAATTGTGCATTGCCAGAAAACAGTGAACAGTACGAATTCGAGTGGATGAGAATCGATTTCGACGTCACGTGTCTTCGAATCTGGAGCAAGCTTAGTGTGCAGTCAGATCTGGTCTAAGTGCCTTTCTGATACATGAGATAATAGTCGGAAGCAACAGTCCAGAGAAACTGACCGAGTTGTTCCGAGCACTTCGAGTTCTTTCACTTGCAACTTGCAAGAGCGTTCATCAATGTGGCAGCCAATCAAACGATCCATATACATGCAGTGAGTAGTAGTTGATCTGGTGCATTTACACGGAATCTCGAGATAGACAAGAGAACACACAGTTCCGAGAAGATGCGATGGAGAGGAAGGTAGAATTGAGAAATCGATGCCAAAATTACCCACAGGACTTCAGCTAGGTGAAACGTGAACTCGATGGAAACACGATCACTGCATTAAGCATCATTGGATCTTTCTCCTTCGCGTGGTCTTCGACGGGAAAAGCCAAGAGACTTCGATACTTGAGCAAGGGTTTGGAGCTGGAATCAGGTCAGGAACAGATTTTTATTAATTTAAGTATGTGCACACTGAATATCATGAGTCCTCTCGTGCTGCCCAGGCTTTGGTCATTTTAAGTCTTTTCGAAACCATCCACGCGAGAGCGCGAGCCACGAGAAGCCTTGGTAATATTACATGTTTTGACACATGTATCGGTTTCCATCTGGCTTTTGAAACTAGCTTACGAACGAAGCTATAACGCCAAAGTTTAGCTTTTTCCGGGCTTCACCGGTCCTTTTGCCAGATACGGTGGACGGTGGATTACGCTAAGCTTTTTCTCTGAACAGAGAATCCATTGCGACGCGTTAATTTTTGAACATCACAAGACTCTCGCTTTCGCAGGAGCGCGTCAACGAACGAGCCGTTCTGCATCAAACGATGTAACTTCATGCCATGATTTCAACTTTGACGAGTTACCGTCGCACTCGTGAAAATATTTTTTTGGCTAATTGAGTTGACAAAAACAATCGAACAATTTGATTCCCGCGCAGGTCCGTTACATTGGACAATCTATCTTGATGTAGCGAATGTGGACCCGCAGGCGAACCAGCAATACCGCGTAGCTGTCTCATCGATCGTCGAAAATACTCTGCGGTGAAACAACTGTTTCGACTTGGCTGATTAAACGTCCCAAGGGTCGATGCAAGACTTCGAGATTTTCGTTCGTCCTGCAGCCTCGACGCGAGGTCGTCGGGGATGTCGGTGATTTGCACCTGAAGCTAAAATGGTTACCAAAGTGGCGGAGGATGTGGACGAGTGAGTGCGAGGGTGAACGCGAGGAAAAGTCAGTGCGAGAACGACGGGAGAACAGCGTGCAGGGAGAAACGTACGGAGGTAGCGGCCCAGGCTTGGTGGGTCTGCTGATGGCAAGGATGGGCTAATTGGATGTCAGGGGCGCAATCTTGCGGTCTCCATTTGTCATTTGCTAGTGCCAGACCGTTCTCTCCTCTTCAACCACCTACTCTTACGCCACACCTGCTGTCCCGCTCGCTTCTCTTTTCCTTGCCGACCTTTGCCACTCCATGCTCGTACTCCGTCACCTTCGTCAACGTATCTCTGTTATTCCGATTTACCCTCCTTCCTTTGTCGAAAACCCTTTCCCCGTGCTTCACGTGCGGCAGTTAGTACGCACGAAGACGCTTCGGTAGAGCTTGATCCAGAGTTGGTCGTTAAACTTCTCTTGCCTCGTCCTCGCGTCAGAGGAGCGACGTATCAAAAGAGGGACGTGAATCGAAAAATAGCAGGACTGCACAGCGCAAGGAAAATTTGTTTAATCAAAAAACATTCCATGAAGCGTTGATTCCTGTTGCGAGACAGTCGATGACGAGAACTTCGGCTAAAAATATCGTCACCTAAGTAAGTCGATACTTTTATGAAGGTTTTTTTAAACTAAGCAGCGCTCAGTTTCACCTCGTTTTTGGGTGTCACGGATATTGCCTCAAGATTTAAATACTCTTACCTTTTAATTTTCTATCCCGAGAACCCATCGGTCGATATCGATGGAACCGGCAACACGAGCCTGCCACACTCAAGCAATGAGAAAACCGGTGATCAAGGAGAACAACGAGGTCTCACTTACCTGAAACAAAGCAAAACGTCAAAACGATTTAGTGAGCTCTTGCACAATGACTACGCATGCACGATAAAACGTAATCTTATCAACACACGCTGTACGGTGAAGCTTGCTTTTAGTCCTGTTCACTGTCTGACGCGCGAATCAGTTTGCAAGTAGAACCACGGAGCAAGCGGACACATTGAAGTGCACGCGGCGAAGTAGATAACTTTCAATGGTAGAACTAGTAAGACAAACGAGGATGCTGAGCATAGGGTACGTCAGCATTCTGATTCGCGCGGAGCAAATACGGAGAATATAAACACGTATATCCGTCAGTGGGAGAGGACGAGAGAGAGAAGCCATGACTCCAGGGTGAAACTGTCTCGAGGGTAATGAAGACATATCGTCGGTGGTATATGGGCCGATAGATCGTGGAGCTCGTGGCTGGAATTGATAATCGATCCATCCGAGCAACTCCGTCAGCCAGGCTTTTGGTACATGCCGCCCCCCCACCCCCCAAACCCCGATCCCAGACCTTTCCGCATAGGAATATCCGTTCCTAGTCTTCTTCGTCCTTGCCCACTGGCTTCACCTCGCTTTCACGGGCGTCCGATTCACGCCTCCTGTGCAAACGTATCCTTATTCGCTGCTATTTCCACATGGGGTGGAAGATCAGACACATATTTCACGGTCTAGCATGTATCACAAAGTTGGCGTAACACCGGCCGTGGATCAATTTACGGTGCTAACGACCGATAGTGGCGCTGTCGCGGCTGACGTGGTCTCGAAGCAGGCCTGTCTCGTTATTGGTATTTGTGTTAACACGGTGTTTACACGATTTTTATCCGATAGGAAAATCAGCAAAGAAAGAGTAGTGAAATCTGTCCGGATTGTGACGTTTGAATGAAGCGAACAGTGTTCAAACCGATTGCGCACCTGCAGAATTAAGCACGTTCCCTGCCCTGTCGAGCGAACGACTAGTCATGACGCTCTGGAGGAAGATCCATCTCAATTATTCAAAGCTTTATGCAGCTCGAATCTCACCACCGCTTTACGGATACCATTTTGTACGACGCCATTTAGTCGTCGCTTGACATGGGACAATTCATCGTCCATCATCCGAACGATATCCATCAAAAAATCTATCGTTCGTCATCCAAGCGATGAGAAGACAACAAATATGGCGCCCACCGTTAACGATACTCATTAGCTACCTTCAAGGTTTCCGATTTCCGACACTAATTAGTGTATCGGATTGTAAACATCATTAATGAATCCGTGATACATCGGAACAAGGTCGAACGTAACTTTACTCGAGTGAATCGTGTTGTTGTGCGAGCGCAGTTTGATCTTCAACGCTACATGCGATACCACCTAACAATCCTCACCCCGGTAGGCTTTTTTGATTTTAACGGATGCTCACGAGAATCTTCAGCCGGCGAAGATCGCGTACGATTTTGGGAAGAGGGGCACAAGAGCAGGCCGGTGGAGGACTGCGTACATTAAATCCGTCCTCTCCCCCTCCTACTCCTCTTCCACCTCTCCCCTTTCAAAGCTCTTCGTTCATCATCCTCGCGTTTTCGTTTCGTCGCCTTGTCTTCATCTTGGTCTCGTACCTGAAAGCGAACGTTTCAGTTAATTGGTCCTTTTAGGTTCAAGCACCTTCTCGCAGATTTGGCTTCCAGCTTCGTATCTTCTTCCCTTCATCCTTGCCATCGTCGTCCTTTGTCCGGTCGGGAAATTACTGGTTTGGCTGAAACCAACGGCCAGAACCTTTCAACAGTGGACACCTTTGCGACACCAGTGAGAATACTCCGCGATGCATAGTTCCCGCTGCAGTCGGCTCTGGGTTTCCGGCAATGTCAAACTCCGTGTCCTCATCCTCGGTCGGAAGCTCCCTTTGGAACTCTATTGTTTCTCGCCCCGAGCCTCGAGTGCCCGCTGGACTCCGGCACTTCAAAAGACAAGAAGCGCCGGCGCGGCTTAATCCGGAGATACGACGGGGCTACTCGATCGTCTCAAAGCCATTCGGCTTTGCACTGTTCGTTATGCGGTTACGGAAGATCGTGGTGTTTTATCGTCATATCGAGGCGAACACTCGGTATTGGAAGCTCGCGGGCTGGATTGCGAGCTTCTCGTATCATTGTCCGACGAATAATTCGCCTCTCCAAAGTCGAAGAACAAATCAGTAGCGTTAAATTTATCAAAATAATCGATGCACCACTCGGCTCTCTGCGGATTTTACGAATAATTCGCGACAAGTTTTACGACCGTTCTCCGTCCGGTGGAATGGAGACTTCACTCTGCTTCATCTGCAATTCATTTTCTGTACGAATTTGCAGGTGCGGATACGACGAAAGAATGTTGAAGTGATCGGTAGAACCGGAAAAGAAGAAGACGAAAAAAAAAAAAAAAAAAAGGAACGCGCGAGGCAGAAGAAGAAAAGAGAAACTTGCGGGCTCCGAGGTATTTGTTATGCGTGAGTGGCGGCCAACTGAACTAAAATTGCGCCGGAAGAGAAACACAAGGATCGAGCAGCATCGTCGTAGTCGTCGTTGTCATCGCGAGAATGAGGCGGGGGGAGGAAAAGGGTAAGAAAGCGCAGGATCTCGAGGCGGACCGATGTCTCGGGAAAAGTATAAACTTCGTGGCAAAGTCTGTTCGTGGGAGAATAAAGGCAAAGTTTTACTCGACACTCGGTCGAGGAAGACGGGGGCGTATCGAAAAATGTACGTTAACGAGTGTACCGGTAGAGCCCGAAGGTACTTTATACGTAATGATTCGCCGACGTTGTTACTGGTTAAAAGTTTCCTCCAATAATAATAAAATCGACGTTATTTACGTCCATTCAACAGCTTTGATTCGTAATTGGTATCAACGATCTGACGTGTCCAAAAGTCGTTCACTGAATGAATTCAATATTTTTTCAAAATGTTTCAACCGAAAGATTGTGTGTTGAAAGTCAAAACGTTTTTTCGAAATATGTATCGTTCAGTCGAAATGGAATGAAATCATGAAAAAAAGGGAAAAGTCCATTTTGCCCAGTTCTGTACTTTATCGGGACGTTGACGAATCATCGCGATTTTCGGACCCAGACCACGGTTGTTGGTGGTTGGAATTTCAACGAACCCATGAGTGGAATAGAAAACGAGCCTCGAACGGATTATGCATGAAATGGCATGAAATGACTACATATCTGCTGTATAGGAGAATATAGGGTCAGGACCAGTGGAAGAACTAACCTCGGTGGGGGTCGGAAATCAAGAATAACGCCCAGTTCGTGGTGCGCGTATCTGAACAAGTTTTGCGGAGCCTGAGGCTACCTGAAACCCAGCAAGTTTCATCTCAGACTCTAAAGAAGAAGAAAACGAAACCAGTGAAAACACGAAAGAAAAAAAAAAAGTGAGAAGGAAAAAAGATAAAAAGGCAAGAACCATCAAAGGTGCAAAAGTGCCGTCTTCGTAGGGGTCACGTAGGTGGTTTATGCGAGGAACCACTCATGCGGCGTTTCTCTCGAATTAACCTTCCTCCCCCTTCACCGTTCTCAACACTAAACCTCTTCCTCTTCTCCTGTCGAAACCCTCCCGATACGTTCACCCCGTCTTCCATAAAACGAAATGATGGAGATCCCGAATACCTCGTATTATCGTCTTGCGTGAGAGCTCCGATACGTATGGAACACGTGGATTTATGAAACTGAAGGCCATACGCGCAAAAAATCCGATCGAACTCTCATCAGGTCAACATTTCTCGGTTTAAAGTCTTTGCAAGGACTCAAGAAGGAATTTCATGATTTTCGTTTTAACTTAAGGTCGACCTTAATCACCGAAACGGCGTTGAAGGTCGACTTAATCTGAAGTCAGACTTAAGGTCGAACTTAATGTAGACCTCGAACACGCAACGAAGTTTAAACCAACGACCCAAAATTCGATTCTTGACTTAATTATTTGATTCCTCATCCATCCCAAATCCGCTGAAGATGCCTTCACATACAATTTCCACGAGTACACGCATTTGTACTCGTGGCAACCCTATGATTTAGCGAAAGTGTTTTCTTACCTTCGTCCGGAAAGTGGTTCGGTCGCGTAATCGTTTGTCAAGGAACGCTTTTCTCGCCCGCCCTTTTCTCAGACTCTAGACTCACGGCCAGCGAAATATTAGTCGTTCCCGCCCCGTTCCCACACGCCCGTCGTTTTCATTCCCTTCCACGTTCCTCTAGTCCTTATCTTTCCATGGTCGCAAGTTGAGAAACCCGTTGTGAGGCGAGTAAGAGGCAACGTTATTTCGTTGCTTTACCTTCCCGATCCTACACAAAGATATACCGTTTCTACAAGGGTCTACGCGATATTTCACCATCATCGCTATTAAAGGCCATTTCGCGGATGAAGAATAACGATGCGTCCTTCGCACGAACGCACGAGTAGGAGTCGTAGCAGCTACCAGTATAGGGAACCGTTCCTCGCCCTGTTACCAGTCGCGGACAGGTTGGTCCTCATTTTCCTCATGAGAAAGAAAACCCACCGACGTTAACCGGCAAAGTATTGCCGCGGACACCCTTAACGAGATCCTCATCTCATCGCGCACCGAAGAGGAAGGAACTTCTTCGGCGTGCAGAGAAAGAGTATAAATGCCTCGAATTCCCCTTCTCTTCCAACTCGCTCATACACTGTACACAGTCAGAGAACTCTTCGTGAAAACTTCTCCGCAGTTGGAACGTCGTCATTTGGGTCAACTTTTTTTTTCTTCATCTTGACCCTTATTCTACCGGGATAATACAAAGATTCAGAAATCTCAACGAAGCTTCAAGAGAAGCTCGGCGAAACTCTTCGTACATACTTTTTTCCGAATAGAAAAACTAACTCACACGGAGTCGGATTTTAGTTCTTTGGAAATCTTGTATAAGGCTTTGGACTGAACGGAGGCGTTTTTTAATGCGGATCCATTAAGTTGTCGGTTCTGATATTCTTGACTGTCCACTGCTAGTGGCTTTTTTACATTGCCAATAGCAAAACTCTCATCGGATGAACTTGTTCTGCGTTATCCGAATTGCATTCATTAGAGTTATTCTTACCAAAAGAGCGCGCCTTGGTGGCAGCACCTTAGGCTGTAATATTATATTCAACGAGGGCAATCACGGTGCTCGGGAGAGCCAGATGAAACAGACATTTTTTTTTCAGTCTCGGTACCATCGGAGGATATTGTATAGATATTATCCGATTGTCCGATCCTGCAGGACGACAAGTACCGCAGGTACAAGGGAGAGGGTTCCGCACTTCGGGCCATCGAGTGTCGTCTCAAGACATCCTTATCCCAGCGGCACTGGCTAATAATGGAGCTTCTCGCAGGCCCGAGGGTTGTTCCTGCTCCGGAGAATCCAGACACCGAGCAGGATAAAGAGGGACGAAGCGCAAGGTCTTTCACTCGGTATATCCTCCTACACTGTCATTGATGTTGACTCGGCAGTACCTCCCACAATATTGTTATCCACGACACCACCGAGAAAAGCAGGTTGTAGCTGGTGGAGGATCGTCGTCGTCGTCCTCGCTTTCCAGCTTTCAGGACGGGGAGCTTCCAGCTTCGGGGCCAATCGTTATGTCAAGAGGCCAGTAACTCGAGAAGAGTGGCGAGTAACGAGACGCCGTCGGCAGTTCGGGTGGATTAAGCGAAGGGATCGCGAACAAATTAATCGAAGGGAGAAAGATCGCGCGACCAACCCAACCTACAATATCTTCTTTGGCAATTTTATTTTTATTTTTATTTTTATTTTTTAAAATAGATCCGATGGCTATTTGCATTGAGTTGAAGCTTTGATTTCAAAGGAAGATTTTGCAGTTGAAAATGGTAACAACTGATGTGTGTTTGCCCGATGGAGTTTTGACGGGTTGCATCGGCGCTGGGGAAACTTTTTGTAGAACCAACGCGTTGCGTGACTCGGGCCACGCAAGGATCGGCCAGTTTCAACCGCGCCGAATGTGCAGAGATGAGTGAATTCGCGGCGAAACCCTTTATTACGCGGATAGATCGTGTTAAAGGCTACAAACGTTCGCAGGCCGCCTAACCGCAAAGTGTCGACGCGTAGTTATGCACAAACCACGCTAACTCTCACTGACGAGCTCATCGCCGACTCGATAATGCGGCCCTTCATTATTTCTTCACCTATCATCTGCTGTACCACTTCAGCAGCAAATGATGAATACGTAATTGAAGGCTCGACCAATTTACCTCTTACCAATGGCTGCCGAAACGTCTCGTTAGAAACTTAATATTCAACGTTTAGGCATTAGTGAGATGATTTCCACGCGAAATCGATCAACGACACAAGTGTTCCTTCATATCCAGGAGCAAAGATGCAACATCGTTGTTGCTCCTCAAAGGATGTAACACGATCAAGACTGGAAATTTTAAATCATTACGCGAAGCCCTTATGAGGTCCGCTCAATGCTTGACGACTGCCTGGCACGGCAATAAAAACCCTGTTGCGATCCAAGATTTCTACCAGGAAATGATTACTACAAACGAGAATAAAAATTGAGGACTCATTTGACTAGTGCAAAGGGTTCTAGAATTTTTAATTTTGTTTCATTTTTTTTTTTTTTCAGATTTATCCAACAATTTCGTCGGAGCTCGAAGAACGGGACACGAATACGAGTAGACATTTTGATGATTTACGTCATCGTCCGGAATAGCTTTATCGCGCCCCAACGCAAGGGTCCAACATTTATACCAGGAATATTATCTCGAAAAGAAATTCTATCGATGCGATGGTTCGGACCAGTCGTGTTTGTTCGATATTACAGCATAAAACGAATTGGTCGTTGGAAAACTTTGGGCGCCAACTTTTAAGAGTAAACGAACCGAACAGGGTCCTGCGAAATGCAGGTCAGTCTCCTCCAGTACTTCTTTCATGTCCTCGCTTTTACCATTGTCACTCCTACAGTGCCACTCCGAAGCTCTCTCTTTCGTCCAACCCACTTTTTTTTATTCGGTACTTAAATTCTGCTACTCCGATCTCTGAGTCACTTCCGCGAACGTTGCTGCTTTTTCTCATCCTCTCTTTCGTCGGTTGCGCTGTCGTAATGACATCAAACGTTTTTATGTAACGATGCCATTTTCCGGTTACACAACAAGGCCCAGACAAACCGCGAAATTCCGTGCACTCGAGGTCTCCGGCTTTTCTCTGACCAATTGCTCCATCTTTATTATTCATCATTTCCCCGTTGCGAAATTCGTTGAATTCCCATCGTTCAACGTCTCTTACCAACGCAGAACACCACCGCTAGGACATCATGGAGCGTTACACCGGGGAGCTCGACGGAAGCTGAAGAGGCTCTTGTTGTGGCCTTGTCAAACCTTCTTCGACACTCACCAGAGTCGTAATAAATGTCTTAAAATCTATACAGTACACGTTATCGTCGGTAAAAAATTTCACAGTTCTATCTCGACAAGTGTCGTCCGAAACAAGACTACCGATTTCGTTTCATCTTCAGAAAACCAACTTCACACGCAACATAGATTTCCCAGCTGCGAGCAATCATTGCCAATTTTTTATGAAATAGTTCGAGTGATTCTTCGCAAGTTTCCAGATTCTCTGTCTGTAAAATCCGACCGAGTTCCTCATCAGGCAGGACCAACGGGAGTCTCTGCTCACGTAGGAGAAGCTTGGGTGCTGACTATCGATATTCCCTTCCTCTTGCTCTATCTTTAACACACATATACATTATTAGTCCAAACTTGAGTATAAGGGAGAATTCGCTCGTTTTCCTTTCGTACGCCTCGAAGCTCGGCGAACTCTTCGGTGCGCCCTTAACTTTGCCGCAAAGCGTTATTGGATCTCGAGTTCGCGGGGGATCCAGTTATCGCGGCCCGAGGGGTGGCCGTGGCTCGGGTAGTGGCGAGGCGGAGAGGAGAGGGTTTGAGGAACTGCAGCTTGCATACCGCCGATGCTTAAGGTAACTCTCGTAAATACCTAGGAGGTAACTGGTGAGTAACTAATGGTAGCCGCCCATCACGAGCGCATCAGAATCTCTCTATCTCCCTTATTCATCCTCGTATCTCAGCGCCTTGATCGAAGTTGTCTCAGACAGAGACGGCAAGTTTCGACCCGGCAACTCCGTGGTCGACCTTAGTTTACGAATGTTTCCGACCCAATAGTGAGAGATAACCTCAGGTAAATCCTTCATAGTATCCGGCCGATAATCTAGTTGCGATGGGATTTTGAATAAGACGATAATCCAACGTTCCGCCCGAGCCTCGACCTTCGCGTCCTCGAATGCGAGCAATATTCGAGCTGAGCAACATCGTAATTCGAGTGGAAATTGGCAACGCTCAATAGGGCCCGATCGGGACTGCAGCGCGTAATCGGACGAACGGGTATCGGGTGGACAAATCGAATGGATCTTTGAAAAACTTATCTGATTTGTTATTTCTCACGGTGTAAGGTTGTGTGGAATTTTTCTTGAAAATTCCGGAATGTATTTTTTAAATACTGTTTCAACTATAATGTTCGGTCGGAGATAGAAAATTAAGGTCAATCGGGTAAGTAGATTTTTAAAAGTTACAGAATAAAATTTGTGGAGAAACGTGTTTTTTAAAATGCTTTTTTTTCCAATAATTTTAGGATGTTTCATTTTGCCACATCGATCCACCTCGAATGTCGGTCGCCTATCGAGAAACAACACTCCACAACTTATTCACTAAATATAACCAGCACAAAAAAAAATAAAAAATAAAAGAATAAATTGTATAATAAAACCAATTCAAAATCAATATGAGAGTATTATTGAATTTTCAAACTCTTATTTCATTTTTTTTTTGTTTCGTCGATCGATTCGCTCTCTCGTATATTTCTTCTAGCAGCTGCGAGCTACGGTGGTCCTCGTTAATTTCTCTGCAAGGAGTAGTCGGATATCCACACTGCTCTTTCCGTTTGGAAAGAAAACATAAGAGGATGAGAGGGTGGGACGAACCCGAATTAAGAGTAATTGATTGCCAAGAGCGATGTGCAAAGAGTAGGAGGGTTGGTACTCTCGATAAATTTTAATTAGAGCGCATTCGACCTCCGCATCGTTTGGACTGTGCCGCTCAGCGATCCTTAAGGGATTTCTAACTTACTGCTTCGGCGAAAAGAAATCATTCGCCGAGCACCCTTTCCCCCATCGAGACTAAAACTGATCGTCTGGCTCCTTCCGAGACCAACTCTTTTCAACGTATTTCCGGATTCTTTTAAAGTTTCGATCGAGCCGACCAAAATGGGATTTTCACGAAGATAGCATATTTAAAAAAATTTCAAACTCTTCCTGTACCTCTATTTCGGTCTCCACTCTCGAATCCGCTGTAATAAAAGTTGAATTTAAAGCACCCTACTGCACGTTTTTATTAAATTCAATACCACGAATACACTCTTTCGTTGAAATTAAAATAAATTCTATCTTACCGCAATTTTTTCATCATCATCGTACATGAAATTTAATATACCAGGTTTTGCATAAAAATTTCCCGACTGATCAAACATCACACCGATTTTTGAAGAATATTTATCATAAATTATGCGTTATAATTAATAACATATTCGTAAAGTTTAGAAATGGTTTTTGTTACCATTCGTCATCCCATTTATACCTGCAATAAGATGTTAAAACATCGCGACCAATATTTCATGAGACATGTGGCTATCGATAATCTCCTATTCTCAGTTGCCTCGCTCAAATTTTTCGTTGTTCTATCGCGGAGTTCTGCATCAACCAACAAGCCTCGCGAAGCCCCCGGAGGAAAAAATGAAAATAATTTCTTTGACCCCGCAACGGTAAATAGAGAATTGAACTTTCGTCGTCGTCGAGGTTCAGAATTCTTCGAGAGGTTTCTTCCAATCGTGGCTCGGGAAGGAAAAGGATCAGCAAGACTGCGGAGAACGGTTGCGAAACGCTCTTATTCGTCGGTCCAGCTGCGGACTCTCCCGACAATCGTAGCATTTTATTTACGACTAAAGAAAAGTGTCCGAAGTTTCACACTTTTCGACAGTAAAAGTGTCTTCCCGGCTCCGAGCTTTTACAAGCTTTTTACGCCCGCTCTTCGAGAGCCCTGCCTCGGCGGATTCTTTTCGTATCCGGTGTTCGGTTCCCGATGCTCGCACGCCATTCCGCGCTGACCGGCTATCAGCTGTACTATTGTTTTTTCCACGCTCGCGAACATTTTCGCCAACATCGACAACGATACGAATGTAGCAACCTATAAATATATTTATTGTTGGTACGATCGACACACTCCCGCGTTTTTATATCGATGTATAAAGATTCGGAATGAGCCGTTCTACCCACGAAATGCTCAATGTCTGAGGAATAGCGGAGTTCCACAGAAATGTTCCGGACTACATATTTCAAGCGACCGTTGGTAATCCAACGATAAAAAAATTTATTTCACTTCCGATCCGGTTGCAAAAAAAAGGAATTTTACTCCGGCCTTATCCGCGGCTCTTCTCCAGACACGTTCACCGGTTTATTTCGTGTTTTGTCGAACAATGCGACGCATTGTGTCGCGTGGGCGCGACTTCTTCGGCCGGTTCATGGGGAGGACAAAAAAGAGACGAGGAACCACTTCGATTGTCCACCGCCGCTTTAAGCCAATCGCCTGGCTCGCGTATGCACCCGGATACGCCTCACGCGTGCGGTTCATCATCGTCAACGGAGAACATGCAGAAGCGAGAAAAATAAGAAGCAGAGAATGGAGAAGCGGCAAGTAGACGGATAAAGAAAAGTTTGAAAAAATAAATAAAAAAGAAACAAAGAAAAATGTAGTTGGCAAAAGTGCGAGCTCGCGAGGCAGGATGTCACGAGCCTCGGAGCCGGCGCGGCACGTACTCCGTCACGCCGCCTCATCGTGTCGAGTGAGAAAAAAAGGGATATGATTCTCAAGCTACGCGGGCTACCGCACTGTCGATGCATGTCTCGTGTTCCAATCGAACTTCTGTCGCGATCCGATGTTCTTTCGATGTGAAAGATTCTTGTTTTTCTTCCTTTATATCTTGAAAAAAAAAAAAATATATATCCGGACGACCCATCTGATAAATTTGGGCAATTTTCTCTCATCAATGAGGTTATATTTTTTTTTGCGAACAACTGAACGAGAAGTTGAGTAGTTATGTATTTTAATGCAGATATGAGAATGGCCCAAATTGTCCTGCAAATTACTTCGCACAATTTTTTTTGTCGTTTTTTTTTCGTATGAATGTTCAGTGAATAGTACGGTAAAAAAAAAAAAAAAAATGGAAATAGAAACGTTTTTGACGGCCGGAACCGTTCAACACCTACCAGCGTTTTATGTCGCGCAGTGTGTATACGTATATTTTTTCCAGCGAAAAATATATATCGTATTAACTTCCGGAGTGAATATGTAGTAGCATGTAGAGCGTCGACGGTAAAAAGTCGCTTGACTCTGCGAACAATAGCGTCATTCCGTGAGTCGGTAGCCGGGGCGATCCCAAAATACTGATGTGAGACAGGTGGCCACTGTGTGCCTGTCAGGCTCGCACAACTAAAATGCGACAATGTAGGGGCGTGGGGGCAAAATGGAGCAGTGTAAAAAATCTGAGTCGTGAAAAAGGTTCGGTCGCGTCTTATCACTGAATTTAAAAGAGATCGTATTATTTTTTCATAGTGTCGCGTTTTACACGACTCTTTCCTACTTTAATATGAGGGTTACGCCCCATCGTTTGTTAGCCGTCATAATATTGACGAGACTACATTTTACCGCGCCTCGAAAACAGCTTCCCGCGTCGAGGGAACTCGCTCAGGGTGTCCTGTCTACCTTGAAATTGCGACGACGATGAGATGCAAAATGAGAAAGATAACGACTATGAGGGACAGAAACGTCTCCTCGAATCTATGTATTCTTATCGCGTGTCTGACTTTCTCGTCACTGCTCTACTTGCTGTATCTCCTAGTACGCAGGGCTGAGAAATATAATCGGTCAGACCTAAAAATCATCCCTTCGTGAGTGTCATCAAAATTTGGCGATTGGAACAAATAATTGTTGCGTCAACTGAATAATCTTCTCATGGTTCTACGCAAAGAAAAAGAAATGGTTAAGTAAATCAAGACGCGGTGTCTCGGTTAATTCAACGTTTCATTTTTTTCAGTATATTCACAACGAAAAGAAATCGTCTGAGTCGCGTATTTTTCTACCGTTCTCGTTCAAGAAACTTTTTCCTTAATAAACGCAGATATTCTGCCGGAAAGCACTGATAGAGTGGAGAAAAAAAAAACAGAAGCTCGAAAATCAAATGCCGCGGAGAAATGCGGTGCGAGGGAAAGCTCGACTGGCGGTTATCGAAAGTTGTTTGCAGATCAATTAGGATAATGGTTTCGATTTTATACCATCGCGAAACTCGCGGGCGGCTCCGAAAGAAAATGGAACGGGGGCGGGGAAGAACAGAGTGATTTATCCACACGATCAAACAAAAACACGAACGGGAGTTCGCCGGGTTCGGGGTATGAAGTATATCCAATATCCCGTTCCCTTCACTCTTGTTTTTCCCGTTTGTTTTCTCTTTGCCATTATCTCTCACATTTTCGATCTTTTTTTCACGCTTAGCGCAGTTAGTAAAACCGTCACGACTGCGTCGGGAGGAGTGGGGCATAATAGACCACTTTTGCTTCCTCACAGAGGAAGTTATTTCCTAATGAATTACCGAGAGCCGCGCCGGCTTCTCGACGGGGCAAAGAAAACATTCGGCATAAAGTCACCCAAAAATGTCCGAGATTTTCTCGTCTCGACAAAACTAATTATTTATATTCGTAGATGTTATGTTGACAACAATGAGAGTAATGCTTTTAATCAGGACTTGACTCGAGGATGTTCCACTTAAAACATTTTTTTTTGGTATCTCATATTCGACGTGAAAAGGTACGAAAAAATGTTACAATCTCAAATATGCATAATAAATAGTGAATTCCCGGCGGTGAATCCCACCGGTTTGCTCCTCGCAGTCCCCGGTCGACGGTTAGATATGAAAACGCGCTATCGCCTTGTTTTTTTTTTTTCCTTTCTGCGGGCACGTTTTATAATATCTAACGTGACAGAGATAGTAACACAGAAGCGACAAAAGAAACAGCGAAAGTTCCCGCGAGCATACGTACGCAGGTTTTATCTTCAGCGCGGTGTGACGTCACGCTTGCGGGTTTTACCGAACATGAGCGCAAGCACACAGGCATTTTCCGCCCACAGCATGGTTTTTGTCCCAGGTTGCAATGTGAAATGTTTAAAATTGCAGGTTCGGAGGATGCAGCGCGCGGGTGCGTCGCACGGGAGACCGGAGGATGGAGAAAAGAGGAAGCGAATGTCCGGATTTATCTTTCGTCCGGTCCATGTTTCGCTTTGTAATTAGAATTTTTTTTATTTCCATACCCGCGCGACACTCTTGCGTGTAACGTGTGTCCGGGGTTTTTTTTTCCTCGGTGCGCAACACACAACAGTCGGAGAATATCCTCCGGTTCACTCGCAATCCTCTGGCGTGGAGCGGGAAAGAAGAGTGTTTAAGCTCGATGACCAACGAGCTTCGAGCTTAATGGACCCATCCTGGATAAAAAAGCCCAGTTTTCTCTCTTTTTCTCGCTAAATCGCGATAATTTCACTGGACCTGGGCAACAATTATGCTTTCGCGTATTGATTGTCCTCGATCGCCTTGTGAGCTTTTAATTACACAGTGAAAGGTTTTATGAGCCCTTGTGGAATTAACCTTTTCCCACGATAGATCTCGCGATAGATCTATCAAGCAAAAAAAAATCGAAGTCAATAGTCCGTTTTGCCCCGCTCTCTTCTCGTACATGTACATATATAATGTATGAAAGATCACTCCGGAGAGACTGGCGGAACGCGCCTCACCCACCTTCATTATTATGTGCGCAACGTTCAATGGGGTAAACCTTTCTGTTAACGCCCACGACACGCAATCGTTGTCGCTCGTGCGCGATACTCGGCTTCCGTAAAGCCTCGTAGCTTCTTCGTCACCGAGTATTCTATATGAATAAGCGTTCTTGATGCGGCGAACAGTGGCGAAGAAAGAGAAGAAGAGCCAGGACGAAGACTGGTCCTCTATAGGAATATAATACAGCATTTATACGGTAGACATACCGGGGGTGGACGTGCAACTTTTCACCGAAACAACATGCAAACTTATATCGACTGCTAAGATTCAGGCGGGCCTAACGCATATGCGTGAACGCGAGTCGCCGGACTCTTCTCATTCTTGGACTTCGGTGGATGCATTTTTTTTTTATTGCCCTCTATCTCCGTGACCGATGCATATCCAACCGGACAAGCATAGCAACTCCACCGGTCGGAAACTGGCTTCGTCAAGTAACAACGACATTAAGTTGCTCATGCGTCATCGCCCACCTGGATTCTGGGACAAAAGAGCATTGTCGACCTCCTCTTCCCTTTCATTCTTCCTCCCTCTTTTATCATTTTGTTGCATTCAACGAACCGGAGAATTTAGTTGCGAACCGACGATAAACAAGAAAGAGCCGAGAATAAAATAACTGTTCGAATGGATCGCAAATTGTCATTTGTATTGAAATTTTGCAAATAAAATACATCTTTTTTTTCATATCGCGACAAAAGTTTTGTGATTTAGTGGATTAATGAATTTTCATGAAATTCGATGAAATTGCGATAAAATTGAGAAGAACTCGTATCTCTTGATAAAATAAAATTGTCTTGAAGCCATTTTGGAATAGAATATTGCTGAAGGAAATCCCGATATTAAAAAGAGGCGAAGCCGTGGAATACATAGACATCCCGAATGTCGAAGACAGCGGCGAGGGAACGAAGAAACACGAACGAAGTAAGCGGTGAAGAAAAGGAGGCGAGAGAAATCTATTCGTGAAACCGCCGTCACTCATCATTAGGACAACGCCGATAGCCCAAGTCGGGCTTCATTGTTGTCTCGTTAAATTAGCTGTTCATCATATTAAACCAAGCTTCGTTGAGCTCGCAACGACGCTCTCTCAAACCCCGCATTATTGTTGCATTTCTTGTCACGTTGCTTTCAGTTCCTACTTTTAGTCTTTTACATGATGCAAGGTCGGCGATGGCAGCCCGCGAAGCTTCCGTTTTAAGACGACGAGAAGACAATACAACGACGACGAGAGAACGATTATGATGGACAGAAAAGGGGCGCGTCGTGATTCACCGATCGTGCTGGTGGCTAAATGACAATCGCGACTCCGACAATCAGTCCAATTACCCAATAATAATATCGTTTCCGAGAAATCTTATTTAACGGAGGCCTTGAAGAGACATATAAATTTATTTTTAACCACGATCGTGGACGAGAACACAAAATCGATGGTGGTCGTCAAGCCACGGATAATAAATTTCAATCCACGATTTTATGACAAAAAAAACACCTGTAATGTTTTTTTTTTATAATAACGAATCTCAGAGATTGAAAAAAAATCCCAGATCAAATATTACATTTTTTTTTCTAATAAAAAATTTATTCCCTATGACTTATAAAAAAAAAAAGATTCCTGTATGAAAATGAGGGTAAGCGTGAATTTCTTCACCCTTTTTCAACAAAGTTTATTTACATTATTTTTAGGTATTTGAGTTATTAATATTTAAAAAATTGAATAGCCTGGACGTACATCGATCGAAAACTCGTGTGGCCGACTCGATTCATTCACCGTGAGGCGAAACGTGGGTTGAGTTTTTCAAGCACGCCACTAGTCAAGTTGACGGGCCGAAGTTGTGGTTCGGGGGACGAGGGGAAGTACGGGTTCGGGCACCATACTCGTTCGTTCATTTGGACAGCGCGCACGAGGCATAAAGGGGATAAATCGAAAAATTGCTCCGCTCCCGACTAATTGCACACCTCTCGTCTGTGGGAAAAAATATAAAGTTTAGGTATAGCGTGACGAATTGCAAAAGCAATCGGAGGTCGCTGTTATATTTCTCTCTTCCCCAAATAGCCTCACTCTCTCTCTCTCTCTCTCTCTCTCTCTCTCTCTCTCTCTCTCTCTCTCTCTCTTATGCTCTCTCGCTCCCTTTATCTCTCTTACAGCTAATGATCCATCAGCCTGCAAGAGCCCCGCCTGCACCGCCGTTCCCGTCAATCGAGATTTCCTAATTAATCGTACAATGATCGCTACTTCATATACTCGATGAACCAGCGGGCGGGAGAAACGATAATTGCGTCTCTCGCTTGGCCATAGTCGCATTACCGTTCACTAATGAAACTCTCGTCACTCGGGATTTCATCGGGGATATTGCTAGATTGCGAAGTCAAACACTATTCGATGATGAACTCTCGCGTGGAAATACAATTTTCCTCGCAAAAGTAAATCGGTTATTACCCTGTCACCAGTAGTAACAGTAAAAATGTCGATTCATATAGATATATATATGTATAGACGGGAGATAGCGAGCAAAATGGAACAGTGGGGTAAAATGAAACGTAGAATCGGTATGCATTGGTGAGGTAAAATGTGGGGGAAAACTTCATTTTTCAAGCGGCAATTTTCCAATCATTTTACGACGTCCAATTTTCCTCATCGAAGCACGCCGATTTTTCCTCTCATTTTGACCCACTGTGCTATGTCGACCCCATTTCCCATATATGCACTCTGACCTGCTTTATTTACAGTTGGTTTTTTCCTTTCTAAAAATAATTATCAAAAAATAATCAGACACCTGTCGCTATATTTCCACAGTAATTCTTCCGAAGCCTCCCAAACGCGTGTTCCTAAGGAGTATCTGCGTCAGTAGAAAAAGCTCCCAATGGTCAGACGTTAACGATCCGTCGCCGACGATCGCATCGATCTTGTTAGAATTTCCGCGCAGACCGGGTATGGAATATGGGACACGGAACGTATGTCAATTTGTGACATTCACCTACCGATAGCGTTTTTACAAAGGAAGAATAGTCAAGGTACTCGCGTTCGGTCGACTCGCTTCCCGTTATATCCTTCGCGGACTCCCGCAGATACCGTCATCCAACCATGTCCCCATATGCATCCAATTTCGCCGTTCGCTTTATCCGACCCGTCTCATGGACGGGCGACACGTCACGTGCACCACGTCGGGCGAACAAACAAAGCCGTGCAAGCGCTGAGAGTCGGCTCATTGTCGTTCCGGTTGAGCCTCGAGGAGGATCTTGACGTATGGGTTAAGCGTCTAGAGACAAACTCCGAATATCCCGATCCACATCTTAATAATACGAACCGTCGGGTTCTCAACCCAGAGATAATAAACAGCGACAACATAGAAATCAATCAAGAACGAATTAATTGTTGATCGATCAACAAATGATGTAATTGTTGATCAATTAATAATGTTGTGATTGTTTATCCATTAACCCTTTGAGTAACCGTCGATCAATCAACGGTGAAATGATTGTTGACTCACCTTAGATGAAAATTTATATTTTTTCTACTAACATTGAAACCTCATTTTTCGATGCGTCGACAATGACGATTCATCACTGACGATTGTCTCAGGTTGACGCGACATCGATTCTTTGATACTCGTGGGTATTTTAACAATGTGCAGTTAGTACCTGGATGTTAAAATTCCATGAAAATACACCGACAGAGTATGTGCAGACGATTTTATCTCTGTTCATGCAGGCGCACGTACCATTATTTTCTTCTACTCCACCTCCCGCCTATTATCGCCCATCTTTTCCAACACTCCGCCAAGCTTCTCGTTCTCCAAAACCCGTATTCGCCTACGTTTCCATTATATCGCCTTTATGTT
The DNA here is from genome assembly GCA_963978505.1 of Listrodromus nycthemerus. Classification (NCBI taxonomy): domain Eukaryota; kingdom Metazoa; phylum Arthropoda; class Insecta; order Hymenoptera; family Ichneumonidae; genus Listrodromus; species Listrodromus nycthemerus. Next base: position 2,232,858 of record OZ021679.1, read on the forward strand.
CGCGAAAAACAAGCAATTATCCAACCCAACTCACTGCACTCGATCACTCCGTTTGCCAGTCTCATCGATAGAAATTTGGCAATAGTTAACAGTTCAGTTTTTTAACCACCAAGACCGCAGCACCGTTATCCGTACCTCATTATCCCGTTGACAGAAACTCACCTTTCTTATATCTTTTCTTTGCAAAAGCTCCTTTTTCCGTTCTTTTTTCTCATCTCAGTTACGTCTCGTACTATTTGAAACAAGTTTCCGGTTCCCCTACACTTTGCCCGAGCGTTACCGCGCACGTTCGTGTATGCATGCGTGCGTACACAACATTGTTTTCTGAAGAAAGTGTGTCCACACCTTCGTCTCGTATTTCCGACAATCTCGGAGCTTCAGTTTGCCTCCATCCGATGTTACACCAGTTGGCTTTGACTGCAGTCTCCGCACATGCGTGTCCCGTGTCTTGCGTTTGCCGCCTGTCTTGTTTGGACGCTTTTCCTTTTTCTACGGTGTCATCGAAACCTGACGTTACTGTGTTCCGCGCTCATGTGTATTCTCGATTCTTCATCGTTTCTCAGTTTTCCCGATACTCGCTTCGACTATCCCGTTGTCGAGTCTTCTATCGATCTTCATCCGAAGCTCAAGCTTGCTTCCGCACTTCGGACTAGAAGGAGATGAAGAAGACACAGTCTTTGTTACGAAACACCCCTGATCGTCATTGACACCAACAGCGTTCGGATCTTCGACTACGATTGATCAAATGGTTTTCTGAACACTGTTCCTTTTTTTTTTTTCCAAAACCAGAAAATCAATTTTCACCCTCCGCAACCTTTCAAGAATTGTGTCTACGACAGAGAATTCTAGATGAGGGAGTGGAAGGACATGAGGAAGAGATAATTTCAATGACACGAAATTATCTTTGACTACAGTCAAAAATTGGCAACTTGTTTTTTCCAAGCTCAGAAAATTAATAACCAGCGTCTACAGCGTTTCACGAGATTGCACGTACGGATCAAAGGCGAGTTATTAGTTTCACCTCGTAAATTCTCTCACAAGCCTTGCGAATCATTGGAACGATGACTGTCAATAGTCACGGATATGGCGAGGAGTTGCGCGGGGTGTAATAAACCTTCGCAACGAGGCCGCTCGATCCTCCCGTTCACCGTCGCAACACACGGATCGCTCATATGTGCCAGCATCGCACTGTTATTGGAACAATATTATGTACTACACTAGTAGGTCATTCCTGGTGTACGTGAGATTCGGTAGTTGTGAAATACTCTCTGTACACTACTGCCCCCTCAACTCACAAACCACCCCGTGCTCCCGGGAAATAACACGAGCTCGCTGTTCGCCCGAGCTGGTTTACTCCACGTGTCCAATTTCCGTCAATCCATCTATTCGGCGATTGATCCCGCAGGACAGCTGCTATGCTCCTGCTATAGCTGGTTTAGGATTGGTTTATCCAGTTCATTGTTGCAGATTTTCCTTTCCTCATATTATACAGTGACAATAATTGCCCTCATTTTTCGTCAATCACCCATCGATTCCGTACGTCGTTCGAGGTTCCGTCATTCACGATCGAATCTGAGAATTTCTTGGGCGATTTTGTAAAAGTTTTCGGGAATGGACGATTTTAAGGTCAAGGACGGGAAGAAGTCTCGGAGATATTGGCGTTGCGACATTGTTGCAAGTCCGAAGCCCCGAACTTTGCGAAACTTCGTTTGCCGGCGACCTCGGAACCATCAGATTCGGTGAACTTCAAAAACTGTCGACGAGCAATGTTGGGACGAAAGACAGCACTTGGCACCACTTTCGCTCGATCGACCCTGAGAATGACGCAGAGCCCTTGAAGTTGCAGCCGCGACAAGGCCTTGGCTCTTTCCGATCGTACCGGAAGCTTCGACGTCGACGACGCGGCCACAGCCTACCACATGCAAACAATTTTCCGGGTCATTCAGTGTGACAACTCCGCTGGGGCGCAAGCAATATCACGATTTTGTTCCGCCTCTGTTTGGACTCTCGAAATTATTGGAGAGAAACTTTCCCAACTGCGTGACCGTCAACTTTGAACCGGTGTTAAAGTTTCGGTACCGCAGATGCTCTCTCGATTGCATCAGTGCCGCGCGTCTTTGCACCGTGCTAGATCAAACTCACGAACGGACAACTAACTAGGCAGAAGAAAAATTAGGTACATTGGGGACTTATATTATTTTTTAAAATATAACAAGGCAGAAAATTTCGATTCGCTACACAAGTCACTGTGGCAAATAATCTGCAAATTGCTCGGGTAATTTTTTCCCAAATTAAATTTTCGTCTCCACGAACAATCGTCAGATTGTATTAATTAAGAGCTTTGGGAATCGCTTGGTCTTGACAGACTCGGGAATAATGCAAATGTGAGAACGTTGTGAGAGACTGTTGAGAAATTGTTGGTTCACGAAGACCCCCTCGGGGCGAAGCTGCGGGTGTAAGCATAGTATTAGGGTGCCTGCGGGAGAACCCGAAAAACCAAGAAGACCCCGAGTACCGTACGATGGTTCCTCTCACAAGACTCCTTCATCTCCGTGGGCGAAACATCGAAGGGTATAAGTGGAAATCGCTGTAAATTACTGACAGCCTATCTATAAAATAAAGACGCATTGCGGACCTGATTCAGGCTCGTGCACTACTAGCGCGTTGAAGCACTATCCAGATTACGGGGGGTGAAAGAATAACGGAGATTTATACTCGGACATTACCGGATTTTTTCTATCCGAAAGAAAATTATATTTTTTAAACAAAAAAAAATCCCATATATATGTTAATATTTTTCAGTCATTATCGGCACTTTCGAGAATGGAAAGACTTTATGATGTTCGAGGAAATTTTTGCACGGGCGATTTCTCATCGAGCCTCGATGGAATATTTTCATGAAAGGGTGGAGATTGACTTGGAGGAGGGTTGGTAGACCGAAGCTTGAGGAAATGCAAAGATTCGTATTGCCACCGAATCGAGTCATGTATGTGTGCGTGCGGGTGTGAGTCAGAGCTTCGAGCTTTCGTCGAGATTTCGCTGTCGGTGCATGCTGGCTCGACCTACATGCTCCAACGACGGGCTAATATCCAGCGATATTAGAGAAATGACGACTGAGGGTGAGGCTGATCCCGAAAGGTGAATGGCGCGTGAACTGCCAGCTGGCTTTCGGCGCTTTTCCCCCGACTCCTCGCCGCGCGGCAAGTAATGAGGTGTAAATTCTGTGACCTGCATTTCATCGAGCTCGCGTACGGAAGTTCATTCAACGATGACACCGAGCTAAAGTTTCAATGGCTTTAATCAAAGATCAACTCACGCTATGCATAATTATAAAAGTACTTATAATGGGGTAGGATTGAAGTTTCGAACGATTAATATTCAAAGGATCAAAATTCATAACTGTAATATCTCAGATAACATATTTTGCAACGTGTCACTCCCGCAAATATCTAAGCAGCGAACAGACGGTAATGCTAGGTGACAAGAAAAATCATCTACAATTTAATCTGCCAATTATAATAATCAACGAATACTTATTTATTTACATCCGGGCTTCGGGTATTAACTTTACTGTTTCCGATTTATTGATAAAAAAATGTATGAAAATTATGAGTAGTATAGAATAAAAAATTGGCGATTAGACTTTTGGAATAATATTTTGAAACTACATTTCCAGTTCACAGTCAAGCCGGAAACACCAAAATTTTGAAAAAGATTTTTATGGTTCGAAATAAATGAGTTTTGCCGAAATGGGTTAAAAACACATTGGGGTAATCTGGAGCAAACAGCTCGTGTCGGTTCGTTGCTCGGTAATCGCGATCCCAAGCTTCAGGCCGGTGCCAAGTCAACGGTGCGCAACAGAGCGCAAAAAGTTGCTGAGAAAAAGCAAGAATAAACGAAAAATAACAAAAAAAAAAAAGCTATGTAAAGAATATGCGGAAAGGAAAATGAACTGGTCCGCGAGATACTCCTTGCTGGGTCAGGTCGGTGATGAAACGGCCAGGAGCAACCTGCCACGAGCAGCTGAGAAAGAGTGGGAAACCGGGTGGAGTTTGCACGACGAAGACACTGAAATAGTTTCATTTACCTAACCGTAATTTCAAAACCTTCTCACACCCCAGCTTCCGGATGCAACTGCAGTGGAAACAGGCAGCGGTGCGATTCGCATACGAGCGGTGTTGGTGCCGCTGTGTTGTGCTCGTATTGGTGACAATGTTCATTCTGGTTGGCACTGCTGGTCCGCTTCAGTTGCGGAAGATCAGCAACGGCACACGTAGTCAGAAGCGGAGCTGCATCCGTGTTCATCTCACTGAACCGTTCTCAAATTTCTTCGGTTTATTTTGCATCTCGACGTATCCACCATTTGCCCCTCGCTCGGTACAGTTCACCCACACCGGAAGTGAAATTCTCTGCCGAGGGCGTTGCCTCAGGACCCTTTTAAAATTCGATCCCCCGAAAGCCGAGAAGACCAATCCCAGAGGCAATTCCACAGCGACCGAGACGCTGACGCGATTGGTTCTAATCTTATTTTCGTCTTCTCGATATGCGTTGTAGTAGTTTCGCCTTTGGAAAATCTGTCACAATTTTTTTCCGCAAAAATTTCTCGTTGCCGTCTTCTTGTCACGATGAGAAAAATATCGTATTCATGCTTCCACGAATGAAATCTGTCGACTATTGTTAATAACAATGACTGAACAGACACGAGGATTTGATGCCGCAAAGAACTTGTCCTCGGTGGTAAATTTTCCGGGATGGAAGTCTACTAAGGTGGCGAAAATCCCGTGACGATAAGAGTATCGTCAGAGCCCCGAGCACTCGCGACTTGCACCTGACAGTTCTGGCAAAAATATTTGCACATATTTCAACGTTCAGTCGCGTTACAAGCGATGCGAGACACGGACGAGGTGGAGAACGAGGAACTCGCCGGGACCGGAGCTGTTACCGAGCTGGTCGGTTCGGCAGGCAACGCCGGTGATTTCTCGAGCTTGAGAAACCTTCAGGTTCTGGTGGTGAAAATCAACACGGTGAATCCCTTCGATGGTACAAAATGTGCCGCACATGTATATTTAGATGGTCTACAGCTGGAAGGTTTTATAGGGCGTTTTTATACGCGACATATCGCATTGTAGCATTCAGCCATAGTCGACTACATTTCCATTTTTCGATAGAAAAATATCCCAACAGTGTAATGCACTGTCGAGAAAAGTTTTAAACTCTAAGGTGCTCTGACGGGGAAAATTTAAATTATGAGATGCCCAGTAGGAAGATCCAAATGGAGAGTCGATCCAGGTCCAAAGATCCCATTAGTGAATCGCCCAAACCAGGAGTGATGCAAATAGTTGAATGCCCAGATGGGAAACGATCGAAACAACGTGACACCGGAACCCAGGACGAACCAAATGGTAGAAGGTCCAACTGGTGAATATTCAAGTATCGAAATGCGTATCTGGGAAAAAATCTAAAGGCTAAAAAAAATTCAGTCGGCGAAGTGTTCCAATTTTACAACTTACCACTTCAAGTGCAGAACACGACGGCGTCTTATTCGTGTTCTAAGATCATTGACAAGCTCATACGAGCCGTTATCTCCGTACCTTCGATAGAATTCCAATTAAGACGTGACACTAACCGCGACGCATATTGATGAACCGATAATCCGTTTCCATTTCTCACGAGACACGTCGCTTGTAATGGTATGATATCGATCGAAGCTTGACATCAGCCAAGGTCCACTACGTACTTGGATAGATAGATAGAGAATTACCTCCGTGCATAATACGTATGCGTACGTGGGCCGCGACGGTCCGCTGGGTCAGGACGAATCGTGAGGAAGCCATCGGGCATCGAATTGAATCTTCGCGACATCCCGTTCGACGACCACCTACCGTCGATATAGTAACGTGTGTGCGTGTTGGTCGAAACGATCGACTGCGCGTGTGTCTGAGCGCATCGGTGGACGGATCGCTCGGTCGGGATGACGCCGCTGCTCCGGTTGACGTTTCTGATTTCCACGGGTAAGCATTAGCATGCGCCGCGAATGGCGTTCTCCAAGCTGAATGCGTGTCACGTCGTGGCTCGACGCCGCGTGTCTCAGCGTATCGGGTACCCTTAAAGGCTCCGGCGTTACAGCATTTAATTCTCCGGCTGTGTCTCACTTCGCTCATGTCATCGTCGATGTCAACCAGGTGAAAGGCTGCGAGGGCGCCGAAACCCGTCCAGAAACACCGGTGGGCCGAGGTGAATTCGTGAGATCTGATCGTTAACGTTGATATCGACGGAGCGGAATAGCCTTTGGGAAATCCAATTATTCCATACCGCAAATTGTTGACACCACTTCCGAATACGTTATTGTACCGCAGCGCAATTATGGACAGTCGTCGATCGTGATTTGCATACCGAGAGAGTATCGAGTCACCGCGCTACGTCACCGACCATTGAAAATCTGACGAAAGCTTCGATGAATCTCGACAGTCCGGGCGAGTTCTCGACTGCAGCGAGGAAAAGTGCACCCTTTTCGTTCCGGTCTTCTCTGCGTGCGAAGTCGCTAATGAAGTTTAGCTACTGAAACTCACCTCCACCCCGCGCAGCCCATTCGACACCCGCGGAAAATTCTTAAAGAGCAGGGATCTTGAGTGCTCCAGTCATGACGTCTGAGAAGAGCGAGCGAGACGATGAACCCCGTTAAGCGCCAAACTGTACTATCGCAAATCGTTTGTCTTGGAAAATCCACGGGAAATTTGTTATCGCGCTTCGGTGCGCTTCAACCGGCCCATTCTTATTCATCGACGGGACTCTCTCTCGTTCATCGCCAAGGATAAACGAGGACGAGGCTCGCTGAACGCTTTTCCCTCACACCCACTTCGCTCGCTTCGATACTCCCCTTTCTAGTCTCTCGGTTTCTCGATAAAAGCTTTTTTCTGTTTCTCGCGTAGCTTCGTAATTCGCGTAGATCGTCGAGATGAAGGGGCCCAGATAGCGTTATCAACGGCAGGGCTTCGTGAAAGAGTGACTCCAGCCTCTGGTTGTTCTTCCGCGGAGCGGGGAAGCGAGTATCCATCGGAGATTCAAATCTGTCCGGGATTGATATTCCCTTCCCCGATTCAGTCTTCCCGCTGGATCATGGGAAAGTCGTGCGGGGCGAGGTGGGTGATTGGAGCCGATGGGAGGGATGAACGAGCTGAGTATAAGCTTGTAGGTAAGTACGAAGTGCAAGGGACGCGTATCCGAACATGAGGAGACTGCCGCGACCCTCCGCGGTATGAGGGGAAGAGGAGAAGACAAAAAAAATAAGGAGCACTTGAAACGCTGTTTGTTACGCATCTTGGGTGTTCTCGTATACATATATGTATGTTACACAGGACATTGCCGAGGGAAGAGGAAAATCCACTGCGACACCCGCCGTTATCAACGGAAGGGAAATCGCTACCGTTGGGTTGTCGTGTACGAGTCGTTGCTCCAGGAATCGATGATGGAAGAGCTAATGTTGGAGATGCTAAATACAATTTATGGATTCATCCGATATCGAAGAATCAGGTGACGAACGGGTGTGCTCTCAGGAAAGGATCTCATTGAGATTACGATAAATCTGGTAGAAACGAACCGAACTTTCATGTACAATGTAAACTACAGCGACGTCCTTGTAGACTATTCGCATCAAACTTAGTAGACTGCTTAAAAATATATATGGTCATTTTCGGTGGCGCAGATATTATCTGAGTATCTTGGGATTTTTTTTGGAATTTAATGTCTTTTTGCTGGGAAAAATAGTATCGGCGATGTCGCGATCGCGAACCGTTTCTCTTGGGTTTGCATGGTATTCAGAGCGGATGCACAGCGGGACTGGAGAGTCGCCATCTATCGGTAAGCACCAACAGCTCACACTCAACGTGCAACGACATCTGTCGTTATTTGCTCACGTAACTCACGTTCGATATTTTGCCGACCCGCAAGTTTACAGTTCCTTTGACTCGCTTGTCACAAGGAAAATATGGAGAATGGAAAATTATGAACGTAAGCTTGTTCTGCCCTCGAATTTTAGTAGATTTCAAACAGCTGGAACATGTGCGATGTAAAAAAATCTTATCAGGAAAAATTATTATAAAAAAATATGTAAATTCAAGGCACCGGCTGGAATTTTTCGTGTAAAAACTGTCATATTATATTCAACGTACAATTTCGATAAAAAATGTATGGACTTTTACGATGAAATGAAAGTAGATTAATGGATTTAAAACACTTTTGTAGCAAAAGGAAATAAATTATTAGAGGCAGTTTAATTTTAATTGTTAATTTTTCATCGTACAATTTATTTTTTTAAGACGTAACTTCGGTTTACCCTTTGCGAACCCAGTGACACTTTTTCTACAGCTTTTACCGTATTTTGCTCTTAAAGTTTCCGAACTATGTTTATATAGATCGCGGAATTTGAGTGGCCCGGATACGGAGGAGAATACGTGTCACACTTTCCGGTAAGGAGTTGGGAAAGTGTTTTAAAGGTTTCGCTTAATAATTCAGCGATCATCCCGCGAGGCGGTTTCTTCCTGAGTGCAAAACTATTTCCAACCGTTCGTCTTATCATCGAGAACCTCGAAACCGCGAATACAATTGGTCATAAAATGGTTGGTCGGTCGTTCACTAATTTATCTTGAAATTATTTCGTCACATCGTTTATGCATTCGCTATGTAAAAATTTGCCGCTCCAGGAGGGAATAAATTATTCGCGACAAGATCCACCCTAAGTGTTGCGATCGGTTTAACCGCGTCTTTGTACGTTTTTCATATTATACGCTGAAATTCCTTTTAATCTCGCATCGTGCCGCGCGAGTCAGCGACGGAAAAGTGGCGGGACCGGAAATGTATTGCACCGAGATAATTCAGAGTCGGAGGATTGCGTTTCGGAATGACGGCCCACGGCGGCAGCTGGGTAGAAACTCTCCTCGGTACAATAGCTGTGCTTTCTCTCAGTACACTTTCGTCCAGTTTCACAAATTTAATTCGTAGCAAACCTTACCGTTGTGCGCTTGGAATCACCACCGTTTTTTGTCGCTACCTTCCCCAGTTTCAGAAAATTTAATTCTAGGAAAATCTTAACGTCACACGCTCCGAATTACGGTTGCACATTAATGCGCGAATTAATTTATTTACTCTCTTATAATCTCACGAGGATACGCTGTTGACATACATAATCATAAAAAAATAAGTTCACCGAGCAGAAGGACCTGAAAACCCTGTTTCAGAAAAATTAAAAAATTTCCAAAATAGAAAATAAATACTGTGTAATACTTTACGAAATTGTCGATAGAAAAGAAAAAAATTTTTACTCAAAGGTAACTAAAGATTTCGTGAAATCAATCTGTCGTAAGTGTCACGCTTGGATTTATCATGCAAGATAAATTATCAACTTGTGTGCGTACAGTGAACTTCAATTAAAAAAAAATTCTTTTCTCACGATATTTTTCAGCTAGTATTTTTGCCTAGAAAAATTGTTTCATGACATTTATTCTGGGGATATTTTTTTCTAGAATATTTTTTCCCATCAACGAATCGGCATTAAACAGTTAATGAAAGTGAATTGAATGAAACGGAATAAAAACGTTTTGGTAAATAAACTCGGACGACAAAGCTGAGCTATCAGTCGTTCTGGATTTAACGCTGGCCATGACAGAGGTCAGGGTTGATCTACACGAGCGGAAGTTAAAAGACAAAAAAGATATGGAGTGAACTAAATTCGCAAACTGCGAGAAAGCGTAAGGGCGACGAAGGGAGTGACCGAGAGAGAATAACGCCCGATAATCCTGCTCGGTGGTCCTCGCGTGCGACGAGGTACTTCCGGCGCGGCGGGCCTGAGACTAACGACGTCCTCGCGTCTTATCTTCGTTGGTCACGTAGGACACGACGCGGACGACAACGACGACGTAGACGATGTCGAGAGAGTATTTACGAAGGATGCAAAATTGCGAGCCTTGCTATCGTCGTCGGCGGGGTTTTGCGGCGATAAGGATCGCTCCTCTCTGCCTAGCCCACAACATTCCCGGTTAATTTAACCCTGTAGGAAACGCCATAAATAGGAAAACGTCCTCTTGTCGTGGCCGACTGGTATTAGGTACGGCCGACGTTCGCCACCAAGTTGACCGACTCGCGTGAGTTTCCGCTTGAGCTCGATACAGGCTCCACATTGGCGATCGTAGTAAACCAAGAAGGAGCTTTAACCAAAACGGCATAAAAGTCCCAAACACCGTCCAAATGCGACCGGAAGTTGACGCACGGACAAACGAACCGCTATGGAGATTTTGAGCTGAACGGCGAAACGAATGTTCACCGCATTGCCAATGAGACGAGAACAGGAAAACATTAGCGGTTCAACTTCTGATGTTCGGTTTATTGCGCCGGGTGAAATAAATGTCAATGGTCGTCAATCAACGACCAGAGTCGATTAAGCACAAAAAAAATAGTACAAATTGAGGATAAATATTTAATTAAATATTTGTCGTATTTGTAATTAAATATTTGTCGATACCATAGATCATAATATTTTACTTCCGACATATTCGAGTACAAGCACACTGCAGCATCCGGCTTGGAAGTATCGAATTTTTAAGGTAGCGTCGAGACGATACCGCATCTCTTGATAGCCGGAGGCATCGGCATACATCGTTACCGATTACCACCAACAAGGATCGACGATGCACCGATCGCATCTACGTAGAAGCGCGCACACACACACACACACATACATATACATATATAGTGTAGTATTGGATCTGCAGACTCGGTATCCAATGCATCCAGCGCGTCGAACAAGATCCAGAACGATGTTTGGCTAATGCGCCGGCTTTGCCGTGATTTGTGCGTCGTGTATCCTCGTTTGCCAGCATAGTAACAGCCTGCGTTCTGGGTCAACGTTAGCTCTTTGTGCACTATCTACTATCGGTCCTCCTCTGTATTCACGATACACATCCCGAGAAGACGACGCATATACGTAGATTACATACGTACAGTAGATTATGATGTTACGTTGGCAGAGTCATTGACTTCATCGACGTTATCAAACTCAATTCCTCCATAATCGTACCTACCGCATATTCAAAGATACTGCTAGTTGTCTTTGGAAATAAGCGTGTAAATTCTCAGCATGAACAGTATCGTATTTGAAAGACCTTGGTTTTGATACTATCAGCTGGTGACATAATTAAATTGGCAAATAGGCCGATCGAGATGGAGGCACGAGAAATTGAATGGCAATGAAGAAATTCTGTGATAATCAGACCTGGTGATCGAGATGAAAGTGGACAAAATCAGCTGGGCATGAATAAATCTGATGGTTATTTGATCTGGCAATGCTTGGACGGAAAATTCGTCCGTGGTAACGTATAGTGGCTTCGCGACATTGGCTGCATCGCCGATTCGCGAACTGCAATTACCATCGTAGTACACGTACTCCATTATAGATATCGAGGCGGTATCGAGGTCGCGGAAGAGACGTCGAGACGGAAGACAGAACTGTGGAAACTGGCGGGGTCTTCATGAATATTCCATGACGCGTGCGCAATGCAGGTACGACCGGTAAACAGCAAGAGCAACGGCAGCATCGCCCGTATGTACACAGCAAGGTGGATCAGTGCTCGTGCCTGGATAGACCGCAGTTTCTGGTAATGTTGGACACTCGCGGAGTGGTACATCGCTCACCGGTCGGTCTCCTAGCTGCGTGGGCTTCCAGCTTGGTGAATTCCGGTGAATTCTCTAGCGTCCTTGTTGCATTCGACGGACAACGGATCCGATCTTCGTTCGAGCCTCGTAGGGCGCTCCGACGATCCAATGTCGATACATGCTAGACCACGATTACGCAGTTGTAGGTTTGAGGAAGTCCGATCAAGAAACCAAGTCTGCGATCGCTTCTACATCAATTGATTACACAAGACAACAGAAATTCTCGTTATTCACATTGCATTCGGTACTCGCAGTTCGCCTTGTTGGTTGCTTCGATATCATGAAGTCTCGAAGTCTGGCTTTCAATACTTGTAGCATTTTCAAATTGAGTCTGCGATAATTTTTCGCAGCAGATGAAAAGCTCGTTGGGGGAGAAACGAGTGCATTTCCGCATGAGAAAACGGTGGTCATCGTTCGAGGTTTCGTTAGTTCAGTGACATACCTGCGATCACGTCAATCGGTATCTCGACAGGATGGAAACTCGGTTCCGTCATTCATGTGTATCTAATATTTACAACACTAGCGGTGCGGAAAGTTTGTCTTGTCGGACGCTCTGCATATTTTACAACATATGCTCAGTCTCCATTTGGATTTTATCCAGTTCAGTTGCATCCACGTCTCGCAAACGGGTCTCACTCTTGATTATAATAATCCGTGCAGGCATCGGCGGAGCAGTGACGGTGCCGTTATGGCAATGGTCTCTCCGCGTTCCGGACTTTCAGTGCCCTGCTGGGTCACATTCGGTACCGGGCGAAGAACACCCCGATGAGCAATTATATCGGTACGTTTTCCGGAAAGTCGCGTCTCACTGCGAGGATAAACAGGCGGCAGTTTCAGGGTTTGAATATCTTTGGCCACTCAACACACGACGTACCCTAATCTATTTCGAGAATAACAAAGCCCTCGGACAAACTACGGCGATGGGATTAAGGGGACACGCGCGAAGAGAACTATGGCCATTAGCGACGAATAGCCGTCGCGTCATACTGGCAACAGTAGCCACGTTGTAACGAGACCCACTGAGTGTTGACTTACCGTTGGATTTTGGAAGATCCTACCTTTCACGGGTATTCTCGCCACGAGCTCGCTAACGAGCGTTCTCCCATTAATGCCACTGTTCTCCAGGATATCGAAGTTTGTTCGGTATATTCCGACGTAAAACTCGAAAGCTCCGCTATAGATGTGGCATCGTGCAGCACCGAAATATAGCCGAAACAACCTGATTTCCTAGTCATTTTATTTTCATCGAAATCGATGATCGATAAATTTTCAATTATTCTTCTATTTTTGTGATTTATTTTCATTTATATATTTTATATCGCTATACTTCGTGGTCATGTCTATTTTTATTTATCCCTCGGGTCAGATGCTCCTGGGAAATGTTACAACCACTCTCGTGTTGGTTTTGTCGATTGGTTGAAAATTTGTCCGGTACATTCCGACCTCGGACTCGAAGCATCCGCTACAGTTATGGCACTGTGCAGTGCAGAAATATGGTCAGAATATTCTGATATGATTTTATTTAGAGCTGACAAAAGTACCGAAATGCACTTAAAATACTTAGTACCGCGAATACTTTGAGTGAAAAGTAATTTTTATAATTGAAGTGCTGTAATAAAATACGGAAAAGGGAGCGATGTGAATCGGGAACCCTCGCAAAAAAGACTGGATTCAATTGACAACTTTGTTCGCCGATTAGAAAATTAATTTGTTCAATTTAAAAAAAGTCATCAGCTTTGATTCCAAAAAAATTATCGAACAAGTTTTCGAAGATTTTTATGAACTGTGAAGATATCTACATAAGACAAAATTTCGTCAAGTTTTGCCTTGGTAAAAGTCACCTAAAGAATAAAATTTTAGACGCGAACAATTCTTTCCCCTTCCAAAAGTCGAGCAATGACAGAGATTTGCTAACGATGAAATTTGATGCCATGCAGATATCTTCGGAGTAATTTTTCATTGTTCCCACTCGCTCATTCATCTGACGCTTTATTTTCCAGCTGTAGTTTCAACTTTTAACGCCACGCTCGGAAACGAATATCCTTCAATCAAAAACGTCACGAGCAAACGACGTTCGTGACTTACGATGCGAAAGAATTTTCCATGGTTTTAACGAGTCGAGTGCAGCGAGTATGAAGACGAATGGGTCGTGCGAATGAGGATCAAATTGGCGAGTAAGTAGGATGTCACCATCACCACGCACTCTTGCATAATTATTTCTCGCTTCATCATATTTCGCCGACTGGATCGTGCCATGTACTGCGCTCGGAGTACTTTTTTTCAACGCGACCTATCTGTCTCCTGCTCCGTTCTCTTCGACCTCGATAATCCCTTTCACTTTTCGTTGCATATATGACACTTTGCTCCAACTCTTTTCTCTCTCGGTCGCTTCGGCAGATGTATGGATGTGTCGTATTTATAGAGTTATGGACCAATGCGAACGGGGCGAGCAAATCTCTCCGGCATCCGTCATGCAGGCCACTTTGTCACGACAGGATCAACAACGCTTAAATTGTATTTGCACGATTTCCAACCCCTCTGTAAAAGAGAAGAAGAGAGAAGGTGAGAATAACACTGGCCCATAAATTCACATCCAGAGCTCGACAGCCGAGATACGAAAGAACCTTTCCTCTTTAATGCTCGTGGCTGATGCTGCGCGTCGGATACGCTTGAACACTGCTTCGAGATGAAATTGAACGATTTTGTATAATTTGATACATACGACAATTGTCAAAGTGTCGAGACGTTCGAGACGATCAATTTTTAAACCTTCATCCAGCTTTTCGATTTCAGAGTTTCGATACGTTTTCATCGATACGAAAACCTGCAGTCAGCTATTTTTTTAATGAGAACAGATTAATAGTGAAAAGGATAGGTGTGGTGAGCGAGTCAGTGAAAATACACTCGAGCAAATCCACGCGACTCGTTCGTTTAATTCGGCAAGAGTAAAATACTGCTGGGTGAGTCGGCCCGCAAGTTGGCATTATTGGGTAGAAAGCTCGGCATTTCCAAACACAGAAGGGCGGAGGAGGATGGTGGAGATAGAAGAAAGTGGGAAGAGGAACGAAGAGATAGTAGAGCAAGTCTGTGGTCAACTGTGGGAGATTTCTATATAGGCGATGGCGGAAGGAAAGACTCGAAATTCGTTTTATCGTGAAACTTTTGAATTTTACGTGTTGCGCTTGCGGGAAACGAGAGAAAAAGTCGATGGAGCACTCTGTACGCTTCTTTCATTCACCCTATCTAGAATTCGTTGTACTACCTCTGCGGCAAAATCCACACGAGTTCAACTTCGATATTCCGTATCAGTGTTTTTTATTTTTTTTTTTTTGTATAATGATTTTTGCTTTTTTATTTAAATCTCGCTCTGCACCCAGCTTCCTGCGTATTTGGCATTTCTAATTACTTAATACATTATTAATAGAATCAACCGACAGCCACTGTGTAATCTCTTCTCGGCAGAGGTCGGGACGATCCAGAGACGACGAGACGACGAAATTTTCAGCCTAAAAGTTAAGCAGATTTCACGGGGGAGAGACTGACATTTGCATGTACTTACAGATTACTCTTACTTGCACGCGGTGCCAAGGCGGAGCCGTCGAGGTTTTGATATTCTTGGATCTAAGACACTTTTACAGACGCCTTCTTAGCCTGAGAGTTTCAAGTCTGTGGTGTCCCAAAGGCGAGAGCAATTTCAGATCTCGGTTACGAAATCCGAAGACAATCCGTCAATTGGCCTATCAGTTCTTAATTCTCGAAGGAAATATATTTGTTATAAATTTCACTTATTTATTCCATGGGAAGGTCCTCGCCTTTGGGTGAATAATTATCTTCGAACTTCACGACAATTAGACAAATGTGTGATTTTACATCAGTCATTTCCCGACACAACTTTATACAAAAATGACATCAAAAGTGGAATGGGAAAGTCACGCGTTGCGGTCTCGTCATCAGGAACGGAGGGCGAATATCTCTTTCATGTACTTTGCCTAGTGCCATGTCATTAAAGGGACGATTATATTAAAGGGAAACATCGGACACGGAGGGTGAGGCGATTGGCGAACCCTTTCAATACAGAGACTTTGACTACCCCCCGATAGTGCGTCGGGTCCCTATCGGGGATAATACATTCCGGCCCTTTTATGGCAGCGTTAAAAGCTTCTTTAGCGAGGGTATGAAGGGTGACTTTAAAAAAGTGGATACGCCAGTAGAGAGTTACTTCAAATTGCTTAACGTTTTTATGCAGGCTCATCAAAAAATCACATATAAATTGAAAAGGTTCGGTCAATCATTGACAGGCAAAAAACGAGAACCACAAAGTACACACAAAGATCATGACTGTTGCATAATGTCGAATTACTCGGAAAATGATAGGCACTGCTAGAGTGATCATGATACATAAACCGCGGGATACATTTCTCAATGTCTCAACGAAATCAACGACATAAAGCCAGCCATCTATTGAAAAAAAGTCGTCTCGACTGTAAAAAAAAATTCACATGGAACTTAATGTACCGAATTTGAAGGTTTTATGCGAATAAAGCTTGTATAGTGAATTTGAATGAAATTTGAATATTTGGAAAAATTCGAGCGAACGTAACCATTTTTAACGTGATTAATTATCGAATGTGCCGATGAATGGAAAAAAAAATTAATTCACCTACGGATCGAACGGGGTCTCATCTATCAGCTTAAAAGCCTCGGGTGCGCTTGCTTGCCGGCCTGTTTTCTTGCTCGATGCTTGTGCACGTTGTAACCCTTTTATACGGGGAAGAGGGTGAAGATCAAGCTTGATCGGGGTCGACGTGGGTCGAGTGAGGCTCTGCCGTGCCAAGGGTCGAAACCCTTTCACTCGTCTCGCCATGAGTGTGGGAGCCGATGCGCAACGTTGTTGCTGACCAGCGTCGTATTATACTCTCCTACGTGGCCCTATAGAGGCGGATCTGTCCTCCTCTCCGTCCTTCGGTGTACAATCACGAAATTGTCTGGTTCCAACACATGCTTCACCGACATTGTCACAGCTCTCCTAGCAGATTAATTTGCCAAAGTATATTTTAATTGCCACGATGACAAAAATAAATAAAAATACTCAAAAATATTTAATGCATCATCGTGTCATAATTCACAGGAAATTTATACCTTGCCTTTTTTTCAGCAAAACGATACCACAATATGTTGAATATGTACAACTTGAGACATTATGTGCGCTATGTTCTCTTGTATATACATATGAAGATCTTAAATTCCGCGGAAGAAAAATATTGTGAAATCTTGGTTACTTTTTTATGACGCGCACTCACGGATCGCAGATTTGCATCGTTCGAATCGCGGAAGCAATTACGGAATAAACTTTTAACCGACCTTTATGCCCTTATTTTTCATTTTTCAAACTTCTTCGAGTGACTAATGGGAGCAAATAGACGTCGGTGAAATAAATATTTATATTGCCACTCGCCGAACCGTAAAGCAACTTTCTCGCACAGGAGAAAGCTTTACATTTTTTTTTTTAAAGAACTTATATCCGTACGCGATACAATAATCACTATGTTTGCAAATTATCACCATATCTTTTGCAATAATTCATTTTTTCCTCGCTATCGAATAAACTACACTTTGACGTAAATTCGTGAATTTTTTTAGTGTCACTTTTTTAAAATCCCAATCGTCTGAAGTTAACAAAATAGAGTATAAAAATAAATAAATACATATATATATATTGTGAAAGAACGACTTTACCGAAGGCAGAATTCTTCACTTGGCTCGTAGCTGTCTGAAGTTTCGCTTCTAGCGATCAGAATACTCCAAATTCCCACCGTATATACGAGCATTTGATTCATACCAACAGTTATTGGTTTCAATGAGGATGTTATTAACACCTCTCGATTGATTATTAATGTCTTCGCCGATACGTGAGATAAACGCCCCTAAAGTTCACCGACTATCCGAGAGAATTCCCATCATAGCCCGGGGTAATCTCTCTTGAGCCTCCTGAAACGACTCGAACGATTGAACCCCTTGTCGAAATTCCTCCTGCTCGAGACGCCTGCAGCGCTGTACAAACGCCTTTGAATACGTCAGACGTGCAGCTCGTGTCGATGTCTATTTTGATGCTCGCGATATCGAATATTATGTCGATACTTCATTCAATTATCGAAGTTGCGGCGTCGAACGTGCAATATTACAACACCAGAAACGCCAAGGGAGAGGAAATCATTTTCCGAAGAAATACATGCAAAGTATATCAGACGTACAGAAAATATAGGTGTTTTAGCCAATAAATAAATAAAAGTAGTGTAACGAATATATGGATGAGGAGTGACTGGGATGCATGATACTACATAGGAAACTGCAATAGTTTGATGTAACAAATGACAAGTTCTTCATCTAAGTCTGAAAAAGAGCAGACGTTTGTCAGTTGGTATTTCAGATAAATAATGGAATTTAATAGCATATTACATTTTCAAATATTTAATATTTAAACATTTTCAAATATTTAATATTTAAACATTTTCAAATATTTAATATTTAAACATTTTCAAATATTTAATATTTAAACATTTTCAAATATTTAATATTTAAACATTTTCAAATATTAATTGGAACATTTTTCTACTCGAGATTTTTCGGGGCACATAAGGTCGATTTTCTAGGGTATCGTTTAACTGACTCAAATTGCAAACCCTTCAAGGGATCTTGATATTTCTTACGGTGCAATTAAAATATTTATGATAGTCGCCCGAACTTTATATTTCCCCTTTCTGGTTATTTTCCTTTCGGCGTCGCGCACATTGCGGAAGTACGATCATCCCCGGTCGTAAATATAACAGTTCGGGAGGTTCGATATAACTCACTGTATTTCCATAGGATGATAAAACGGATGCTTGGAGCCTCATGATTTATAAGGCGGGCCCACCAACCTTTCGTCGTCCTCCCTTAAGAAACCGCGATGGCGCGAGCTCCTCCACTGTCGCGGCAGATTTTCAAGCTCCTGTACAGTCGAGGACTGTGAAAAGTTAGTGGGCGTCGAGAAGCCTTTTCGTCGGCTGGTCCCCGAACTGCGTTGCGATGGGAGACTGGGGAATGTCGGAGGATGCGGAGAGGGCTCGATGGAATACAAAACAAAACGACTCCAACTACGGGCAATCGCTGCATTGGGAATGTGGTGTCGCGCGATAAAAACGAGGGAGTGAACATTAAAGAAAAAATTATCTTTTTTTTTTTAACCCTCCGCCAGTCGGTATTGCAGTCATTCTAGGCGAGAGAACTTTTGCAGAATCGACTGGCGTGTGCCCCGGCGGATTTTTAATCGAATTCTAAATTCACATCGATTTTAAGACTAAGAGATGAGACGTGTCTATAGCTCTGTGTGTATTCTACAGTCGAGGTTTTTCTTGGCTACTGCCGTCGGTAAAATTCAAGTAATTATTTCGAAGAGTCATCTTCATCGTTAAAAAAATTCTGAAACTCCAAAACAAATTGTCTCCCAAACTTATCGAAAAGAGCTCGTGGGAGTTCGAACCTTTCGGAGTTATGCTCGCGACACATTTGCTCCTCGGAGTTCAAGCCGTAGAATTAATTGCGAAGAGATTATCGAGGACACGCAATTAAAACTTTCGTTGACTACATCGAAGGGCTTCCGCGATGGGCGGTGAGGATTCTCATTTTCAATGAATAGAATTGCGGTGGTGCACAATCTACAACCCCATCTGTAATAATAGAAGCGCTAAAAGGGGTACAGGTGCTTCGACTTTGGATGAAATGCCAATCGTTCGGCAACCCTCCGGCTTCCGCGTTCTAACCCCTTCCGGATCATAAAGGACTACAAGAACCGTCGCCTCGGCCGATGGATTTGTCGACACGGACCGCAACGGAGTGTGTCTCCGAATCCCCGACTCTTAGTCCGAAGTTACGACGTCAATAATTATTATCGACGGAACGCTTTAATTATTCAGTCATCGGCGAGGCTTCCGACGCGTTGTCGAAATTTCATGGTTTCCTTGCCCGATGAAACCACGGGAAATCACCTCTTTATCCTCGAACCAATAGTTCGAGATTAATTGCGAGCGACCGGAAAATTAATATTCGTTATTATTTCTGGGCATCCAAATTATTTTCTACCGTTGCTCGAAGGACAAGGATTCTTGTGGAAATTTCGGTGTGACGTCCGCTCACCGGTTGAGGGTAAGGGAGGACGGGGCAAAACGGAATCACTGAGCGAAATACAATATTCTTCTACAATTTTCCAGAAACGCGAGAGAACAAATTTTCACCTCGGTCTTCCGTCTTGCTTCGTTCTCCTACGTGGAGAAATCCGTTTGAAATGTTGCAGGTATGAAAAAAAAGGGCTGAACCGTCTCGGAATGAGTCAGAAAACTCGCTTCTCCTCCGTTCTCGTAATATTCTCGATACGAGTATAAAAGACAAAAAAAAAAGAAAATCAAGCTTTAGTATTTGTGAAGGCGAAATCCGGGGTAAAAGCGCCTATTGTGCGCCGAAGAAAATCTCGTTACCGATGGGCGTATGAAAGAAATATATACCGGAGAAATATAAAGATACGAGACATAAAAATATGTAGGTCGGTATGTATGAGGTCGAGTTTAGAAAGTCACGAGAATTGCACTTTTGTACATACGCGATAGATATATGTATATGTGTGTGTGTGTGTGTGTCTGGGTACGGAATCGCGTTTCCGGTCGGCTTGGGAAGATAAGAAGATGGGAGGTGTGCCCACCTCACCGCATTGCAGCTATGCAGTATATACGTTTCGAAGTTTATTATACGCGAGTAACAAGGCAAAATGTTTGGACGGAAATAAGAAAAAGGGAAAGATAAAAAAAATGAAGAAGAAATAACGGAAAAGAAATAGTCGACTGTATAAGGTACGTAATTGTCGATAGGGTGGATGAAGTGAAACGCACCTGATTCCCCGATTTCAGAACAGGACATTTTTTTATAAGCAGCGGGAAAATATGAATTTTTGCGTGTTTAAGTCATTTATTAGAATGCATTATTACTTACTTTTATGCGTTAGTCGTGAATCGTGTCATCAACGTTTTGCGTTGGAGTAACAATGGTTATCGCTCGAATACGTACCTGAAACACAAATCGACAAGTTTGGTTGTAAGCATTTCCGTAAATTTCGGTAATTCGACTGAATGTATTGTAATTTTTGAGAATATTTTATTGATTGAAAAAAGAGAGCTTTGATCTGATCGAAGGAAAAAAAAAAGTTTATTAAAAAAATTGCAATTTTAGCGTCTCGTTTGCCTTTTCAATGACACCGTAAAAATAGTAAAAAGTGCTCGTCATTTAGTATAAGGTTGGCAATTTTTATGCGTAACGTCTTCTCGTCATATACAAAGTGGTTGAACATACGAGTCCGCGTGCTCGGAATGGTATCAGGCGTACATCTCCGAATTATGATGCAGCGGGCGTGGATCTCGAATTAACGCACTCGGTTGGAGCGCATTTCCTATATTATACCTAGGATACGTAGGAGAACTTGGAGCTCTCCCGTAGCCTCTCCCGTAACCACTTAGGAAGAGCCGAGTGGCTTCTGGGGTTCGTATACTATACAGCAAACGTAGTACGCGAGCGAGCACGCACAAGCCTACGTTACAAATTGGATATTACGCTATTAGTTAGCGATTAAATTAGGCGAGCTGAGTGGTCCACGCTTGGTTGGTACTAAGCTACGTTAGATACGATGCACAACCTGAATTCTCGGTGCACGCTGAAGCTGCTGCTGCAGCTGCTGATGCTTGCAACAGATCGTCCGTGCCGCTCTCGCGCTGCTTATTGCACTTTATACGCGTAACTACGAGAGAGAGAGAGAGAGAGAGAGAGAGTAAAAGAGCCTCATTTTCCCAATTGAATGTCTTTGATACGAGCCACTGAAATTACCTCGAGAGATTATACGAATGCTCTTGGTGCATTTAATTGATACGAAAATCACTGTGAGTTTTCCACAGTCGCGCACAGTTGACTCCAATTTGGAATAAAATAGCAACCGGTTGAATTTGGTAATTTATTGAAGTTCGGAGAAAAAATTTGTCTATGACTTTATTAAAATTACAAAATAGTTTCTGAGACATTCAGTTGAAATATATGAGCCAGGACAACGGGTCAAATGGTTAACGATTTTTATTCCAAACGCGCCACTTATTAAAAACTGGGTGACAGGAATATTAGAGGTTTAAAAAATTTTTTTTTTTTTTTTGCTGACAATATTTCTGCTGGGCAGTTCTCCATGAACATCTCCGATAGTGGCGACGGCCTCGGGCAAACGGGCACTATTAGTTTCTCACAGAGTGTTTACAAAGAGGTAGTTTGAGCATCGTCAAGGCAGTCGGTAGGAAGCAGCGAGTAGAAGCGCGCTTCTGCGATTCATAAAGCTGCAAAGCTTTTTTTTCCAACTGCGCTGCGTTTGTCGTTGCGGCCCAGTCGAAAGTGCTTCTAGAGAAAGAAAAGTGCTAGAAGCAAAGATCCTATGGGAGAGAAACCTCACAACTACAAGAACATCGGCTAGAAGTCCAAAAAAAAAACAAAACAAATTTTTCGCCCTCCACCCGGTCGTTTACCGAAATTTGACGGTGCAGATGAAATTATTCACAGCTGCAGCAAGTTCTAAATCGGTTTGAATTTCTTGTTTCCTCGAATCCAATAAAAATCATCAAAAAATTATACAAGTCATAACAATAGTAACATTTAAATAATGTCCATCATTTAGCATTTGGAAACAGACTGTAACTATAAAACGGCTCCGATTTACCATTGAATTCGTGATTGATCGTCAAGCCCCGAAATCCGTTTTACCAGACGTCGAAGGATCTTTAACGAAATTACGTGTCTTTAATTAGCATTAAAAAGTTTAAATGGCGGAAAGTGGCGAGTAATTAAAGCTACATTGAAGAAGTTTCGTTGACCGAAGTGGCAGAGATCGGCACTTCGGAGTTCTGATCTAAGTAAACAGGAATTCTTTTTAATTAAAGCTACCCGTCTTCGCGAATGGCAACGGACCACGGTTCACAAACCATCTTCGAGCTACATTCGTTTCGAACGGTACAAATTTACCACACACAGAGATACATCCGGCAGATACGAATCGAATTCATTTTAGCCTCGTAGAGATTTTCTCTATCACTGACACTGACCGCGACCCGTCTGGGTAATGCAACTATAAATCACAAAATAGTTCGCGCACAGGTATTTCCGGTTTTCAGGCTCACTCGCACTCTCGCTCGCCGCAGTGTCGACAAACCCAAAGCCGTTGATCACACCCTTCCGTCTGGTGCGACAACCCACGGACAAATATATTTTTTCATTTTTTTTCTCCTTTTCTTCGCCGACACTAGTCGTATATTTCCATCATACCGATATATCGACGAGTGCTAATCAAACGATTCATCCCCGTCAGTGGCCTGAAGTCCGACGATTTGTTCTCCGATATTCCAGCAGCGATTTCACGCCCGCTTTGGCAAGCCCGCTCGCTTATCTCCGGAAAGCTTTCCACGTACAGTCGAAGTCTCCACAATGGAACCAGTCGGAACCGACCGCGTGCCAACGATTTAACTTTCCCTTCAGCCCCTGCTCCAATCTACCGATCACAGAATTTTGGCGCTGCACATGCGAACCGTGAGCGATGGAATTAATTATTTAATTACAAACTGTACCCAAATTAAGATTATTCAAGGCGCATATATGCATTACTCCCCTATAATCAGTACAAGCACTGTAATTTAATTCCATGCCCGTTTCGTTCAACCATTAAATTTGATACCTTAGAGGACGTTTGTTCGCCGAAGTTTCGCATTTGAAAACATGCTCTACATTTGTAATTGTCTTGTCGTTTGGTTCAGTTCTAAGTTGTAGGTTGCGAACTCCACTGGAGACACATCGTAATCTCTGGTTATGTGAAAAGGGATTCTTCCCCTTTGCATATTTAAATATATTGTACTAAATATAGCGATATAAAAATTATTAATAAATTTTGCCTATACGCATAAGACGTTAAGTTGAGTACCAACCAAGCGGAGTAAACGGACCACCCGGTCCGGAATACATAGTGGGGCAAAAGCCGTGACGTACTCCGAAAAATGTCGGGACGGATGTCGCAGAGATCGCGGCTGGAAGCTGCCGACGACGAAACACTCTATTTTCGTCTCGAGCAGGAGGGGAACAGATCTCAGCGGTCACGGAGAGACGTAGACGAAGACGATGACGACGGATGACTGTAAAATCGACCACCCAGGACGCTGTCGGAGATGTCTTTTCCGCGATGGAAGCCTCGGCAGTGACGACGGAATGAGTTTGCCGTAGTGGGAATATTATCGTAGATGTGACGGAACGAGGAGATGAGGAAGAGGCGGAATTGAAGAAAGGTGTTGCAGGCGAAATGGGAAGTTAAAGAGATTAATTCTTGTCAATCTTTTTGCAGCAAGGTAGAATCAAATATAACTGTAAAAGCTTGATCGAACGAGATAGATATTGAGAATAGGAAGAATCGAGTAGATTTGGAAAATCCGTTCCAAAAAACTAAAACACTTTTATTTCAGTCGGTGCGAAAATGTCACTTTTACGCACGCTTCGAATAAAACCTTCTCTAGAGTAATAACTAGTGCATGATCCGTGTATCGAAAATTCATGTGGCGCTGGTGAGATCCACGAAACATGTTTATGCAAAATAATTAGACCAAACGGCGCACTTCTTATCGAGGCTTCTTATCGACGCTGCCAGAGGCAGCGTCGAGAGTACGACTAAAAAGTTGTGGTCCGGATCGCGAGGGGTGAGGATGTACGGCGAATATGTTGAGGACGATATTAAGATACGAAGATATCGACTCCATTAGCGAAGTAGGGTTAAAGAGCTTAGGTACATAGCCTGCTTGCGGTACGTATATCATCGTTGAACACTTTTTTCATTGTCTCAGAGTTGGGTGGCGCTCGAAAGTATAGAGTGCCGACGACTAAGGTACGCCGGTGCAAACTGAACGGTATAATAGTGTGAAACTTAAGGCGCGATCGTATGAGAGCTCTTCGAACGTGTAGCGCTCGGTTCGCCATTTTCAAACTGATCGAGTGACACAATTTAGTGCCGAAAATATCTAAAAAAATTCAGAGAGGTCGGTCAAAGTGTCCTTTCGCTCATAGCGCGGAAGGCAACTCATCGCAAAAGATTGACGCGAAAAGAAACCGATTCTCTCGGTCTAAATTTATACGCGAGTTCGCTCGGCTCAAGAAGTGGAGAACAGAGGTGAAAAAAGTGATTAAAAGGTTTTTAGTATAAAGCGAGACGAATGAAGTCTTCGGATGACGAAGAAGACTGCAAAGTATCCAAAAATGGATTTCACTGGGCGCCCAGTGCAAATGTATTTTCCACCCAGTAAACCATCGAAGTCGCGGGATTGGAAACGACCTCCGAGCAACCCGCTCCATGCACCTTTCTTTTTATTCCTCCATCCTCAAATCAAGGAGACGCTCAATGGCTCGAGAAATTTAAAACGCCAATCAGCGGAGCGTTTCGAATAAATTTTGGGCCGATCGTAGCCGTAAAAAGCAATGGCCCGATGGTAATACCATTGGGGGAGAAGGAAAGGGAGGAGATGATACCGGCTGGAGCCAAAACTACCGAAAAGTCTGGTGTGGTGGGCGTGCCAAGTTACCAGCGGATCTGAAACGGAAAACAGAGTGCACACACACATGCGCGTTTTCGCGAAGACGCGGATATGGTTGGGATAAACTTATGTGCAAGAGTGTAGACACACGGTGCACTTGCGCGCACACAAAATGCAGCGGTTTCGATGGCGTAGCGCAGCTACCGAGAAAAGCGGTGGCTTTCAGCCGGACGTTTCCTGTACGCTACACTTTTCATATCCACTTTTTTTTTCCTCACCACCTGCGGCGAAATGCAGCGTTACGAACGTTGGATCTTACCGCGGAGTGGCTCAGAAAAACTTTTGAGTTCAATCAGCAGGCTTACCGTCATAGTGGGAATAGAAAAAAAAAAAAAAAAGAATTTCGTGATCCTGGTTTTTCCTTTGTTTTTCTATTTAATATTTTCTCACAGTCGCGCGTCAGAAAAATTATCACTCAAAAATAATCATACAATCGCAGAGCTACTCGTGAAGGAGATAGGGAAAGAAGGCACATTTTTTGTCCCGTTTATTCGCCTTCCGGATTAAATATCAGTGCTCTGGTTGAGGAGAAAATTCTTGACTGATTTACAGGACCAAATCGAATTTCATTCAATAATATTTTGTGCTGTGGGATAGAGTTAAAGTTGCAAAAATATTATTAAAAAAAATCGGAATCAACCCGATTACTGAGGATACTTATAAAAAAATTGTATATTGAAAAAATTATTTATTAAAGTCCTATGATCGTATAGAATAATACACAGTATCAACGGATTATGCATCGTCCGAAGGTCCGCCTTGATTGCATTGGATTCACCGGCTGTATTTCGCAGGTGGACAACAAAGTGAAATAATCTACACTTTTTTTTGTCTTGTTTTGATTTTTTTTTGTCGTATGAAATTTGCCGACGCGGGGACTCGTTACGATTACCCGCGAACGAAGCGCGAGGTTGGCCGGTGTCCGCGAGTTTATTTTGTTCATCCTCTCGGTCGTACACCCTCCCAATCGCTGGTGCGCGGTAGCCGTGTAGGCCGCGGCAGAGCGGGGTATTCGGCAATGCAACACGGCTAATTCGATAAAGTCAATTACTCCGTGGAGAATATTCGATTGTCGGAATATCGACGAATCGTTGACGGAAACGAGCGTTTCAATTCGGAATTCCGGGGCTGGGACGGGAGGCGAGCGCGAGCCATTGCTGGTTCGAAGGAGGGGCGGAGAATGGTTAAGGGAGTGAGAAAAATTTGATTTGCCCGAAATTTTGGTCTCAATCGACAGGCAGAATAATCCGCCTCTTTCGCTTCTCTAATGACCGCCGAAAGTATTCCATGAAACCAGCTCATTTCCATAATGTTTCACAGCGCTTATTCGTTGGGGAACCGAAAATGCTTATTTAATCCTGAACACGTCGATGTTTCAGTCG
Organism: Listrodromus nycthemerus; assembly: GCA_963978505.1. Classification (NCBI taxonomy): domain Eukaryota; kingdom Metazoa; phylum Arthropoda; class Insecta; order Hymenoptera; family Ichneumonidae; genus Listrodromus; species Listrodromus nycthemerus. The sequence goes on from OZ021679.1 coordinate 2,259,616, forward strand.
TTTTAGCATATTAAATATTAAACGTTCAACGGAATGTTTTTGAAAATTCACGGCAAAAATTTAAAAAAGGGTCGTCAATGTTCAAGGCAGAATTCAACATCGGTCTGCATAAACATCCTAATACTTGTCGCCGATAAGATTCCGTCAGTTCATTTATGTGGAGATAATACTTGGAATAAAGGTGGTCGAACTCTCTAAATACCGAATAGGTGTATTGAAGCAAAAATGAAGACAAGGCAAGTGCTTCAATATGTATGTATTCTACTATCGAACTCACGTGAGTAGAATCAACGTAGTAAACATGACTTGTTCCATATATTATTTTTTTTTTTATTTTACCTTACCGACCAATCAGGCTCGGCTACAATTATCGTTTTACTTACCGAGCAGTCTGTGTACGTAGCGTACGCAGGAAGCAGGACTCAGAAGTTTTACCTGTTCCTGATTTGGAATAAACAGCTTCAATATTTCATTCATCCATGTGTCACGATTTTCTGTAGAATTTTCAGGTACTCCACGTTCACTGGGCTTTGGTCCGCACGAAATGTGGAAATTCCGCGTTCGGGAACTGCAGGATTGTGTGAACAACAATAGGTAACAGGAAGGGTCCGCACAGAGGCCTGAACTCTTTGTTTGACGGACAAATCGGAAGAGCCCATCCGGATCGTTAATTAGCGTCCACGTCAATGCGCCTCAACCAGCCTGACGTATTAATCTAACTCCTATTTGGTCTCACAGGATTAACATTAAAAAATGGTAAATCGAGGTAAAGTCCTTCTGTCTGACTCTATGGTTGCAGTCCCGTCCCTTGAATGACTTCACTTTTTCTACATTCGAACGACATCAAAGCACGGGATCGAGGGAAGAGTCTAATTCATACGCGTTTTACGCGTACAAGCCGGGAAGCCTTTTTATCACTTTAATCAATTCCGCGACGTTCCGGACTTTCAGCTCAGCTATACTGTCACGCATTGTACGTATTGTACTCTGCAAGAGGACTTCGTATTTGAGAATAATCATCAACGACTCGGACCCATTTAGCTCCTCAGTGTTAACTTCGTCTTTTTTGTTGTTGTAAATTATCACAGTGGCAGAGATTTTCTGAGAGAATATTGAATAGCCGAAAATGCAAATAAATTTTTGAACGATGATTGGTTTAAAATAGTATCGGTGAAAAATTCGCGCGATTACTTCAATGATTTTCCTTCGTTCGACGTGCGCATGTGCAAATGTAGAATCTCCTTTTACTCCAATAGCATCTCGCCAATTGATAATGCATGGTATAGTATAGCAGCTTAGAATCGTCGCCTGCGAAAGCCCGTGGAATAGCTGAGTACACTGAATCTTCTGCAAGCCGGATAGCAGCAGTAGAAGCAGCATAAGGAGTGAGCGCAAAACAAACGTGGGATAAAGTCTCTCGAGGTGGGTGGGCCAACAGCCGTGCGGGTGTACGATAGTCGATAGTAGTTTCTGGCGAAGTGCCATTTCTCGCTTTTCCGGAATACGAGCCTCCATTCTTTATGGAGCACACACGAAAGGCACTCGATTTGTTGCGAGCGGTATGTTGTTTCCAACGTCACCACGCCATTGCTGGCGGTGTTTTTTTATTTCCCTTCTCTGCATCGTGAAAATCACTCTAGTTTCCACCTTGTTACGTATGCTGGTTGCGTGTGAGTAATGGTGAGAGTACTTAAATAGATGCGTAAATAGGCTCGTGAATGGGTGAGCGAGTGTCTGTGTGAATTTCTAGTGAAATGCCAAGAGAGGATAAAGAAGTAGCATTCGGAATGCAATTTCTTTCGTCACGTTTCGCGTCACCGGGACTAATTCAACCTCTTAGTTTCCATCATGCCGACTCGTACCTCAGTTTAATTTACCCTCTGGACAATATGAACCCTCACTGAAGGATCAACCAATCTAGACCCAACAGTCGAACTATGCAATTCATCTTCGCTTTTTTATTTGATATTTTCCGCTGGATTTAAGCCTGGAGAAACGTTTAACTAGCACCAAATATCGATGATGGTTTGGCAGGTCTGTTTCGATGACGACTCTTGCATGCCATTTTTCTTTCGAAATTCGCTGCAGGCCAATGAGCGTTGAGCGCTCACGACATTCTGCGCGAATTTACAATCAATGCGACTGAATAACTCTCGTTGTAGCACATCGATCACTTCCGTACACAAGAACGCAGAGACAACAAACATTGCACGAGGGGAAGACTAATAAAACTGAAAAAAAATCCTCCAAAGCGCCTTAACGTTCGCCGTTGCTTCTCGAAACTCCGACAAACTTACGATACATACAGGCGGCGCGTATTCGCGACCGCATTTTAACCTGTCTTTTACCACGCTCCTCCGAGTCGAGACTCCTTTGAACTCGAGCCGGTGTCGTCGACGACGATGAAGACGAAGACGAAGAGGCGAAAACTCGTTGATAATCGATAGCGCGAGCCCTCGGTTCTCGGAAGGTTCTCCAAGGTCCTGCCGAAGGACTTCCTTCCTCATGCACGGTCACAGGAGTCCGCAGGCTCTTCTTCCGTGTTCCCTCCCATTCCGTTGTCTCCTTCCGCACGGACATTTCCGTTCCTCCGGAAGGTAAGGAGGCACCTTCAGCCGTGCGTCGGCTTGCGATAAACCAACATCGTTACGACCGCAGGCCTTCCATCTTTTCTTTCCCCTTCGCCGTTGCCCGCGCGTCGGCGGCGCGTAACAATCGCCATTGTTCTTTCACCATGCACTCGGCATTCGCCGCAGATCTGCGGGGTGAACGAGGCAAAGAAGCGGAGAAAAAAAAACGAAGTGAAGCAAAGTAAGAAGCGCAGTCAGTGTATCAGAGCTCCTGGCTAGGGGATCAACGAAAAAAAAAAAGGAGAGAATAAAACATGACCATGCATGAATAAAATTGGAGCGCATGAGCTTCGCTCAGACTTTGCGACCATGTAGGTTCGTTCATTTTTTTTGTGTATTCCATACATGGCAATCAACGACGGTCTTAATTACTCTCAGAAACGTCGAATGACGTGTAATTTAACTGAGTTTTCCAACCAAGATTTACATGGATTATTTGCGATGAATTCTTTATGAAAAGACATTTAGGTTCTGGCATATCAATTTAGGAAGTGTGACAGTAACTACGACTCGATAAGTCGGCTCGGTCTCCTTCAAGAATCCGTCTATCTTCATCATTGGCAAACAAAATATGCCTTCTTTCATCTGCCAATCGAATTGCTCTGGATCGAAATTTTTTTTCCGGAGGAAAGTGTGAGCGAGATCTAAAGCAGGTACTCCTAAATCCAAGATATCCGATCGTGCCCAGTTGGCTTAATTCTAGAGCACGCGGCTCATACCGTCATCTACCGTGGTACAAAATTCTGCGGAAGTGCACGCAACCCGCAGTCAACGTTATGTTCAAACGCACCTGAAATGGAGCAACGTCGCTCCGCGAAATAAAATCAGAAAGAATAAGGAAATAACGTCAAGGAATCATAAATAAATAATATAAGACTATAAAAGTCTAAATTATTCGGTGTATGCTCGAGAAAAGAGTCGAGACGAGTGGAAGCTTAACGAGACAGAAAGAGAGTAAAGCCCAGGGCAAGTGGTATGCTTAGATTATTCAGTGTAGCGAAGACCCGCGTGTGTATGGCTCCTGTAGCCGGGTATACAGCGATGAGACCGTGAACGTGTATAAAGCTCGTAGAGCTTGTACGGGCGGGCGTGTGCGATGCTCATTACGCGCTCTAGGATCCTCGTAGCTTTAGGAGGTGAATAATTAATAAAGGAGCGCGCGCGAGCAAAGAGCAGTGGAGCGTTGGGTGAGAGCAGGCTGCTGGTTTGTGTGTTTCCATGAAAATCTTCCCATCGACCCTTCCAACCGTACATCATCTCTTCTTTGAACATCGCACACTTGATGCTCACACGCATATACATACATATATATATATATATATATATATATATATATATATATATAAAATCACCGTATATATATATATATATATATATATATACGGTGATTTTTTTTAATCACGGTCACCAGGGGTTAATAGCTACCGTTTTCTCCAATTTTTTTTTCTCGTTCGGTTGTCACCGTCTCTCTCTCTACAGCCTGGGTCATGAGATTAAAAGCCACCGTACCGAACAAGAAGTTCCCGAGATTAATTTTTCTCAAGGCACGCTCTACGTTCGGTGGCGTTGAATCCAGGGAAAGGAAGCAGAGACGAACGTCTCAGGGGATTTCATTGCGAATCGGCTGAGTATCGACAGCTCAAGAGCCCGCGAGATCCTGGAGAACAGCCGAAGGTTTTTCCAGGTGAAATGCGGGAGATTCTTCACGCCACCTTGCATAAAAAAAGGAGCCTCGGGGTTAAGCGAGTTTCCGATTTTTTTGGTCCCGAAATGAGCTCCCGTAAAATCCGTCTCAAAATATGTTCCTCAAAAATCGAGCAGCTGCAGCCGGTTGTGATCGTGAGAATCAAACTTCTCGTAGAGGATTCAGTTTGGATTTCTGACCGTACTGGTCCGATAGTCTTCGTCCGGACAGTCGCGAATTTGTCTCCGATATGGCGAATAAATCAGGCGGTGGAATTGCCAGGCTATAAAGACAAGGGAGAGTGGGATGAAGTCGGTAGGTTCGATGTTCGCGGGCGAGAGGAGGAAAAGTGTTGTCTGCAGGGACAGGGACCAGGGAACAGGACGTATGAAAGCGTCGTATCGTAATTCAGAGTCGAAGCTCGAGCTTCACGGTCCTCCGCCGTTGCCGAAATCCAAGCGGAGAAACGAGAGATATAAAACACGGTGGCGCGAGCCGAAGGGAGAGGCGAAGAACTGGCCACGAAGGGAGCGGAAGGGATCATAAACATTTCAGGAAAGTTCGATTATGAAAGTTTTTGAGAGGATACGACCGGGAGTCTCGAATCTCGATGTGCGCTGAGTCGGACCAAGGAACAATATCTCCAACGATGATTTACCTGCCTCACGGTTGCAAGCTTCGTGGTTCATGCAAGCCGGATAATATAGTTATAGCGCGAGGGACCGTGTAAAATATGTATCACGCGGACTGTCAGGGTCAACTGGCAGCGTTATTCGCGAAGAGACACATATTCGCAGAGAGATAGGAACATGTGTCGACCCAGTCGTTAAAACTTTTATGAGGCTTGAGCTGTTTGTGAAACGCGAATAAACTCTGCGAGTCGCCCCGTCGAAATCGAGCGACTGAGTCTGGAAGAGTCACGATTTTTCGGTGGATTCGCGATTTACATACCGATCACTTTTAAAGCATATTCATGAAGTTCCGAAGAATTTCTGACGACTAAAGAAACAGAAGTCGAGTTTGGAGTCTGGAAATTTGCAATGAAAAAAACCGAGGGTGAAATGCCGCGCGGCGACTATTGTCCTGCAAGTTTTGCGACTTTTTGGGACCGGTGAACCGTTTGGCAGCTGTCAACGGCCTACCCGTTGTAAAGTTCCGACACTTTGACTCGAAAGTGAGAACGCTGTTTCACTCCGTGCGAACTCACCGAGAGCTTGTCGAGACGTAACGGTACGTTATGAGAGAGCGAGCGGGTTCTTCACAGTTACCCTAGGGAGTAATTCTGGCCACGTGTCACCTGACGTAAATTACGAGCCGGCGACACGATCCGCGATACTAGAGAGCAAGCTCGGCTCAGTGTTGGCCAACGAGGGCTAAGGGGAGAGTGGTCTGACTTAATAATCCCTCCAACCACCGCCATCGTGCCTCGGCGTTCTCCTTCTTCACATTCCTAGTTTCCTCGCCTTCCAGTTCGGGCGTTCGCTTCACCCGCGTCACGCGATTTCGCTGAGTTACAGTCGTTAAGAATTCGTTTACGATCGCCTTAACTCGCATGTCTACAAAAGTCTTATAAGCCAGTTCTATGAAACCTATCTGTAGTATGTATTATATGTATTATTGTTGATATTAGGTAGATCTATGGATCTGGACGTGTCCCATGGATGTTGGGTGTTTCAGGCTCGCGAGATCTTTCCACCGAAAATATTACAGAATCCCTTCAATATCGACCTGAAACAGAATGTGAGACAATCTGATCTGGCTTTTCGGATCTGATCGAGGATAGCGACGATCCAAAATCGACTGCATATTTTCTTTTTTTTTGAGAATTCATTCAGTGACTTGGTTTTTTATGTTTTTTATTTCTTAGTCGAAGGCTGTCAAATGTTCCAATGAACCGTCAAAACGTGGGATGACGTTCGATTGGTCATGCCACGTCTTCTCTCATTTCCGTTTTTGCAGCCGCGAAGTCGGACAGAGGCGCAAAGCGCGATTGGGCGAGTGGAACCGGAAGGGTGTGCTGGATGAACGTCTCTCGGGCGGATGTCTTTCCGCCGACCGATTTGACTTCGGAAAATCATCTGGTGCGCTCCTTTTGAGATATAGAAAGGCGAACGAGGCTTCTCGAGCCCGACCAGGATCGCGCACCCGTTGAGAATTAGCATAGACAAACGTCACGGGCTTTGCTCTTCAAATCCGCAGAACGCGAGGATTCTCCATCTTCCGCGGACGATGAAAGCGGAGACTTTCCTTAACTATTCTATCTTCCTCACACCCACCCAAGTAGAAAGCTATTTATTCTGTCAACGAGACTCTTCCAGGATCGCGATTTTTATTTTCCCCCGAGTCTATTGATTTCCGTTTGTTACGAGGCGGGCAAACTACGGTGGGGAACGAGGGGCATTCAATCAGCATACTTTTTTCACCGCGTAATATTCAACCTAACTTTCACTCATTTTCAAAACTATTTTACGTTGCAGTATTTTTCAATATTATTCAGAGTTTCTTTCGTGCACCCGAATATTCCATACACAGTGAAGAAGGTAAGATCGGCGTATGAGAGCCAGCCGAGGTTTCTAACAAAATTAAGGCAGTGATTGCGATCAAAATATATATTATAATCAGCAGCGATCATAATTAGACAAATATTCTGTATATTTATTATTCCGGAAGGTTTTCAATAGACTCTTCAGATATTCATCCGCAGTGAGACTCGCCATCTAAAAAAAGCAGCTCTCATCTGTGAGAGGCGAATCTTGAGGATCTCTCAAGCAGTCCATCGACAATCGACACTGACCATTATTATCATAGACTATCGGGAGAAACAACGCGATTTCTAAATCATCTTCCAGTCTCGAACTCCGGAGGAGCTCCTCGCTTATTTTCTCTCTCGAAAGACGAAGCTTCCTTTCAATGCAACAAAAGAACACGACGAAGATATTGCTCATTGGCGGACGTGCAGCATCCGAGTTAGGCGAATGGGTGAACGAACCAGGAGGCGAGGAGAGAGAACGAGTGAAAGTGAAAGTAGCGTTGGGACATAATGGTATGAGGTAGCCAAGGCCTTATCCTATCAAATGAATGGAATAAAAGAAGCGAAGGATGAGAGAGCGCCAACTTCAAGACATAGAGAAAGAGTGAAAAGCATCGAAGTAGAATCTCCCGCGGTCCTTCCCAACCCCCGCCGTCAGTCTTATCGTCTCTCCGTAATAGAAAGAATAACGTCGAACTCGATAGTACTCAACGGTCTGAATCGACTTTCTCGGAGGGTTGGAAAAAAAAAAAAAAAAAAGGCTCCGAATGCCTTGTGGCCCCGGTTGGTCCGCGAATGAACGAATTTCAATCTGAGTGGCCTCTTTGTTTCCAGGAGCGTCAAAGAGCTCCCGGTATAGAAGGCAGCCAAGAGTTTTTTTTTTGCAGGATAAAAACCAGGCGAAGATAAGACCCGCGGGGCACATGTTACGTCTGACGGCGAGGATGTGAGACGAGTGCAGCGAGTACAGCGATGTGTCTCTTCGACGAGGAAAGAGAATTAAAAGAAGGAAGAAGGAGAGGGTTGGTGGTCGGAGAGAAGGAGGAATGAGGTGTATCGGTGGATAAAGGTAAAAATGCGACGGAGAACGAGAGGAGGGTTGGTGCGGAGCCGGGTAGGGTGCGAAGTGGAACGGGTGTGGCGATGGCAACGCCGGTGAGGACGAAGAGAAGGCGGGAGGAGGAGACCCTCCGGTTTCCCGCGTTTCTTCCTCGGCGCGTGCATTCCGGTCCTCTCATTAGAAGCTTCGCTGCGGTTCTTCTAATTAAATTGCAAAGCGAAGTATTACCCCCCTCCGGCAGGAGGGCGGCCGGGTAGCTGGCAACTTGTGTGCGGCTCCGGTCCGCGCCAACCCCGCGGCGAGGAGTCCGGGAATATGAATTCTCGTCGGTGTATGGGGTAGCGGAGGGTGGCTCGAACGAAAGGATGAATGTCGAAGAGGAGGAAGGGGATGCGCTACCGATGCAGGCGCGCTTGCACAGCTGCGGTGTGCGGGTCTCCGGATCTACGTACACGAATACGTACACTGTGACAGTGGCTGAAGAGGGACGGGGAGAAGAGTGCTCGAACGTAAAACAATGCCGGATGAGAGTCAGGGTCCGCGAGCCAGAGACGTTATAGTAACCGCGACTGCTCGAAAAGCCACGACAGGAACGAGAATGATATTGCCCGTCGTCGTCGCACTTTTTCGAGTGAGCAACGACCGCTTCGCGATACACGAGAGGGAGTAGTTGTTGGTTCAATGTTGTAATTCGTCCGCACAGCCACTCCAGTGATGCACACCAGCTATCCCGCCCAGAGAAAATGTTTGTCCTCGACCGTTCGTCGATTTGCATTTGGACGTAGGTTGATCCGTGACGCTGTGCTCTTTGCGCGCGCGTTTGTTTCTTTTTCTTTTCGGTACACGTTTCTTAGTGAAAAATGAAGGGAGAAGAATTTTCGGGATAAACGAATCGTCCGATACGAGGATGAACCACGGGACGAGACGGTAAAAGTTGGACGGACTTTTGCCGATACACTTTTAATCCCGAAGAACTGCTGGTCCAAGAGACTGCAATTCCAGCGCTGTTGCATCCAAACTGCATCTCGATAGACGGAACGTCGAGATTCGGGCTCGTCGATTTTACTCCTGAAGAGCCGAGAACCAATCACTCGAGACAAAATGACGTCCGGCCACGAAGCAAATCCGCCTTAATGGGAGCAAAGTCTCCGCGAAGACGGGGGTGAGAAAGTTCGCGATCAAACTACGGTCTGAGGGACAGTTGGGGAGGGTGAGAGGGATGCGGAAGATTGAAATGCAGCTCGGAAAGTCCGCCAATTGGGTGGGAACGGTGACGTGTATACAATGTCCGGTTGCAGTGGATCGTCAACGGGCTTCAACTGGGATTCAGCGGATTCCGGTGCACTATCCAGTCCCGTGCCCGGTGCGAATGTGGCAAGCCGCACTCTTCAAGTTTTAAGTGCCGCTCTCAACGGGTGGCGCGAGCGACTTGTCCCCGGCTTTAAATGCGAGTTGAACATTCTATAAAACATGGCACTCGTCGTGAACGCGTCGGGTGGTTGCCGCGGCTGCTTGAGCACGCACTAAAAATCCATTCCGTCCCTCCCCTTCCGCACCCCGGTCCGGTTGTGTTCTACCACCCATCACGGTCCCGCTGCTGCTCCGCGTGCTGCACTTGGCGCTGTCAGAATCATGGGATTGTATTTATGTGTTGACTATGTGCACGGCTCGCTGCACGTGCTTGTGCAAGCCGTCTCTCTTCGCTGAATGCGAATGCGAAATTCCTGCACTCGTTTCCCTCTCTCACCCTCGCGTTTCTCCCACTCGCCCTCTCGCTTCTCCGTTGCTAGAGAGAGAATTTATGTTTTCCATGATGCAATCGCGAACAAAGCGACATAGTATCACCTAAAATTTTAGAGCGCAATCGATTTTACAAAATGTACTTGAGAGAAGGTACACTGAGAGAGCGATCTAATAAATTTGACTGTACCTTTCGGGAGATATTAGTGTAGAGGGTTGGAACACGGTACTGGGGGGCGACTCGTGACAGGAAGTGGCTATACAGTGTCGTTTATTCGGGCCCTGGGAAAAGCTAAGGTCACCGTGCTCCAAAAGATACAACGATGAGTACAGAGAAAGGTCTGCAAAAATTACAAAGATTAAAGCAGTGAAATATAAAATAAAAAAATTGTGGAAGGTAAAAGTGTGATGAAAAATAGTACCATGAAAAAAAAATATATATTTGTAATGATACACATGCGAAGTAGGGAAGTGTTATTTTTTTCTATTGCAGAAATCTTTATGTACGTTTTTTTTTTATAAAAAAAAAATGTCGACACTAATTTTGGAACAGCGCTAAGACTGATAAAATTTTGATGTATATAAAAAAAACTATTTATCATACATAATAAGTAAAAAAAAAATTTGAGTGAAATCTTTCTTCGCAACATCGAATTAAAATCAACTGATTTCTGAACCTAACTTAAAAAAACAAAATCGGAACCATCGCCCATGAAATCTTTTGTCAATTTTCATCGATACTCACAATTTACATGGTTTAACTATAATTCTTCAGATTTTTAAGTACGATGAAAAAATAATTCAACTTTCTATTTACCATTGTACCGGCTTCAGCCAACCTTACCGTCGCTCGGGCCCTCTCTCCCTCTCGCAGCTTCCTCCACCTCTCATCGTGCGCTCTCGCCATCGTCGGGACAAGAATGTTTTAATTACGAACGATACCAACCGAGTCCCCTCAACCCGCTCGCCCTTCGTCACTCCTGCCGTGTTCTAGCTGGCTAGCTTCAACGTTGCTGGCGCACAGTGAGAGGTCGCGTCCAGGCTAATGCGGTAATTCGCATGCACTTTGACTGCATTCGGCAAACATTGGGGACAAACTCGACGATCCGGGGCTTCGATGTCATCGCCCTAAAAGCGCCCGCGTTGATAGTACACTCGCACTATGTTTCCGCGTCCTCGTTCATCCTGTACATTTTAAACTGCTACGACTCCACGTCCCACACTGCCGGTTCGTCTCGCATCTCTCTTGCTTCATGCGGATTTTGGGATTATACCGCGAATAGTTATATCATGTTATATCATGTTATATCATGAGATGCGGTAACGTCTCTACACCAGGGATTTTAAGAAATTATTTTTTTAGAGAAATTAACGTGTCGTTGTAGTCCAATATAATCCGGAAGTGAAATAATTTTATCGAGCTTTACATGGTTTTACAAGGACCCTATCATGATCTGTGCTTCAGTATCGAATGGAATTGTACGAATGGAAAGTATAATTTTTTTTTTTCGTTGGCAGTCCGCGAGTGAACACAATTGTTACATAATTTAAAGTAGGCCTTAGGCGGTTTTCGAAGAACAGCAAGCGATTTGTCTTCGCGAACGAGTTACGATAAATTTTGTAGTGTCGTTATACGCGTGAAAAGAGTTGTTAATTACGCGATGAGACAAATTTTCGGACACGGCTTTTTCGTATTAAAAAAATCAACGTTATTTTTTTTTTTTTACTTTAGCGGAAAATTTACGATGTTTGTCGCCTTGTCAGACAAATATCTTAACCCTTGTCTCTGCGTGGCGTTTCCATTTTCTAAGAGAGAAACGTCGTCGAGCCACTATTAATGGCTTTGACCCTAAAATTAGGCGATCCGATCACGAAGACCCTCGTGAATGCGGAGTTTTGCGTTAACACGGCGGGTGCTTCGAGCCTCGTGCATGTATCAAGAGCAGCTATTAATTTCACTCACACCTCCCACGCGAGAGCAGCGTTATATTTATTATCACATAATTTGTTAAGCTTGTCGCGGGGATATACCGGTCGACGCGTAGGAATTCGTAAACAAACCTATAGTTCCCTGCAATGTTTTTTTTATCCCACGGTCTAATCTGCAGAATAAATTCTCCAGAATTGTGAAAAAGAACGAGCAAAACAACATACTCATTCACAATTCACCGGAAAGAAAAACATCGGCGATTTTTCTTGAATTCGTCGTTGACAAAAATTTTCTCCAAGACCCTCTTTTTCGAATACATAAAAATATAAAATAAATATAATCGGCACAGAAAAAAATTACAAGAAAATAATAAGCGTCAACTCGTCATAAAAAAAAAATGTCTTGATTTCCGCTTAACTCAAGTTCCTCTGGAACTGCTACCGTCCTCAAAAGCCAATCGTCGGCTGAATTAATGTACACGCTAAATGCAATACTTTTAGCGACTGAAACTTTAATTTTTTTATCTACCGAGCGAATCGTTTCTACGACTGCACTCATCGGATTTCGGAGTACGTCGTGATGAGAATGACAAGGCTGGGATTAACGATTCGACGAACGCTATTGGGCCAAAGCAAAGGGGTCAAGCACAGGAACAACGCCAAAAGCTTCGTCTATCGAATATGCTTTACCCTCGAATCCAAAGATCAAACCCCCCGTCTAACAACTTGAGCGTTCACTTGCAGTCAGTACTAGACAAATAGAACGTCGTTTGTACACTTTGTCGGCTTCTCTGGTTTTCTGGCAGTGTCACTCACACCATTGAAACTCTCGAGTGCAGTGTGTGACACCTTAGAATGCCAAAGTCACGTGGGCCACAAGGCCTTGTTGATTATTTGCCGGAACTGCATCGTATGTGTCACTACGATAGAGACTGCAAGGACCAACAGTGGGCGAAGCAGTCTAGTTTCGTTTTGGACAACCAAGAATTAGTCACTTAAGTTAATAGCTTAATAAACGAGACACTTTGAGAGGGTTCAAGGAATTGTAGTGTAATAAACAAAAAAAAAAACGCGGAAAATCCAGAGTAGGCTTGGATTAATTATTGTTCAGCAGTATTTTTTGGACAAATTTTTTGGAATGTGCCGAGTTTGGATGTGTCATTTTTAGAGCAGTGAAATCGGGTTGAATTGGGAATAATAAAGCGATCGAAGTTACATTAGAATCGCTTTCGATTTATGAGTAAAAAATTGGTCCAACGGGCAATCGACATTTACAAATTGTGGAGGCGATGAGATGGAGCGACGCCGGGAAAACCGGCGGAACTCTGGTGTGGGGCGCTGGCGGTTACGCTCGGTAGAGCCAGGGTTTTATACAGTGTACATCGACCATCGTACAGATTCGACTGTAAAGTGCGCGTAGGTAAGTGAGTGTCGCGGTTGTCGGGGCGCGATAGTCCGCTCGGCAATGACGAAAGTGGTTGCAAAGCGAGCGAGCGGAAGAGGAAGAAAAATAAGAATAAGAGAAGTATCTTCTGCATGCTTAGAAACGAGGTGGAAAAATGCATAAATCTTACCTTCCATCCCGCTTTCAGCTACGCTTTAGGTGAAACAGAGGCCAATCATGACTCTCCGTAAGATTCGGAAACTTTCGAAGAACGGAAATTGTAAACAGTAATATTTTATTTCGTGTAATATAAAATATAATAATCAGTGAAATTGAGAGAACTCGTAAATGTATTTCAATAAAAAAAAATTAGAGAGCTAAATACTGTGGAAACTTTCGGAAAATTTCTATTGTACAGAAAATAAGGAATTCGTGATAATATTCAGGATTTTTTGTTGCCTTCCCGAGAGTTGGAAAAGAAAGATCCATCGATTCAGAGGAGAATGAACGGTCTTTCGGTGGACGAGAAAAATCGAAGTAGTCAAAGAGTTGCCGGGGCGCAGTTCTGACTAATTGCCCGCCGAGGATCGTGATTACGTCGCTTTGTCAGTCTACGTAGGGTCTCGATGCGACACTGCCACGTCACGCCACCGCGGTTCCCATTTCACCTGGGGGCCTATTTGCATTCCGATGTTTATTCCACGGAAGACGGCGCGATGTCTATCTTCAACGTGTTTCCGACCGACGGTCTGTTACGGAGCATCACCACTCGTAAATCACCGGGAACTTAGGTGGACGCGTAACGTTGATGGAAGCCCGGAAGAGACCGAAACAGAATCGAGACCACGCTCCATTTAAGACCTATCGATCTGTCTATTCGCTACAGAAGAGAAGTCGAAAAGTTCAGTTTTTACAATTTCTTTCCGTCACATAAAAAACTCCAAACTGAAATAAAGAACTTGGCTCCACTTGGCTCATCTATCGCTTATCCGCCTACTGAACCAGTCTCAAGCCCAAAAACTCGCTTACACGAAAGTTCCAACTAAAAAATAAAATGGGAAAAAAAATTCCCCATAAATTCTGTTCGAATATTTTTTTATCGAAATTGCATGGTCATTGTTTTCTTTTTTATTATGTTCTCAAGAATTGGAAACGAACGATATTTTAGTCGGTGAACTATCCCGGTATTTTTTGACAATTGATGGAATCCTCTGTCATAGCTGCAGATGAGGTTTTTATTTTTTTTTTTTCCGCGATCGTAGCACTTTCAGCAGTGTACAGAAACACACAGGCTCGAAACCTTTCCGTGCGCTTTCCTCATGCCGATGGACGAAGTGTCACAGCCACATGGAGGCACCGGCAAGAGCCCCGAGAGCTGGCTTTTAATTGCTTCCGCTTGGTTCCTGGTGCATCAGCACTCGCACTCGGCAATTTACCGTAGTTTCATTGAACGAACTTGTACAAACCCTTTCTGGATAGCGCGCTGAGGGTGCGCGTGTGTGCGTCTGTGTGTCAATCCGTGCACGTGTGTGTACATTCAGGTGAGTGCGCATGTGTGTGTACGTATGACTTGTATTCGTCTGGGCTCCGCTCGAGTTTCGCCGAAGGATATGGGTCAATCGGAGTCTCTTCTTCCCAACAGTATAGAATCGAATTCTCGACACCGTTCGCTGTAAACCTCTAGTTTCCATCGGCTTGACTACGAACTCTCGTATATAGGTGTGTACATACTTTTTGACACAAAGAAAAAAAAAATCCAAATCACTCCTCTGCCCATTCTCATCGAAGCAATTTCCGTCGCCGAGCGACAGTTTACCGGAGAACGACTCATCGTCGGTTCTACCTGTCGTTCTTCCGTCTTTCCTTCCTCGCAGTTTTTACCAATTTCCCAAGATGTTTCCCACTCCTGTGTCAATCATATTCGGTGCATAGACGAACTGACCCGGGACCAGCCAAATCGAAGGATCAAGTCAACACCATTCAATAATTCATTCTTGTCAAATGAGTCATCTTGGTCGGGTGAAACGCGCAGACGCACAGTTTGCGTTTCTTAATCTTCATCGGACGAGAACTCCTTTTGGCACCAGTGGAGTTCTCCCGAGACACGTGAAACTGTTTTACCATCTGATGGTAACAAGTACCTTGAAGAATTTCGCAAGCCTGCCTTTTATTTTCCTCGACGTCCGGATGTGCCTTGGACACAAAATAAAAAATGACATGATTGAAGTCACCGATACTGGTCCAGGTAAAAGGACAATCGATTGTCATGATACACACGGTAGCAGTCGGGAGTGGAGCGTGCGATTTTTTTGTTTATATCATCCACGAGCGGATTAAAGGAACAGGGTATGCGGTGTACTGGTGCTCGAACGGATTAACGCGGAAAGTGGATACAGCGAGTGTCAAGGACCAGTAGCCCAGTAGAGATGCTGCCAATGAAACCGTAGGGGGATTCGGTATATCACGTGGTTCGCTAACTCGGAGGGCTACGCTCGCTGGACGTGTTCAACGATACAGTCCAATATATTACGCAGATAGCCATGCTAATTCGGCTCTAGCTGGGTGCGTGCTTCTATCTCTCTCGACCGGATGGTGCGCTGTGCACAGTCGACGAGTCTGCTTCTACTCGTTACCTACCCAAACGTATATTTACGTACACATCCTCGTGGTCGCATACACGGTGTACCAAAAACGGTTAAATGATAAGCTACTTCTTCCATGTTCAACGAAAAAAAAAAAAAAAAAAAAAAATTCGAAGTCATTTTTTGGCGAAATCAACAGATGGAAAAAAGGTGTAATTCGTGACTCTTTGGAAAAATTCGTGGACTTTGTATCAGCGAATGATATAAATTATAGGTCGATAAGAAAATAACTGTACACCCGATATTGTATGAAACACGTAGTCGTTTTAGGTATCTAGATTCGTGGGTCACCGCGGAGGTCTAGTTTGTGCGCAATTTAGTGAATTGTGCATCGGAACGTTAACCCTCCCCTGACTCGGAGAATATTGTGTCTCCGGTGAGTCGCCGGATGGCTCAACACTGTACACAGAGTAAACTAGAAAGTAACGCGTAGTCAGCTAGAATGGGTTTTCTCACGGTGCATGCATATGCATAGATAGGAGAGCGTGGCGAATCTCCAAGCAAACAGCATCAAAAGTGGACCGGCGCATATACCAGACGACACGGTGCATACGGCAGAACGCATAACAAGTAAGTGCAGAGATTCGGTGGAAGAGGTGCAAGCGCTTGAATAACGGAAACAGTCAAAATTTCTAACAATTGAAAGCATCTTCGGATTAAAAAAAAATCAAAGATATTCTGGGTCTTCGATGCAAAAAGAGGAATGCACGTCAACTGAGCTGCTCGATGCTATTCATTAATTGACGGACAATTGAAGAGAGTCGGTGTCAAGAATGAAATGGACATTGTGAGAAATTCTTGCGATGGTAAAACAACGACCTTTATGAGGAGATTGAGAATACCGTGACGTTTCTGTCGAAATGTAAATTGCCTCGACACAAAGATGTCGAAAACACATCTCATACGACTTCATGGATTTGGCAAATAATTCTCCAGGCGAGTTTGATTTCTTGGACCAACTATAAATAGCTAAAATTTATTAAACTAGCGATTTTCAGCTGAGGTTGTCATGAATTATCTTTGCCTGCTCTTTTTTGAAATTATTTTATACAATATTATCTTCGGAAGAATTAATCTAGCCACAGGACCAGCCGGGTCAAGTTGGGTTTAAAATACCTAGACCTTGGGGCTTTGCGTGGAGGTGGTGTTTAATCTTGTCAGACCTTATCTTGTTATTCTTCGGCGATAAACTTTACAGGAGTCTGAAGGGTTCCACAGGTGATCTTATTATTAAGGAGGAATGGAGGATGCATATTTGCACACACATAGATTGAACTGTTGGTCCGCAGAGGGAGCAGCTGCAGGCGAATTTCAAACTCCCTGTAACTCCACCGATGAACGTGTGCTCATTCTTGAACGGTACGCGTGCAAGGCTCGGCGGGGCGCCGGGCATTAGAGATAAGCATGAGAATAATTCCGTAGTATCGGATTGAACCAAATTCTTGTGTACCGGATATCTGCAATGTATGCGATTTGGACCGCCCATATAAGGAATAAGGGATAATCGACATAGACGTCGAGGTCTGCCGGTGAAGAAATTACGTCGCGGCCGGAAAGAGATAATCCTGACATCTCGGTTTGCCATGGAAATTAATTCACTATGGTCATGCCTGAAATGAAATCATCCTGCCACGCCTGCTGCGGAATCGCCATTTTTTCATGATCGGAAAGTGGAAAATTTTTACCCCAACGATCCAGCGTCTCGGTGAATATTCTGGATACACTGAATTCAAATGGTTTTCGAAACGGAAGATTTGGATTCCGAGAATAATGAAGAACAAGACGAGATTGTTACGAGATGAAGTCTGAGCCAGTCAAATGTCGGGTCGAACAGCGAGAATGAGATATCATAGTGACGAGACAGAAAATCGATTCCACGCGACGGAAGACCTGAATGTCACGCGGATGAGGTGATTGGCCTGCTGGAATTCTGTTTATATTGTGTCGAACGGATGAGACTTGATAATTACAAGCTTCGGCTCCAAGCACGAGGCGAAATCCATCACGGTGACAGGAAAAATTGTTGCAACTGAAAGCCCGACGAGAGAAATACCTCAAGTTATTTTTTATTTTTATACATTGTCGACATTCTCGCGAATAGCTCGCTGAACGATGAAGAGATATTTCAGTCGGCATGCAGCAAACTCGGTAGCCTATATAAATTCTCTCAATTAGCGTCAATTCTCAGTTCGTTAGATCCTTTAAGACCTGTTCGGCGTTGGACTAAGCGATTTTAGCGAAGCGAAGACGGTCCGTGCATCACGGTTGGACAACTGAAGAAAATTGCAGCGCATGAGCGTGCAAAATGGCGAGAACTGGCGGAGCAGTAAACACTCTCGAGTTGAATCGGTGCGAATTGGTAATTTTTCAATTGCGTATATTCGAATGCGGATGGAAAAGTGTGCGAAACTTCAGCACTATACCGAAAAAGGGTCGGAAGACTCCACGCATGGATCCGACCTACTCGAAGAATCTTCTGATCTCGTCTTCTAACTCTGAGCGTCGTGTCAACTAAAAAAAAAAGTGTTTATATTCCGTGCGAGATTTTAAAAGGGTTGCATCGCAGGAGAATTTTATTCCCGAAGGAATAAGAAAAAAAATATTTCGCTTCCATTCGTCTACCGTCGCTCTACCTTCAGACGAGCCAATCTCCAACCTCGAATAGCTCGTAGTTTAGCGTGACGTATAGTGCACTATGCAAGCAGTAGCTCGCGTCGCGGGCTGGCCTACGTAACGCCTGAACGATATTTCATCCATCATTAACCACAAAACGTATTAAATATGAGCCCCGTCTTACAAGCAATTTAGAGTCTGCCGTTGAGCTTCCATAATTTGAGGAGGGCAACCTTCGCGCCTACCTCGGAAAATTGACTTTGAAGACATAAATGTTGGAGCAACATAACTCGGTTGAATTTACCGTGGATCCGGAGTGGAAGATACATTGTGGGGAAACACTCCAAGCGCACGAATTTCGTAGTTGATCCGATCATTAATTTTTTCCTGGCGATTAAAAAAATTGATATGTGAAAATCCTGAGCGCAATTATTGCCTTGGTGCCGACGTCGTACCGAGTCTGCTCGGTACGGAAGCCTCGGCAGCCGGTCCGGTTCCGGAGTCGCGCCGTTGGTTAAACCGCACCCCCGATACGACACTGAAACGCCCGCCCTTCTTCAAATTTACCCCACACAGACAGCTCGGAGCTTCGCCGTGCGTCGATCGGTTCGTAATTACAATTCGAACAAAGTTATGCCGCGTGGCTGGCACGACGGAGCTTCCGTCCGGATCGGGCAAGCCCGGCCGTACGATCTTGGGATCCCGGACGACGGGGATGTGTCAAGTATTTAATCAGAGACCGGGGTCGATCTACGTGAGACAATGGATGGCGACCATCCCCCTCCGCTGCCATCCCGGTTTCTCCCATCTTTACTCATTCTCTGTACCCAAGGCACTATAGCTATCGCGCTATGACTAGGGGTGTAATTATGTCGACCTCATTTCAGGACAGATTTACTCCTCTCTGGCCCTCGCGCGCGCGCGTACCAGAGCATTGTCCTCGATCCTCATCCTAGCTCCCGAACCCTTCCTGCTCTCGCCGTATTTTCGTCTCCCCTCTCACTCCATCTCTTTCGTCTATTGCAACGACAACTAAATTCGCGTCTACTTCCCATCTCTTCTCTCTCTTTTCTTCCACTTCCGTTCTTCTTTCACCTTCAATTCTGGCGTCGTCCCGAGGGCTCCGCAGCATCCGCAGCGTCCCGTCCTTCCCCTGGTCGTGTCCGTTGTTTTCTACTTCTCAGGGTAACTTCCCTTCAGGTCGGTCTCCGTTGTCCGGTAACTTTTACCCCACACCACCGACCGCTGCCGATTCGACAATTCTTCTTCGTCATATTCCACCTCTTCGGTTCCCGCTCCAACCTTCCTTCCTTCCTTCTTTAGGAAGGAAGTATAAGGATGCTTCGGTTCTCTTTCGAGCTCATTCCCCAAACCTTAGTTTACCGGCTCGTTTCGTACTTTTTGTCTCACGGATAGTGGATAGATCCAACTCATCGCCCGTTCCATTCCTCCCAGACTGGGTGTATTGCTTCAAAAAACAATTAGCCTTTCACGACTCTGTTCCCGACTACTGCGTACCCTATCTACCTTTTGATGTCCCAGCGAGCTGTGTTTTACACTCTCACTTCGTCGTTACTTTCTCCATTAACGTTACATAGAAGGACGAACTGAAAGAGTTCGTCTCGTGTCGCGAATCGAAGATGACTGGAATGTGTGGATAATGTTAATTGGCAATTTCACGTAGAATTAAGGTAGAGGACCGATTTTCTCACAATATTTTTCACCGCAACATCGTTCTTCTAGCTTCTAGCGCGGATTTCCAGGTTGAGAGTTATGGTGAGAATAAAATAAGTAGCAGATTTGGTACTGAGCGAGATAAAATATCTTGGATATAACTTTCAGGCAGTGAAAGAAGTTTTTTTTGCAGGTCCATTTCACGAACCACCGCAATTTTTCTGTATCTTCAACGGGGGTATCCTTGCTTTTTGACGGAAAATTGCGAAAACGAAGGTTCCTAGCGTATGCCGAGGGCAAAAATGAATGGAATAGTATGCTTGGCTACATTCCAAAAACCTTCTTTGAGCCGTTGCTAGGCGACGAACCGCATGGGAAAAATGTAACTCCCCTCGCAGTTTTGAAATTAAATTAAAGAAAATATTGATGCATCATTAAGCGCTGCTCCCAAATTGCAGTCAAAGAGGTGATGGCAAAAAAAAATTAGCCGAAGGGTAATTGGCAGTATGTGATCCGAGTGAAAAAGTCGAGGTTTGTTAGATATTGGAATTTGTTACCTGTTATGTACTGTCAATCAATTGACTAATAATACCATATAATGTGACCCAAAAATTTAAAACATCTCCCCGTCGTCGAAGCTTAATTCCACCTCTCGAGCTTTACCGCGTAAATGCGCAAGTGATCAATCCATAATTGATGGTATTTACTGCTACTACATTCTTGATACCATTACCTCTATATTGCCGTATGCAGGATTTAATTATACTGCACAAGTGTGAACGGACAAACTGCAAAGCGCCAAGAGAGACGAAACGACGACCAATCGAAAGGGAGCGAGAGAATCCGGGAGCGAACGGTGCACTCGGAAAATATTTCGATCGCCAACTGATTAACAGACGTAACCACTGAGAGACAACAATGGGGCCTGGATTCGTCGGCTCTCGAGGAGTTCCGTCACTCCGTCTAATTATCGTGTCATATTTTATCAAGACATTAAACAAACCAATTTGTTCAATGTTTCGTAAGAAAAAATTAATCATATCCATACTGAATAGCAACCTTCAGGAACAAGTAATTCGAGATATAAAAAAATGTAAAAAAAAAAATTGATAACACCTCACAAACAAAAATTCCTTCCCGGTTGACTCTCTCGGTACTCGCGTATATTTTAATTTTTGCTGAGGGCCGCATTACGCATGGAATGATAGAAACCGGGCGTGAGCGGCGCACCGGCCGAAGTATTATTCAAAGTGAAAAAGGCTCGAGTGGAATTAGCGAGAATATATTTTTTTTTTTTTTACTACCGCGTCTGTAGCCACCACTACGTCTGCACTCGAGATCGTGTCCTGTCACAGTAGTTCAGTAGAATTCGTCGGCAACGTCGCAACACCTCTATGAGGATACATACACATACTTCCGCACCAAGCCGTGTGAATTGATGCATGTTAATTTTTTTTTCTGTTTTTATTATTTTTTTTTTTAATGCGTCTGCACGACAGACTTCCTTTTTTCTCGATGCAGGCGTCAGCTCGTGCTTTCTATCCATTTTTTAAATTCTTTTTAATTCCAACTGTAGAAGCTACGGCTGCGTAACCAGCAAGAGCGTTAATCCTGTCCCGTCGTACTAACGAATGTACCTTTTTTACCTTACTTTTTTTGGCCGCCATTTTTATTTTGCCATATCCGTATCGCTACCTTCCTGTATTTGAGGAACTAAGAGGAGTTACGGCAAAATTTCATGGACAATACACGAAACTTCACGCGAGGATAATCCGTGTCGGGTTTTCGACGAATTTACGCATTTACCGAAAACATCCTGCTCAGTGGAGCTTACTTCGTTATTAAACAGAGTATTGCCGTGTATGCATTGCAACCATGCAGAAAATAACATTAATGAGTATAATTTAGAATAGATGTGGGTGCAGCCGGCCTGGTATAGCTCACCGGTCACAGCAGTCGACCAACAATCGGAAGGTCCCGGGTACGGATCCTGGCATTGTAAAGCCCCATATTTTTGCCGGATTATCTAACTCGTTTGGTCAAGGTATATCGTTTTTTTGATGAAGCATCTCATTACATGGAGAACATTGACGGACAAAAAAATTATGCGAAAGTTTTGAAATAATTATGACGAAAAAAAAATCATAAAATATTGTGCAATTCTCTGGTTAAATTAATTTATTAAATAATCTGCTGAATATTGTCAGTGTTTATTGATTAATAAAAGCAATGATTTAATAGATACGTTAAGACATTTTTATTTTCTAATTTAAAACTTTTTAACAAAGTACATTTCATTGTTTAATTAATAAAATCGTTTTCACTCCAGTCTCGATTCCAGACGGTCAATAAATTAAAAGATAAGAGATTTGTTATAATTCGGAGATATCGACATTTTTTTTAAAGAAATTATCCAGACCTCGGAAAATACTAATGCTAATTAAGTGGGCGTTGAGAATAATGAGGACTTTTCTACTCAGGAGTTTTCAGAATTCAACGGGAGATGAAAAGATGCAAACCAGTAATGGGAAGGCCCTCTAATGAAGTGATTTCTCGCAGGATCTCTCGAGGGAACACCACACGCCTAGGCTCCAGCCCTAGAATTTATCGAGGTGCACGCATCAATCCCCCGGACAAACGGGACGAAAACCCTGAAACTTTATCCCCGCTCTTGCATCCTACGTTGACGTGATTGTCTGTCAATTATTTATGATTGGTGCCAATTTGTCCAATCGAGAGTAAATCCCCGTCGGGATGGACTCAACCCTACTGTCACAACCATCGACCCGGATTGTATATTTTATTTCTTTCACCCTCTCGTGAATATTCCTCGAGCGATTGTTACATCCGTAAGCTATAAGACCATTAATTATTTTCAACAGTTACTATTCTTATAATATTTTTAACTCCAAAGTTCATAACGCTTTGAGGACAAAAAACGTGTTTTATTTTTTTGTCAATTAAAAAAATCGCAGCTAATCGTATCGCGTTCATGGAAATAAAATCCTAGGCTTGAGCATAGAAATTCGCCGATAATCGATTTTTTAACAAAATGCGTCCATCAAAATAATAATCTTGAAAATAATTCTATCTTTTACCATTTTTCATGGTCGCAATTGGGAATCTGTCCGCATGATAAGTACATCGTTAAGAACAATCGAACCCATGGGATTTTTTTAAACGAGTTTCTTTCGCTGATAAAAATATAGAGTTGCTTAATGATTTTTGTTTTCCTTCATCAATCAAGATGGGAGATTATAAAATGCTGAATAGTTTATAAAATAAAACTATAATCAATTTAACATTAATACAATATAATATAATAATTGTAAAATCATAAAAAGACTATAAAATTGTTGCTTATCCCATAATAGAAGTGGTTTTTTTCTGGCAGAACTAGTGAACCGAAGAAGAGAATCGGGAAGCATTGAAACAGCATCGACAGCTCGATTCAAAGAGTTGGCGAGGAGTCTGTGGTGCCGGCGAGCGATAAATTCACGGCATTCGACTCCCGCACCGCTTCGAGACACCTTTACGCAAACGCCACTCTTTCGACCGCTGTGGAACTCTTTTATTTTATTGTATTTTATTTTATTTATCTCGTCGAAGGAGAGAAGAGCCGAGATCCACGTGAGAATGCTATTCCATCCGCAGGCATGGTGGAAACCAACGTCGCGCCATTATTTAAGTCGTCGCGATTACAGTAAAATTTCATGGACCCGTGAGACTTCGCGGCGAAAAACTCCACCGATCAATGACGACTTGTGTCTCACGTTTTCGTGACTTACGGAGGAAAAATCTCAACCAAAATCTACGGGAATAGTATGGAATGCTGAGACACGTCCCAGTCGTTTGTCACTCCTATGCAGATTTGATTTATGCTGCATTTGAATATAAGAAAGTCATTTTGACGTTCGTACCATAAGCCGTATTTATAATTATTTTTGAAGGACGTTCAAAGAATGTTTGATCATAGAATTTTTATCCAAATTATTTTTTATCGTTGCATTTTGTTAAAGGGCTGATTATAAATAGAATCGATATGAACCTGTTGAGTTTTTAAGTCGGAGCCCTCGCTTCTATTTGGAATGCGTTGTCATTTTATTTTCGAATTAAAACAATATCCATTTTTTTGGAATTAATCGACATGGTTTGAAAAATACGAACTATCAATTTAACAGTGGTCTCAGTTATTTTTATCAAAAATGTTTTCTAGGTCATTTAATAATTATTGATATCTGTTGATATTCTTATATATCCGAGCGTTGGTGTGAAACAGGATATATTTTCGTACAATCGGAATACGAAAAAATAAAATAAAAATTCCCGACGTTTCTAGACAATAAGTTATTCTAAAAAATACAAACATTTTTTACCGTGTGTTAATCGGACTTCAGAAATTCGTATTAGAAAATTGCGAAACAAAAATACATCATAATCACTTTTTCCCTATTGTCGAAAAAAGTTCAACAATCGTCTGCGATTTTTTTTCAATTTGTATGATACAATTTCTTGAAATGCGTTCGCCAGTCGATCATCGATCATTGGCGAGAGCGTGAATACAAGTGATTGTTCTTTGAACGATAACAATAATAGACTGCCACGTGCGAAAGACTCGACTCGACGACTCACCAGTCGCACGTTGTCACGAGGTCCACCCGGTGTCTCCTTTCTCTCCAGTTCCGTTTCTCGGCGAAACTTTCCCGGTCTTCACTCCACCCCACTTCCTCTCAATGACGAAAGAAACCCAACAGCACGGGAATAAAGTAGGAAGGGGTCGCGGATCTCAGCTTCCCTCCGGCCGTTGAATCGTCGCGTGTGCGGGGTGGATGTTGGGGATTGGTCGTCGCGCACGGATTTTCCACGGCGGATTTCCTGGATTCAAGTTCGCGAGGATCGCGCACTGCACCTCACCTTAGTCTTTTATTTTACAGGACTATCGTTTTAAAGTCTACAGTCAATAATTTTTTTTTGTTTTTTTTCAATGAATTTCACAGCCCGAAAGACAAAATTTAAAGTCTGCGATTTGTTTATTTTTTTTTTTATTTTCGAGTTGTCTCACGTATTTTTAGAGCGGATTATTTTCTCGTTCGAGACGACTGGCTGCATTTCGGGTCACCGATTTTTGGCTCGTTGCTCCTGGCGCAATGGGAAAAGGACCGAGCGTCTCAGTGTCTTCCAGCTCGTCGAGAGCTTCGACGTCCTTGAAACATGGTTGACTCGCCGAACCGTGTACCGGTTCAAGGACAACTCGAGGAACTTTCCGTATCCAACTCGCGGAACTGCCGAGACGTCTAGACGGTTATAACGATGGAAGATCTTTCGAAGCTCACTCGGTGTTTGACTTTTCACGGTGAATCGACCAGGAAATTCTTCCTCCCTCGGAAGACCTCGTAACTTCTTGGATCGAAGACGACGCTTCCTCCAGCGATGATTTCTTGAGATATTGTCCGACTGTTTCTCTCCACTTTTCAATGCATTCTCTTTTAATCGGGCTCGAATTTTTTTCAATAAGTCTTTTTTTTCGAAGCTGTTTTCTAGCTATAGTTCTGCAGTTTCTGGCACTCTCCGACTATCTCTTCAAATTGAGAGAATATCGAAACTGATCGCAGGAGAGGTTACAATTTTTTTTTTACAATTATTACAATCGTTTGCGATTTAAAAAATATCGGGTAGAAAAATTGACAGCAAAATGTTCTTAGGTTTTTTTTTAGCTGTATTTACGTCGATCGGGAACGTTGTGAGTCATCGGTACTCTGCTGCGTCAACCTCGCTGCGAATCACGTGGTCGCAGTCGCGACGTTTGCTCAGACCCGCGACCCCCACTCGATTATCGTCCTAGTGTTGTCGAAGAATTTTTTTTCACCGAAAAAAATAAACAAATGTCGTACATGCAAGTTGCATTCCTCCAAGCGTCCGTTGATTGAATTCTCAAATTATTACGAAAGAACGTAAGCACCCAAGTAAAGTCGACCGGTGAACGATCCGCGCGGGAAGCGCCGTCGACAATTTCCCAACTGCAATATTGTTACTTCTTCGTAAAAATTTGTTCTCCCTTATTTTCGTACATTCGCTCAAAAAAAAAAAAAAAAAAAAAAATTAAAAGAAAAATTTAAAAAATAATGAATCTCTCAGACCAACCCTTCCTCTCGCCGCTCTATTCTGTGTCTGGTCAAACGATTGTTTCTCGTTGACGATTCCGACGATCCTTCGTATTTATTTATCGAGAATGCCCTCTTTTATTTAAATCATATAAAGTATTAGCATTTTACATCTTTCTCCAAAGGATTTTCGTTGTTGTTGTTTTTTGGGAAATAATTTCGTCTAATAGTCATTATACGGATAGACAGATAGATGGGTGAATGCGGAAATTCTTTATTCCGGTCTTATTTTGTATTTATTTTTTATATTTTTGTTAAATTCTCTTGAGGCGAGTAGGAAAAATAATGCTGGATGTACGGTATTGTGGAGTAGCTCGCGAAAAGGGAGGAACACGTCCGTCCGCGAACCGTTCGCCAAACGCACTGAGGAATCCGGTACGGTCGCCGGTTCGCCGGTGACGTCGGCGGCCTCCTCTCGGCTTCGATTCCCGGATGGGCATGCGCTACGTACCGCCGCCTGCCGCCAACCCTCTTTATATATAGTATATATATAAACCCTCGAACCCACCCTCCCACTGCTCCCCGGGTGGACGAGGGTGGGCCAAAAGGGTGGCTGCGCTCGGAGGTAAATTGGGCTGTGCTGCTGCTACTGCCTGCCCGCTGCTGGAGAACCGGAAGGGTGTCCTGGCCGCTCTCCCTCATCCCTCCCGGGCGCTCTTCGACGCTCACCGATTTCCCTCACTCTCTGCTATATCTACCCTTCGCTACAGCCTATGACGACGATGCCGAAGCCGGTGTACCGTCGATCTGCGACCCTACAGATATACGAGGTTATACAACGTTGCTTGACGCCATTTTTGTGCTCCTCCGATTCTTGGAGGACTCACGATTAATAATAAAAATTATTGCTCAAAATTATGATTTTTCACGGATAAATTTCGACATCATTAAAATTCAATCGGTTTTTATTGTATATTAAAAAAAAGAGCTTTAAGGGGATAATTTTTTATTAGTGACTTGTTTGTCATTGATTTAACATCAGACATTTTTACATTCGTCGAGGAAAGTAAAATTACGACAAGATTAAAATGTGGAGCTATTTTGTGTATTCGTGAACTTGGCCGGTTTCTTTGGTAAAAGTGCTTCATCGCCGGTACGAAGGACAGTATCGGAACGTTCGGGCTTGGAGTTTCGCATCAAGGGGAGATTGAAGCTGCGTCGCAGGCAGAGGGGCTTCGGTTTCGGGATTAGTCGAGAGAAGTCAATATTGGTAAGAAATTTAACGTTTAACTCGCAAGTACGAAGAAGTTTGTGGAATGGCGAGTTTATTTCGAGGAAGCAAGACCGAGGCGATTTTCGGATAGTCATCTTGCGTACAGACCAACCCCATCTCTCCCAGCGTCCAATGGAAGAAGCCCAGACTTTCGGTCCAATTTCGGCCTTCGCTCGCTCTTTTTCTTGCCGACGAAAAAGATACCTAATCGAGATCGACGTAGAATGGAAAATAAAAAACAATTACGAGACGTTGCAATACCGAAGCGATTTTTGACTCGCCCGAAAGTTCATCCCGATTTCCGAATCGAGGCGAATTTGCCGGGACGAATAATAAACTTTGCTCGGGCGGGAGAAAGGGACGAAACGGTTGGCAAGGGGGTGGAAAGTTTGCTACGAGTTTGGTTCGAATTTTGTGGATAAAGCTGGTGTCATCTCATTGACACATCTTTACGATAAGAAACTCCGGTGCGGCCGCGCTGGTTCCTTAACGAGTTCGAGGGATCTTTTTGCCCCAACAAAGCGAGTCGAAGCGATGAATCAATTTAATCGAAGACGCGAAAAGTCCGTTCGGCTACCCATGCGATTCCGCAATTTGTCTCGGAAGGAAAATCTGCAGTCTTGAAGGTGCGAAACTAAGTTTCCCGTGGGGAGTTAATTCAGAGTTTCCGGTGGAAATTTTCTAATCGGGCTCGCTCGCAGTTTACGAACTTGTCGAATAGAAAATTGCATACAAAAGATGGTGGAGTCAAGACGTAAGATGAGGTCCGAAAAGATAAAAAGACTTCGACTCCCTCGGGCAATAGCTCAATCTTTTTCCAGATTCTTTCGTACCGGCGTACCGATGGAAGTCTGGAGTAAAAATTGCGCGTCGAGTCGCGCGCATCCTCTTCTTAACGGTTTCCTCTTTGCGGATAGAGGAGAACGTGAAGGATCGGGTGGATGGCGACCGAGAGCGAGAGGAAGAGGGAAAACTGGATGGGAACAAAGCTATCCAGCAAGTGGAACTATCTGAAAAGGCGAACCAACTCTCGCGTCGATGCGCCATCAAATGGCCTTTGCTGTGCCAGATAGACCTTTTACCAAAGCCTCGTGTAAGTGCATAGGTGCCCAACGTTGTACCATCCTTCTCTTCCTCTTTCACTTTTTCATCTTATTCCCTTTTTCGCGTCCGCTCCTCGACTCTCTTGCGTGGTCCATATGAAGCGAGCGATTGATTTAAAACTAGGTTACTCCTTATACTAGCCGATCCTGTCATTCCTCCTTTCCCGAAGAACCTTGCACCGATATATATGTATCAATAAATACATATGTACACTAAATCTCTGTCATATATAAAAATCTTGCCTCTGTCGCCGTGCACAAGAATCGATGCGCTTATCTTCATCACAGACAGACAAAGAAAGAAAAAATTGTATGGAGATGACAAAGAATTTTTTTTGGAAAAAATGAAGAATCTTTCTCGATAATTCTTTTGGTATCGAATTTA
The DNA here is from genome assembly GCA_963978505.1 of Listrodromus nycthemerus. Classification (NCBI taxonomy): domain Eukaryota; kingdom Metazoa; phylum Arthropoda; class Insecta; order Hymenoptera; family Ichneumonidae; genus Listrodromus; species Listrodromus nycthemerus. The sequence goes on from OZ021679.1 coordinate 2,288,364, forward strand.
CGTTTACGCTCGTATAATGTAGTTTTACGAAAAATCGACAGCCTCCAAACGGCACTTTCGGCGATTATAGGAGGGGAAGAAGTAACGCAGTCCTCTCTTTTTTTCTCTCTTTCTTTCTCGAGCCACGTCGCTTCGACGACGATACATACTCGATTGTAAACGTCGGAACGTATCGGCGAGCAAAGAAGTCGTTTTCTTACGTCCCAGGAATTTTCTCGCCACCGCAACGCCGTATCAACCACCCTTCCTCTGGCCAACCCTCGGCTTGTCTCGGAGGAGGCTCTTCGCAGCTCGGAACCGAACGAATAACTTACCCGGGGGAGGCCATCTACGAGAAAAATAATGCTTTCTTCTTTCTCGCCTCGAGAATGCGCCGCATTCTCGAGCCAGCTCCAGTCGGCACGTTGAAAGATAGAGAGAGAGAGAGAAGCAATGATGAAGATAGGGTTTTAGGAATAGTGACTGAACGTCTTAAATCTAGCCGAGTCACTGGCATCGAAATTGAGCCATGCCTCGCACGAAGCTCATCGAGAATAATTTAAGGAAAAAAGTCGTTTTGTGAATTAAAAACAAAAAAATCAACATAAAATTTGACATCTTGAAAATCAGACTTTCGATGATTTTCAATAATCATTATGTAATTAAATTCAACATCCTGAGTCATAAAAAAATGTATATATTAAAAAATAGCCGTTTCTTTTTTGCAACCTGCTGTTAGTAATTGACTATGAAACAAACAATGCGAATAAGTATTGCGATGAAATTATTTCAGAGAAAATTTTACGAACGTGGAAATGAATATGTAAAAATTAATTACAATAAAGTAATGAATAATTGAATCGTCGATTCGTCGACGAAACTGGCGAAACCAGAATTAAACTACCACCACGAACTCGCGTAGACCGAATGATACGTCGACTATAATTTACATTGGGAAACAGTATAGCGAGTAACAGACAAAGAGGAATTCAATGGAAACTACAAAGCAGTACCCGACGAGTCATGCACCCCTTTCACAACGTATGCAATTCTCCCTTCCTCTTTCCACCCTCGCGAACTCGTGGGCCAACACTATCGAGAGATTGAAAGTCCATTGAATGGAGTGAGCGAAAGGGATCGACCGTGGCCGGGCAAGCTCTTCACTTGGTTCCGGGCACCCTCCAGGACGAACATGCACACCAGCCGATCGTGTCTATGAACTTGAATCTCCGACACAATGGACCTTCTTTACATTCTATTCTCATTACTTCTGTCTTTGACTCCGAATTCCTCGTACATTCAAGGACTTCACCTGAATTCTATAATTAAAAGAAAATGTTTTTTGTCGGAAATTTTTTTCCATGAATTAATTTTTTTTGTCATGATATGCGAGAACGCGTTGGGAAATTACTAACAAGCTGCGTAAAGTCCAATCAGCCAGGCTAATTTGGTGCCAAAATTTTACGGAGATTTTTGGATTTTAGCTCGATATCTTGTCACACATCAGATACATTATTTTTATATACTTAATCGACAATGAAACGACAATGGAAAGAGCACCAACGAGTACGTATGTTAAAAGTTGTGACATCGCGAGTGCGATCGCCAGTGTTGAATCATTACACGACTGATCGATGCCGCGTATGCGTAAGAAGCAGTTGACCTGTTGGTGCTTATGAAGAGGGGTGAATGGCAAAGAGTGAAACACCGAGCGCGGTATCTGGGGAAGACAGCTACACGGCTCAACGATCCGTTGCCGGGCACCGATGGAAAGGAAAAAAGGCAGTACATCAACCGGCGAGAATGAATCTCGGACCGTTAGAGAGACGGAGAGACGAAAGCATAAAAAAAAGTACGCAGGCATAGGTCGAACGATATAAGCGTTAAGCGCATGAGGGATGGCAATATAGTGGAGAGCCACATTGAATGCATCGAACGAGCTCTCGCGCGCTCTGCTAACTCTGCAACCGAGTTTCCTTTAGTTTATTTTTCCATGCGTAATGAACTCCCTCTTTTCCTGTATTTCTCTCTATTCTCCTCAAAATGTGCTCTCTCCGTCTCTCTCTCTCATGGTACTCTCCTCCCTCGTTGCATGAATAGCGTCGACTGGCCGACGACCAATCGTCCGACGAACCCCTCTTCACTGCCTCCTCCATGTACTTTCAGGGTGCAGCGAAACGCTGCTCCGCGTTTCGATGCTAGTCCTCTGTACGTTCGACCACGTTATTTTTCTTCTCTTTTCAACCCAGCGGTATATCGTTGGCGCATTATTAAACAGCCAGGAGTTTCACCCTTTTCCGTCTCCGTTTTACTTCAGACTTTACCTTTGCACTCAATTTTTTTTTTTAACGATCTCATCGCGCATGACATTAAGAGAATAAAGTGTGTTCGGTCTGATACTGGAAAAAAATGGGTCCGGTGAAAAGAGAGGCGAGCGGCTTTGGTGAGTAATTAGAGCTCGGATCAACTTGCAGATTGGTCTCAAAGTTTCGATTTTTTCGAACATTTTTCGAATCGTTTTTAGTAAATCTTTCCGGTTGTTATGAACTTACTTGTATATGAACCGGCGTGGACGAGGCGCGCTCGCTTCGTCCACGCCCGATGCTCCAAAAGTATCCCGCCGCGTTCCTTCATCACGGAACGACCTCGGCGTACACGGTCGCGAATCCCGTTGACCGTACCAGGATTCATTCATTTTTGGTAATTTTCTCGAGAAGACCCGAAAGACCCTCGCTCGGACCGGCAACGACTGCGAGAAGTACGTGAGGGGTTCAGTCACGGGAGCTTTGTTCCCGAGCTTATGACTCGCAATCTATGAGCCTGCCTGAGCCGAGCTTTCTCCATTGCGAAACGAAGGAGAAAGGGGAAATCCGAGAAAAAGAACAACCCTTCCGTTTCCCTTTTTTGCAGAAGTTTCTCTACCGTGCTCCCGGTGCGAATGTGACTTTCAACATCATTATTATTGATAATATAATAATTAAATAATATTTATAGTAATAAGAGTAACTGTATGTTTCGGGATTGGAAAGTTGGAATCGCAAACGTACCATTGACAGTCGGTGTACAATACGGCGGTTTGGAAACGCGTGACATATTATTCTATGCAACAAGCGTACATTACAAGTTCCAATGGCCGTTTGCGGGATTCATCTCGGTCCCTCTTTTGTCTCTCTGAGAAACCTCTTTTGTCTTCGGTCGAGCAGCCCGAGCAGGAATTATTGAGATGAAGTTGGAAGGCGGAAAGCGGTTCGGGTGTAAGAGACCTTCCAGCTCGATCAGAAGCACGGTAACAGTTTCTTACTCGACCGGTATATTTCCTTCTCGTTGGAAGTTCCTAACGGTACATTACTAGCATATACATGTATGTATATGGGACGTTTCAGGCGGAACTGGCTGAGCCGTGAATTTATAGATTATCATTTTTATATTTATAAAACGTCCTGTTTTAGCAAACTCGTATTTTCGGGCGAAGAATTAACTGTAAAAATTTAATAAAAATCTCGACGAAAAAGTTTCTAGTAATTCGCATTTCTGGGTGATCACTTTAATTTTAAAAAAGTATCTAAAAATTCTGTTATCACCATTTGTAATGTACGAAGAGTAGACAAAAAAGATGGTAAAATACGTGGTTCGCCACACCGCCCATTTGGCACGTGATGCCCCATATACAAGTTTCAGATTTGCATACAGAGGAGGAATAAAAAAAAAATGAGAAGACAGCGAGATGGAAAAATTCTCTGCAAAGCCTAGAGCGATGTAGACGCTAAGTCCTGGTGAGCTCGACGGTGCGGGCGTTATATAAGTATAGCTATCGAGAGGCAGCAGTGAGATACTCTTTCAATCCAATCGGCTCTTATTTCACCGGTTCCAGACTCATATTTCACCCGCGGATGTAAGGGCAATTGAATCTCTTTATAAAATTACCCTCTTTTCGCGCGCGGCTCGCGCTACTGTGAGCCCGCGTCGCTGCCGCGACTCTTTCTACTGGCCTCCCCCGCCATCGCGGGTCTTCGTCGCCCGTCGCCTCTCGGGTTCGCTACATAATAATGCGACGTAAACGAATTTTCAATACGATAATTATCTGTGATTCATTTCGACATCTCTGCCTGACGAGATTCGCAACTATTTCTCGAATCATAAAATCATTCAATTAGAATATCCATTATTTTTACATTTTTTATTTTAAAAAAATAGAAAAAAATATATATATATAAAGTAACGAAAAACTTATCCCCCAATTTATTATACTCAGTTTACTATACTCAGTTACATATAATTTAAGTGAATATATTTATTTTTTTATAAACTCCGAAAAAATAATTTTATTAATTTGCCCAAAAATACATGTGTGAATTTTTAGCACTTCGACGACCCGACTAATTTTCTTGGTCCCGTTCCGTTTCTGTTTCAGAAGCTGCACTTTCTTCGGCGTTACCATCCACACAAAACCGCTATCTTTATAGTCTATTCGTATATCTAGCGCCGTATAAGGAATCTTCACCCGCGACGATGCTTCTCCGCGACGAAGTACTCGCTCGGTATTCCAATTTCCAAGGACAATATATCTTCTAGTTGGCTCGGAGGTCTTTCGAGCCAGGCCAGAATCACCGGGAAGTGAGCATCGAGAGCGGGCTCTCGTGGCCCGGGTGCCCGGTATAACACAGTATTAAGGGTATGCACCGAGCGGCATTGTCGAGTAGTCCGTGTATCGGTGTGTGGCAAGCGCGCGACGCTTCTTGCCAACTCGAAGTTCATTAACAAAGTAAATTACCGTATCCGTTACTTTTATCGCGCTACACTACAGCGAAATAGCGCCGAGAGAATATAATCACCCGAGCCCTCTTCCATTTATTCTCAATTCGAGACCTATAACACCGCGCTATATGCCATCGGCGATAAGATCGGATCTCAGCGAGATTTGGCTCTGAAGCAGACAGCGAAACATTATTATTCCGCAGTTTCCCCTCCATTCGCTGTTTCGAAAGTAATTATGAATCGTAACAATAGTGTCTCCGGAACTAATTTGAATATGGACAAAGGGGACCGATGAACAAAATTGTTTCTCGGTGAAATGAATCCTGGTGGATGGAGACAATTTTTTAAAAGCCTCTGTCGAAGTCAGAAATTTTACTCGATTCGCCACTTTCTATCGCGCGACTGTGTCCGTGGAATTTCGCCAAGGGTGAGATAAATAGATTACCGAATTATCACTCAATTATGTTGGATATTATATCGGCAAAATTTAATTGCCCGATATTTCAGAGTAGGAAATTACCACGTGGCTAACTTGCTTGTAAACTTTGCTTGAGAAATTCCAATAAATCTGTAAATTAATAAATTGGATGTATTTGGTGACACTTTGACTGGCCTTAAATCGTTTGTCAAATAATTCGGTCAGCATAAAGTTATTGGAGCAGTTACGAGTGCGCTTTTAACAATCGAATAAAATGAGTACTGTAATCGATTTATTTCCTCCCATCGAAATATGATAAATGTCATGGTATTTATCAAAATATTGAGGCTTGTCACAAAAATTGATATGCGAAAAAAATATACGACGGGGTGTGAGATTGGCTGATGATATGAGCGGGTATTAAATGGTGGAAACATCCCCTACGTACGTTCTATGACCTCTCCTCGGTTCCACTCCACTCGGCCCGACCGTAATTTCTCGTTAACGCGTCGTTAATTAATCGTTGCCGGCGAACGCTCGCACAGAGGCGTAGGTATCAGCACGACTTGATGTAACGACGTGTTAGAGCCGACATTAAGGGCGACGACGTTTAGCGAGGCTTCCCGCAATGTTACTTACAGGTATAAGCAACGATCCGATAACAGGCTAGTCAATCGTTAAATCGCCGTGGGATCGCCGATGAACATTGGATTATTCGTCATCTCAAACACCAAAAGCATCGCAATTGACAACAAACTTTGAAACAGCATAAATTTATTAAAAGTCGGTTAATAATTAATTCAATGAAGTTGTATTTGTTTTTTTTTTCTAATAGCGGATAAATATTGAGGCACAAATATTTTTCCACGACAATGGGATATTCGTTCCAGAGTCATTTGTGGTACATGTTGCGGTTGTAAACATAGCGCAAACATAATTTTTTGACATAACTTAATAATATAAAGTGGATTATCGTGACAACATACATATTTTCAATTGGATAACCACCGAAGTCATTCAACCAGATATCAAACCATTATTTAGAAATTTAAAAAAGTGACCAATTTTTTTTTCCTGTCTTCAATGTTTAATGGTATTGGGGCGAAGGTGTTTTTCCACAACAAAAGGGTATTCATTACGGTGCTAATTATGGAACACGTACCGATAATATAAATACGATAAATATTATAATTTCGAACGATTTTCGCTAATTACCGCAAGCTCTATATCTATGTTGTATAATTAAAATATATTAGTTGCACGCACTAGCCGGTGTGACCTGTAACTTACAGCCCCCATATGGTTACAGTGTCGCGTTAATACCAGTAGCCACATGACCAAACTGTTATTTTTAATTTATTCCCTCAATTTACCCCGGATAGAGAGAAGTCGCTATGGTCGGGAGTTTGGGATGAGGCGGCATGGGAGAAGGAATGGTGGGGGGGGGGGGGGGGCTCATTGGTATAGGAATACACGGACGATAACTAATGCCAAGCGGGACGGCCACAGCACTCGTGAAATTATCCGGCCGATAATTTTTGTTGTAACCATCCCTTCTGCCCCCTCGTAACCCATTAAAATGTACTACTACTTGCTATGTTCACCCGTACACAACAGCTCCATATTCTGCACCGTCACCGGCGCAACATTCACGCATGTGCGCCCACTTCTCGTCCATTTGGCAAGCCCCGATCCATGAGGATAATTTACTAATTTACTTCCCGCTCTTTGCTGTTCTTCCATCCACCCCTTCACTCCTTCCACTGCCCTGCCAACCTGGGCTGGAACAACCTCGAGTTTTATGAAATATTACAGATTTTTATACACGGTAAACATTTTTTTTGGAAATTAATTAACGGTATTGGAAGCATTTTAGTTCGCAAATTTCAAGCACACGTGCGTCGCAATTATTCAGTAAAATTTATATCGTTTATGAAATTTTTTTTAAGAAAAATTATCTATTATTTTAAAATCCGGTATTTTTAGTTTACCAAAAAATACATTAAGGTTCATTGATTACGTGCTTGAGTACATTAAATTTATAGCTTATTTTTACAGTATAGGTTCCACTCGGTATTTTGAAGGTTGAACATTTTTTTTAAATTTTATACAAACATTGGTTTCGCGTCGAGGTTCGATTTTTAAGTAATATACAAAAAATAAAAGTTACCCAGGTTCGAACTAGCGACGAGTTTACTCGAATGTGGGAGATTGCTGGACTCCTGCGCGAAAAAAAAAAAACATATGCACATTATTAAATTTCCACATATTTTTACCACGCGGTGTCCCGCGCCAACGGTGGAAGTAGAGAGGGATATTTAGTAGCGAAAAATACGCCGTAGGCCGCTGCAGCTCGCGCCCATCATTCGACACAGAAACAATGGGTCTATATATCGTGCGGCACATGCGTGCGAAATCATATTAATTTATCGAGGGGGGCAATTACAAGAAGCCATATATTAGGCAGAGGGGCCGCATTCGTTTATAAGCGGGAGAGCGTGCAACTGTCCCGGCAATGCCATCGGGCTTGAAAGCTCGCTCGAAAGAGTCAGAGTTGCGTACACGTTATGCTGAATTACACGCTAGCGCAGATAGCGGCAAATGATAATTAAAAAATAAAAAATAGCCGACTGTAAAAAAGATGAATAATAATCATTCGTTCGTCATTTTATTAACATTCGAGCGAGATCTTCCGTAAAATAAAATTTAAGGCAACCTTATTAGTGAATAAACAGATACGATTCAGCGAACTATCATTGTGACATACAAAACTGAGTTCCGAAATCAAACCACCAATGTTCGTCTCTGTATCGACTCCAACCTGTTATCAAAATGATAAACGATTGATTAATATTTCACTGTTTATATACTGATTTTTTTTTCCATATCTGTTCGGAATGCTACAATCGGAAGCAATCGCAAAGAACAAAGTCTGTACAGAATAATAGAGAATGAGAGCCCAATGTCACGTTTCCACGTTGAATTTGACTGCGACCGATGATTTAACGTTGAAATTACGCCCGGGTCATACGTGTCTCTCAACGCCGAACGTGTGCAGGCATGAAAAGCGGGCTGGGAGGAACGACTTTTGGCAGCGCAGTGCCATTGCAGAGGTCCGCACCAGAGAGCCAATGTGCATCGGAGAAATTGCAAAATAACACAAGAGTTTAAGCTCGAAGCCCGAGTTCCGATTCACAGAGTTTCGAGGAGTTCGGGACACGATGAATATCGAACCTCGTTCCCGGTTGCTATAAAAGTAGACGAGGTTTGGAGTCGAATGTCACTTCGAGGGTAGTTTTCGTCATCGCGCATTGGCAACGTTGTGTTCCTCTCGTTTCCGTAGGATTCATAGGCCAATGACTGTGACGCGACCGGTTACCGATCAACCACCGACAACCGCAGCGTTCGTAGCCGATATGGTGCATCCTACAAAATTCGGAACCTCAATACCGTTGCACAACCACGCTGGATTCTCGGGCTCCGATCAGCCGAACTATCCGGGTCAATACCTTATTTACATCGAAGGCGTACGGAGGGTTTGTGCACACGTGCGAATAGGCGAAGATACGGAATCCGTAGATCCAGGGTTGGTCGCCAGTTCTCTCCTGGGGAATAGCGAAACAGCGCTACGTCTGTTATCGTGACCGGAAATACCAAATCTCCTGGAAGCCATAAAGCGACCATGATGGCAATTTTTGAGCGTTGACATCAGTGCCTGATAAGGGTAGATAAATCTCGGCTACGTTATTCTCAAGTTCTTGTGAAGAGTCAATGAAGCCCTCTGAAATTTCAGTGATCCATGCTTGACCTCCATACTTGTCGCTTCCGAGTATTATTATTCATGTTTTTGGGGCTCGCTCCGGATGTCGACCAGCGAATATTCCTTACGAATACAATGCGACGATCTCGATAGATTCCATATGCACCAGCTCGGCCGCCAAACTACCCGCTTTCGTACCGTTGGTGCCATCTAACAGGGTTTTCCTCAAGCGTCAAGACACTTCGAACGATTCGCCATTGCTATATTCTTATCAAGATAGTACACTGTTTAGACTTGATAATCTCGATATTTTCAATTCATATTAAAAAAATATATAAAGCAATAAATATACATTTTTCAAAGTCTTCATTTAATTTATCTACTATTTCGATATTGGCGAAACGAAAGTCGAGTGGCGATGTTTCGTCTGATCAGCTGAGCCCCCCACAAGTACTTGACAAATCAATGTTAACATTTATTTCTCACTATTCCCTTAGTCAATTTTTATTTTTATCGTTAACATTGACAATTCAACAAAAAAAAAAATTGCGTACCTCACAAAAATTAACAGTTATACCAAAAATCTTCAATCGATTCTGTACGAAACGAAAGGTTTAAAAAGTGAGAAAAAAAATCACGAAAAATTATGTTTCTCTTCGTGAAACAAATGTCAAGCGGGGGTTGTTTTCACGAAAGTCAGAAGGAAAAGCATAAACGTTCAAAGTCTGTATTTGGATGAAAACAGAGGATCGATCGCCTATTCTCGACACATCCATTTGTCTCGTTACACTTCTCGTTTACAGTTCATCGATAAAAGTAGCCCAGACGCGAAGCGACACAAAAAAAAAAGGGAAAAAAGTACCACGAAGGAAAACCATCGATTCGATGGCGCATCGTCGTCGTCGTCGACCATTCGCGCGTGGACCTATGACACTTAAAAACCACTTTAAAACTTTGCCGAATAGAGCCAAGCGAGTGAACAATTGAACGAGAATTCTAGCGTGTGCGTATACTATATATATATATATATATGGATCCACCATAAGAACCTTTACCATGTTCGTTGGATAGGGTCAAGGGGTAGTGAGCCAGCCCCTTAGTTCCTGCCCGAAGTGCCGGGCAAATTTATCGGAAAATAATGGAGTCCGTTTGATGGCGAGAAGCGTGAAAGTATATCAAGAAAAAGAACGAGAGAGTATTAAGGAAGAGAGTGGAAAGGAAGGGACGGTAAAAACCATAGAAAAAACCGTAGTGGGATAATGATTTTCCGTTTCGTTTTCCGACAAAATTTAAATGCGTTGAATACTTGAAACTGAAAAAATTCATTGAATTTACTTTTTTCAGAATTTGATAAAATTTACCTGAATTTATATGAGATTGTCTCGAATGACCTATAATGGTCTGCAATTACCTGGAATTATCTGACGTTACTTGTCACGGCTAGAAATGATCTAAACTGCTCCAAAATGGAAAACAGACTTGACGGGCTTCGCGGATGTGAAAAATTTTCTGAACCAAATACGGGTAGATATTAGTGAAAAAAAAACAGGAGTTTAGGTTAGAAAATACGGAGCAAGAAGACGGACGAAGAAGAAAAGGAGACTCGGCACGCGCCTCTTATTTTCTTCATTTTATATCTTTTATCCTTAGGAATAAAACCCTTTGAAGTATAAATTGACGCTCGGTTGCAAGAAAGGTAAAGGGCATTACGAAACGAGGGAAATATTTCCCTCTTCTCTGTCGTACCGATTTCTCTCCGCCTGGGTGAACTCTCTTTCCTCCTCTATACGTGACAGTCGTCAAAGAGATAGAGACTCGTCTGATCGTTCCCGGATATTTCCGATCGCTTGTCGCACGATTGAATCGATAAAAAGGCGACCGCGTGCCAAATGAAAGACTGTAACCTAGAAATAATACGGCGCTATGATGTTTCTCTTAACTTTTTTCAAAAATAGTCTGTGGGGAAACAAACAAAGGGCCCAGAATTGGGTCACGTGAAAATTCATGAAATCCAGATAAATCGATGTATTCAATGTTTCTGCAAAAGACGAATCACCTATACGACGGTCAATCTCATAGAAAATAACTCGGTAGGATCATGAAAGTAGCTCGACAATTTTTTATTTTTTTTAACTAGCATTTCTCGGTCAAATCCAACGATAAATTTTTTTTATCTAGCCGGCCTTCTGTATCTTAATTTTTTTCAGCAAAATCCGAGTCCTCAACCTCATTATCAATATTTTTTATCGGATCTTGTTTGTCTCCCGATTAGCGTCGTTCGATCAAACATGACGATCAAGAAAGTTTCATCTGTCCGACGAACTATGGGTTCGATTTTTCGAGCGATAGTCAAGAAGTCCTCGTCGAGTTCGTGCAACGGATTCGCTCGTGCCATTTGGTGTTCCTCGTTAAAGCAAGAATGCGACAAGAAGGATCGCAAGAAGCGCAGAAGAACGGCGGTGGAGAAAAGAATAAGAAGAAAAGGTGGACATCGCCGTCGGAAAGAATGTGCCCGACGCTGGTTCGATATGAAGGAGGCTTCCCGCGTGGGAGAAAACGAGAACGAGGAAGCGAAACGAGAGCACGGATGGAGGGCGACCGGGTTTCGACGGGGGGGTCGTTATGCACCAGGTTGGACGATGAGGCCGTAATTAATAACCCGCTCCGTGGGGATAGAGTGGAAATAAGACAGAAGAAAGAATAAAGAGCGACGAGGAGAAAAAAAGCCCTAAAGAGAGCAACTTGACGACTGAGAAAACGATGAAACGTATAAGACGAGATAGCTGAACGATTCGCTGATTGGGTAACCCGAGTCCAGCGTCTCGATCCGGATACTTTTGAGGACTCTGTTTATTGTATATATCTCATATTTATTTAACGATGTCAATCTTTCTCATTCTTCGGAATCTAATGGTCCCCCACGAAGTCTCGGAGTAAAAAGGAAACTGAGTTGGGTGAGGGGCAGGGAGGGGGCGGGGGGGGGGGGGGAGAGGCTCGAGGCTCATCTCACCGGCTCAATAACGAGAAACACTCTGCGAGGCAGCTTTGACGCCAACCCGAGGGAAAGGAAAATATTTTTTTTAGCGTCTTTTTTTTATTTTTCATAATTTCCATTATTGTTGGTTAACGAGGTTCCGGTTGAACTGAGGATTGCTCGGAGAGGTCGGGCAGGCCCGGGATGCAAGCCGCGCCATCTTTCTCACCGCCTCATTCTCCCCGTCGAGGTTCTTCAGCCTCGGGAAGAGGGTCGGCCAATTATTTTTTACCTTCTGCCACACCCTCGCACCCCCGTGTCCAACAGGGCTATTACGAGTGGTGCGGGTCGTACGCTGTTGTGCCTGGCGCCTGAATACGGCCAACGAAGAGGCCACGAGGACAAAATAACCGAGGGAAAAATTAGGAGAGACCCGCGGATATACTTAAATGGAACTTGCCCTTTATTTACCATTTTTTTGAACTCTCTCAGATAAAAAAAAATTCTCTTCTCGTCGTCGCAAAGACCCTTTCAAATATCGCTTCATTAATTTTTATCAATTCATTCCTATGAATTTTTTTTTTTTTTCGATTTATTTCCATCAACGAGTTCCCGTCAATTAAGTTTATCGTCAATAAATTCGGTTCTATTAAACATTAATCGACTATGGAAATTTGAGATCAAAGTCCCTTTCTAATCTCGGGACATCACCGCAAGTTCCTCTTGTCGCAATCTCGCTAGCCACGATCGTTTGCCAACCGATTAAATTTTCACTTGTGCACGGTTCACTCGATCGAGAAACCCTGTGATCTCGATTCCCCGCCATTCTGCTTTGTCGGGTTCCACACCAATGTTCGAGAGAATGGCGCGCGCGGTTAGCAAACAGCGCGTAATAAACTTAACGGTCCAGCTTCTTGCGAGCTTTCGAATTGGTGGCACCCAAAATATATATATATATATATATGTATAAGATCCATTACCGCATAGTCGGTAGGTACGTTACCGGTAAAGTGCATTGCACACAGTAGCGGCGGTGATCAGGAGTCGCATTAACCGTCCACAATGGCCGCATTAACGATGTCGTGCGAGCGCGTGCGATGTTTCGTTCCTGTACAAGGCGTAACGAAGCTATAGCGATATCGAGATGTGTCTCGCACTTTTATGGCCGCCCAACAACCCCGAGCTAAATAAGTGTACGGAGCTGTCTCGGGATGCAGACGGAACAACTGCAATACCGATCATAACTATGTGTCTGCCTCGCGAGTTTTGATTCGATGAAGTAATTACACAATTATACCAAAAAACAGTAAAAAAAACACATGCTTGTCACGAAAATCTCTGAAAAAAGATTTCTCGATCGTCTAATCATGAATTTTGAGAGATAAAAATGTTGCGTGTTTGTAATAGAGAAGAACAATTTTTTTAAATATTAACCGAGATTTTATTCCTGTACGAGAAAAAAAAGAAGCTGACATAAAGGGTTTTTTTTCGAATTATTAGAGGCGCCAAACCTATTTATAAATCGAATTGTCCGTGTTAATTATTTCGACAATTATATCAGAAAAATGGTAAAATGAAACGTGTCGATCATTAAAATCCGAGTCAGTAATAAATTTCTCATTCTTCGAATCGCGAATTTCAGCGGAAAAAAATGTATCGATAATAGGGGAAAAAAAAAAAAATTATTTCCAAGATCTTATAATCATCGCCACTGTGACTCTCGAACATGAGGAACGGATCCGGTAAGAGAGATCGGAGTATCTAATGACATCTCGCTTTTCTGTCGACGGCAAAAAAAAAAAAAGAAATCCCGCAGAGCGTCATCTCGTTTCCCTCGTCTCGGTCGTTATTTCAAATAGGATATTTTCGAAAGGGAGAGGAGAGCTGCTTCGGGAGAGCCACGTAGTTCTCGTTACAGAGCCGGTAATTGCGAAAGCGGTAACGTGCTAAGATTTTCCGTAACATTTCCGGGTTCTTATAGAATAGACTTGCCTCCCTTGCTCGCGCTCAAACTTATTTTTTCTTCTTTTTTTCTCGCTTTTTCTTCTTCTTTCGAACGATACGCCCGTAGCTAATACATAAGTCGCACTCTCTTCGACGCCCAGAGTGCCAAGATCCACGGGGGCGTTTCGAAGAAGTGGAATAAGAAGAAGACGAGGAAGAAGAAGAAGAAGAAGAAGAAGAAGAAGAAGGACGAATAAGGAGTTTCCGAGGAGTGGAAGAAAGCTCAGCTGCGATAAGGACATACATAAAGGAATCTTGACGGAGTGGAAGCGAGAACGGACATGGACGGCTCAACGCCAGAAGGGCACACAGGCGACGTTTATACACGTCTTGTATGCCCTTATGGGATCGAACCATCGGATACAGTCGAATAGAAATACTATAAGGGGCGGAGGTGGAAGGGCGACCCGTTATCACTCGAGATCACGCTAATCTGAGGCCTTTATACTCTTCGCCCTGCGCCACGATCACGCCGTACACGTTTCGCCCTTCGGGCCGATACGACTTGACTTTTCGTAACGACTTGTCTTCCTCTTACTCCTCCACTATTGATAAGAGGAAGGAAGAAACGGAGTTCGCGAGCGAGTTTCACGCTCTCTTTCGTTCCCATTATTTGGAAAAATCCATCCGCGTAATTATCCGATAGGCGGGAAACGACGGCTCGTACGATATATAAGGCGAGAAAAGTGTCTCTTCACTTCGTGTCGAGTTATCAGGAATTCACACGACCGAAAATGCATTTTCTTTTTTTCGCGTACGACATTTTTTCCGACTTCGTTGAAGTGGAAAACACATTTGTTTCGTCGGGAAATCGTCACATTCGGCAACGACGATTGCTCCACCGGAAGTGATCCAACTTCAAGAGTCTATTATCGTCCGCATTCGTCGGAATAACAAATATTTTTGCCCTTTCTCGCTGAATTTTTATCCGCTCGTCGTGCACGCCTGTTTTACGCCTGTTTTCCAGATAAATTACTGCTACGATAACGTTCGGCTCTCGTGCAGTTTCTTCAGACGTTTTCATGCTTGCAAGTCCCAGAATAGAAAACAGTATTTTCTCATTTAAAAAAATGAAAATTAAAAAAAAAAACTTCCAAATCGGCTCTCATCCGCTTCTTCGCCAATTTTCTGTCCACTCGTCGTGCACGCTCGTTTCACCTCCCCTCTCGATTTCGAGCCTATTCCTCGTGGCTCTGTGCACCGCCATGCTCGGAGAGCTTTGTACAATTTTCCACGAGAGAATGGATATTATTTTTCGAACCCGAGAACGTGCGTCTACTGCAGCGAATCTAATTTTCTCAGTCTGCCGCAGCTTTGAAATTGGCACCGCAGTCTAGAAAACGCTTTTCCACAATCACTGCGGCTATAAGACGATCCCTCGAATGCTGCTACCTATTCTCACTGATTTTCCTGTTTTATTTTTCTCGCTTTTCCACACTCTCCACCGATAGTTTCTGGACGAGTGGACATTGCTCAGATGGTTTCTATTTGCAGTTACGGTTTTTTTTTTGCTACTCTCCCATTAAAATATCTATCAGCTACCATCGAATTTTTATGCCCCGATATTGCATTCCGTAAAAAAAAATATATATATAATAAATATAAACAACAAACACCCACACCCACAACGCACAATTTCTCGTTAACGCAAATATTCGTCGTGTAATAAACGCAAAGTCAATTGACAAGATAACTGCGTCCTCCATAGATTTTTATTGAGCGCGTTACGGAAAAATGAAAAAAAAAAAATGTGATAACGAGAGAAACGCGTGCAGCGGTTTCGCGTCGATAAATAACGTTTTTCCGATGAATAATCGTATTATGCATCCCTCGGTGGGGGAATCGGTCGAGTTAGGTGGTCGGTCTTTCTCTCTCTCTCCCTCTCTTAACATCGGCCGGGGGATTCGTTCTCGTTTATTGCGTTCTGCCGAAACGATGCAACTATAACTGCTCGACCATTGCAGAACGCCCAAAACTAGAACCGCGTGGATTGCGGTCGAACAGAGTTCATGGATCGTTGTGCGTGCGGTCACGATCTTATCGCAATAATCGATGCTCGATGATATCCTCCAATAAATTTCTACCGATTTCCTCCTCCCCCCTTCTTTCCCTCCACCCCAGCCCGATGTTCCATCCCGTATCATTCCGCGAGATAACGAAGAAAATTTATATTATTGGGCGACCCCTCTGCGCTGCGTTACAAATGTAAACGCTTATGGGCGGTTAGGCGACGTTCCTGCTCCGCGGGGCCAATTCATTTATATTTGACAGAAGCGCCAATTCGAGAGTGAGAAGAATGCCGGGAATGATGGCTGCGATAATGACTCGCAATACCAGCAGCGATTAGTCAGCCAATTTTTTTTGTTTTCCTTCTTGAGCCATGGGAGAAAAGTGTTGCATATGATTCGGTGTGGTACGATGAGCTTTCGGCTGCCGACAGGAATGGGGGTTAAAAAAAATAGATCCGCCATTCTTAATCACTGATGCTGGCAAGATTCATTTTTTTTTAATAGAATTTTCACGTTGAGGAGAGAAGTAAGTAAGCAAGATGTCTTGTTGATTTTTTTCAAATTTTCTTAGTCTCAAGATAAAATGTAATCGTGGACTTGAAGGTGGAAAATTTTGAAATAAAAAATTCTTGATCTCTAAGTAAATAAAGTTCTCGTGACTTTTCGATGCATGCTTTTTTGGTCCGTCGTCGCGGCGACTTTGACGTTACGTGTTGGCTGTAATGCATCGGTTTCTCCGCTGAGGGACGAATCATATCGTATCACCGAAGACTGGTATACGCACGTGTGCAAAGCCCGAATGGTCCACCCGGTTAGATAATATGCATATTATGCACGGCAACGCCGATTCACGAGCGTGGGTGGGAAGAGATATGTATGCGAACTAGCTCGCTCGAGTGTACACGCACGAGGCTTGTACACGTTCACCCGCAGTGAGCGAGCAGCGACTATGTAGAATTTGCATGGCGGGTGGGATCGACAATAAACACTCCGGTACCTCGAGTGTTGGCCGCGGGTAGCCAAACGACGTGTGCACGAGGTTTGATTGGGCCGTGGTCGTAATGACGGGGCATTGTGATGCAAATCTTGAGCGAGAGACCAGTCGCGCTTACGGCCCCGGGCCCATTACACCATTGGCATCCGCTTATCGCACCGTTTGCCTCGGCATAAATCGTCGATTCGCCTTGAAACCGGATTCCCCCGCGGCTCCGTCGATCCTCCTCCGCTCCTTGTCGTCTCTGCCGTATCCACGCTCGACCCCATTGATCTGCCCCTTCTGTGTTCCAAGAATTATGCGTTATGTATCATACGGAGCATCTTCGATGTTGATGCACGTGATGCACGTCCGACATGACACACTTGGGCGCAGGATTGCTCAAGTTCGATGTAGCTGGTATCGATTTTTGAAAATTCTCCCCGGTAGTGACTTGGCGAATGCCTTGATTTCGTATTGAGGGGTACGTGCAAGAGGAGAATTAATCGAAGGTGGCGATTGATACTGTGTTGGAAATAAATATGACGAAAAATCGATTACGATCGAGATATTATACAGGATTAGAGTCAACGAGGGTGCAATTTTCGTTATCGGAAAAATTGATAAATTAATGTCATATCCGAACGTGGTCAATTTTTTTTTTTGTGTTAATCTCGAGATATTTTGACAATGGCCAGATATGATTTTACGCGCGCATACTTGTCGTAGATTATGCAGTGATTTTGAACGTAATTTAATCGCCAAATAGTTACAACGACATGAGAAAAAGGAAGCAGATGGGTGCTCGTACGAAGCGCACATGGAGTTGTAATATCGACGAATGAATTATTATTGCCTACAGGGTCGGTCGCGAAGGGTTCCACGACTCAATGATTCTGTTCTGTGAGTGGCAGATTTGATGCTCCCCGTTTTAAGGCCTCAGAATTGGCACTGTCTCAGCGTGGTTTCCGACACTCGAGAATCAATATTGTAGTACACTACAAACTGTACGGATGAGCCTTCTGCGACTCGTGCGGGCTTTCAGGAAACTCCTTTTCTTTGTCATTGAAACTCCAACGAACCTCGCGACAAAGGACTAAATGCGTAAAATGCTTTTCGAGTTCCACACACACACGATTATTATTATTTTACATGGTGAAAACTGTCCAACATTCGTGGGACCCAATCATAGGTTTCTTCACGTGAATGCCAAATATCGGTCCACGAACATTCACATGGAGAAAGCACCTTTTCACAAAACGATAAAATACTTTTTCATATCTCTTTTGGATTTGGCTGCCAGATTTTTTCCAGATGATTCATCGAGAACGAAAAGAAAGAAAGAAATGATAACCGAAAAAAGAATTTCGAACGAATTTACGTCGAGCAATTTCACGATTTTTATGATTTTTTTTCTTTTATTTACTTTCTTTTTTTTTTTTTTTTTTTTTCAACTTATTCGTTCCATTGTCGATACCGACGGACTGCCTCGTACTATTGCCATCCACACATATGTCGCAGATATATAGGTTAACGAAATTGACTGACCGGTTAAGCCAGTAGAGGGTGGTACGTAGTTGCGTATATCTATATACGTTACAATGTATACATTCACTCTTTCGGGTCGTACTCTCGGATCGCCCGAGAGTCCCGGTGATGGCCGGCATCCGCAATTCTATAAATAATAGCGGCATTCAGGGATGCAATCAAAAGGTCATATTTGTCGATTCACGCTCGTCCAGCTATACCGAACGGAGCGATGAGGCAACGCGTGTTTTTTTCACGTGATCGATGAGAAAAAGGCTCGTCAGTTTTCTATGAAGCTCCGCTCACATAAGATTTCATAATATAGCTTAGTTCACAATAAAATAATGTATTGTGTCCTTTTTAAAAAAATGATGCACCTGTGTTTAATCTCAAAAAAATACCCAACATATTTTGAATAAAATTACGCAACTTGCCTCAAACATAATAATCGACTCTACTTAAAAAAGGACACGTCGGTTGTGAAAAAAAGGACACGAAGGTGGAAGGACATCGCAAACAGATCACACCTGCCTGAACTCGGGAGTCAAATTGACCGATTTTTTATCTCGGCAGATTAAATTCCTGCCTCTACACCACTCGATACAAATGATCTTGTCCCAAAATTAAATTCGTACCACAAAATTCGTTCCAGTAAAATTAAATTTTATTTTATTTTTCACATAATTGTACCGTCCAGACGATAGTCGGAAACTGCAAAATAATAGAAGCGTTCGGATTATGGTTCGTGATGGGATCTGTGGGAGTAAAGCCCAGGCTCGATGGGAAATGGGCCAGAGGAGGAGGAGAGAGGAACGAGCCGAGCACGAAGGGCGACAAGTGAGCAGTAGGGAAGGCCAGGGAGGATCGGCCACGAGTATATCGTCACGGCTAGGCCGCTTATCTCGACACCGTGGCATGCTAATCGACGGGAGTCCCGGTTGTATACGCGAGTGCCTCCGATGTACCTCCCCCCCCCCCCCCCCCCGCCCCCCATACGTATACCTATCGCTGGATATACAGAAGGCTGTGGGGCACTTTCTGGATGCCCTCGCGCGCCGACACCGACACACCGCGTTCTCCCCCGCCCGGTTATCTCGATCTGTCCGAATAACCCGGGGGGACAAATCGCTCGGTGGCTTTAACTACTGCTGCGTCTCGTTTCGAGCATGCACTCTGTGCAGCTGTATATGTCCTTGTGCACAGTGCACGGATACAGTCTCGGTAGGTGGTACAAGCAGCAACGATACATTCACACATTGCAACCGGCGTGACCCCGACAGATTGCCCAAAAATATTGGTCAATAAATATCGTGTCGGATAAGTGATATGCGATTTTTTTGCAAACGGGAATAAAGGAAGCCATACATGGCGGGGATAAGGGTGCGAGATGATCTTTGACCGCTTCGTGGTGAACGACGAAAGTGACAGATACGTAACATTTAATTCGAGTCAGGCTCATAAAATTCGTCCTTAATCGAAGCTTAAAAATTCAAGTGTAAAAATAGTGTTAAAAAAAAACACAGGAAGAAGAATAACCGTTTACAGTTTTTTGCCAATTTTCACAATTGTACGCCTTTGTTCCTTTAAAAAGTTATCGCGGGACAGGGGGAATAGAAAGAGGCAGTGGCAACTTACGTTCCCGATTGCAAGATCTGCGCCCTCAACTGTGCCACCGGTTTTTGTCCGTGACACCTCGTTCCGCGACGTGGGCGCGATCCATTTGTTTTTCTCTCTTTTTATTTCACCTTCTTCGTCTTCTTTATTTCTCGAGAACGTTGTGGCAGCTGCGCAAAGGAAGACATCTGCGGGTGCGACAATGGGGTGCGCGATGCCAGGCTACAAGGAGATGCAGGAGATGAAACAGTCGTCGTCGTCGTGTTTGCACGGTAATGGGGTTGTTCTACTGCCTTCTTTTGTCCTCCGTATTATCTCTTCGTACACGTCGCTTTTCTCCCCTTTTCACGTCGCTTGAACTTCGCGACTAGCTGATCGCACGTCTATCATTTAGATTTCAAGGAGAAGAGAAAAGAATAGCAAAATAAACGAAAATCCTCGCGCGAAGGAGAAAAACATTCTCGAAGCTCGACTCACGGATAACCCGGTCGAACATTTTCTGAAGACTTGACAATAATATTCGTCCACCTTTTTTTTTTTTATTTTTTTTTTCTTCCTTGTTTTTTTCCTTCGACTCATTCTCCTCCTCGGTTGAATCTCATCGTTTCTCGGCCAGGCTCCTACTGCCGAATTCCCCTGTGGCGGCTCCGACTCTCCAACTTACCTCGGGAATGAAGAGAAAATTGGAAGAGACTGGGAGAGAACCGGAGATTCGAGCCACGGGAGACGAGATCAGTGTGAGATGAAATGAGATAGAAACGAGGGAATGAACTATAGAGGTGGGTCGAGGAAGGAATATCGTCGATACCATCTTCCCCCTGGGTCACCGGGAATATCGTAATCCCCGGATTGTTAGACGATTTTCTTTCTGGATGGAGTGTTAAGGTACTCTCTCTTTCTCGATACTCGCTCGTTCGATCGCTCGCGATGTCGATCTTCGTGCGTCCGTACGTATTACACGGAATCGGTCGGTAAGGTTTAATTTAGCGTGTAATCTTCGGATTCTCCGGTGAAATACCATCGAGAAAATTAATATGCATATATGTATATACACGGACACGGACACGATTACGCTATATTCACCCAGATAAGAAGGCGAGATTTTAAATATCACGTTTCGAGGACTCTGTGTATTTTATTTCGAAATAATGTCGATTCGGGTAAAATGGAAACGATCGGTGTGCCGGATAAATTTTTTTCAAAATCGAAATAATTAATAACTTACCATTTTTTTACGGTGATCCGGACGGAAGGTTTAAAAATGAGATGGGTGGTTCTTCAGCTTCGAATTTCGGTGCGTCCCGTTTGCCCGCAAAATAAACTATCCAGCAGAAAAACCTGAAAACTCACCTCCGCAAAGCGATCTTCCAGCATCTTCTCCTTCCATCAGGTTTAAAAGTTAGGCTGTGACAGGATTGTTAGTACACGTGACAGACCCTTGTTTTCGTCCCGCTCATCCCTTCGTCTCATTGCGATACGGAGGAAAGCGGAAAAACCGACCATTGCCACGCAACGCGGGGATGAGGTGAAGCAAGCCCCGCCGTTGAGGACTTAGGAGGCCTCGCGAGTGGAAAATAAGAGACACGGAATCTACGTATGCATACATCAAGGCATGAACACTCGTCGACGAATGAGAATAGAAGAAGAGAAGGAAGAAAAAGAAGTCCGGTCTCGCGATTAGATGACTTGTCAACCAGCGGGGGAAATTGCATTTTACAAACTTGTTTCGAGATACGAATTGGGAAGAATTGTGAAGTGGGTAGGGAGAGGTGGTTGCCGGAGTAGGCGAGGATTGAGGAGGAGGTGGAGAAGAAGGAGAGGTTGTATACGTTGGAAAGGTGTCGGGAGATTGGAGGGCTTGTCTGGTCTGGAGTCGTCCGGAATGGTTGAAGAGTCTTCCGGTAGAGCGGGGAAAGGGTAAAAGCACGGAGAAAGAGGAAGAAAGAACTGCGAGATGAGATGGGGCAACAGGAACAAAGGTTTCAGAACGCAAGGGCGAATGGAGAAAGAAGATGCAGGTAGGTAAGACGCGGTAGATGAAGGTCTCCTCCTTCTCAGGCCTCGCCAGCGAGAGAAACATTTGGTGTGCGGGGTGCGCTATTGTGAGACGAGAAGAGGAAGAAAACGACGGAGGAAAAGGCGGGTGGACAGACGAGTGAAAAAGAGAGGACGAAACTCCCGCTCGGCGAAGACGAAGAATTTTCTACTGGATGGCTCGTCCTTGGTTTTGCAGGCAGACTCAGCACTGATGTGACAAACAGACACAGAATGAAGTCCAGATGGAGGAAGGTTTCGGGCCGAGCAATGCAAAATCGCAACGACTGGTAATTAAGGAGTCACGCTCGCTCGGCCTACCAATTACTCCGACATGAGTTCTTTACTCCCAAGCAGAAATAATGTCGTTCTTGTCCCATTTTTCGAAGTGAGAATTCCTCGGCGATGTTTTGGCATTTTTGAGCAGTGTCGCGTTAACGGGTTGGTGAAAGCGAGGCAAAATGGGACATTGAGGCGCGAAATTTCCCTCGTGCATCTTCGACGGCAAACGATGTTTGGATAGGCAAAAGGTTTCGAGAAAAGATGTCCGGCTGTTGTCAAAGCACCCTTAAGAATGCTTTTTTTCCCCACGGTAGAAGACAAATCCCCGACCAGTCTGATCAAGCGAAAGCAAAAAATCATAGAAACAAACTGATCGCTTGTGATTGTTTTTTTGATTTCACGGTACAACGCTTCCGAGCAAACATGCATGGCGCTTGCCCGTTGCTCGATAACTACTGGCCAGCTTGTTCTTTATTGGATCAAGCCATTGCAACTGCAACACCCCAGGTCTCCCTTGACCGACAGGATCGCGGGATCGAAGCAATTGCTAAGCCGAGCTTGGAAACGAAAACGCGTATTTGCGAATGTCTTTACGTTACCGCGCGGCTGTTTCGGCAAAATTTTTGTCACCATTGACCGATGCCAGCGGAAGATTATTGACCTTCGCCGAAGGAACGAGGGAACTCGTGGACTCTCGCTGGACCCAAGTCGGTGATTCGGACTATTGGATCAAGCCAGTTACGGAAGCGTCACGAAAAGGAAAGTTTTCCGAATCACTGAATGTATTTGCGATTTATTGTGTCTCCCCAATAGGAGAAAAATAGAGGGTAAAAATGGTAAATATGGCGCGATTGATTGGACCAGTCGGTGGCGTTTCGAAATTCTCGTTCGAACTCAAATTTCGGACTGTTACGCATTTTTATTTTCCTTGTAAATGTGTTGATCGATGAGAAGGGACCGAACGAATTTTCCAGGCGACCGCCCCGCGATTCCAAGCAGTACGTATTGCATTAACTGCGTCACTGCTGCAGCGCGCCACTATTCAACCCCCGACCAGTCGCTCGGCGCACTGCACCCTCGATTACTACACCGACCGACGGGTCCGTTTGTACGTTCCTCCCGTTTTTTCCCCCTGTGTCGCTTCGTTCCAATTTGCGTTTAGACGCCGGTGTATGCTGACCCGTATTCGTTCGCTCTCCCTCCCCGTCCTACACACAGTCGCTATCGGTCGCTCGGCCGGAGAGTCACCCTCGCGTCACACAAAAATCGAGTGACAAAAATAAAAGGTAAAAAAAAAAAATCTAAAATAAAAATGTCGAATGAAATATTTCCCCTGGGCGATTGTGAGTTTGGACGTTTTTCGGTTGATCGGTCTCCGCGTGCTGATGGTTGCCTCCGTTGTCTCTCCCGCGCTACACAGGCGTTCCCACACGCGTACACACACACACACACATTGAGCAAGTGACCAAGCGAGCGTCGACGCGGAAACCGCTTCCTCCTGGCGGTGGTTCCCGCTCCCGTCAAATCGCGCGTTGACTTCGAAACTCGTCGAATTTTTTTCCCAGAAAATTAAAGATCTCTTGGCTCGAGAACTTAAAATTTATTTTCTCTTCCAGAAAATAAAATCGGAGCTTTATAGAAAATCTCTTGAGACCGCTTTCAGCATCCGCAGCTGAAAAAAGAAGGAATGAGATCGGGTGATTGAATGAGGTAAAAAAAAAAAAAATTGTACCGTAAGATCGGGCTTTCAAGATATTGTAAACCATATAGAAATTTCCTTTTGCAAATAACTCGCGATGATCGCTGCGGGCTATTCGTCTTTGTCGCGTCGTTCCCCGATTCTTTTCTCCCCGACGACGTGGGTTTCGCCGAGTGCACGGTCGGTGTACGTCGCTTCGATTACACGAATGAAGCCGAGCAAGAGGAAGCGGAGCCTTGATGTGATTACTGTTAGAAAACGGCTGCACGAGGTCTTGCCGACCGTACTGGCACGGTACCGTTTCACCTGTATGCGCCACTGTTCGCCGTCCTGCACTTTTCATTCCGCGGCACAAATAGCTGCAACGAAAAAGATTATACCAGGGTCGGCACGATCCGCGATACGATGAATTGAAAAGCTTCCCGATCTACCGGTCGATCGCTCGTCCCCTCGAATGCTTCCGCAGGGCTTTTCGATACGCGTTTCTATTTATCGAATTGAATCCAAGAGGAAATCCGGGACAGAAATTTGTCAACGAAAAAGTGAGAAATTAATGTCAGGCAGAGCGAATTACACTGTGTCAGGCAATCAGACTCACACGTACACTCGGATTACCCACGGTGATTGAACTTCCCCTTCGACCTTTTTTTTTCCACACCACCTTTCTTATCCTCCATTTCGATTCTATTTCAGACGGTTCCTCTCTCCACCTTTTCACAGCTTTGTCCCTTTGCCGCATCTTCCGGATCTTCCTTTCTCTTCGGGATCGGACGATGTTCTCACACGCCTCGCGATGACTCTTTGTGTCTGTCCTTCCGGTCTCGGCCTCAAAGAAAGAACTCCTTCGATAATCAATCTAGCTTCTCAGGTGGAAAGGATAAATCTTGATTCGAAGCCTGTAGTATTCTCACGCCCGGCGACGGAAAGTTAAAGCGGAAGCATCGAATATCAAGAGGATCGACTGGAAGAGTGCTCGAAGTGTGCGGACATGTTGAGAGATAATTTACGTCTCGTCGGAAAGGTGGACGATTGTCGACCGTCCGACCGCACGGAGCTGCTCGCTCCTTCGCGGATTATCCTTTGACTGTCTCGAGATGACAACGCAACACGCAAAGGCTTTCCGTGAGCTGATCGAAGACGATGATGAACAACGTTATTGGAAAAATGTTGTTTCATGTAGGTTATAAACTTTTGAATTTACGTACTTTTAATGTTTATTCTTCTACGTATAGAATCGTGTGTTTGTTTTAAATAACCCCTTTTTACATGTACAATTGGACATCGTCGACGCTCCATGCCGAAAAAACGCAAAAATGGAAAAAGGCAACGAGTCCGTTTTAACCCCGTCATTCCGTTTTCCCCTGCTTAAGCGAGGCTTAAAAGGTCGTAGGGAGACGCGAAAATAGAGACTGCGAATGGAGAGAAAACAGGGACGGAGTCAAACTTTTTGACGCCGAAGAATGAAAACTCGTTGAAGAACCGATGAGGGACCTGTCGGCCATAATCGGAACGTCGGTGGGAAAAATTGTCGGATGGATCCCACGGGATGAAGGGAGAAGAGGGAAGACACGAAAAAAAAAAAAAAAAAGATCGCAATGAGAAGGGAAGTTCAGTGAGGAATCCGAGTCGTAGGCTCCATTACGATTAAGCGGGCTCTTTATACGGTGAACTTTTCCGAAAGCAAATCACCGACTCGTCTACAGGGACCGATGAAAGCTCCGCAGGGTCGGTATCCTCGTGGGCATCGCAGAGCACTAATACGTACCGGAGTTTATGTAAGATCGATGCACAGTTAAACTAATCGTTGTGGAGTCGACGGGACATTTTATGGCCCAGGTCGAAAATACAATTAACTATCGGAAATGCTTCTCTCAGCTTCCTGTAAAAAGTGTCTTAGCCCTCCGATGAGGTTCGATCGAGTTTTCGATTATTTCTGAAGCGGATTTAATCCTGATGATTCCACATGTCGCAACCCAGTCGTCAAGGTTTGGCTCAGCAGGAAATACAATTTGGGCTTATCAATACTGATACATATAGGTCAGGATTTGAGCGACGAATATGTCGAATTATAACATCGATGTAAAAAAAAAAAATTGCAGGTTCCATGAGAAAAATCCACCGGTCCAAACAGCCGAACTCGTGGATCTTCCAGTGGGAACTTGACGTCTCGATTTAGTTGACTTTATTAAATTTATCGAATGAATAATGTGCAAACTACCACATTCGAGGTACTGGAAACAATTAGGAAAATAGAAAGTTAAGACAAACTTCAACGATGGAAGTTACTGTACATAATCAAAGTAATCAAAGTTGTCGAATCGGTAAAATACGTCCTACCCAGGGACCGAGGCGCGCACTCGTAGGACAAGTTGAGTGTGGAGACGAGGGAGACGCTGATAGCTAGCGCAGGAGAGAAACCTCGCGCATTTGGCATCCAATCAAAGCTCTGCTACGGCCACATGTGTTCAAGGTTGGTTCTCTATACGACGAGTGAACGAGGGAGGGTAATGGAGATATAGCAAGGCGGGAGATTCGGGAATGAAACAGGGGCAGACAGAGGGGCGGTGGAAGTGCGAGGGTCTGAGAAAGCGAAAGGGAGAGACAAGATGAGCTCCGGTGAGCTGCTTGCGGCGGCGCAATCAACGGGAGGTGCTGCGGGGTGGCAAAGCATCTCTCACCACATAAACAGACACCCTTTCAGCTCAACCTGTAGCAACCTCTCCGAAACCGGAGTGCGACTTAATATCCCATAATTGAGGAGAGCCTTGGTTCTGCACTCTTCCTGTTCGCCCGTTCCTTCGCCGAAGTGAAGGCGCACGTGTTCGGCAATACGCACGTCTCTGGCGAACGCGATGCGAAAGCCATCGTACAAACATTAGCCTGGATGATCAGCAAACATTGCTCTGAATCATCAGCGATCGACTCCGGTAATTTACTTTCTTGCATCAGCATTCATACGTCGTCTTGCATTGAGTTATTTATTGGGTCGGTATAAGGTGGAATGAAGATAGAAGTGGAATATCGAATCCCATGGTCGGAGAACTTGTTGCTGACACTCATCACTTATTCTCTTCCCTCTCGTCGCGTCTGTCTCCACGGAGCTTGTTATTTTCTACAAAACACATAAACGCAAGGTAAATTACAGTTTCACCGACTTCCATTTTCTTTTCACCTCGAATCGAGGGTACTTCGTGCGCACGGGCGGAGTGGAAGCTCCGGGAGATCAACAATGGGCGAGACAGGTGTGCTAGACGGTATAAAAACACCACCCGTGGAACGACGTTTGTGACGACCGGAAGTAGGAAGTTGACGTTTTGTTGGATGATAATAAGCCGCCAGGGATGCCGCGTCTGAAGAGAAAAGATATGGAGAGGACGAGTTGGAGACGCGATCGTGAGGATCAGGAAACGAGGAAAAACTCCTTCCGTCTTGGAGCTTCTTCACTCCGAAGTGTCCTGGCGTCTGGGACGTTTCTTTTTTTTCTTTTTTTTTTCAAAAGTTATCCCGATTCGCGCCAATGCCTGAGACTAACGAGAGTATTATGAGAGCTCATTCGGTAATTCCCGCAGAGCTTTTTGTTCGAGCGACTGAAGTCTGATAGATGCAACGGGTCTTCTGCAAGGGCTGGAATTTTGGCTCCGCGTTGAGTCGTCCATTGTGACGAGTCGTGAAGACTCGTCGCTCCTTTCGGACATCGGTTCATACAATTGTAGACTTCCGGACGGAAACAATCATTATGAGAGACGAGAAATCGAGGCGTCACATCGGAAGGATTTTCATCCATGCGTTACTGTAGGTCGAATTTTTTTGACGAGATCGTCCAAGACCATTTATCGCCTGTACTTGCGAAAGACGCTAAGTCGCGCTCGGGTATAACGAACAGGAAGCTTTTCTTCGCGAGCTTTGATGGGTCTGTTGGTGTTTCTGACGCGTTTCTCGGTGGCAGAGACGCGCTTCACCGAATCCCACGAAAGGGCACGCAGAAAACTAACGAAGCCCCGGCAATTAGCTCTTTCACCCGATGAATACAGCGGTCGTTTTGTCGTCAAAGACACTCTTGGGTCGTTTGATTCGTCCGGTCTAATGGCGAAAACAAAAATGAGGGTAAAAGAAGCAAACTCGTTTTTCACGACTACGAACGTTGTTGATGTTTCGAGGAGTCAACGGGCGCCATAAAATTCATAACAAAACGCTTCTCTCAAAGGAAAAAAAAAATTCACTCGTGACCATTTTCCAGCTGGAAGCAGTACTCGTCAATAATGTGTGGAGAGTGACAAAGCCATCGTCAGTTTTTTCCACGCTTCATATACCAGTAACATTGCCGTAGGAACTCCCCAAGTTCACGTCCGATGCCTCGTAAGTGGCAACAAAAATGCCACCTAAAAGAAAGTCAATTCTCGTAATGAACGGAAAATCTTACCGGATGTCGACAAGAAAATAATGAAAATAGAAGCAATCTCACGATTCCGCAGTCGCGAGCGCGGAGGTCCCGCGTGTCTACGTCCAAATTGCGAAGCCGGAAAATGAGGTGGAACGGTGCGACTCCGAAGACGCAGAGGTTAAATTCGTATCGAGTTCCGGTTCGTTTTCCCAAGAGGTGGCAGATCCAGCTGCGAGCTTAACTCAGCAGCAATGGTCACTGGCTTGTTAGGTCCACTTCGGCCAGAGCTGGTTGTCACGGATCATTCCCAACGCTTCCACACCGGCCGACCTCGCGAACGCCTCGGGCCGCGCCGGCCGAGGGTGAGGGCGCCACTCTTCAGCTGACCGCAATCGAGTATGCAATTTACGTTGGTGTCCGATCCCTGCGACACCCCGGTGCATCGCCCCGAGCAAACCGAACGAAGCTATATCTTGGGGCGGCCATCGTGTCGATATAGGGTAAACAGTACAGTTGTTGGCCGGCGGGCTCCAAATTTTACCCCTCCGTCGACTCGCGCCGGGATCAAAGCTCTCTGTTTAGCTGCGACTCAACGACAGATATCGCTTATCGATTTTGCATTGCCGGAGGTTGTTACGATCCAGTTTCTAATGTTATCCACCTCGGGTACACCGGGAGTCGTCATTGCAAACGTCGCCAAGTCTCGGCGGATTCCATCCAGGTTATCCGAATTTAACCCGCTGAGTTTCGAGCACCGAGTGTTGAAGGGTCGTTTAAATGTTCCAGATACTCATGGACACTGAGAAAAAAATCTCCAAAAAAAACTGCCGAGTCGACATCACGATCTTTATAGTGACACCGAGAAACGGTCGTGAGTTAGACGGCGATGGAATGTGGAATTTTCGGTTTTCTTAAATTTACCGGGCGCGACTATAACGTCGATCCGAGCAATTAAAAAATTCTTGGCCCTAAGAATAGAATAATGGTGAACGTTTGCGGTAACACACGGGTCTCGCGGATCTCTCATTTCGCACGTACCAATGCAAATTTCGTGATGTCAGTTGAATAGAGAGAAAGAGAAGTGCGGATGGACGGAATGCGAGATCGAGCGAGCCACGGTGTCTGAGTAATGCGTATGTTAATCGGCCTCCCGTTGCATGCGCTTTTGTGACGGTTTGGACTCGCCCGCCGGTAACATAATTCGCTCAATTTACAAGCATTATCGCGACGTCGCATTTAATCGTGCGGAATTAGGTTACAACAGCGACGGACCACCAACGGCCCAGCGGGCAGAACCGGCGACGGTAGACGGGCAGGCATATACGCACAGAAGCTCGGTCTGTCGACCGGACCGATGAAATCGTCCGGAATCGCACATGGGAGAATTCTATTTTCCATTAAACATGCTCTCAACCTCTGTTAGCCGTCAGTTACTCCTTCCTAAATTGCCTCACTAGCACCCTCGTAACGTGGCTGCAACTCTTTGAATACCGAATTCTCCATCACGCATACAAAAGGAAGACATTGATCAATTTTTTTTTTCAACCAAGCTGAGATAATCGTTGGTGTAAGATGTAACAGTATTGCGAACTTTGGGAACACACAATTATATAGACATTCGTATGAACGAACCAACTCCGGTAATCCCCTTCGGACATTTTGCAATTTGTGACAAACAGACACCCAAGACATTCCGAGACATTAGCCGCTCCAAGACTTTAGCGACGGCAAGGCTCAAGCCACTCCAAAACATTAAACGTTCCGAGACGTTAGACATTTCGAGACTTTAGCCACAACGGGACCAGGCTTCACCGAAAATGGGGTCAGCCATCGGCGGTGCGAGCTTTTACCACCAAGGGAATTCACGTATAATTACATTGTATCGCCGATAAATGTGGCATTTTTGAATATTTCCGCTCGGTTAAAGGAATTATCGAAACGTTATCTTCCAAGTGTCGCTCTCGCGAATCTGCGTCCCATGCGAGAAGCTACCACGAACGAAATAGCTTGTGTGACGCAGTGTGTCACGTATAACTCATTCATAAATGCCGAAGCGATACGCGCCGATACATCGTTACATTTCGCTGCTCCAAAAATAACGAGATAAAACAACAACCCAAATAAAAATACGCGCATGAGTGGACATTTTTTTTCGAACACTCAGATACTTGTAAAATCATTTTAACGAATATTTTTTTTATCACGAGATGTTCGAAAACTGCAATAAAATTAATAAATCGCTTAGCGAATAGCAAAAATTAACTCTCCACAAACTTTCTCCGTCAACTCCGCCCGATAATTTTCATTGTCACCAAAAAGTTAAAGAACGTTTATAAAAATTAATTACGATTTATTAATGCCCACCGACTTCATTGGCTTCTCAGATCCTCGCAGCCGAAAACTTAACTGCGACTCTGCCGAAAAAAAATCGGCTGTGACACACGGAGCCATTAGAGCGTCTGACTTTTCTGCTTCCGGTCCGGAAGGAAAAATTTTCTTTGGCCTTTCGCGCGGTAAGACGATCGGTTGAGCAGCTCCTGTGCCTCGAGGCGTGTCATCTACTGTACTGTTCGTCTTACCTACCTACGTACAATACACATACGCCACAGGAGTAGCGCGAAGGCGGACCTCCACTTTGAATTCCACCCATGGGATTCCATACCGTGAAAGTGGGGAATATGGAATAGTCCGTATATCATCGATTCATGTGTTAATCGTGGGTGGGCCATATTCGCCACTTTCACCCCATCTGTATGTATACTCTTCCTCCACTCCACTGTAGGCATGTACCGAGAGCCACCTTCGCCTATCTGCACACTTTCAACCGGATGAAATTTATGTATGGAAATATCCGGGAAAAGCGTCACGCATGTGGAATATCACGGACCGCAGCTGGAGCCACTCCCAGGTCTCTCTCTCTCTCTCTCTCTTTGCGCTCTTCGCGTCTTCATACTCCTCCTGTACCGCCTCAATGCGCGGCGACGCGCGAGAATGCGAAGATACTTTTTTGTCGCGAAAAAATGTATTTTACTAGTGGAAACTGAAGCTCTCTCCTACCGGAATCCAACGATTTCCCGTGTGCGATATCGCGAGATAAAGCATATATGTATTTTCACTCGCGATTCTGTGGCTCCGTGTGGTTGCTCCATACACTCGATGGGAACACGAAAAAATCGTTGAATCCTCGCGGAACTCTCGGGCACTAACATAGCCACCGGCAACTAGGTCTCTTATGTGCAGACACAGTAAGGAACGGCTCACACTCTTCGACAACTCTGTCGGAGGTAAATCTGTGTAGTGTTTTGCATGAAACTGCTCCTTCGGCACCACATATATTCATGTACATACGCGTACCTACTGTGTCACTGTGTGGAACATGTATATATTTTATATACATATATGTGTACCTATTTATTTAGATTTTATATATATATATATATATATATATATATTCGCCGGGAGAATTTCGGTGGGCATTTCGACGCGGCAAAGCGTATCTCATGTTTTATGGACGAACGATGACAATTTTATGAGGCGAGAACATATTGTTGAAGCCATTCAATAGCGTTCTCATTCGGATCATTTTCTTTCTTTTTTCTTACTTGTACATTTTCAGAAATTCTCGTATCGGAGTAGTGGAGAATTAACACATTTATTTAAATATGTGAATATAAATGTATTGAGAAATAACAGGCAAAAGATCTGGTATTCTTATTTTATAGAATAAATCCATTCATATTCCATCGATGTTATGCAAGCAAGCTTCAAGATCCTGTGCCATTAAATTTACTATTTAATTTTTATAGCTTCGAGTCAGCTATTCCTGCGTAGTTCCGTCATCGTATTCAATTTCAGTGGTGTTATCCATATCAGCAGTGTCGGTAGCGACCGTGATGTCTTCCTCGGGAAAATCGGTAGCAGCAGCAGCCGTCGTGGTACCGAAATATACGTTTCCGACCGACTGGGCAATTTCTTCAGCTAGGCGAATACCTTCCTGAAGTACTCGTCTGGCAACAACCAGAAAAGGACAATTGGCTGCTACCGTTGTGTAAGTTTTGAGGACTGTTGCGATGATCGTTCGTATGGCTTCGAGTGGATTTTTGCTGCGTAATGCTTCGACAACTGCCTGTTTGATTCCAGAATTCAAATCGCCTTTAATCTTTAGAGCCACCTGTAGTCGATTCCTGGCTAGTTGGAGGGCAGCGGTCAATCCGGGGATCCGGTACGAGCCCGGTTCATTGTAGATTCCCAGAATCTCTGGGATGGACTTGCTCGATGATTCGTGAGCGAATAGTGGAAGCCTGGGAACCAGTGAAGTTGGATCAGGAATTTCGATTATATTGCGAAGGGTGTCCAACATGGCGGTCGGTCCTCGACCCGTCGTTGATTGCAGAGGTGGGAAGACGTTCAATGAGTCGTCGACGAAGAGAACGTTCTTAAGTAGTCCAAAGGTAATCTTGAAGAAAATCATTCCACATTAAATCATTTAAATTCACAAATTCAAAATTTACAATTTTACATTTCATGATTTAATCATTTCACAAAAAAGTCTTTTTAAAAATTGCGATAAGAAATTGAAATTTTTCGACCGCACTTGATCTCATGTGATTGAAGTAGTAGACTTACTTGACGCCTTTCGAGATCGGTCCCAACGCCAATGGAAGCACATTCGGCGCAAGCCAAAATGATTGCAAGACATATCAATGACATGGTGTACTTCATGTTGAATAGGAAAAAGATTCACTCTATGTCTGAAGCCGGCCAAGGGAACACTAATCTAATTTAGCAGGATTGATTCTGCATTTATACTGGTCCTCAAAAACGTATCCCATTTATTTTCTGTGTTCTCATGTCTACCATCAACTCTCTAAAGCTGTCAACTGTTGCAATAATTCTGGTGCTCGCCATCTGTGTCATCAGTTCCATCGAAATCTATCATGATTCGGTTCCCACTGGCAATAATAAAATGCTGATAACGTAATATCTCGTTTACTTAACGGTTACGATCTGTTTGAGTAAAATTATTATTCCTCGGATAAAGTATCATGCATCTCCTGCAGAGGCAGTTTTGAATTATTGTAATTTCGATGAAGTAGGGCAAGTAAATATTACCACACCGAGTTTCAACAATTATTCGCGAAGCGTTATCAGATTTGACGTTATTTTTTTTTTTTATGAATTTCGCAAGCAAGTTGTCCTGAATGAACAGAAATGAGAGATTTTATTGAGCATCACATTTCACGATTCTATATTTAATATTTTCCTTGTACAATAAAATTTGCAATGAATCGAGGATTCCCGACTCAACGAAATCAAAATCTTTCTCGAAAATGAGTGACTCAATTGCATCTGCACCAATGCAGTGACTGTTTACCAGAAACGGCACTAAAATATCGTTCATGAGAATTTTTATTTCGGAGCAAAATTCGCTCGGCTCCAAAGTTTGTGCAAAGACCGATAGAAATACTTGAGAACGGCTGGTAGGCTTTAGTCGAAACGAGACTTGGGTGAAACTACGGCTGTTTATATCCGATATATCGGGCCATTCTCAACGTCACCGACGGCAGTGGTGGCGATATTCTCCTTGAGGTACTTTCCGGCGAGACCTTAAGGGTGGCTGGCGCGGCCAAAGCGATGATCTAGTCGCGTGACTAAACAGCACTTTGGCCTCTGACTCCAGCGCCGTCATGCGAAGTTTCTTCGCGCATGGGAAATTCGGTTGAACTATGAGTGAATTCGAGGGTGGAATGAGCATAAGGCAGAGCACAGCGGAGCATAGCGTAGCAGAGGGATTCTAAGGAGGCTGGAGATCTGGGCGAAGAGAAGAAATATTCGACGATGAGCTTTGGAATAGTTTCCCTATAATATTTGGCGGTGCTCGGATTTTCGGGATAAAACTTTTCGAGATCAGCGGCAACTACGCACGCTTAGGAGAAGAATTTCGCATGCGTATCCGTGAATTTCACTAACTTCCCACTTACGAGATCCTTCTTGAAGGAGGCTTCGGAATTTGCCGAGACAGAACCTTCGAACGATTCGGATAGCACGTTGATGTACTACAAAAAATCTGTTAAAATTCGCAGACGTTCCTTTTGAGTGTTGTCTCTTTAATTCCGACTGCCCGTTGGGGCAAAAAGTCTGAAGGAAACGTTAAGAAGACGACAAAATTCGGCTTCATATTCCATTAAGATAATCGCCGTGCTATTAAAGTATTCAGTAAATATATTTATATTAATATACTGAGCTTAGCACTCTCGAAGAAAGGAGTCACCAGTTTCTTCTATTCATTTTTCTTATTTTATTTTACATGCTAATTTGTAGAAATTACCAACGGAGCAAAACAGGTCTTCATGAAAAATTTCAAGGCATAAATCTTTTAAAAAAAAACTAGTCTTAAAAAGGATTTTTTTTTTTCAGGAAATGTGAAAAAAATTGTAGTGACTCGTGTTTCCGTCTTCATCCTTAATAATTTAGTATACGCTTCGTTTCTCGTTAAGGGTGGTTGCGCGCGGTAAACCACCAGGGAACAAATCCAACGGACAACGCCAATGGATAGTAAAGTAAAAGCTGTGGGCAACATCAATAGATCCACTCCTGCTGCGCTACCCAGTTTGATTATGATATTATGCAG
Source organism: Listrodromus nycthemerus (assembly GCA_963978505.1). Classification (NCBI taxonomy): domain Eukaryota; kingdom Metazoa; phylum Arthropoda; class Insecta; order Hymenoptera; family Ichneumonidae; genus Listrodromus; species Listrodromus nycthemerus. The sequence goes on from OZ021679.1 coordinate 2,323,404, forward strand.
TCTTTTGTACAATTCACTCCTCGTCTCCTTTGTGTTGCTGGTTTTCAACAATCCATCAGAAGTAATGGAATCGGCAATTTCGTTGATGGCGGACCACAGTCGAATCTATTCGAACATCGACCCGATTTTTTTATCGATAAAAATTCCGGCGAATATCGACCTGTAAGCCTTTAAAAGTGCTCGCGTGTCGTACAGATTATTCGGACGCATTCGTGCGTGCGACGTAATGTGCGATAAAGGAAGAAACCGCCTGCAATTAAATAACATTTTGATCCCAGATTGATTAAAATCTTTTCGACCCTGGTAAATTGGTTCGTCATCGGCGTAAGCGCAGAACAATAAAAAAAAAAAAAAAAACCCAATTTACCAGTCGACGTTGCAGAATATTTTCATCGAAAAAATTGAACCGTCACAAATTCCGCACCAGCCCAGCCCTTCGATCCGCTATAATCGAAGTATTAATTTTAGTTTTCCCCAAGCTTCGCTCTTTCTGTCCGGTGATTGATTCCCCGCCTCGAAAATTACGAGAGGAGGCGCTGAAAAATGGTAAGTAACGACGGAGAAATACAAGAAGCGAGCGCAAATGTCCCGCGAATTCTGGCGCGAACGGAAGTCCGGCTGGTACCAGCGATGCGGTAAAGTACACATGTCGATGGTGTTCACAACGAGTCCCGGTGTTGCCAGTTTGCCCCACTCCATCCTTCGGCGTCGACGTCCATCCCCATGATTGGCCTTTTTAATACCACATCAGCCTAATGGATTCGTTCCGCAATCCGATCGCGAATGCAACTTCGACCGGAGCAGCAGAGTGGGAGGAAAAAAAAGGTGGAATAAAGAGGTGCGAGGGACGACGGGGAGAGCGACGTTCAGTGGGAGTTGAGAGAAAGAGCGCAAAACGGAAGAGGCGAAGGTTGTACAGAGAGTTTTAAATAAGCATAAAGTCGAATAGATCAGACGGTTAGGTATTGTAATTATGCTAATAGCTTTGGCCGCCTCTGATGTGGTCTGACCGTACCGTCGAGGTCGGCCACCGGGTATTCTCCCTTCGGCCCTTCGCCGGCTTCTTTCGGTCTGCAGCGAAGAGGCCTATAAATGTTAGGTGGGGAGGTTTGATCAAACCAACTTTTTCCACTACTTATTAATATTACTCGTGGATCCGGCTGCTAGCGCGCTGCATACCGAGGCGCAGACAAGTCTCTCTCCGCTTCCTCGACGTCAACCACTCTCCGGGCCGCTGGCAACTCGGTATACTTTTCACTCGGTCCAGATTTCAATGGCTGAGAGAAAAGTGTACCGTACGGCGGGGGAGACGGAGGTAAATGTTAGACGGAAACTAGAAATGTGTACCCTGGAAGCTCCCTACCGCGAATCCGCCGTAACGTTTTCCCGCGAATTCTTTCGAGTCCCGGTTACTCGTCCTTGGCTCCTCCGAGGGAGAAGGCCAACTTTGCGCTCTCGGCCGGTTGAAGTGGGCAAACGAAAGATTGAAGAAAATCGACGGGTGGGAAGCGGAGAGAGAATGACGGAGAAGGACGTGCAACGAGGAAGCAAGAACGGACTTCTCCATCTTGGGATTGCAAGACGGATCCTCGGCTTTTCGTACACCCCGGCGAGCGTTGTAGATTGGTTCTCGGCGAAAAACTTTCCACCGCCGTCGCATCTTTCAGAAAAATTAATAAAGATAATGCACCGATTTTCCACTGATTCTCGATTTTCTTTTTTTTTTTTTTTCAGGAGGGATTCTTCAAAACTTCCGTCTCTTGGAATGCATATCTGATTTATCAGAGTACGTGCCATGAGTAGACTGTCTCGCGACTTCAATGATCTCGCGAGGGAACAATATTAGTCCTAGCGGAGAACTTCAGAAATACAGACTTGGCGATTTAGGAAGATGAGATGAAAATATGTGTTGAGAATTTACTGCGGTTCATTGAAAATTCAGTTTAAAAAAAAAATTGTAAATTTAACGTTTCGGAATAGAAGCTTTTAAGCAAAAACTCGCATCCATGAAGCGCGATGAACATTAAATTTAATTGACGATAATCATAAAAATAGACACAGTTTTTCATTGAAATCACAGTAAATTACAAGAATTTAACGATTTCCAATATTTTTAACGACTGCACGTTAATTTCCTCGCAACAACCTTTCATCAGAATTTTCCTCGATTCAACATGCGTCTGCAGATTTTTTCAAAATTTTTCTACATTTTTACACTCGGGGTCATCTGTCCGATGAAATTCAGTATATCTACGCTTGCCAATGACTGTCCGTTTTATCCGGCGATCGCCCGACCGAGGCAAAGTGCGTTTCCGCGTTATCGAGAATTCTTTCGTGAGAGCTCTAGGACACAGCTAAACGTAAAGCAGCAGATGGACCAGCTCGGGGTAAGTTCCACGACGGCGGATAGACGACCGAGAAATCCCTATTTTTAAATATCGTAGACCACGGCGATATTCCTTCCGCTCTTATCTCTCCTCGGTCCCTCGGTCAATCTTTTTTTTTCTCGTTGGAACCGCGATGTTAAGAATATTATCTAAATCCAGAGGCCGAGGTTGCCGGGTCTGGTCGGATGTATCCACGAGCCTGTCTGTCCTTCCGCCCGAAAGCGAATGTGCGGCAAGCGCGTCTATAGAATCCGTTGAATTTGCCGTGGGCACACACCAGACGAATCGGGGCCGTCGAGCGGGTGCGCTCCTCCCGAATCTTCGGATCTCCAGACGACGAAGAGCACGGAAACGACGCCTATGCAGGGATATCGTCTCTCTGACTACGGAGGCTCGAAGGCACCGAGGAAAAACGAGATTCTCCATCCGGGAGCCCTTTCCAAACGAATATTTATTGAGGGGATATTGAAATTGATGGCGGCCCGCGCGTGCTCGCCTATCTCCTTCTGTCTCAGACATGCTAATCTGACGTTGCCGGAGTGAAGTGTATAAGAGGGCGCCTGATAACTCCGGTTTCTCTTTCACGGAAAATTCTATCTTTAAGTTTTTTTCGCTTCAATTTTTTTTTTTTTAAGTAAAAACGTCTTTGGCGGAAGTTCTGAGTGATGAGGATCCTTAAAAAGCGCTACCGTGTCCTAGAGAAGATTGAAATAATCATGAATTAATTTCAATAAGTTCTCTGTCGGGCTTGCAATTATCGGGACCAGGAAAGAGGTGCTTAAGGCAAGGTGAAACAGGCTCAGGTAACGAGAACTGTAATAAATAGCAGGCAGGGAGATGGTAGAATTTGTGGATGAAGCAAGGCTTCATCCGATGTAGAATTCAACGGCGCATGAAACGTCAATAATTTTTGCATTGCATTGATCCGAAAAATGCAGCAATCCCTCTTGCATCCGACGAAGTTTTCACAAGGTTTAGTTGAGTCCTTATCGACTCCTCGAAGCCAAGCTCTACATTGTCTTCTAGAGTAGCGCGACAACGAGTGCACCCCTGTGACAAAAATGAGTTCTTCCAGGGTCAATTATCGTCTCTCATAATTCAACAATTTTTAATCAACACCTCTGTCCTCCGCAGGAACGGTAATTATTATGCAAGCAACGATCATCCCACCTCCCTATTCCTCTATTTTTTTTATTCACCTCTCCCGTTACCAACTCGATAAAGGATACGTAAAAGGTCATTCATTCGCGGGTTAGGTTGTGTATCGTCTATAAATCGACCCAGCCGGAAGGATTTTATCGAGGTCGCCGGTATCGCCGTCCACGTGCGCCAGAGAGAAAGTAAATTCTCTCTTATTCTCCGCTCTCTCGTATCTCTTCACAAAGGTAATATTTTCGCGACGCCATTACACTTAGCAAGAATGGGAGCTCGCCGCAACGGCACCGGTATAACTACCCAGTTAACGCAGTCCACGGTTAGCCGGTGTCGGTGCTCCAGGTATGGTCGGCGACGGAAGGGCTGGAAAAGGGAAAACAACCCGTCGCTTCGGCTCTTCACCGACGAGGCCGAGCGAGATGGTAGAACGAAAGACAGACAACCAGGGACGACCAAACAATGGAGGGAGGACGTTCGAGGGTGGGGGTCGAAGAGGACGCAGAGGGAAGGCGAACCCATCCCTGTGGCTGCGTTATAAAAATTCAATTAACTCAGCAGTTTTAATTAATTCCGTATTTATATGATGCAATAAACAGAAACTACCGGCATTTTCCGGTGCCGTGGCTTCGACGAGCTATTCGCTGAAGCTGACCGTACCCATCGCCTACCCTTCGGACTCCCTCGCTCGACTGGTCGTTTAATTCCAGCCCATTGTATTGCTCCATCTGCACGCCGAGCTCGTTCAACCCCTCTCCTGACAACGCTCAGCTATTTTCTCTATCGCCCCAATGGCACCGACAGTTTCGGCGATCGGTCCAGAGATTTCCATGTTCCACTAACTTCGGTGTGTTTATTTTTCCACCGGCGAATTTTTATCCCGACGATCCTACGCTAGAGAAGCGGTTGCACTTTCGGGATTTACTCAATGCCGAAACGTTGTTCATCGACTCACGATTCAACAACCAAATTATCGCGGAGCTAACCCTCCAATTCCCGACGGTTTTATGCCATTGCGTCGTCGGTCCGTCGATCCTCTTTCTCACTTTGTCATCAATCGATCGGGTTGCATTCGTGGGAATGGTAGGAAGAAATATTGAAAAAAAAAAAAAAAAATCTTCGGCAGAACCAACGTGCGCGGTTGGTCCGCTCTTTCGCTCATGGTTTCCCGCGCTCCGCTCCAGCAGAGTTGGGCGGCTCGCTATTAGTTCTGGACCGCGCTGCGCTGCACTCCGCCGCGCGACTCCTGTGCGCACTGTGTTCTGCTGGCGTGGATATTCGTTCTCGAGCTTGGTGGGAGGTTCGCGGTTCGCTGCAGAATTGCCTGGTTAATTTCACACTCCCATGATTATATAGACGAAATCGAGGGCATTTATATTCGCAGGGGCATCCAGCGAGGAGGAGGTGGACGGATAGACTCGGAGAGGGTTCGAAGCGAAAGGGTGGAGGGAGTGTTTGATTGGGTCCGATGTTCCAGGACTAAAAAAAAAAAGCCGTCCAAATTCAACGGTCGCCTGAGACGCCACCCCGCTCCGTCCCCACTTGGCTTTATCTCCCTCGGTTTTTCCATCTCACTCAATCTTCTCTCGCCTGTATACATATGTACTTTATATATGTACACACATAGTCAGAGCCATTGCTTGTACGATGGTATAGATAATGTGTCGCCGAACGAAATCGAAATGCTCGATCATACGCGAGATTGGCCCATTCTTTACCTACTTTTCTCGCCGGAGCTCGATTTTCCATACGATAGATGGAAAAGAGAGTCAGCTCTAGGGAAGGCCATCAGTGGCCCGGATGTCTAGACTCTCTAGAAAGTTACCGGTGCAAATACTGGGTGAGATACTGGACGAATGCGGAAGGAGCTAAAATGGGATGGAAGTAAAAGGAGGAGAATTTTCGCGGGAAGGAAATTGAGAGGAGTGGGTGTCTGGTTTAGTGTCCAAAGGGATGTTTCACCTAGCCACCTAAGGGATGGAGTACATCGCGGTACTTGTGTCAAAATGTGAATTGTTTCAGTCGTTGTTGGCCACTTCAAGAAGACGATTCGTTGGCACATCTGAATCCGAGTCTACGGTCGATGACCCCTCACTGCTCCATTTGGCTATTTGATTCTGAAATTCTCGAAACCGATGGGGGTGAAAGTTGCGGTCGAATATCATGTGCCCACATGTGGGCTCCACATGAATTTTTTTTGATATTCCCTTTTTCAATCCTTCGCTTACCAAAAAACCCCTCGACTGCATCCCTCTCAAAGTTCGACCCTCTATTTTTACTATTTTCTCTCGTTCACCCTTCGGTCTGTCTCTGTCCTGTTCCGTCTAACGGGAATCGTCGAAAAAACAGGAGCCGCACGGCAAGAGCGAGGGTGGCCATTACAATTAGTCGCCATTATGGGTGGTGTAGCAGCAGCAGAGCCAGCAGCAGTAGCAGCAGCAGCGGCAGCAGCAGCAGAAGCAGAGGCAGCATCGGTTGTGGCCAACTCTTGCTCTCGCTCGTTCCCGCTCTCTCTCTCTCTCTCTCTCTCTCTCTCTGAACTCTCTCGAAATTTCTCACTCTCCCTCGCTGTCTCTCCGCCTCTCTCTATGCCGGTTGACCGACCGACCGGTCAGTCTATCATTGCCAACCAACGTGTGCCCCGTGCTCGGCTCTACCGGACCGTTCCGTTCCGTCCGGTTCTCCCCCATTCGTTCGAAATGCCGCCACTGTCTGCTCACCCTCTTTACCCAACCAGTGCCGATACCCTTCTGCCTTGTCCGACCATTCCCACTCTTCAACTCAATCCTACTCTCCCACATGCACTCCCGCAACTCACCCACACATACAGGCACTCACACACGCACACGCAAGGTAGTTGGCGACCGGTCGCGTCAGCGTAATTACAAGCATTTATTTCACACTAAAAGCCGTCGAGGGCAGGGATGAAACGGTGTATGGGAATGAGTTCTGGCGTTGGCGAGGAGAAGCCATAGCCAGTGCCAACCGAACGAGAACCGTGCGTTCCGATGATGGTCCACTTCGTTCTCGCGTGATCGGGCTCTCGCAATGGCAGCGATAGACGGTTCAACATAGCGCCGTTCTGACCCGTTCATGCGGTAGGCCACTGGCGAACGCTATCACTTTTCAAAATTCGCGCTATTATCAGGTTTCACCGATAGGCTTGTTCGTTCGGTCAAGTATATGTGTGGGTGTTGCCAAGTGCGCGATGGCCGCGGAATTGAATATGTATAGGGCGGCTGGCGCAAGGATTGATCCAGTTCAACGGCTTCGGATTAATGGAAAGAAAGCATCAGATTGAAGCTGGAAGACCACGCATGATTCTTCGCCAAACTCACCCTTGATTCATATTTTTCTACATTTTATAATGAAATTATTATTTACTATGATTTTCCAATTTTTGGGAGAATCAGCTGCTTGCGATAAAGCCAAAAATCATCGACAGAACTTCTCGCAGATCGGGCTTTGCGAACGATAAAATGGGGAATAAAAGTATTATCGATTCTATAGGGGAACAAAAAAAAAACCCCATTCGAACGGTTCCGTAGCAGTTTGTAGATTAACTATCGAACACGGACCGTTGTTGGCTCCGCACGCGCTGTTATTAAAAGTGATAGCGCCCCGGGCAGCAAACGTTGGGTTAAACAAATATCGGCGCTTCGGCGATTATGGTCCGATAAAAATTGATGTAAAATTTACTGCGTTTGCTGCCGTGAAGGGAGAGAGCCGCTAAAGCTCAAATGTGTATAGTTCGGTTCAACAGCAGATTCGGTGGTGCTTGGGGAGCATTAAAATCAATGCTTTAATAGCAAGGTGTGGGTGAACGGATTCTCGACTTCCACAATGTTGACGATGGCGATACTGCAGGCTCGCCGAGCTAACCAGGCCCCCTGATAATCCGGATAATTATATAGCTGGGATAATAGCAATAACGAGCCATAAACGAGTTATCTCGACGGTTATTAAGCCTCGGGATGATGGAGTTGCTGACCAGCGAGCGGCTTTACATGGTATATCGCAAATCCTAGCCACCCCACCGTTCCTGTCCTCAGACAGAATCCAAGCACGGTCAGCAAATAGTTCGTTTGTCGGTGTGGGCCGATTAAAAATAAATGGGGTTTTTTACGAACCAAGTTTGGATTGACATTAGATATTATGTGCGATTATACATATATTCGTGTGTGTGTGTGTATCGCAGCTCGGTACCTGTTAAATATAATCGTCATTGAAATTTTTGGTAATTTATCGTCGTTGATAATGTTTTACTTTTCGTGGTTCAAAATTATGATAATTTTGCGGCTGTTGAATAATTAAGAATAAAAATAAACACTCTGGAATGCTTGCTTACGAATTCTGTGACAGAAACGTCGTCGACATTTCGATGCGATGCTGCTTTCCTGATCTGAGATGACTGTTTAACTTCGGTCACGTAAAAGTAAAAATACGCGGTAGGGAACGCTTCAGATTTTTTTTTTTTTACTCCTTGGTGTCGGGAGACCATCGCGCCACTTTAAAATCGCAAATTTTAGTGTCGAATGATAGAGATGTGCGTGAGTTAGCTCTACCCTTTACAGTTTTGGCGATACGTGAAACCAGATTTCGACCAAATGACAGGTGGGAGTACCGGTCTGTTGGCTCGCTCTCTTCAATCATTCGTTTGACGGTTCGATAGATTTGATTAGAAGGTAGCCATCGCTGAACGAACATGTTTCGCACTGTCATACTACGCACAAATGCCGAAATGCTGAGAACACACGTCGTGGAATTATCACTCTCGGTCAAACGATATCGCGACTTCGTGCCGGCATTAACGTCGATTAAGTGAAAAAGAAATAAAAATGGAATTAAGTATTCACTCTTATCGATATTTGTGTAAATTTTAGTATTTACTTTTTGTACTCTTATCTTCATCGGTGGGTGACGAAAAAAAATTGTCTTTCGGCTCGTTGGTAATGAAATCGATAGAACCGAATGTAAGCACGTGTGTCAAGGTGTTGTGTCAATTTGATGAACACTATAAAAATTATACGACGTGAAAAATAATTGCTGTCCTCAGAAATTTCACGTCCAACGAGAGTCCAGTTGTCAATCTTTAGCCCCTCAAAAATTCTGAATGACTACAAAATCTGTTTAAAAAAAATTCAAAAAAAAATTTGACTACCGCAGCGTCTAATTTCCTCTATATCATAATTTGGAAAATGTCTCAAAAACATTCCCGGTATTCGTATCAAAATAAGGTGGGGTAAATCCGCTCCGTATCTGCTCCTCTAAACTTCAATTTGCTTCCATGGTCTTCCTTGTTACATTTCGGTATAAATAATAATGTTGAAAAAAATAAATAAATTACTAGCAAAAAATAAAACACCCTTCCACGATTATACTCCGTTGCAGCCCGTGCAGTGCCGGAAGTATCTATTCACCAGGCATCTGTCTGGAGCACGTTAACACAGGGCGTATGTATAAACATAAAGGGAAATTGTATAAGGCCTGGTTGTAAGCCAGCTCGGTGGAAATGTTGATGATGATGATGCATATCACGGATTCCCGTATGAATTGATACATTCGCGAGACCCTCGTTTCCGGTGAGTGAAAGCCTACCGTGAACCGAGAGAAAGCTCTTCCGCAGATATCTCTGCGCGATGGAGTTCGACGAGAGATGCATCCGCAGCGGCCCAATGACTGCTGAATATTACGTCAGGCTGCAACGGTGGAGCATAATCCGCGATCCCATCGCGCACACGTAGTAGCGAAAGAGCTTTCATGGAAGGCACCCACTTGTGACTCGTCTTTCTTATCGTGAATGGTGCATACCCGCTACGCCGTAGGGCATTTCATGCCCCAAACGATACCGGTCGCCTCTGGCATTTTCCCCGACTGTGTCTATCCAAACTGTCTGTCTATCCGGCACTCGCGTTATTTTTTTTGTTTTTTTTTTTTTTTATAACTCACGACCAACGCGCTTTGGCTTTTCAGCTCAGTCGCGATACATTCGAATGCAACAGCCAGCAGCGGTTGATCAGTCGGGGCTCCTCTCGTGGAACTCGACGCTGCGACGACCCCAATTGAAGCCAAGTTTCAATGAGTCGGGAAAATATGAAATTTTCTCCGCTGAAATGCACGCTCGAGAATTTTTTGTAACATTAGAAACGAAGTTCTGACTTTGATGTTGGTTCGGCACGAAGAATTAGTGAGGACGAACGAGGGTGTTTTTAATGAGCGAAAAATATTTTTGACAGGGTTGTTAAGATAACGAGCAAGACGTCGATAAATACAAATAGCATTAGTTGCATGTTACGATCAAAGAGAGCTTTGTTATTGTAAAAATCGAAGATTTTCATGTAATCGTGTTCAGAATGTTCCAACACTAAAAAAAAATCGCAACGGATCCCTTTATGAGGAAGGTGTGCCAAGAATGTAGTCAATGATTTCTCATGGAAGGAGCTTTGCCAATAATGGGTCAATATAAAAAAGTGATGTAAATATTGTAACTTTCAACTTTCAAAAATTTCAATTTATTTCTAGTTCTGCACAATTTTTATTGACGCTCGCGTACATACCGAAAAAATTTTCATATATCTTATGCGCAATGTGCTCCTTACAAGAGGACAATTAAAAAAAAATTGAAAACCAACCCACAGAGGATTCATCAAATTCGGAATCACTTTACTCAAAAGATATTCCCGTAGCATATTACTAGCAATCATATTAATACTTCATCTGCAGCATTGTCATTTTTCTTAGATGACCTGTAGCTCTCATTAGATTTTCTCAACGTACCGCGGACTAGTCGATGCGTCGTTAATAAAAATTAATGTTGAGCCTATGCGCTAAGCCACCGAAACGGTCGTTGTGTAGGATTCTACTCTACATACAGTACTCGCCCTACATCCTATAATCCCGAGTAGCGAAGCAGCACGAGGACATTAATTTGCCGAAGCGGCGCAATATATTCCGGAGCTTCCCAGCCGAAACAGCCTTATGGTTGCGAGATTTAATTAATAATCGGGGATCGGATCACGGACCGAGGGGTGGCTCGCAATATCGGCGAGCCAAAGAGTTCTTAGTTGGCAGATTCAAGTAGTACTATCGCTGGCATTCCCCGCTTTTACCGTCTATATATATGAAACATATCGTCCAACCCCTCACGTCACCCTCCCCCTCCTCCTCCTCGGTATCTCGGTAATTGGACCGATACCGAAAACTTGCAAGTTACCTTCGTCTGATCGTGTAACGTAACCAAGTTGCTGTGCTTGTGCCTGCTGCTGCCGTACTATATAATACGGTGTCATAATGCTGCCTCGGCAGTTACGCGAAAACACTTTCAAGTTTGCTAGTTCGCGACGCCGGTAACTTACTTTGCCGAAATCGGATAATCCCTGCCTAAATCGCGTCAACGATATATTAAAATGTTATATTTGAAAATTCCACTTTATTCCCCTTTGTAAGTCTGTCAACCAATTACAATCGATGTGTCCATTCGAATCAGAATGATATGATAGAGCGCGGCGTAAATGGACCGATCATAGGAATGCCTCGATGGGGCAAAATGGTACCACTCGAAATCATTGGAAAATTGGAAAACGTTTTTGAAACGTAGTTTTATAAAAATTTCAATTCAACCGCAATTGCTTTCTCGAACTATCGGTATTTTTTTTTACCATCGATATCGTATTTATTTGTTCTTTTAACGGCAACTCAATGACAAATTGATTTCGAACCTTTTTCTCTGTATGGAGAAATCGGTTCACAGCCGCTGGCAATTTTTTCGCGGCTACTAAAATTTCGATCAATAAAACCTGATTATGAGAATAAATTATCCGTTTGCCTAAGCCAAGACTTTAATCCCCTCTGTAACCGACCGGTTGAAGCGTTGTCTCGTCCCTATCAGATTTCATATTATAATAGCTTCGCATAATATTCGAGGTTTCCCCAACAAGCTTTCCAGCACGATGCCTTGAGGGCTTTCACCGCGTTTCATCTCTCTCGAGCTAGCAGTGTAATTACCGCTACTCGCAAACTGATACCCGTCCCCGATTACGATACTCTTCTGGCGATCCACCGTTCCAACCCGCTCGTACTGATGCAACGCATTCTCACTCTGATTGCTTCCGATTCAGGCCACTCATCTACAGTTTTCTAAGATGCTTTGCAAAAATGTTCCGACGTTTTGCGTCCCTAAAATGAACCATTGTTCATCTTCACAGACGTTGCTCGTTTCCATGAGAATGAATTTGATAAATTCTATTACCAGCCCACCAATTCAATTTAGTGTTATCAAAGTCAACCGCGTTTGGGATCGAAATATTGATTTCACGCTGAAAAGGCATCGGGACTAATCAACTTCCAGCCCGAGTTCAAACTCAATATCATAGTCGAACGACAATTAAATTCAACGTCAAGTTGGACTTTTAGAGTTCAAACTGACATCTTAAAATTCGATTTTTGTTCCGAACGACGAATAAATGACAATTTTTATTATAGTGTGTTGTGTCAATACTGCGAGAGAAAAAGTGTTTTCTTTAATAGCAAAATACCCAAGGAAAGGTTGTTTTTTTACCGAATGGTTGGAATCTTGATTCGATTCAAAAATCCGCAACCAAGTCGTTTCCCGAAAGAAATTATCGGTGTCTTGAATGGAGGATCCAGATACGTTTTGTCCAGCTCTGTCTTACCGAAGAATAAGCTCGAGTAGAATATCTCCGGCTGCTTTCGCATTATTCATTTGTGCTGACGTGCAACTAAATCATTGCAATATTCTTTATTTCGTTCGTAGGCATCAGTAAATCTTTATCCTCTATTTACGTTGCTGCATATCCGCTATCCGACGTCTCGTTAAATCATTCTACTTTTTCTTCCACTCGAGACGCGAACAACTATCGGTTGAATTCCTATTAAAGTTGCCGTTATTCCTTCGAACCACCCCGCTCACCCTCGAATCGCCGCCATCGTCGGGGCTATCATGCTGCATTATCCGAGTAATAAAGAAAAGAGAAGGTCAACATGCGGATGCGCGCCGTTGCAATAATTTCATTTCACTTCGCGCTGGTGGATGAAAGAGACCCAAGGCTTCCCTTATTCCGGCGACCGTCCCTTAGCCTCTTTCACCCACCTCTTCCCAACGTAAATTGCAATCCTAGAGAATCATTATCCGTTCAGTACAGAAAAGATTGGTTTTTTAAATAAATTTACCGTGTCTGAAGAAACTCTTATATTATAGTATAAAAAACCCGAGGATTTTCGTTAAAGCCTGCGACGCTCCCTGTTCGCGTCTCGATAGCGACGTTTTACCTTCCACTCATTTTCCAGCGTCTGAGATCAAGGTTGCTTTCTATTCTACTGTAACATGTTTTGCTTATGCGCTGTGAATAGACGAAAAAATTCATTCATTTCGACGCCAAAATAAAACACTCTGGGCGATATAAAAAAATACATGTTGTTTATGGACTTTGATCCGAAGATTGGTGAAATTTCGTTCCAAAGTGCTAATAATTGGGAATAACTTTATCCCGGATATTTCCAATTTCTTTCATTTGAAAATTCGTTTGAAATATTGTTATAATTTTTGTCAATTAATTATGCAACTTTTTTTTAAATTACGTTGATTATATCAATATTTTGACCTATATTTATCCGTAGTATAGATAAAATATATATTTTGAAGCCGATCTTATCTTTCATGGAAACTCTGTTCAGCGGACCCGGGACGGTATTATCAGAACGCAGCGTCATTAGCGAAATGGAAGGTGTCTCTTTATCCGATTAATTTTTTTCTCTAGAAAGCAATACGAAATGAAAAGGCAAATCTCGTAAGCCTCTTATGAATTACGGTATGTATGGTTTATAGGAATCAATACTTAATCATATTCGTTGGCGTGTCTTCCTTCCCCATCGGCGCTCCATTGGCGAAGCAGCTACTTATAGATTTTTTTCTCGCTTCCTGCACAAATTTTTTTTTCCATTTTATTTTCGTTACTTCCTGTGTTGTGTCGAATGGTTTATCATTTTCTATGCACATTGCTACCCCCTTAATATTTTTTGTTTTCGCACTCTCTTCTGTCCATTATAGCCGTATATGGTTTTAGACTCGTTAATTACAACAAAAAAAAAAAATACACATCTCACATAAAATGGGCAACAAAAAATCATACCAGGAAAAATGTCGATTTTCCAACCAACAATATCCGGATTATATAAAAATCCATTGACAATCCATTGAACACAGAGTCAAGATGCTCAGAACGTCGCTGCGGATGTCGCCTATCAGCGTAGCCAAAATTCCCAAGACATCGTCTCCATCGTTTCAATTAAAAAAATAACTGGCCTCGATTCAACATCCATCTTCATCTCCCCAACTAAAAACAGTTATGAACCGTCCAGTTTGTCCCGTTTTTTTGGAAACACCTCCAGAAAGTCGAAGGAACGGATCGGGTGAAACGACAGTAGAAAAAGTACCCAACAGTCAGCACGTGTGACATCGATAAGTGATACGCCGGTATAAGACCTCGCTTTATTTCGTTCCACCCTTCCATCCGAATCCAGCCGAAGCTCCTTTGCTTTCCTTAACTCGTTGCCTTGCGCACAAGTTGCGGACAGGAGGAGGAGGAGTGACGCAGTTGCGAATGTCCGGATGACTCCACGATGAAGTCCTCATCGATCCCGAGCTTTGAGTCGCGGCCGTGCCTTTGCCTGTGCATTCCCTCGCGATGATGGTCGCCTTCCCAAGAGCGCGGTGCACGCTTCATCGCAGCCTTACCGGAGGTGGCATCGTCGGCTGACTCCATTCACGACATTCGTATGCAGATGGACGCTCTCTTGATTAGAGGACGATAACTGGCGCGCCGGATTCGCCGTCGTACATGGGTCACGCACCCTCTCGAAAGGGCATCTTCCCCGGGGGTGGAAGCTGTCTCGTGAGTTCCGCTACCCCAGCTCGGGACCGTTTCCTCCTCCACGGTGTTGCAACACCTCGCTAACTGCTTTTCACAATACTCCAACTCTGCGCGGTCTACCCTGGCTGCGAGACTGCGAGCGGCCGGACTGCGACGAACGTGTACGATAGAATGTAAATTCGTATGGAAATTCGTGATACCACAAGCTAATGGACCATCAGACCAGTTCTGCACACCGTACGAACTACCGATAACTGCCGCTGAGCATTGTTCGATACGCGAGCGAACAGTAATTTTTTTCTGTTTTTTGTTTTTTTAACACTATAATTTTATTTCACCTTAAAGCCTCTTTTGGTATTCAGGTTTTTTTTATGTTTTGTTGGGAGACTTTTGTGTTTCAAACGACCGAAGAGCCGGGGCTGTATAGGCGGGATGAGAGGAGGAGGGTCTGAAAATTCGGAAATCGAAAACCTATACTTTCCCGAATATTTCATGGTTCCGAGATCGTTCGAGCAATTTTTCGGATACAATAAAAAATTCGACCACCTTGTCTGTAGATGGAGTCTTAGAAAAATAACTGCTTGAGTTTTTGTTGCGGGAGAATTAAAATTCTTAAATGGTGAGACTGTCTTCTGAATAAACATTATAAATCAAAAAATTATTTGAGATTCTATGTAAATTTTAAACAATATTCTACCACCAGCAACTGATAACTACAAGGAAGACCATGCGCACATCGTAGATGGTGCATCGTGTAGCACCTGTATGAAAAAAAAAACGAAAAAAAAAAAAAAATGGAGACCGAGCAGTCGGAGGGCAGAGAGTGTTTAATTAAAAGCACCGATATAACCGAAGATATTAAAACAATAAATCTTAACGTTCCAACTCAATTATCACGAAATCTCCCAATCGCTATGAGAGTGAATTAACTCTCAACTTTCGGTTATCACGCCGATTCTCCCCTCCGACCCACTTCATCTCTTCGAATATTTCTAACTCTTTATTTTCTTTCCACCTATCATCATTTTCTGGGTGGTATGGCGATTCTGTTCTATTTTGATTCTATCGCAACGCCCGCACACAAACGCTACCGCGCACACAACGCCGATGGAAAATCGCCGTTGCACTGGGCGCACTTGTGTCAGAGGCACGTGCGCGCTTGTGCCGCAGCAACACGGCTCACCGGGAATGACGGAATAATTAATGGGCACGTATCAATTAGCCAGTACCTAGGCACTCCGGGCTATCCTTCTCACCCTTTCTTCCGCATGCCAACAATCCACTCCGTTTCCGCGAGCACCGCCAGTTTTTAATCGGTCGTCCGCAGTATCGTTTGCCATTTGGCCGGCCAGTGATCGGTAACCGGCCGGCCAGTGGCCTCGTTTCGTTCGTCGTTCTCTCTGTTCCGCCCCGATCTGAATCTACTGCCATCCTCTTCGTTCAATCGGCCCTCCTACCCTGATCGCTTTACCTCGCCGCACCCTTCACGAGTTCTCTGTAACCCACCACCCTCTCCACTTGCTCTCCGCCGCCGCTCCGCTTCGTTCTCTGTTTCACCGCGCTCCGAGGCCGCGAGCTCACGAACAAGCCCCCTATTAATTACCAGAGGCCCCATCAATTATAATCCCGGTCGTGTGCAATTTTTGACACGCTAACGTATCGCCTGCGCAGATGTCGACGTCCGCGACTCTATATGCGAAGCGCTCGTCAAGCCCCTCCCCACCTCCTATATCATTCCACGTTTTTCCACCTCGGAGCGTGGGAAAAATATTGTCGATCAACGGGAGGTCAACGGTTGTTCATATATCCCGGAAAAAGTTTCTTTATCAACGTTACCAGATGGAAATTAATTTCACCATGTCGATCATTGGTTGATATCTTTATCAAAAAGTCGTGTTTTGGAGTTTGCGAGACAGACTTTGAGCGACGGTATATTGGCCAGGAGAGAGTTGGTTTTCAAGCCGCGTAACGCAGTTTATCATTTCACGTTCATATTTTCGTTTGCGTCACTGCACGACGAGTCAAACTCGACAACCTTCGTTCGCCTGTGAAAAAACTGCTGTCCCAAGCGCTATAAGGGAGTCCCGTTAGGTCCAGCTTGGACCAGTTCCAAACGGGTCTGGTTTGAGGTTCGAAAATTTTTTCGTCGATGCCTTGCAAGCCGCTCGATCGATTCTCTCAACGAGAAAATCGTCAAAGAAATTATCGCTCCCACTCCAGATACACCAAACTGGTACTTAAGATCGTGTTTCTTCGTTCTGCAACGAGGAAGGAAACGCTTTCCACCACCGTCGCCGTTGGTTCTCTCATTCTTCCCATCGCTTTTTACAGATGTGTGTTCTGTTGCTTTGCGCTGTGTTGCCAAAGCGGCGGGAAACCGGCGGAAGGAGCAAGACAACGACGCGGGACAGTAAGGAGCTCCCGTTGCTGCCGCACAGCCGGCGCAAGCGGAGAGCCGCGCTAGACCGCAGGCATTATTTATGAGGTTTACGGCTCTCGGTCGACCGCAAAGCGCAAGGGCGTCGGAAGACTCCTCGCCCTTAAGGGTTTCCCTCCTTCAACTGCAAGGGCGGAGATCTCGATGCGCAGTTAGCGACTCGCGCCCTCTCTCTCCTCTCCGCAACGATACAGAGAGAAACCCCGTTTCCGGAGGTCTCGCAAAGTGTCAGGCTCGTAGCGAGTCGGCGTTGCTGCTTACTATCTTACCGCGTAGGATCCACCGATCCCGGAGCGACGGGCATACGTTTCACCGTGTATTGTTGGGTCTGCGGTCGCGTTTTCCAAGCCCGTGCACAGGCTTACCCACGCCAAAGAGAGGAGAAACTACACGGCGAATGCGAATTGGCCCACTTCGCCAGCTTGGCGTATTAGGTAGGGGTTGGTTAATTCATGACCGTAGGTAAGACTACGGCCAGACAACGAGTTTAGAATTATTTCGACAAATGTTTCTGCCTGCCAAATTGTTTCATCCCACGCGAGACAGCGGGATTAATTGAATTTTTGTTGCTGGAAGCGGATCGGTGTTGGTGACGTTTCACTGCAATGACGTCAGGAAAATAACCACTGATCATTCAATTTTATTGCAGCGTCCTCCAAAAAACGAATGAGACAATTTGTCCGTCATATTCGTAACTCTGGTCTTCGATTGTTACTCCAACTGAGAATAGCAATGTTAGGCTGGAGGAGACTTGTAAGAGGCAATTGAGGAATTGTGAAATACGATGAAACGAAGATATCTGCATCCGAGAACGGCGACACAAGAACGGCAATGGCGAGGATCGACGAAAGGCGGAAAGAACGACGCACGAAAACATCGGAGAGTTTCTCGAGGAATAAAACTTGTTTCTTCTGTTTGGCGAGTGCCTGTGTGCGGAAATGGCAATAAAGCACTCGTGTCTTCGAGAACCCTCTGCAGTATTACGGGATACATGGAGGAGATGGGGGACGAGCATATGTGTGCGTGTGTGTGTGGGTGTGTTAGAATCTCGCGAGAGAATGGTGAGTTCAGCGGAGAACCCCTAGCATTGATATTCTTGAGCGAGAGACAAGAAATCCGACGGAGTTTGTGAAGAGCAGCGAGAAGGAGGAGGAGAAAGCTAGAGGGAGCGTGGAGGAGTGCAGAGGAAGGAATATGGCACAGGGAGGAAGAGGGTAAAAGTCTAGAGGGTTTCCGGCCATCCCTCCGACGCATTCCGCTTAAGCTCGAAATCCGCTTGTTTATACAAACTAAGGCACGCCGGAGATTTCGAAGAGCACGGAGGTCCCTTTCCGCTGGTTGGCGACATTGCCTCTCTCCAGCGCTGACGTTGAATCCAAGAAAGACCTGGTGAGCAAAGGCCTCTCGAAGGAGACCCGATCCCACTCCATACAATTACTTCCTTAACCGGAAAAAAAAAAAAACTTTTCTTCATAACCCCAACGAGCCTTCCGTGAAAGACAATTCCCGAGCACAGATTTTCATTACCCACTCTTTTCGTGCGACTCGTGCCTACTCCTCAGGTACGACTCTCCCTCTACGATGTCCGGAAGTTGTTTCCCAAGCCTGGAAAGCTTAGGTCCACCGTCATCTTTGCATTCGGTCGGGGAAACCAACCGCTCGTAAACGTAGAACGATTGATCTTCAAGTTTCTTCAAACCCCCGAAAGAATGATGTTCCCTCGATGCTTATTTTCAGCGACAGAGTTCAATAAATTTCCTGAACTCGTATCGATTGATCGTTCAAATTACCAAGGTTGGCCAAAGCCAACCAGAATATATAATTGTAACCACGGAAAGTTCTGAAACAGTGAATAAACGGTGGACCCATAAATCCCGGAACTCCTCAACATCGGTTCTATTCGCCGAAGAACGAGACGCAACATCTCGCAGAGTCATAACAGTTAATTTGCATTTATATTAGTGTTCGACGATGCGCGAGAGAATCTCGAGGCATTGTTCACGCCGAACCCGTCAATTTGAGCAGTCCTTAACCCTCCCCCGGTGGCCGATAGTCGCCCTCACGAAAACTTTAAGCGTTCTCCAGACAGCTGGATGCTTAATAGAACGGAATGATCGGTACGGTGCAGTTTGCAATTGTAAACTCTACGTACATTGTCGTGTCTCCACTGCGAGGGAGAATGCGGCAGAACAATTCACGATCTGTCTGTTATAGATGTTATAGACTCTCACCCGCCAACTTTCACCCCACGAAAACATATTTCGCGTCCAGGCCACGCGAGCGACGTCGATGTTGCCGGGTGGTGTCTCTCAATTGTCCCGCGTCGTCCACCGTAGGAAGGGTGAAAAATCGCGTGAGTTAATTCGGCATCTGATACACGCCAGAAGTCAAAGTGTTGCTTTCGACGTATCCAATAATGAGATCGGAACGAACGAGCCGTGAAAATGAAGGAATTAAAAGTGAACGAGATACGCTGGGGTTGGAATGACGGGTATTGGGTGCAAACGAATTTTCGACCCCTCGGGCGACAAGACAACGAGCCGAGGCAATTTGCGAAAGCTCCAAATGTTCGCATCGCCCAACACGCTTTGTAATTGCGTTGCTTGTATGTATATTGCACTTATAATGCCATCAAGGTTTAAAAAAAAAAAAAAAATTATGACGTTTCCACTTCACGATCTCATTGGCGACTGATTTTCTGTGAAAACGATTTGGTGTAAATGAAATTCCAGTGGATGAAGGGAGAATTGATAGGCTGGGAATTTTTATGTATCCTGATTGACATTATCATTAATCCACGGTCCGGAAAATTTCGGAAGAATTTTTTTATTATCGTTATTTTCCTTTTTGTAGAAAATATATTTGATTCCAATTTTTATGAATTTTTCCTTGTTTTTTTTTTTTGCAAGAAAATTGCAACCAACACCGACCAAAACCGTGTCTTACAGGTCGATGGCGTTCTCGCGGATCGAAGGTTTTTGGGGGAACCCTTGGTCTGTTTCCGTTCCAGGTGGGGCGGATGTAACATGGGACGAGACTGAACTCTCTCTTCGACCCATCGCTTCCGTATAATCTGGATTTCCGTGACGCTTCACGGCAAAGACGCACGGAAACTGTCGCAGCTTCTCTCGCGTTCGGATCACGTCTTGACCGCTTGCAACGGCTTTTCGGGGTTCTGTTCTATATCACTGGTTCGCTTTGGCTGGCTCGTCCCTCGTCTCGTCGATTCCGTACGTTCGACCGAATGAGCCAGCCGTCCGGTGTCCACGCGAAACCCACCGAATCCATTGCTCAACGTACCGTGAACGAGTTTGATTGTCCATATTGTCTGGCCCAAGCGAGCGGCCTTGCGAACGATCGAGGGAGTATTGACTCATGGTGATTTCTAACGTTAACCCAGTTATCAATCTTTCTTTGCCTTCAATTTTTTTTTCTCTCGTCTAAAATATACCGACCGTAAATGCTTGTGCGCAAAAGCTTGTGAGAAATGAAATTTTCTTCTGAATTAATTTTTGCAAGACATTCGTAACCACTACTTGGCACATATTATGCAATTTTTTTTCTGGTTGTTGCGATACCCATATTTTTTTCTCGAAATGAAAAACAATTTTAATTATTTGGCTTACGATTGAAAATTTTCTGGAATTCAGATAAATGCGTGGATCTTAGATGAAATTTAAAAGCAATAACTGGATGTCGTATGTCGCTAGAAAATCTCGAAGTCGACCCGAGCGGGGTTAGAGCAGTCGAACGTAGTTGTATGAAATGTACATACGTTTGTCGATCGACCAATGTAGGCGATGCCTTAGACCAGGATCTACACTTTGTTCGACTGAGCAGACGCTCGCAACCCGTTGTCGTACCTTTCAATTATCTCGTGACACATCTACGACTATCCCCTTTATTGCGTATTCCCTGGATCGCGAGATCCCGACGTCGTTCGTCCATTTAGTGTACCAGCGTAGCTAAACCACCTCCTACCTTAGCCGTCACGGAACAGTCTACAGTTGATAGATGGTGCTTTGCTATCGCGCATTATTGGGACAAACCCAGCTTCTCGCTCGGACTTTGTCGGACCGCTTCTGCACACGAGCCGATGAAACTCATTTCTTAGCTGGAAAATTCGTTAGCGGAATTCAACCTGAAAGTATCTTAAAAAAAAAAAAAAAAACTAAGAACACTCCTAAATCGACTAAAGAAAATTAGAGAATTAATTTTAGTTAGCACTGAAGGTTGAAATCACTGCTATGTTTAATCCACGATAAACTCTCCACCACCATCGCAAACTTTGGGACACGTTCTCGATATCGCGAATCTGTTCCTCGACTATAATTTATGTCCCGGAAATTTTCGCTCGACCAGTTGCAGTCGACCAGTTTGTTCGACAGCATTACTTTTATTATCCGCAGCAAAAAGAAAATCAACCGTCGGACACTTCAATGCACATTTGAGTTCGGACGAAAGGAAAAGCCACTTGTGTCTGACTTTAATTAGCGTTAAAAGTTAATTATCGTTTCCTCCGAACTTTGCCGCCTCTGTATTCATCGCTCTTCAAGAACTTCAAGTATTCCCGTTTTTTTTTTTTTTACATTTTTTTTTATACCCCGCATTGGTCGGATGTTCAGACAGAGGCAAAGACACAGCCTCGCATGTACCCGTACCGTACATGTGTATACATTTACATTTACCCGTCATGACCCTGTGCGTTCCGAACCAAAGGTCCAAATTTATGCACACCGGTCTGTCCCTCCAGTATCGCCGCATATACCATGTCTCCGTGAATATATAGACACTCTATCTGACGACATATATACACGACGTTCACTGCCACCGTCTCTCCCAAGGGACTTCTCTAATTCCCGTCGCTGCACCCCCACCCGAAGTCCCCTTTACCAGCTCGTTCGTAGAATTTCCAAGCGAAAACTAACGAATCGAGATTGGCCGTAGAATTCGAACTGGCTCGATGCTATCGACTCCCCCCCCCCCCCTCTCCCCCTCCCCCGCTCCTCACTACCCCGCTACGAACCCCTCCAACAATTTCTCACTCCAACGACGCAATGGGAAACGAGTCTAAAAAAGGCAAAAAGAAAAGAAAGGAGGTTCATGACGGATAGGAAAACCCATGGAAGAAAGGGAAACAGGCGATGGGAATGGGGCGAAAAGTTTGTCGGTGAAGTATAGAGCGATAGGGGTGAAAGGGAGGGACTGGCAAATTTGTACGGCCCTGAGCCTTGGCCCCGTCTCTTTAAACGATGTTAGTCTCGTCTGCGAGTGACGCTGAGCTGGCGAGTTCAGGATATACGCAGGGTTTACAGCTGAGCCGGGGTATGTTCGGTGGTCCTCGTTAGCACCCTCCCGTGCTGGACCAGCATCACCGTCAGAACCGTTCCTGTCGCCTCTTTTCAACGTCCCCTGGCCTCGCACCAGCAATGCACCCGCACCCGAGAGTACCGAAACCATCCCTCCGGTGAATTCCTCGCAGCCTCCCCCGAGAGATAGAGGAAGCGACCCGGAGCACTGGGCGGAGATGGATAATGAAACGGGAGAAGAAGCGAAAAAGTGAGAAACCATTTGGAACACTCGAGTCTCAGCTCTCGATGGAAAAGCCAACGGGCCGAACAATCGTTCCGCAATTCTTGCCAATCAAGACATTGTTAAAGCTAAAACTATTGTGCCTGCCGAGGCTGCAGACTACCCGGTGGCTGCATGGACACGATCATGCGGAAGAGAAACGGCGTCGTCGGCCACTCGATGTATACTTATGTTGGTGAGGGTGTGGAACGTTCCGGCCCGAGGCAATTCAACTCTGACGATTTAGAAAATATGGAGGTGTGTGTGTGTGTGTGTGTGTCGCGGTATGAAAGATGGAAAGCACAGATTGCTTCGTCTGCTTCTTCCTAGGGTTCTAGATTTTTCGAAATCTTATGGAAGTTTCATTGATCTTGGTTCCTATGGGAAGATGGAACGTGAATAACACGTTGATGAAGTTGGAAATTTGACTGGGAGTAAGATTCTTCTCGAGTATCGTGGATCTTCGAACCATGCGAGTCTGGTCAATCGTCAAGCGATTTTTGTTCCATCTCATTTTCTTGATTTTCATATGACTTCGACGATCTGATCGAAGTTACGTAACACTACGATTGGACGGATAAGGGGCAATCTCTGAGACGATGGATAAAAGTGCCAGAGGAAAATTTCCCTGAAGAGTAATGTCGCGCGACTTGGTGTCTTCCGATCGACTCCGCCTTCCCTGAGGCCTATCGATTCTCGTAAGACTCGCGCCATGAAGGGGTTACGTGTTAAGGTGTCGGCAATATCGGGGGTATAAAGTGTCCCCGGCACGAATACTTTAGAGCCCTCTGTATAACGCAGATCCATTGCCGGGAGCGAAGGATACTCAGTCGTTTATGCCGTGGCCATCAGAAGCCCATAGCATCACGTCGCGGACAGGCTAATGATATCCAATCGATATTAAAATCGAGTGTAACGCCGCGGGTATGGCTGTTACGCGCCGGCTTCATCTGCATTTAAATGAAATCCCACGGGAAGCTCGGCAAGTGGTTACGGCCACAGCTTTCGCACCAAGAGTCACGAGAGTAGCATCGGTTATTTTTCACGGGCTTTTTTTTTCATCTTCTAAATTGGATTGCCCGATGAAATCCTCTTCGCAATATTCATCCGAACTATTCGATTATTGCAATACGATAGGTCGACGGTATTATAGCAGGTACCAATCAAATTTTTGGAGTGCGGAGAACTTTGTGGAATAATGTTGGCCCGACGATGAAGCGTTGTCATCAGTTTAATTGATACCTATTATTTTTTCAAAATAATAACTTTTTTATGAGGTTTTTCAGAGGTCAAGATGCGGGTAGCTACGTTGAATTAGTGTCAGATTTATCGCCCTTAACCTTGGGCGACAAGGTGCACTGTGTCGAAGTCCTTCAAGGTATTATCAATGGTCACTTCGGAAAAATTATAAGAATTTGCAAACACTTCTCGATTGTGCAAAAATCGAAAAAAAAAAATCTAGGATATCAAAGGTGCTGCAAAGATTGATTTTGCTTAATAATAATAACAACAACATTTTGAAGTTCACCGGAATTAATCTTTTCAGCACGTCTAACATGCTTGATTTTTTCCAGAGTTTTAGACAAAAGTCTAAAACAGATATTTCGAAGCTTCTCTGTAGTGAAATTGTCAAGACAGAACATTAACGACATGTCTACTAATGTTTCACAAAAGTTTGGTGGATGATATACAAAACGCATATAAAGGTCGTAGAACACTCGGTAAATGTCCAGATTTTTGGCGTGGATGGGTCGATGTAGCTTTTTCTTCATGAAAAATACAGGATGGTCATTTGTTCAGAGACTTCAATATATTATCGCATCCTTTGCACTATTAAATCGACGAGTGGGATTTCGAGCAAGGCCGGCCAGCGGCAGTGCACTCGGAATGGCAATGCCTTGGGGAGGTGCGGGGAAGTCCGGAATACCAGAAACCGCCATTAACATCGGAATAGGATTGGAGGGTGAAGATACATTGGTGTATATACGGGGCGTAGAGGTGCTGGTGGGTGACAGACAGGTCGCATAATGGAATACTTTTATCGACACGGTCCCCGATCATTAATTATTCAAGAACGATCCCGTGCATTAACCACGAGGCCCGTTGCGAATGCGGAGGTGGCCAACACGGGACGAGGATTCAGCGCATCAAACGCTAGGATTTGTCCGGGACGTGGTTCGGATCCGGACGAACAACGACGCGTGCAATTTTGCTGCTCGAAATCGTAATGGCGATGTTTTCGGAAAATAGTCTGTTCCGTTGGAGTTCGAGAGATTAATTGAAAGCATTTGTGAGCTTTCAGCTGCTTGTTTTCTTGAAATATTCAACACCCACCTTACTTGTACCTTTAAGCTCGACCTTTTTGTAATTTAGTTGGATTTGTCTTTTACGTTGACGTGAATTTACAAATTAAATATCACCTTAATTGAATTTTTCCAAATGGGGAAGTACGCTAATTTTATGTTTCAATTTGCTACAATAAATGACGTATTCAATTTTGTTCATGACTTTCTATCGTTTTAAAAATTTTTTTTTCCAATTTCCGAGCAGCTCACAGATGTGTTTTCTCTGCTTTGGCGTTCCATCGATTCGGAATTTTCGGCACGCGTCTTCGACTTCTATTCACCCGTACATTCGTTCGCAAAGTGATCGATAAATAGTCTCTTTTCGAGATATATGTTTCGGCTCCTCGCTCGGGAACACGATTCAACCTCGATTCATCATGTGACCGGAAGCATTGAGTACTCGTTCTCCCCGCTGTGTCATCGCAGTTGCATGCATCGTACTTGGGCCGTGCAACTGCAAGCGCTGTGCCGTGTTGCCGACTCTGCCGTCGCTGTCGTTGCCGTTGCTGTTGAGAGTTACCGGCGGGCCGTCACCTATCACGATATCGTTCCTCGAGTCGGTACCTCGAAACTGGGCACTCCTCGGTTCAGCAGCTACGGCAAGTTTCTTGGCTTTCATAGTCCAACGGCTAACCCGATTGCGGCTAGACAACACCGTCAGTGGAAGCAAAGCAGCAGTGACCTGACGACGCCATCCGAAGCTTTACTGGCACCGCAACGGTACCTAAGTAAGCCCTAGGGAAGGCTCTCCGTGTCTTCCGGCTCTTCCTCAGTCGATTTATAGAGTTTCTCCATGTGAACTCGTTCACGTTAATGTCCTCCACTCTCCTCTTCATACTTTGCAGCGCCGCTATTTGCGCGGTTAAACCATACAATTTATATCGTCGTTTGTGTCTGAGAATAGACAATTTCGCCTCGATTCTCGTGGGTGACGGTTCCGACGGGTACAATGTTGTACGATGAAACCGCGAGAAACTACGGAATTACGACGCGTTTAGTGGAACACGATTCGTGCGAAATCTATATCATTCGTTCGATACCACCGAAATTGACATTCCGTCAAATGTCGAATGTATCGTCCGGATATGAAATTGTTAAATCGATGGCTCTGGTTCCGTCATGGACTGCAAAGAATTCAGAGAAGATTCTTCCGACAAAATTGTTTGTAGTAAAAATTTGGCATCACCGTTTTAGACGTAATGTAATATAGCATGAGAAAATTAAAAAAAAAATAATAAATAAATAAATTTATTCTACAATCTGAGACAATGTCAAGACGACTTATTACTCTATTGTTTTTACTCATTGCTACTTTTATTTATTATTTCCGTAAAAAAATTTGTCAGGTAATTATTTTTACATTCGAGAGTTATCGAAAAATGTCGACATTTTTTTTCTGCACTCTGCTTTTTCGAAAGCATCTTTCGCGGTTGCACTTCGATCCTCGAAGTATCACTGAGTTTAAAAAAATCAACCATGCGGTATAGCTTTGAGACCGCGTTTGGGCGCAGATCAAGGAAAGAATTTTTTTTCTTCTTCCGCGTTGAGAGACCGTAGGGCGAATAAGCACCAACGAGGAGAATGAATGAAACGCTTAGTCGCTCCGAGTTCACGTGACAGAGTTACGTTGTCGCTTGTAACGAAGCGGATTAGTCAGAGTGACAGAGAGCTGTAATTCCCTGGGCAAATGATGTCGATCGTGTAACGAACACAGTGCACCGCGACGGCGGCGCTCAGCGTTCACCAACGCCGACGTTATTCCCTCGTACTCGTCCGTCGGTCGTTCGATCGTTCCACTATAGAGCGGACCCGACGAATCTCGATTTATCTCCACGCATTTTTTTTATTGTACCCTCAAAACGTCGTTTTATTTTGTCACGAGCGTTGCACGCGCAAAATTTCTCCTGTCCGCCGACACGCGATAGTACGTTGCACCGCACACCGTATACGGTAGATATAGCATTACGAGGCGTCTGTGTGAAGCTCCGGTACGATACAATAGCAGTATGATTTAGTACGCAACTACAAAGAGAGCCTGCCGAATCGTTTTTATCACCGTTTTTCTCCGGACCACTTGGACATTGTGTAGCTCGAAACATTTCACGCTCTATGTCTGTGACGAATTTTGTACCCTTTCAACCTTCGATTTCAATACCGTCGGTAAAAACCAAAATAGCCTCTCGGACCTGCAATTAACTCGGGACATCGATTTGTACCGTCGATTTTTAATGACGAACAATTAATTTTTCACGTCGGTCCTTTTTTTTTTTTCTTCCACTCCGATGTTACAAGAACTGTCGTTTCCCTTATCATCGTATTCCGATCGCATGCATTTGGATCGTAAATAAATTGTGCACGCCCGAGCGGTTAACTTGGCGGCGAATTTACCGTCCCACGAGAGGGAGCTTTTTTGTGCGCAAGGTGGTAAAAAAAGAGGGGCGAAGAAGGGCGAGCAGTGCAGGGTATTTCGATGTGTAGGGAGGGAGAGACGAGGACGGAGTACAAGATACTACTATGAGCTGCATCGTTGTAGGGAACCTCCTGGGGTGCAGAAAGATTGAGAGAGCGAGAGAGGGTGAGAAGAGCGAACGGCGAGACGCGGGTTGCCTGATCCCGTGGGGGTCCGAACGGCACGAGTGGCCAGAAATGATTACTCGTGATTTAAGAGCCTCTCTCGACGGTGTCGGCCTCTGCACTCTGCTGGCCACTGGCCACTCGGATGCATTTAACTTGCCTGGATGCCCTGCTCTCTGTTTTATCTGTATGGTGCAGGAGTCGCCATGGGCTTAGACGCTTCCCTCCACCGACTCACATCGACGCGCTCGCTTCCTTTACCTATCTGCGTGTACATTGTGATCCGCGGCTCTCGCCGGAGCAATTAACACGAGAACCTTTTATTCGTAACATTAATATTTCCTAATCCTCCAGTTTGTCTCCAAGTTGTCTCAATCAATTACCAAATTGGGTGGGTTCGAATAAAAGGATTTGGGAAAATTCCTCGTAACCGATCAGTGTCTTCGGTTACGAACCGGTATTCGGAATCGGCAACGATCTTTGCTGATAGTTCGACCAACTTTAATTCAGGCAACTAAGTAAAATCGTTGCAGCAACCCAGCTTAGTTGCTATGAACCCATGCTTAAAATTCTAATGTGGGAAAATCAGTTGCCATTTCACTAGGGTCGTCGATGGTGAAGGCCTGGGAGAGAGAAGTCGGCACAATGACTCACTTAATTGATGAACGTATACGGACAGGGCGGAACTTAGGGCAGAGTCATGTACAGGCGTGGTAGTGAAAGCCGGTGATTCGAGCTCGGCGAAAGGGTGCAACGTCGTTGATGTCGATGGGCGACACGACGCGGTCCTCAACGGTGTTTTGCATGAAGGGGCCGAAGGGTTGAAACACTACGGGTAGACTGGCAATGACTCCTCCGACAGTCGCTTACATTACGCCGATACGAGAGACCTCGCAACACACTGTCATTGGTTACGCGCGGTACCGACGATATTGGAGATCATCTTTACATCGTTCGATGGAGGAGGCGATGGCTCGCCATCCGTTCACCTGGTATTCCCATACGTGTGTCGAGTAGACACAGCGCAACGATGATTGTATCAGATTCGTGGACGTTCGAAGCCGCCAACGTTAAACCCCGCAATCCTGTACCATCGGCATGTGTGTTCCTTGTCCGACTGTATATTCCTATCGTATACGATTCTCCCCAACACCGATGGGTATTCATGTTTCCTACACGAATGCACACCCGCAACGTTCACTCGTACGCTCGGATCGCAGAGGCAGTCGCACCGACTATAGACGGTGGTTCTTGAAGCTCGCTTTGGGAATCCCGTCGCGTTTCCCCGGATAATGCCGTTCCCTTGTTTCTCTTCCGCTCCGGTGAAGGGTGTATTGTGGTCGGAGCTATCCCATTACCCGGCCCGGCCACTGTTTGGTGCCAGCGGCAGTAGCAGTGCCAGCAGCGCCAGAAGCGCCACGAGATCACGAGGATGGACCGACCGCCCTCGATAGATCGTTGACGCAACCGGCGATGCCTGCGACCCCGCTGCGATTAGTTTGCATTGCTAACTCGAGGATCCACTCGGACGCCCGAGCCTATTTCTCTCTCGCGTGAACTCTGCAACCACCGTCTCCAACTGCACGACCACTGACCGACGGATACTCGCCAAGTCAAAATGTACCGGAGCGCGGTGCTCTTGTCGGTACATCGATTAACTTTGTTATGGTATCGTGTTGAACACTCTAAAGACAGCGACTCAATCGTCCCGATGGTCTGCGCGAGATTTGCATCGGCATATCGATCTATTTATATCGGAAGATCGCAGGAACAACGTGCGTTTGAGTAAGAAAAATTGTCGTTGTTCGTGAGGTGACTCTGCTTCAGACTACGTCTCGCAGTCACGATTATTCGATATTCCTAAGTCTGGATCACCATGCGGGGGACTTTATCGGGTGGTCGGGACCATGAATAGCCATGTCCGCAAATCAATGACTCGACGAAGATATCGGTTAGGTATATGGGTTTTATATATATATATATATATATATATATATATATATATACATTCTTTTTTTAATGTATTTTTTTACCAAAACTCTTTTTTTACCAAAACTCCGCGTTCCTTAGAGAACCAGAAACGACCGCCCTTTCCTCAGGACTACAATGCAATGACTTGTGCGCCCTTCCATTGCAGCACAACCCTCGCAATTTGCACGACCTTTCTACGTTTTTTCGACACACAGGTCTGAATACTACTAATTGGCGTCGACCTTACGTCATTACACTGACACGTCATGAATGACTGTCAAAAACACACCGACGACCACGAAACTAAATATATGGATTCGTTCTCGTACTCGATGTCACCGTACACAACATTTCCGGGATTTCCGCAAACGACGAGTCCAACTGCAGAAATTCCAAAGCAAATCGTATTTCGCCAGGACTCGCAAGAAGCCCCGACAAATTTCTGTGTGACGTCGAAGCCATACAGTTCGACGGTGCGCCGCACGATAGCCGAGCCAAGATAGCAAAGCCGAAGGAGCGACGCTCCGCGGTCGAGGCGAACAGGACGACGTCCTTTTGTCGGACACAATAGCCGAATATTCAGCTCGCATACCGTCCACGTAATGGGCTTATGTCATACCTCAATATTTTTCGTCAACGAATAAAGGAGGAATAACGCACGCGTTCCTCGCCGATTCTCGATTTCGCTTCGAAACTCTGATCGGCAAACGTGTAAAAAAAACGCTGTGTCGATAAAGGTCGACATAAAGTTGCATCCTTTGATATTTTCCGCTGCCATTTAACACCGTCACGTGCGCTCATCTAATCCATAATAATACGAAAAAAGGCGAAAAACTGAGATTTTTAAATATTTTTTTCGCCCAATGCGCTTTTCGTACAAATGTATGAAAAATTGTTTTTCGTCACTACGAAAATCTGAGCTCAATAATGATTAATATTTTTTGCCACCTATTCCAGCGACCCAACTTTCGGTCAATTCGAAGTTCAAAAAATTCAATACCGCTTATTAATGAAGATTGTTTCTCGTAAAAATTTCGTATAAAATTCTTAATGACAGTAATAATAATTAATCGCGAAGCGAGTAACGGTAAAAGCATGGACAACTCTTATACAGAAGTGGCGGAAGTTACGAAAGTATTTGAATACACGAGTGGAAAATACCGCAGGCCTTGCGAGGAGGATCGTTTCCGAATCTATAAAAAAAAAAAACTTCCCAAGCGGCGTGCCCAAGCGTTCCCAAGCGTTCTGTAATGGCGGTCGTAAAATCTTTAACGTTTCCTCGTTGCGCCGAACGAGAGAACGAGAGCGCGCATATACAGAGCTTCGTATTCGTATACCGTTATTATTTCCCTCACCTCCGGGAAACATGTAACATTCGCCTCGAACTTCGGCCGTTGAGACGAAGCTTCATCGAGCTTCGCGCAGCAACACTGTCGGTCGTGTAAATGCTCGTCGTGAGCAAATTAGCCAGCGATAGCCTTTTCCAATCTCCCTCTCCATCGCCCTGGTTTTGCCGGGTTTCATTGTCGGTAACCGGTCTTCCGCGATACCGGGACTCCGCTTCGAGGAAAGTAACGACTTGACGGTGCTATTACGACGAGTACGGAACGCATGCAACTTTGTTTCCGATTACTTTGCGAACGATGAGAAGCTTTCGGTCAATTCCGACTCCGACATACCGACCGTCCAAAATCACATTGTGGTAGAGCCGTCGGCAATTCATGAGACACGTGTCATAGAAAACCGGTGAACCAGAAATTTTTCTCTGAATTTTCAACCGGCCCAATCGTTGTGCGGTTGGAAACCCAATCGAGACGAAATCTAATTCAACAAAAATTCGTCGAAAAAATTCCACGGTCCTTCTGTGTCAATTTTTTGGGGTTTTCAATTTTCTCAAATGGTATCTCCTGCATAACTGACGACCGATTTTTGCAATATTTTTTTTTTATAGAAATCCACATAAAAAATTGTGGTTCCGGACAGAGGTTAAATGTGAAATATTCGAAAGTTCTCATGGAGCATTATGGAAGATTTCTGAGCATAGTATACGAGGCAGAAAAGGCAGCGGATCGGACGTTCGGTGATCCTCGACGGATAGAGGGAAGTTGAGGTACTGAAAGAGAAAACGTTGCGCGCGCGGTAGGGTAACCCCGCGTCATGGCTTGTGAGCTTCATCGATCACCGAACAACGCAATTTGTCTCCATTGATACCAATCTGCTGAGCAAGCAATTCCTCTTACTCTCTCTCTCTCTTTCCACCTCCCTTTTCTTTTCCTCCTTTACACTGTACTTTTTTTCCTCTTTTGTCAGACCGTTGGTAGCGCTTGGTGTTCCGAATATCCCAGCAAGTTCCCGTGATTTTTTGTCCCTATTTGCATTGAATTTCTCTAATTAATGAGTTCCCAAGTGATTCACTGTTAAACGAAAAAAAAAAGGATTTCGTTCCGGGTAATGCGAGCCAAGGTACTTTTTCTGAAACAATTTATGAATCCATGTACAATATTTTTTTATCGCCTTTCCATGTGTATTGAGTCTTGATTAATTAGACTTTTAACGATCAATGGGAAGAGATTGTTTTAGCTGTTTCAGCTGGTTTTTCGGAGTTAAAAAATTGAATGATCTCGATTTGATTAGAATAAAGCGTTCCAAATTTCAATAAGAGCTTATACTATAATGGAAAAATTTGTATCGCTGTTTCTCGTCCACAAGCGTTCACAATTCTTTTTTGTAAATTAAAAAAAAAATCTAAAATCCATTTTACAAAAATATTTAATGAACGCACGAATATTTTATTGTAAAATTAACAAGTGTAACTGTTCGGTTTGAGTAAGTTTATGGCCAAAAAAGTTTGTTAACCATTTTTTACCATCTACAGCTGGCCTGACTAATTTTTCTATATCGACTCTATTGATTGCGTAAAAGTAAATTCTGCAGATGGCTAATTCGCGCGAGAAAGCAAAGCACGAAAACTCAAATTTCATTCGAAACGATGAGACAAGAAGCCTCGAGCGGCAGAGAACGAGTTAGCGAATGGGGATATACTCAGTGAGAATCAGTCGCACGGTGCAGAGATGAGAGGACGGGTGAGACAGAACGCCGATATGAGGAGGGTAAGTATTACGTTGGGATGATAACGGTGTGTGCGGAAACTTCTGCCGGTGCACACTTGTGCCAAGCCTCGGTGAGCGTTGCTCCGTTTCACGGCGCTCACGGTACGCTCGCTTGGTTCGCACGAAACGGAGCTCTATCAAATTATAAGTTGTCACACGGATGACGACGCAACTCAGCAGGCCGGCAGGCCAGAGCAGTGTGCTAACTGCGGGGCTTAGCTTTTCCAGTTAACGCCGCCGC
Source organism: Listrodromus nycthemerus (assembly GCA_963978505.1). Lineage (NCBI taxonomy): Eukaryota > Metazoa > Arthropoda > Insecta > Hymenoptera > Ichneumonidae > Listrodromus > Listrodromus nycthemerus. Next base: position 2,356,081 of record OZ021679.1, read on the forward strand.
CAATCAGACCTATTCCTATTCTAGACCTATTCCCTTCGCTTACATCGCTTTGCCTCTCGGAAAATTAATAGTTTGACCGCACATCGCTGAACATCTTCGCTTGCGTGCGTTCACTCTAATCCGTTTCGTATCTGTAAAAGAGAAAAAAAATTTTTCTCCATTCTCGAAGAGAGTAAAGTCTTTTTGCCTAAAAAAGTGACGTCTACAGAAATTCTATAGATCAAACGCATCGACGTCAACTTCCAGGGAACGTCGATAGAACCGGTGGTAGCAACAGTAACAGCGGCAGCATCGCGGCTAATCTGATATTCCTCGACCGTCCCGTTGATGCACCGAAGAGTTGCAAGTTGCAAGCTAATGTTTGCAATTTATCCGGGCACTCGGTGAGGGATCGTTCGCCTCCGTGGGGTTGGGTAGAAATTGAGCAAGCGGTGGGGATCTCGACGGTGTGCAAACTGGGTGGCCGATGCGGAAGGTTTCCTAAAGCATAGCGTGCGCGGCGTCCCTCCGTCGTCCCGTTACTGGCGCTGTTACCACTGGCAGTAGTAGTGGCAGCTTCCAGCGGAAGGACCGAGATAGCGAGTGGAGATAGTTTAACAGCGGTGCCAGTCGCGGCAGCATCAGCCGGAGCCGCATCAAGTATCACTCTATTTACCCGTCAAATATTTGTGCTTTTACCGTGGAGTATCCCTGGCTCACTCCCTTCCCGTCTCTTCGACAGTCTCGCGCTATCCTCATCTATCTTATTCCACTGGCGCGTCGCTGAGAATCCGTCCTTCTCCATTTCCTACCGAGTCGGGTGTCTCCTTTCATCCCGCAGCCAGACCCTCCCCGCCCGACCCTGATTCGCTATGCTTCGCAGCCACTTTGTATACGAGGAACACTGCAGCCAAACCACCGCCCGGCTTCCTCTCTGGATTTCCCTAACGAAAACTTGCCGAAAATTTGCAATTCCTACGGAGGGATAGGAGTGATAGAGAGAGGCACCGAGCCTGGTTTATATAGACGGTGTAGTATAATATAGTTGTGTATGTATAGCCAGAGTGGGATAGTAAGACGGATGAAGTGGTACCGGGGTAGAGAAAGACGGAAATCTAGACGAGGAAAGCCATGAGGATCTCGTCTCGTTTCGGTCTCAATTCGACTCTTCGCCTCTCGACGCGAATGTCACGTTGATTCCGGTGCCGAAACGCGACCGTCACTGTGGGGACGAATGTGGAGCCAATGTATATAGGATACACGGTTTGATCTCTTAACTAGGGGGAGTCAGAGCGGAAGTTGAGAATTCTTGAAGCGAAAACGTGCGTTCTCGCTGTGTCGAGGTCGATACAGTGGGATGGGATGGTTATGTCGTCACTGTTCTTATACGGACTGTGAGGGAAGAGAGACTGATGCGGTTGAGCGAACGGTGGAAGAGTCATACATCGTAGGGTTGTTCCATGCAAAATAATGCATTTACGTACATGGAGCAGGTAGAAATTATATTCGACGCAAAACGTGGGTGAGCTTAGGTGCAAGATGGGTCCCCGAATCACTGATCAGGTTGCAACGGATTGCTACTTCGATATTCGCTTCACTCGTTCTATTATATACCGGGAATTCTTGTGGACCACGCGCTTCTTTCCAATGTCTCCGAATCTTAGAATAAGGACTTGAATTTATAAAAAATCAGGAAGATTTAAAAAAAAATCAAAATTAAGGGCAGGGGCCTCAAACGATTAACCATTTTCAGTGAACTGATTGACAATGAAAATTACATTGATATATCAGCGTGCATTCGACCTTTTCTCGCTTGATTCCCTCTGTAAAAGAACTTTTATTGCGTGTTGAAGAGCCACGCAAGGAGACTCGGAATATTTTCAGCGCGTGTTACATTTGGCCCCCGTCATCCTGATTTTTAAAATCGATGGCGACGACATCGAAATCTCGTTATATCATAGAGAGATGAGTAATCTGACCATGAAAAAATTTCCCTTTAAAAAGAAAAAAGATGTTTATAGTTTCGTTCTCTTTTTAAAAATCCGACATCAGTGAAATCGTATGAGTCACATACGTGAAGATAATTTTTTTCCAATTTCATTTTCAAACGAATAGCAAAGATAAACATTGATATTTTTTCTTTACGAAGAGAAAAAAAATATTAAGTACTTGACGTACGAGTTTTTTTTTTACTTCTATTTATTGGTGGAAAAAGTATATTTTTTGGTTCATGTAGTCACTTCGATAAAAAGAGGTTTCTTGCGTGGCTGGATTTTCTCTCGAGCTCGCACAGTTCGAAGCTGTCGATAGCAGCAGTGGCGTAAAGCAGTAGCTATACAGCGTTGAACCGGAAGTGTATTTGATAACGATGGAATCGACCGGAAAATAGAGCGAAAAATCACGGTAAACCTTTTCAGATATTTGTCAGAAAATACGAACACGAATATGTGTGTGCGCGCGTGTGTGTGTGTGTGTGTGTGTGTGTGTGTGTGTGCGTGCGTATGTAAGCGAGAGACAGACTAGTGTCATTTGCTCTCAGCATCTCGGATGTCAGTCTGCGGTCGAAAAATAGGAAACTGAAAATAATAAATGAAACAAAGGCCAGTAAAGTGTGTGTAAAAGCTTGCAAGATCGCTTCCGTTATCCCTTCAAGTAAGTCCTGAACAATCTACAATTTTACCCCCCCCCCCCGCCCCTTAATTTCGCACAGTTCAAAAAATATTTTTTTAAATACATACAAAAGATAATATTTTCCTTTATCTTAATGAGACTAGTAAGGAATTCCGCAAGTTCACAGCGTCGTCCGAATTTTATATGTGGTCATCGTTCACTGGCAATGTACTATAATTTATATGTATATATATGCGATTGCCGGTCACAGTTGCGCTCGTCGGTAGAATAAGCCTCGACCATAGACTATTATTGCATTGTTCGGCTGCTGATTGGAATTTAAATTTTATTCATAGGCTCGTTTATATCCGGCCAGTTATGTATTCAAATCGGACGCTCGGCATTCGAGCCTCGTACGTACCCATAATCCTGAGGCACTCTCCTCCTCGCTCTTTCTACTTTCTATCTCTTTTCTGAGCCAACTGGTCAGTCACGTTGGACAAACCGTAGTTGACGGTGATTTTCTCGATTCCGAACGAGCTTAAGGCGAAAGACGAATCGGGTGCGAATCCCACACGTGAATCGTCCTATGCAAAGTTTCCTCGTAGTGATTTTTTCGGCCCAGTTAAATTCATCACAGGTAACATGGAATAAAAAGCGTCAAAGAGAGAATCGTCGCCTAGTTTGTAGTCGAAAGCCTTTAATATTATTTCAGGGATTAATAAACTATATGTCAGGAATTCAAAAATTTTCGAAAGCGTCTCGGACAGGTATTCCGAGTGTTCCCGATTTTCCGATTGTACGTTGGGTCGGAGCCGTGTTTGAATATTTTTTATTTTGACGATACAGTAACGCAGTTAAGAAGACTAAAATTATTTTTCCCCGTTGATTCGTCAAACCGTCTTTCAATCAAACATTTCACGGTCTTCAATTAAAAAAATTACGGAGTGATATCCATAATATAATTTTCTACGCGAGACGATGTTGTGGCAAAGGAGAAATCTTGGTCTATTCATACGACGATTCAATAGTACTTATCTACGTGAATTTTAGATTCGCAATAGTGGTTGACTAGCTAGCTCTTCTAGGCTACATTGACAGCGACCGGAATAGATGTGATATTTACTACTACATGCCATTTCTCCGGTTGCCGCGACGTCTTGCTATCACGCTTGAATGCCAGGGCGAATTCTCTCGGGTCTTATTCCAGACGAGTAAGGGGAGCAAGTATTTGGCATGACGTCAAACGTGGATATTAGGATTCCAGCGGGTATGGCTCCTGGTCAAAAGGGTTGAAGAAGGACGGCGATGCGGTAGCCGTTCGTGCGTCACATTCGTGACCGGCCTACGGACATCAGCGCCGGTATCCAGAAGAAAAAGAACCAGCCTCACTAGGCAACATCGAGTAAAAAAGTAGCTGCACCGAATCTTCCATCCACTCCACGAATCTCCTTCTCCTTCCTCACTCTCTGAAAACCCTTTCGATTTCGCCTTTTACCCGCACGTAGGGCAAAGCTTTATTTTCGACACATGCTACAGATATCGCATTCGCAGCCACCTCGGAGGCTTCCTGGCTAGCGGTTCGTACTCCGATTCTCTAACCATTTTCCCGACGATTTTTGAAGACTCAAAATATTAATTTCTCCACCCTCATATCGGAAACTTACAAATATAAATATCTTTTTATTCAGGCGTCTTCATTTATTTTATTTTTGCTATAAATTGCACAAAGCCATATGTAATAATGATTCGTTTTCCATTTTTGTACTGTCACAAAGAGTAACTCAGCGTCCGATATTCAATTACTGAACATATTTTTTACTTAATATAATCGTAACATTGTATCTCTGCATTCTAAAATATCCTAATTTCCTTGGTATTTCCTAACGAATAAAACCAAGTACTGAAAAATAAAGAACAAACATTATTACCGTTAATATTTATACATACATCTAATATATATATATTTTTATAAGCTGTGCGTCTATTTGTTTGTCACGTCTAAAGTGTCGGAGTAGCTAAATTAACAGAGTTGATGCTCATGGAAACTCATAGGCTCTCTCGTGGACACACTTTAAAACACAGATACACTCGTACACTTGCGTTGTCACTGCAAACGGCCGATCCATCATATCCACCAGTTTCACATAAATATGAGGATTCATTGCCAATAAAAAAAATATATTTTCTGATTATTTTCAAGCGATTTTAACAACTTTTTCAATCAGCTGAAAGCCTTTTGTAATTACTATAATACAAAATCAATATTATCAATGTCTTCAGCAAGGTTTTTTGGAATATTTTTTTCGTTTCATGAAGTGCATACATTTTGACAGAATCAAAATTTTCGTTGGAAATTTAAGCTGCGAAGAGGTTTCAACTAGCTCCGGTTTAATGAATTGTAGTCTGATTGTTCCTTGTCAGAAATCAGTGAAAGTAAGCGATGTTTGTTCTTACAATTTAAAAAAAATGCTTGACGACACATTCCACCCAAGTCCAGCATTTGTTACGATGTTAGAATGACTTTGTGGGACCGCCGCTTGGTTACAGAATTACGGGATTTGCAAACCGGTCCAGGACCTGTGGGCATTCCCATTGGTCCCATGCCTGAGAGACCTACCATGGGTCGGAAAGTAGACCAAAGAAAAATTATTATTACCATTAATATTTTTCTTATAATCGACGGTTACACGTTCCAAATAAAAATTATATATATATATTGATAGACTGTAAATTTGTTTATCCCACTTATTCAAGCCCACTTGACTAAAAACGTTTATTTCTGCATACACACTGCAATCTCCTATTATTCTCCCAGACGCTCCCTACTTCTGTGTTTTTCTTTTTCTCGTAAATCCTCGATTGTACAGCGGGTTATCCGTACGAAAAAAAAGGTAAAAGCTTCCACTCAAGAGTAAGACTATTTAGTTATGATTTCATTGGGCAAACTCACCGTTCGCCAATAGGGCCTCCCTATAAAGTCCGGTTCCGGAAGAAAGAGAGTCTTCCATGGAGCTGCTAAAGGAATCGCTGAGGCCGCTGCTAGGCATGCCGCCGGAAGGGCCGCCGGAGGGGCCGCCGGAGGGTCCACCGGAAGGGCCACCGGAGGGGCCGCCAGACGGGCCGCCAGACGGGCCGCCAGACGGGCCGCCAGACGGGCCGCCAGACGGGCCGCCAGACGGGCCGCCAGACGGGCCGCCAGACGGGCCGCCAGACGGGCCACTGGAGGGGCCGGAGGGACCGCTTGAGCCGCCGGATGGGCCGCTGGAGCTGCCGGAGTCGCCGGAGCTGCCACCAACGCCGCCGGAGCTGCTATCAGCGCCGCCGGAGGAGCCGCCCGAGTCGGCAGATGAGTTATCTTGCGGGGCGGGCGCACAATGCACGGACGGATACATGGTACAAATCATGACGAGTAAAATCACAGCGTGGACCAGAAGAACGTGTCGTTTACCGTGGACCTTCATGATGCTGATCTGAAGATTGGCACAAGCACTCTTCGAATATAAGAATTTTGTCCTGCGCAAGACGCAGCGTAACGCAGTAACGACGATGGACAGTTACCGAATTTTCTTTCTTCGTAGACTCGAGTGTCTCCGTTCTTTTGCAGTCTTATTTATATTCGCGGTGAACTTAAATCTCGCCACATTGCAATTATAAAGATATGAAGGTGCATGTTTTTATGAATATGCGTGTGTTACACATGCACGTACACATCCAGTGTGCAAAGTCAACTTTACATCATATTTTTTGAACAACAAGTATTTAGGTAAATGACTGTGCACAGAATTTTCCGTCTTGAAGCATGTGTCACGTTCGCAACAGGCGCATGATATTGTGTCTCAGAAATTGCATTGCTTATTCTGCACTTGCAATGGAATTGCGATAGTCTTGGACCTTAGTGCAACATCAATCACTGTGGAAGCATGATATATTCCAGCAGAGGACAGCTCGCGCGATAAGAGTGTGTGTGATTTATTTTTTCGCTGCGTTAAGGGGGCTAATTATGTAAATTATATGGAGACATCAACACCTAACAGGAACGAATGAATATCGTACGTTCTGTCTCCAAGCGAAGTTATTGCTGTGACTTTCGTACCCTTCTTGCGTCAATGCAAAATCAATTGTTCATATTCGTCACTCTTAACCTTGGTAAAACGCTGTAGCTTTGAACATGAAAACGATGAACTTGCGACGCGCTAGAACTTTGCCGCAAATGGTGCCAATCATGGCAATTACACGGGCTTTATCGGAATTTATCGCTGTGAATTTCACGCCCTTTTGACTTGAATGCAGAAGCAAATCGAGTATACAGGAAACGATAACGAACAGTAAAATCCTTCGCGAAAAAAGGAAATTTAGTTGTTTTTTTTATCTTTGTCGATTGCAATTTTTTTAAGGTGCAAGTCTGAAAAAAATATTACTTTAGAAAATGATGAATCGTTTTAGAAGAGTTTTTAAGTAAACTGTCAGTCATATTTCATACGCATGTGCGTTTCAATTTCACAGTAAATTTTATATTTTCCAGGTCCAGTACATTAAATATCCAGCTTATTTTTGCAGCGAACTTCCCGAATGATTAACAAAAAAAAAGGCCATTTATTGTTCGATGTTCGTCAATTTTTATTCGTTGTCGCCCGAACCTCCACGACCCTGATCCTAATCGCATAGCTCGTGACCGGTCGACTTCGGATCGTTGTAGAGTGTGCTCTTGAGGCTTTTGGGTAAACGAGGCCAAATTAAAGGGACGCCCCATCAATTTGGAACCCTGTATAGGAGGAGAATGAACACAGTACGGAGACGCATATACTACAAAATGCCGCACAAATGCTATATACAGCTGTCGCGGGTCAAAGTCTCGACCAGGTGTCAGAGAGAGGGGTCTCGGTTAGGACTCGGGTCCCCAATTATTTTCAAATTAGCGAGACCTTAGCGCGACCCTGAGGGTTGCCGTGCGAGCCGGCAGGCTCCGTCGTCAAGGTATTTCCCGTGCTTGGTTCTCATTCTGCCCCGTGATGCATGGCGAGGAGGCCGTCGAGGGCGAGGACGTCGTGAACAAGAGCGACGTTGTCACCACCACTGATGCTCCCGTAGACACGAATTAAACGACAGTCAAGCGCTAAACGGTTTTAGCTCAGACCTCGCATCACGGTAATTATCGTTCGTACAATCGCCACTCTAATAACGTCTCGTACATCTATTGTGGCTCGAAGGCTAATCGAGCTGACCTCGATAAGATCAATCAGTTGTCAATAATACAAAGCTACTCCGACAATTAATTGAGCTTCGACGAGTCGCGAATAATAATATAGGTTTTTTTTTTGCCGTGTAAGATATTGTTTTCATAATAAATCTCTTGATTTTCTTTTGCACACTGAATTGGGAATTTACCTGTCGTACGTTTTTCACATTTAATGCGAATAATTTTTTATGGTCAGCTCGCGGTTGAAGTTCTTTTTAAAAATTTCAAAACAAAAAAATTATTTTGTCACCGTAAAAATTAATCATTCGCGTTTCGTTGGAGCAATAACGAAGGTAACGAGTCTGGATGGCGGAGAGGGGGCTCTAACCCTTTGAAGCGTGCTCGGAAAAGGCCAAGCCGGCGAACAGATCCATTCATACAGGGCTACGCATTCGCACCCCCGTATAAATACACGGCGAAAGCCAAACAATATGTATCCGTATATAGGGTGGAAGAGGCGGTAGAGGCGTGGCAGCCAGGGTTGCGGATTGCCTCGTAGTCGTGGCGCAGTGCTCTTTGCTGCCTCAAACGTTAATTCGCCGTGAATTAATTAAAACAGTCTGCCGTCAAGGGGGTTTGAGGAGCGTTGCGGGAAATATTATTGCTGCGCGACTGAGACGAAGATGATCATAACGAAGCCGTGCAAGCAGGCATGAGAAAGGAAACGACGGACCTATCCACGTAGTTCAACATTTGGCTCAGCGGAATTCGACTGTCTGCAGATCGAGGCGATTCGCATTCACTTTTTACGTTCTCCGAACTTTCGGGTGGGGGTGAAAATTTGGACGATCGAAATGTAAAAAAGGTCGATATCTGGAGATGGAAGATTAAAACGAAGGTTAAAATGTACGAAGGCCGGTCTCCTGAGAGTCCTTGAGTAGAGAATTAAAATTGAGAACATAGATATATCGAGATGAATTCGTATGAAAAAAAAATTGCAAGGTTTAAATTTGGGAATAGACAAAAATTCGGGAATTCTAAAATGGGGAATATTAATAATATTCCATTGACTCTTGCATGCTGTCGTTGTAGGCGGATGTCGACGACTGTGATGCGACATGGATGGTAATGAAAATGGTCTGTAAGAGGGGGAATGTCGGTATTGATGCAATGTTAAACGAGTTCGTGGCGCAATAGCGAGAGCGAGTTCATGCATTTCGATAGCGCGAGCAGTCGCGAAGGCGGCTTCGATGAAGTTGAAACGTAGCCACGTGTAATTGGCACACCTTTCAGATGTAAATACGGTTCGTTAGCGGTTGGCGCACCGTTATCGGAAGGATTGAGAGCGTGTAGGTTGACGCAGACAGTTGGAGCCGCAGGGGCCATTCGGTCGGTACCACGAAATCCCGTTCGTGAATATATAAATTTGCGAATTTTTTGAAATTCTTGAATGGCCGATAAGCTTCGAATAGCTTGAATAAAAGTCATTGATGCATTTTTTGGTACCTGCAAATCGCTATTGCAGTATCATAACATATATTTTATGGAATATGCTATTATAAAAATTCAATTTTTCCAAGTCCCGAACATACTCACACATATCACACTTTTTCCAAATATGAATTTTTCATGTTGCACTTGTTTTCCCGTTACGCTGATTGCCCTCGATTCGTCTTCATTTATTTTTGTCACCGCTCTGAAATTATTGACAGCAGTTGGCCGAGAAATCTTACGAGCAACTAAGTCCAACTCAGGTGCAATCTCTCATTCCTCGAGCAATCGGCTGCACTCGTGCGCTCCCATAAGCCCAATCGCTCTGGAGAACCATCGCAAGAACGCAAACCTCGTAACTACTCGAACCCAACTTCGTCAGGATATTCCGACCCAACGACATTCAGCATATTGGTGGAGACCAATGGATTCATGCTTTCGCACAACTTGGGTGTTTGCAGCGAGGTGTTTCTGTATTATGTTACTATATTATGTGCCATAGCATTGCCGGAGGATGGGAGAAATTGGATCCTCCACGGTAGTCGCTGGGTACATACGACTACGGCCTACGCTATGCAGGCGTCAGCGACTGTGAATGGGGTTTCCGTGTACAGAGCACGGGGCTTTCATGCACGGTAATTATCCCTCGGTAATTACTAATCGACTCTCGCCAATCTCCGATCATCCATATAGGACGGTATCAATACAGCGTCGAAGCGGACCCGCGGCCGTACATACGTAACGACAAACAGTACACCGCCAGTATGACGCTACTCCGTACTGCATCGGACGGCTCCTGCCGATTATAATATCATCCTATTTAATGCTCGATTATATATCATCCAAAATCATATTCTCGAATACGTCGAGTACGTTCGGTTTGACTAAACCCGGCAGAAAAGCACGTTTTGTCCCCGATATACCAAAACACTAAAGGTGAACATTTTGCGTCTGATCGCAGTTCGATCTTATTCTCGATGAACGATAGTGATTTATTTAAGAGTTTTTTTTTGCCCTGAGAGTTTCCAAGATTCAAGGCAAAATTACCGTGACTCGGTGAAACAAATTTTTGCAGCGAGTCGCAAATCAGCAAGCCTTGCTGACAAAAGTCTCATAAGAATTTTCGGCATTGAATGTCGGCAGGAAAAAATGCGAGTGCACATGCCGCAATTTTGCTGCCGTCACGTGCGAAAATATTCTGTTCATTTTCTACCGGGTTGTTGGCAAAGTGCCATCTGGGAAGTGTTAATCGCCGAGTGGCAACAGTCGGTACCAAATAAAAAAAGAAACAATTAAAATAAATCCATTGAACGAACACAAACGCTGATGGAAAACACTGCGGAAGTGACGAAAAGTGCTGCATTTGACGAAAAATTATTCGAGCGCTCTTTTACCGACGATGACGTTCCGCTCACAATAAAATAATGAAATCGGAGGATAAATCGTGGACGTAATTCCCGTTGGAAAAAAAAAAAAATTTGAACCCGAAAAAAAAAACGAGAGGAAAACCGTTCGTTTTTCATGCGCGAGCACATCGTGAACTCGGTAACTCGTATTGCACGAGCGAATTTTGGGCCCGTTAGAAATCAAGGGAGCTAACGGGATGAATTGGGAGGTGCAGGAAGTACACAGAAGGGGATGACGGTCGGCAGCCTCATTGCTGATGACCAGGTTGGTGGGATTAGCCAGTTAGCAGAGCAAAGAGGGTTGAAGTAATAGTTACCATTGTCTATGTACCTGCTACGAGACTGATTCCCTCCTCCCGTCCCCCCCTCCCGTCCCTCTTCCAGTAAACTCCGATCCGGCGTTTACGGAAAGTCCGTTTGTGGATTAATAGCGTTCAGCGATCGGCGTTAATTACGGTTAGAGGCTTTCAACGTGCTGCCTTGAAATTAGACACGTGCGATAATTAGACGGAATGGCGGGAAGCCGAGAGGGCCGGAACGCTCCAATATAGTTTATATAGTATATACGCAATCCGTGAGACCTCGACTCATTGGTCGATTACACCACGCATGCATTCGCCGTATCTCACACGCCGCCGTTGTCGCCGTTTCCGTCATCGTCGTCACCGCAATGATTCGAGGATAATTCGTGCCGTCAATAGAAACGCGAACCAGCGGTGAGAGAGGCTTCCAGATCGATTTATGTGAGTGCGTGTGTGTTGGTGTGTGTCACACGTAGGTAGATGGAGCAGTGATGCGAGATGAGCGGACGAGCGCGTGCACCCGATGTCGACGTTTCTGTGACGTAATTGGAGTGCAGTATGTCATAACAACGATGTCTTCTCTCGCCGAATTTTCCCTAGAAATTTTTTTCTTTCGCAGGATCAGCAAAATCGATTTCTGGAAACGATGAAGTCGGCTGGAGCGGGGCAAAATGGGACAGTGAGTAGAACACAATTTTCCAATCACTTTTCGAAGCCAAAATTCACCCTGCCCATACCTCTAGATTTTTTGGCCCGTGTTGCCCCACTGTACCATTTTTCCTCGCTTTCCCTACTGCAAACAATATTCGATGAAAAGCGCAAGCTACATTGTGTGATAAAACCGAGTTGATCACTTCGAACGAAAATCTACGTAGATAAAACCGAAGGAAAATGAGATAAGAAAAATTTGGACGTTTTGGTGGGGCAAAATGGATCACCAAAAAATTGATAGAAAAAAGTCTTTTCCCCCCGCTCTCAAATTTTGCCTCGTTCTTCCTGACACACAAAGAATCGTTTCACTCATCAATCGGAGTTGAAATCACCGAAATTCATATCGGTCGTCAAACATTGAAAGAGGATCTCTGCCGAGCTTGTAAATGAATTCTCTCATATTAAAGAATACATATGCACTCTCACACATGAATATCACACGTACACCGCACGCTGGAAAAATTCAGTTGGAAAGTTAGCGATGTTTCTGGCAAGCGAAAGGGAGAAAAAAAAATTACAATAAAAGCAACAACAAAAAAGGGGTGGAAAGAAAAGTAAATAAAAAGGGTCGAGAAGCCAACGCGGCACAAACTTTAAAGTAAGTATCGTAAAAATTCATTTCCGTCGGCAATACGTTTCCACCGTAACCCCCGTTGGCGCTTTCTCTCGCGTATCTCCCCTCCTCCTAGCGAATCCGCCCTCGTTCCTTCATCTCTCGCCCGCGCTCGTATCGTTCCATTTTTCTCCGTACGCAACCCAGCCTACTCTCCGCACTGACTCCATTCCAGCGTTCGGGTGGCTTCCGCGTTCGAATACAATAATCCAGGCTGATATTTGCGAGGGTGTAAGTGGGCACTGCGGCGCTATCGTTATAGTTCAACAGGCTCCGGAAGTGGTTCTACTTCGAGCGGGTTCGATACCGGGAGTTCGACGAAGGATGGGGTTAAAAAAAAAAAATTCGTGCATACGTACAGGTGTTAGCGTATATCGTTTAAAACCGAGCGCGTTCTTTATTGCGGAATTAAAACGAGCGCGGAGCTCTTCCATCGAAACCCGTGTGGGAAATCCCACCGTCGAAAGGGTTAAATCGTATTTGTTGCCGCGGAATCACGAGCTATCGTCGGCGCGAGCGGCGACAGACGGCAAACGCGTGCACTCTCGGCACCGAGGCCTCTCTTGTGCATCGACGAGATCGACTGCACACAGTTTTCCCGCAGACACCGTCCTCTCAAACATCGAGCCGCCCCCGCCTCGCCTTCCCGGTCGAATCCTACCCGGCACTGTTAAACTTCAACCACTCTACTTCGCGGACCACTCGCTTCAGACGAGATCCTCTCGATCCGACGAAACGGGAGCACTTGCTGCAACGTTCGGCCCTCCAATTCTCGCCGAGGCGCCGGTATCGGAGACCCTTTGCGAAAGCGTTCGTCACCCCTATCGTTCATTTTCTCTCAATGGGTTAAGCAGAAACTGCGAGGGAATTTTTAGAGCGCTCCCGGCTGAGAGCTCGTGGATATGCGATTGTTGTTTCTGACTTGAGTCTGAACACGCGTGGGTGCGGCAGAGGGTAAACATTTTGAATCTATTTTTATGTGAAGAAATTTTATGAAATAAAAACGTACTGAGGGGCGCAACGCGTTAATTAAATAGGCTGTGAGATCCGTAATTTTTATTTTGAAATATCGTTTCAGGGAGGACTGGATTTATTATTTTTTCAGTTATTGAAATGAAATCACTATAGTCGATTATTTTGAACACGACGCATTGAAATGTCGCTGGGAGCAATCGGAAAATTGCGTTGCCCAAAATTAATCACCAAAAATATCCACGTAGTGTGAGTGTCGTCGCTTTCACTGCACGTGCGTTCAATAGGGCAACTAATTCGTCTATCGACTGCAGAGCCGTTAGTCGGCAAAATACCTGCATTCACTCGAAACCTGCTTCACCCGACAGAAACATTTTTATCGACGAATCGTTTATTTCTTCATGAGGCAAGCGGAACTATTTAATTATATTAATTAAGACGTGAAGGCCTTCCAACTGACTTTCGTGCAAACAACTTGAAAATATCATAAAAAATGTGTATCAAATATATCTAATATTTATTTGAATTAATAAATTAATTGTAGAAACTTTTTCTACCGCACAAACGATTTGATTCTTAATACGCCTCTGTCCTACAGAAAAAAAAATTAAATGTTGCGCAATGAAAATAATAATGATAAGAATAAGTTATATTTTTATTCTCTGGTGAAATGTGATATTGTAGCCTCCTCAGTCCTCCGAGTCACATTAAACTTATCACACAGCAATATTCGCCTTTCTGCTAGGAGCATCGACTTTTTCATCTCATTTTTTTCTGTGCAGACAACGGCGAAGCGAGGAAGGATTAAAAGAAATCTTTGGCTTCATGACGCCCATGGGACAGTGTCGGCTGTCCACGGAGAGTCTGAAGAGAGAGTGCTGAAATCGATAATGAAATGAAGACGCGAAACCGTCTTTGCTGACATCACTTTAACTGTACATAATATCGGACTCGATGTCAAAAATTTAATATTTTATTGAAGCGTTTTATTGAACAGTTATTTGGTGAAAAAAGATTCTTGAACATTCACGTTGTAAAATTGTTTAAAAAATAATGAGAATCAGAATAATCAAATATAATCAATCTGTTGTCTCAGAGCAATTTATCGATCTTGACGAGTCTCGATTGCCCTTGATTTTTAAAAAGGAATTTTATAAATTCAAATACACATACTCTTTTTCATTAAAAGAAAGAATAAAGCGATGCGAAATAAATTCCGTTGTCTGTTGAACACGCCTATGTCAATTTAAATTTATGATATTGATTTTCAAAAATCGTGGACAATCGTGAATTTCCAAGATCGAGACAAATTGACAAAACATTTTTTTCGTCTCGAAAGCTTTCAAGATTTTTCACCCATAAACAAGGCGGTGCAAGTTGGCGAGAAAACACGCCTCTTTACAAGGTTGCACCCGCGAGATGAGGGTGGGAACGGGAAAGGTTGAAAGAACGAAAAAGATGGCTGGGTGGAGAGCGAAAGAGCAAGAAATAATCAGAGCAAAAACTTTAATAATACAATCTTAGCATCATTAAGTCTGGGGTTTAATGGTGTGAACTTTTAATTAGTTGTACAATTCCATTCGGAAACACTTGGCGGACGTCTCCGAGATCTTCTCGTGGCTCACTCGAATCCATTGTGTTTTTATTCACGGCGGACGGGGTTGGGGATGGAGGGCGAGCACGGTTTGCTCTCGCTATCTCTGGGGCCTCTGGGCCATTCGGAAAACCACCGACGGGTACGCGAAGAACAACTTCGGTTTCTTTCGCAACCTCTCGTCGAGGGGGCTGCTACCGACACCGGAATCGCTAGCCTTTTCCCCACCCGCACTCGCCGATCCGGAGCCCCTGGGGCACGAATTCAAACTTTTGCCCTCTTTAGAATCCCTTCGTATTTCATAGGCAGTGCGACCGAACTGATAGATAGTGAGGGCGAGAGATAAGGGGGCGGGGAATGAAATTCTTTTATCCACATCATGAGGTCCGAAAATATGAGTCGCGTAAGATATCATTCATGAAGGAAATTGTTGACGGATCTTTGACACTCTCTCACTTGGAGAGTCGATTCGTTTAAAGAGGGTCCTGTATTATCTGACATATTCTGGTATGAATCTGGGACAGTAGTATACATTTATATAAAATTGGATAATTTACTACTGAGATAAAAAATGAATGTTCAGTGAATCACAAAAATTTTAAATACTTAATTTTTTATAATTTACTTTAATTCGAGTATAAAAGTACCTTTTTTCTGTATTTTCCGGTGATTTCGGTCTAAGTTCATATTAATTTTTTTCACTACTGTACATTAAATGGAATCCACCAGTTCCATAAAAAAAAAACTCCCAATCCGTTGCATTATATTTACCATTTTTTTATAAAGTGTGCAGCCAACGTCTGAGCTGTTGGCGTAACTGCAAGTAGCATCGAGTATGTAAATATATATATTCGAGTAGTCATATTTATATTTAAATCCAATATATTTTTATTGTGAATTACCATTTGAAAATTTACAATAAAAATATCTTTAATTCAAAAATTTCGAGTAGTGTTGAGGATTTCGGTTAGGAACGAAGTGTATCGGGAATTGCTTATTCAGGTCTATTGGAAGCCAGAGGCCAGACCGTTTTCGGGTGTGAATTGGCAATTCATCAATCGAGAGGATTGCCAATGCCATTTTGGCTTGCTCGATGCCGTTTGCTTATAAACATGCAAATCGTCGACGATTCTACGAGTTGACCGGCTATGCCGCCATCGACGCGTTATCCGCCTACCGTTCGATCCGTCCATATCCGACGTCCATAACTGTATTCATGGATGTGGGGCTTTCGGTTCGTAATACGCTGTACTCTCATTGCTCGGACCGCTGCCGGCAAGAGCTTTGTTCGCGTGATTGAATTTCACGAATCTATCGCCGGCTCGTGCGTCAAAAGTTTCCATCCACAATTTTATTTTTATTTTTTATTTTACTTTTTCTTTCTAATGAAAACCATTCGATGCACTCCGGCTTCGGTACGAGCGTTTGAAAGATACCTGAATGTACGTGTCAACCTACTGACAAATACAATTCTTAAAAATTGCACAAAATTTTCGATAGTTCAAATGAAAAGTAACGATTTTATAAAAATGCACAACCGGAATACTTTTTTTTTTGTTTTTTGAAGGAAAACAACAGAATAATTTTTTTTGAAAATACTATTTAGAAATTGACGATCGATCCTACGTCTTCGAGTGTCTTCGATGCAATTAATGAACTGCCAGAAAAATTATTTATTTGACGGACGCTCAACAGATGAATTTTAATGTAATTCAATTTAATATTTATTTCGGGGACGCCCGCTAAATGAATCACTTTTCCAGGTCATCTTCCCGCGTGTTCGCGTTTTGTACTTACTACAAAAAAATGAATAGTTTTTTTTCATTAGTATAATACATCTTGTCGAGAATCTACCGTGTCCTTAATGGCGATTTTTATAAACTGCTATTAAATATTAATAGTCATAATTAATGCTGTAAAATTTCTACCGGCAGTCGAGGACTTTTCTCTCGTTAGATGCCCTCCCGATCTTTGCTATCGGAGGGTCATCGAAAAATATCGTTCGATTAATCGAAACTCCTCCATCCATGGATATTATCGAAAGCCGTAATACAGATTGACGATAAACGCGTTTGCCCTGTTAGCTGCTCTCTTTACTCGCATAAATATAATTCGAAGCTCGGATCGTGTGTACTCTACTGTATACTACTATAGTACAGGAAGTAGTCCATCGAACGGGAGAATGTCCGGACATACTCCCCGCGAGCTTTCCCCGTTTGCCTGTCCGACATAAAACCGAGAATGGATGGCGTAATTACTCAGCACTCGACCGACGATGTAAATGGCAGCCATTAAATCGGTGGGTACTTGGATGTTTACCCAGCAGCCATCGAGGGAGGAAAAGCCAACCCAGGGAAAGAGAGCTGTTCGCTTCCTGGCTCTACACGCGCGCACCTCTTTGCACAATCGTTATGGGAAGGGAAAAGCTCGACGCCACTAATGATGGACTGCGCGAGTTGAGTTAGCAGCTTTCCACTCGTCCAGTTTCCAGAAAATATCTCGGCAAATTTTCGTTCACCAAAACTCATGCCGACAACGAATTCTTCCATTGTAAGACATTTATTGGATTCGACAATTTTTTTTCTTCCACCTCTTCAAGGGTAACAAATTATTTTTACTTGGAGTTCAAGGAGTTGAACAGATGTATAGCTAATATATCAGGTATACGTGGTACATGGCAATTATAATAATTTCATTATAAGTTTTTTTAAGAGTCGCTACTGTGCATTCTCCAACGTGCTGGAAACGAATACATGAAAACGCGGTGTTGGTCGGGAATTATTATGATATTTCTATTCTACAATTTACGCAGGTTTGTCAACGTACCCACTTGCAATTATAGCTGTTTAACAGACGCTGCGCTATATGAAAAAAAAATTGACATACTTGGTGCAGTCTCGTTTTGGATACAGTAAATTCAGTTTAATTTCTTATTTTTCGTAATTTATGCTATGGTTATGAATCTGCATGAAATCTTTCCATCGAATCTTTAAGACAAAAAATACAGAGAATGCGCCGCAATTCCGAATGATTATATTGGTGAAGATCCATGGATTTTCGCCGTCGTCATTTTCTCGCTTTAGTCTCTTTGACACCGGGCAACGCTACACTTTTAGTCGAGACATTCCTGGAGGATATGAGGTTTTGCTTCGTAATTAAATTAAAACCGACCGTAGACGAAGCCACCCGGCAGACGGTCGTGCGCTGCGGCCTCTGCTCCAACGATAGAGCCGACGAGAGACCAGAAAACCAGCCCTGCGGTCCGACTCGGGCATAAAAGAAACCCGACATGGTCTCCTGGTTTAATTCAAGACAACTCGGCTTCTCCAATTTACCAACGATTTTTCTGTTTTATAATATTTTTAAAAGAATTATCATCACAAGAATATAATTAAATCCACAAGACCACAGCTATGGATTTTTGCACCCTTGACTTTACAGTGCTTGTGTTTTGTCCGCGGATAAATATCTTTAGGCTCGATCAAAGAGAAATCTGTGTTCCGGAATTTATAGAGCGTTCGTGTTTGAGAAAGGTTAAAGTAACGGATTTTTTTTTTTGTAAAAATTAATATAACGGTCGTTGCAATAGTACAACGTCACGGCTGATCGATAACGGAAGAGGACTCATTTTTGTTAAACTGATATCAATCACTGATTGGAGTTCCATGCGTGAATTTGCAATTACTGGGCGTCATAAAAAAAATCACCCAAAAAAATCTGTGCCGCAAGAGACGTATTGCCATGCGAAGCGTACCAGCAATAGTTTTTCGAAATCGCGAGCGAGCTCTTTTTATTTCATTTCATTTTCAGGCCAGCGAAAGAATATACTTTTTGTGTACACTTTAATGTACGATGCGCCTGGAGGGTAATTACGAAAAAGTTTTTCGTAATGCCCGAGCAGTTTAAAGAGAAGCATCCGTTATCCGGCTCATAATTGCCCTCGGCCCGAATCACCGTGTGTGTGTGTATATGTCATTGTGTGCATCAGTACGTTATAAAAATGGCCAGCATTTCCCAGCTTACGTTTCGAGCCTAAGCCCCGTCGGAACTTACAGAATTATCGTCTCGCTTTCTTACTTGTAAGTGAGAGCGCGACTTTTCGCCGGTTAAGCCGGCACGAGCGGTGAATAAAAACTCGGAACTCAAGTCGTACGTCTTAAGGATCGGGCTGCGTCATGAATTGTCTTGGCCTCGGAAAAACACAGCTTCGTACTTTTTTCGGTGAATGCAATGGAAGGATTTATTGATATATTTATTTATTTGTCAAGTAGATAAAAATTACTGACAATTTCTTCGATGTAATTAATTTTCACTGAACTCTTGAAAAATTTGTCACACCCGTGGACAATTTTGGTCTCCAGAAAAAAAATTTCTTTTTTTCAGCAGTGATAGCCGGAGCTCGTGAATGATTTTCTACCTGTAGTGGCAGATATATATTTCTACCCTCTTAGAATCTCAACCTGGTTCTACACCTCGATAGCTTTGCCGTGACGAAGACCGGGGCCCTTTTTGCCTTCCATTAAATTCCACGGCTCAATGGATTCGTTTTCATATCAAATCTTTCCGTGTCTCTCGATATTATAATTAGGAAAGGCGAGGCGCCTTTTGCCAGATAGTAGGTACGGCCTGATAATAAGGAACTCACTTAATTTCGATTTAGGCAGCTAGACGCCTCGAACCCGCTTTAACCCGGCCCCTCTCGGGATTACTCCTACTCTCAGGTACTACTTGAAGGGATGGTACGGTGTAACGGCGAACCGAGCTTCAATGAGGGAGTGTCGGCCGTGTCGAACAGGTAGGCAAACCGGCCCCCGGTAGCAACAGGGAATGGGGAAGCGTAACGTGAAATTGGTACTTTGAAATTTCATTAGCGAAGTCAGGTGGCGTCACAGATTCAATTGGGTTTTTATTGGATTTCGAACTGTGCGAAGTGACAAAGCAGTAGCCGCGCGGTCAGACTATAGGCGCGGCAGCTTCGTTTCTCCAAACGTGTTATACATATAAACATATACGAGATGGTGCAAATGACAAAACTATACTACAAAAAAAGCTGAAAGTAAGATGGAGAGGTTACATAATTAAAATAATTCGTTAATTCATCTTTTATTGATGGATTCCGCATGCGTTATAATCGCGTTTGAATTAATTTATGCTTCTTAACTTTAGGCAAGCAATAAATGCCGTGCACAAAAAAAATATTTCTGCACTTTTATTTTTCACTGTTCACGTATCGAGAGATGGTAGCATCCGTCGCATTAAAAACAACTATTTGTAAAATTATTGAAACGCAATTGTAACGAATTTTCCGACTGACGTGATAAATGTCTGAACGCATTCGACTTTTTCTACTTGAATACGCTTCTACGGGGCGTTACCGCCACACGGTGTGAACGAGGCACTCCTCGCGCTATATTTAGTGGGTGGTACGATACTCATAGTCGTTTATAATTCTTCAGTTCGTGTTTCTGCTCATGAATTTAATTTATGTACCCAACTTTAATTCATTCATAGGTACGTACGACCCTCCTTGTAAATGTCTTATCGTGATATACTTCCTTTCACATCTTGACGAGGATATCGTATTACAATCTTCTCAATATATTATTACGTTGAAAATTTATTACATGTTTAACTCTCCATGGATAACATACAATGAGAAAAATATACAATAACAGTAGAGGGAAAAAGCCCTGGTAAAAACCCCATAAAAAAGACCCCCCTGCCTGTGCCTGTGTGGAATATTTTTTCAAAGGGGTTTTTGTTCTTCAGGGGATTTTCCCCAGAATCTAATAGAACCTATCAGTCATCTAAGAAAAATTGCTATAGCTCTATGGAACAATTACGGCACCACTCATCGTAGGAAGCCCAACGTTTCCAAAGAATTTCTACCATAATGTCGTTGAAAAATTATTATAAATTTCATACTCCCTATTATAATTTGCGCCTTGCTCCCTATTACTCTGTACTATGGTAATATCTTTCGCACGATATAGTCACATTTTCTAGATTCTCTTTTCGAAGCAAAAATGAACGGCTTTACTTGGCACATAATTTTGTGTTGATAAATATTTTTTTTAACGAAATAAAAAAATCCAGAATCGAAAACTTTCCCTGAGCCTCAATTTAAAGACTTGTGATATAAATTCGCCACAATTTTTTAATTCTTTTACGAAAATAAAGGATCGTCTATACATGGCGAAGAACTTGAGTAAGGAATGAAACTCGAGTCGGTAGTCGTAACACAATAATTTCGCAACTTTCCCTTCACGACCAGGCGGCGTCTGGTGGCCGGAGTGAGGTATAACGAGATGAACTAACGTTCCAAAGGGAGAGGGTTAGTAACGGCGACTCGATGTCGGCGTCAATGGGAGAAACCAGTTGGTCGGCCGTGAACTGCGCGCCTCGCTCCCTTCACGGTCTCCGTGGGAATAGCCGTTAGGAAGGATGGAGCGATATGGCGAACGAGAAGGAACACGAGTTTCCAGCTTGTGACTCTTGCCTTCCCCATGATCGTGCATCATAGCGTTATGGGTTCGCGATGAAATTCATAAGGTTTGCTCGACTTGGCAATAGCATTACCGTTACTTCCTTGCTTCTACTTTCGTCCCCTATGTCCCATCTTCTCGCTCTCTACTCCTGTCCTGTATCTCACTTTTGCTCCTTCGACAATCTATTCTCTATACCACCGGAATAAGTCTGTGGACTGTGGCACTGGGAGATTTTTCTACTCGCTGGAAGACGCGTCATTACCGTCGAGATCTATGTGCGTACCAGTTGCGTCGTTAATGGGGCGAATCCACAGTGAGGAATGTTCCCCCCCATTGTGACTTCATTGAAAAATATTACTCTCCTTCCACATCGGAATATCGTTGTTGGAGGAAACTAGCGATTCCTTTGTCTACGGCTCGCGCGTTGGGTGTTCATTTCACGATGGATGCGTACGACACGTTTAGTTTTTTCCTCATCGGGATTTGTTTTTTTGGTAGAAAACACCCCATTTGTGCCAAACTTCGAAGCTTCCACCAAAGTCGAATCGCCAAAAGCTCGCTTGTCCAATTTCCACACCCATTACACTAACCAATCGTCACATTGCCGTGGCTCTTGTACATTTTTTTTCAAATATTTTCTTCTCTTCCTTTGCGTTCACCGCGAACGTTTCCTCTTCTGTGTCCGCATACATCTTGACCATAAATTGGGTAAAAGTCTCTCGGCGGTGTCGTCACATCGCCACCATCAGAACCCGCGGGACAACGAGATTTTCTCGTTTGCTATTCCTTCTGCGGTCCCTCTTCCGTTTCTTTTCCATTTCTTCGTAACGCTCCACCACTACCACCAGCCCTCCGACTGCTGTGTAACAGCGTCCCGCACACAGAATAGTTGCCTAGTCTGATCCGGCGTTGGAACGTTGTGCAAAGAGGGTCGAAACGCGACTGTGTCGAACGACCGTTTCTCCATTCATCGCCGTTCTCTCGTTCCCCTCGCCGGTACTTTGGAATCGTCATACGAGAGAGATGCTGTAAAAAGGCACGAATCTGGATTCGTCGATGAACCTAACTTGGGTGATTTCACTTCTCCCACCGGCGATGCTCAACTACACCGAGGAAAAAATCATTTTTTCAACGAAAGGCGAAGTATCAAACTTCCTCCATTTTTTGTATATAAATCTTCCAATCTTACAGTTCGACTTCAGTCTTCGAAACAAAATCAACACTATTAATGACACCGCAAATTAATTACCCCAAAAGTACTTCACTTTCAATACCGTACTTAATTTCAATTAAAAAAAAGTGAATTAATAAAACATATAAAAAATCTCAGTTCGATGCATGAATTTTAGATTTTTTTTTCAGTGCACGAAAATCGTGACGGTCGTGCTGGTTTCTAATCCCAATTTGTAATCCCGGCCGAAGAGCTGGTACGTTCATTTTCCCACCCGCCATACACGTTTACGATGATGACGATGATGACGATGGCAGGCGATTCGCCCGGTTGCACGCGACGTCGTACGGTAATGAACTGTTCTGGACACACGCAGCGCATCTCGTGTCTCGTTCTCGATCTGACTCCGCTGGGTGCAAGCTCAAGTATTATACAGTATAGCCGAATCTTCCTTTGTCTCGGCGTGTTCCACCATCCATCATTTTCCACGTCACTCGCCGACGGAGCGTGCACTCTTTCCATCGGCCCTTCACGAACGTTCTTTGTAGTTGAACCACTTTCCCTTTGGCATTAATCCACGAGGATCAGGAAGCACTCTCGGCACGATAAAGCATCGCATGGTGAACTTGCGTAGGTATGTGTGTTTCGTGTGTGTGTATACGCACAACGAGAAGGTAATATTAACTGGAAGGCAACGGCAATTTATGAACTATAATGGTTCATAGTTACCAAAATTTGTGCTGGGTGCTCGGTTTTAACATAAGAATTATTTAAAGATTCGTAATGTAGGGTAAGGAATTATTTATTTGCATCGGAGTAGCAAGCTGCCCGAAAAGAATTTTATTTATTATGTGACAAATTCATTTGTTCAAGTTTGACGATATGAACTTTATTGTTCCTTTATTTCCTGTGCAATTAATAATTTTATTTTCTACCTTTGTAAAAATTGAGTCGGATGGTGCAGGAAAGTAATGAAACAAAAATTATGAATATTTGTGGAGATTTTGGAAAATCGTGTAGCATTATCAGGTATTTTTATGATCCTATCGGGGATTTGTGTGATGCTCCAACGTTTCTATTGGAGATTTTGTATAGCTCGGACGAGCGATCCGCTCACCGGTCAACATTCTAATCTGAGTTTCGACATTTTGTCATGCACGTCACCGCAATACGGGCTTTTCTGGAAATTACTATAATTCGAGAGAAATTGACGCGGCACCCTAATTACATTTGCAATTAGTCAAAGTTATAATTAACCAGACCACGCAATAACGGAATGGCGTTCACCACAAACGAGGGTTCGCCACTATGTTGGACAGCAGCGGATTTACAACTGCCCGATGCTTACAACGATATATTCTAAATCCTGACGTAAGTACACATCATGGCTCGTGGCGGAGCTTTCAGGATTTGTTTGTATTTCGGATTACATCGGCTCGCGCCGTTGTCTCCGTCGCCTTTGCTTCTGCCGCTGCCTTCCTGTCGTCCTGTTTCTGTCGCCTTTAACGCGTGTCGTCGTCGACGTTTAATCTCCCAGGCGATGAGGGTCAATCCGAAGCTGATTAGACGATTCAATTCCTTCAATCGAGACATTGCATTTTGCTCACAGATGGCGAAAGTCGTACCTCGCAATAAAAATTTCTTAAAATCCGTTATCTCACGATAGACCAAAGGATAAACCGCAAGGATAAACAGCGGAACTGTATTGAATCCTTCGCACATCAGGAAGACCAGTTCTACTCGGAACGCCGAGCAAGTAGAAAAAGCAGGTGACTAGTCAGACGATATTTTTTTTTTTGGGATTATTACAAGCTCATCTCTATTTCCTCCACTGCGTTGCTGCATCTCATCCTGGGATATTTTTCCCACGAGTCTCATTCACATCGCCCAATAACTGTTGCACAAGACCTCGGAATGTTTCAATAGCAATTCATTGTTTCAACTTCTCCGAGGATTTCATTAATTTCCATGGAGTTGTGGGCTTGTCGGCGTCGTCTGGAAGCAGATAAGTTTTACGGAGCGATGATTTGGCTCACTTGGGAACTGTCATGGCCCCTCAAGACCGTTGACTCCCTCGCTTGAAGAACGACCAATTTCACTCTGTTGCCTCCTTCGGGCCATACGAAATTCCATGCCTACCTTCGAGAAGCGTGGCTGCAGTTATATCCAATACAGACGGTCGTTCACAGTCGCGATGTACGTATAGATATAGGCTGGTGAAGCAACTACCAGAGTGTGTGCTCCGTCGCGTCATATAACTGACGTTTCATGAATTGGAAATGTAATTTTACCACCGGAGCCGAGCCCTCCTGGTATGGTGTGCCGGGTCCGTTGCCGTTGGTATGTTCCGTAACTGTTTGCATGGATGCCCCAACGAGAAAGTAAACGAGTGCATAATGTCGGTTGCTAGTTAGTTCGCGCAAGGAACACGCGTCCACCGTGATGGCTTTTGCGCTCGGGAGCCAACACGTGCGCGCATTCTCGCGGCCGTGGCAAGAGTTTAATTCCCATCGAGAGAACGGCACGAGGAAAAAAACGATGAAGCAAAAAACAAGAGTTAACAAACCGCAATCGTGCAGATCGGTTTCAAGACACTATGCGATTAAACCTGGTTTCCGCAAAACACACGACTGCAATCGGTACTGACGATGAGTTTTCGCCAGGGTTGGTCGGCTCAAGCGACTTCGCTATCGACAATCGCATCGTCACCTTTCTCTCACCGCGTGGCACTCACATCCTGCATACAGCCGGAGAGAAGGTCAGGCCGGATCGGCTTCGGCTCCTGGGCCGATATAAGATTTCTCTATCTTAATTACACCGCGCGTCCGGGTCCTTTTCTTACTTCGCATTATCATAACCGACCGCCTGAAATAATCTCTTTTATTTCCTCTCTTAGCGGGTTTCCTCCGTTCCTCTCGGCGTTCTTTCCTTTTATTTCAGTGGGTTTACCCCCTCGTTTCAGCCGCAGGTGGAGTCGCAGACCGTTCTATAGATACTATCTGCATCTCGCACCCTTCGCGCCCCCACAAAGACGCGCCTCCTGTCGTCGTTGGGGCTCGTCTGTATGCATCGGTAACGCGAACTCGCCCAGCAAAAAATTCTTATAGTGCTTTTCGTCGCTGCCTCATTTTTCCCGACCAACCCAATTTCACCTCGTCATACCTCTCGCTACTTAAATAAATCATAAATACGACTACGTTCGCCATCTCGAGCCAGTTAGCGGAACATATAGAGCACAGCCGCACTATCGCGCCGCTACGGCCCTTATAGCTATGCTGAGCTGCTTATTGCTTATAGCCCTGGTCGAGTGAGCGCAAAACCGAGATCACTTCGTATCCCCAACCTTCCTTCCTTCTTCCCTTTCTTCCTTCCTTCCTTCTTCTTCGAGTTTATGCACTCCTCGTTTTAATCTAATCCGCGGGTACCGTGTAAGAATATATTAAAGAAAAACTTTTGCGCTGTCGCACCGTTCGTGAAATTATACTGTCTGGAGAGGGTTCCGACTGCTCTGTGGTCCACTCTACCCCCCTCCTCAATCCTTCGCTTTTTCACCCTCTCATTTCTTTTCTTAAATGCTGCTTTTTTTTTCCTCAACCGGCCTCGTCTTACTATTGCTTCGACCACCCGTATGGTAACGTCTCCGAGAGGAATTGAAACCTACAATCTTTCATTCTTCGATCCGATATATTCAGGCCTGTGGAATTCATCTACATGTAATTATGCGCAATTTTTGTACCTTCGAGTCCGTGGAATTTCGCACAATTTTATGCGGCAGACAGATCGATTAAAAAAATAACGTATCGGGCAATTTTTATTTTATTATTTTCATTGTTGCGTGACGAATAAATTTGACGTCTGGCACATTTATAAAATTACCTATTATCTGAAGAAAAAATAAGTCGATTATGAGTCATCGATTATTGAGAATGCTTTCAGATTTTTCCGAAGAGTTTCTGTGAACTCAAAAAAAATCAAAAGCCCAGTCGATCAATAGGTAATTTTTTAAGAACCTATTTAAAAAGTCTGAATTCTTTCAAAAGTCGATTCAGTCGCACAAAAAGTGAAGACTTAGATCCACGTTGAAAAATAAGAAAATGCCTCACATATATAATAAAAAAAAAATTCCGCTAAAAACGTTCTAATTTCGTCCGAATTACAAGGACATTAAAATTCCACCGTTCAAAAAAAAAAAGGAAAGCTGAAATTGAAAAGGGTGTCGAAGAAAGTGAAAGCCTCGTGTAAGGCAAGACTCATAACCACGGGACTCTTCGGCGGATCGAGCGCGCCAGAGACGTCGTCGCAACGGCAGTGAACTTGCGACTGTCGGGTCGCGCATACACCGCCGAGCCGTCGAAATAAATAAGGAGAATAAGAGTAAGGGTAGATAGAGACGGTGAATCGAGGGCCTCGTCGTATAGATTGTGTACAGTGAGGCGAGTCGAGGTATTGACATGTGAATAAGAGTGAATCGTGGATGCGCGGAAGGCCGACGGTGCTGGTTCGCCGGTTGACAGGAGGGGGTTGGCGAAGAGGATGACGGTGGATGCAGGGCGTCGGTGTTGGTAGGAGAGGGCGAGAGCGCCGGGGTTGAGGGTGATGCGGGACGGAAGTCGCAAGAGGAGCCGCTTCGCGTCGAGTTCGGATGGCGTCCCGAAACTTTCCATCATTCTCTCGCTCGCTCGGCAGGAGCGAGTGGTACCTGTTTCCCTTCCGCAGGGGGGGGGGGGGGGGGGGGGAGGCTCGACGGTGCACCGGGAAGCGGGAGTCGTACGCGAATGGGAGAGGTCGACGAAGACGCCGAAGAGGAAGACGAACGGGGTTGGCGCGCGGAGTCCGGGACCGGAGGAGGGAAGCCAAGACGGCAGTCGCGGAGGAGCCCGGTGAAGGAGGAGGAGGGCTTATCTCCGCGCACCGAGATTGACTTCCTTTCTATCCATTCACCCGCTCAAATGAGTTCCTTTGATAACTGTTGTGTGATCGAGTGTGCTGAATGCTGAAGGGTTTAGGAACCGGCGGTCCACGTATCTCGCTTCCTCCTTCGCTCGTTTTCGCTCCAAAGCTCGCGACGTTGCGGTCCCCGCGAGTCGGCGTCTGCTGGCGCTAGACATCGGCTGAGGAAGAGAGCGAGAGCGCCTCCTGTGAGGAAAAATATTTCGTTAAGCCCCCACGTACGTAGAGATTCCCTCTTTTCTTCCGTTCGCTTCTCCTCGTTTTTTTTTTCTCCACTTTTTTTCGTTAAATTTTCCTCACCTCGCCGCAGTGGATGGCCTCGCAAAAATATTTCCACTTCGTAAGTAAGAGGACGAGACACTTCCGAGTTGCTTTACCGATCGTGGGATCGAGAACTTGGTTTCGGTAACATTCACAGTCCTTGCTTCCCGTCGCTGAACGCGAACGACGATGATTCTGCCGTGCAATCAGGGATTCCTCTCTAATTTAGTTGATCGCAATTGGAGAGGTTGGAAAACTTCGTTCCATATTCGAAACTGTTTCTCCCGTATTGTTGGTTGTTTAGAGGGTATTTGGAGGCCTCGGTTCCGGTGTTGCCGGTGGAAACGGCAGATGTTATCTGGCTGCAGGGCGGTGGAGAATGTCAGGTGTAGTTAAGCAGCGACCTCACCGAGGATCGAGAAAGCACCTCGAGCCCACCCTTTGCAGTAGGTTCGCGAGGGCCGAATAGCTCGACGGAGACGGAGATCGAGAAAGTCGAGTGGGTACGCGCCCGAGTGGGAAGAGAGCGGGTGAGCCGGAGCGATGGGGTCGGAAGGTTGAAACTCTTGGGTCTCCTAGACAACACACCGAGATATCTTGGAGGCTCCCACCAGTGCATTTAGAATAACTTACGACATCATGAGATTACAAGTCTACAGCATAAACCCTCCTTACCACTCGTGCATGCCTGTCCTCTTGCTGCCGCGACCGGCCTGGCCGGAGGGTGAGCCGGTTGGGTCGAGAGCAACTCCTTTTCCTCCTCTCGGAGCTTCTCACGCCAGCGTGGCGGTTCTCGTTCCAGCGTCATTAATTAAGAGCTTCCAAGGGCTGGAAAGGGTGCAATCTTACGAAGCACCAGAGACAGACACTGCATTTCGTAGCGCAATAAAAAAAAAAGAACAAAAAAAAAATAAGACAATTAACGACCTCACGTGCTCGTCGGTTCTTCGTCCTTTCCTCCGCGGGAGGCGAGAGAAATCTCTCATCCTTACGGACTTTTCATCTTCGTCGCGAGCAACACAGGGAAAGAAGTGCCGTGAGAAGTTTTCGAGACGAAAAAAAGTCGTTAACGGTATCTCTGCAGAGGCGAGAGAAATATAAAAAGTGTTTTGTTTGTTTCGCACACACGTGGCACTCTTTTGTCATACTGAATGTGTTTAACAAATCACTGAAGCGAAACTGATTTTTCACCAACGGTCAATCTCATCCGAAGAGATAAAAAAGCTTTGAAGACATGATCCGAAATGAAATTCTCGAAAGACGAATAATCGTTTGTAGCTTGGAAATTCAATGTCAGTGAGAATCGAGATGTTGGCCAACGTTTGTTCCGACACATCCGGCAACGGTGTGAAGCGACGGTATTTCACAGCCGGTTCCCCAATCTCCTCCGGGATTTCGCACGGCACCCTTTGAGTGGCAACTTTGATTTCCGCTTCTGGTTCGGGCGTTTCGCATTAACAGACACGGATACAAACGCAACAAACCATTAACGGCAGCAGGATTTCACCTTAGCTAAAATTACTTTTCACTGTGACGTCTCGGAAGGATTTACGATTTGCGGCATGGAACCATGAAAAAAAACACGACATGTCTCATGGAAAACCGCTTTACGGAGAACTTAATATGACACAACATAGCTAGAAAAAAATGAGATAACTACGAAACTCAATTAGCAAAATTTGCCAACAGCCAAGTTAATTTTTTTTTTTGCCTCTTTCAAGTTCTTTTGAACTAAAAATCTTTCAGAGATTTGCAAAACTTGTGCTTTCGTCGCATTTCTTAGTGGATTCGAAACGAGGGTCGTACAAGGAGAATCATGTGGGAGGCTTGTAATCTACGATCTCGCGGGGACCGAGGGCGGTTTTCGGTCTCAGTAACCCACAATTATCGCCCCTCGACCTTGCTTACTCACGTGCTAACTCACTTGCTTCGGGCCGCCCGTCCTGGCTCTGTCGTGTGAGACCGATAGGGATAGAAAAAAAGAGATTAACCAACACATTCGTCTAGAGAGAGGAACGGCTCCTTCGGTTTCCCTCGAGGAATCTCGCACTGTACTCCACTAAACCAAACTAATCGTTATTCTTTTCGCCAAAGAAGAACACTGTGCGAGACGAAGAACAGTGAAGAACTGAGCGCACATTTGCAACCCTCTGTGCGGTCCTTCAGAGTAACTACATAATTTTGTTTGCTAACGATCCTCTCGAAAAACTGACGGCGGACGTCGGTAATTGTCACCGAGACACAATAATGATGAGACTCAAAGTTCTTTTTTTCACGACAGGATAACTTTCATCTTATGTGTGCTGATAGACCACTTTAGTTTCTGGGCAATGCAACGAGGAGCAGTCCCGTGGATCAAACTTTTTTGAGGCATCAAAATACGGTCATAAATAAATGTTTAATTGGATTCGTCAGTGGAGAAAGCGAGGCAATGACTGAGTCCTTAATTCCGATACTCGGGCGAGAAACAATCTTCTTCATCGGTGCCTTACAAACCCTGATCAATCGGTGTCTAATATGTTCGAGAATTTTTTTTCAAAGAAATTCTTTTGATAAATATATTTTCCGAATGAGTAAAAAAAAATTTAAGTACCTGAGATTTTCCTGTCAGTCCGTGGAAGAACGGAGTCGATGACGTCTCATGAATTGGTAGTCGCTCTGCTTTTTGGATATCCGAAGTTAGCGGTGAGAAAAGCCGCACGGCTACGATTTATCTTTGGTTGGTATTTAATTGGCTTCCTACGACCGCCATTACGAGCCATCGAGCCGGCGATAACCCTTCTATGCGTTTCCACTGCGTCACTCCTTCCCCAGCAAAAAGCTCACAAATACCCTTCGCTGAATACTGTATCGCTGTGCAGTTTCTCACGCGGCAACGTTTGTCGGGCCAAACGTGCAGAATCGCGAAATGCGAATGCCATCTTTATCATTCCCAAAAACCCCGTTAGCCACAAGCCAAATCGTGCCAACTAGCGCGGCGCGTTACATGAAGCATGAAATTTGTCACCATTGTTGAAACGATAGAACCGGGAGACCGAAGGTAATACGACAGTTTCGCTAACTAGCTCTTGTTACACGGCCCATCGTTTTGCTCGTACGTTTCGTTGTTCCCGACTCTCATTCTACTTCCTCTTTACTTCTGTTGAAAATAGGATTGATTGTGCGACGGTGTCGGGTGAAATTATGTTGCCCGGGGAGATACGGAGGGACACACCGGAAACTGTACAATCGTACGTACCCAAACCAGCGGACGGATGTACAGGGGATTCATGGAAAATTTCGGCTAATTGTCCCTGTCGCTTGAGTCGTCTGGGATCCGAATTCGAAGCTGGACGACGAATCGACTGGCTCTCGCGAACGACATCCGAGATTCGGCTCATCAAGCTAAAGGGAATTCGCGCTGGTCTCAAGGTTCACAAACCACCCCGTTCAGCTGCTCGGACTTGAGGGGAGTGACGAGAGAAAGACGAGGTGAGTTGAGCAAAACAGACAGCTGAGGCAAAATGAATTACATATACTAAATAAAAATATCAATGACTAAAAAAAAAAAAATTTAATCTCAAAAAAAAAAATTTAATCTCAATGAAATTGTAAGAACTGAAATTTTCAAAATTTATCAGCAGCCGACATGCTATTTTTTTTTTCCAGTGAAGATTCTTATTTTACGCATTGACAAATAGCTACTGATCGGAGTTCTTGAAGCTTTTATTGAATCCGTCGTGAGAAGAAAATAATAACGACTATATCATCCATGTGTATGATGTACTTATATTGGCGAGTGTTTTTTATGTTCGAAGTGCGCTGGTTCTACCGTGAGGAAAAAAGCGGCCACCGATATAATACCGTCGTATTTGCGGCGCGCTACCAACCGAGAGAGTTTTACGCGATCGAATAATAAACACCGTTAACGCATCCATGTTTTGACGTGTTAACGACCAGTCTGCTCTCTCGGCTCTCCGACTACCCCGCTTTCAGCAGCCGCCGGAAGTGCCAGCGGTTTCTCGGGGCCTCGTTAATGACACTGCTTTAACATCACCATGAATCAAAACTTCGCTTCGAAGTTCTTCTTTTCCTCCGCCGCGGTAATTCCGTCTCGCAGCGAGTGACTAGAGTGCCGGTCAGGAGAGCTGGATATAGAACGGTTTTCCAGTTGGTCACACATCGATGAAAAAACGCGAAAATAGCCTAGCCTTACTTCGGTAATTTTTTTTTATATTCTAATAATATTAATTAAACTAATAATAGACTAATATTAATTAAAATTTTTTGGATGCATAATTTTTTTCAATAGTAATAATTTAATAATATATTTATTTTTTACAGATGATGCTTCATTACCGTCCTTAATAAGCAATCGTGTATTGTTCAACGAACAATGAGAATGATTAAAAAAAAATTTCGAAGATTAGTTGGAACTGGCAAAGCCGACTTTGGTGTCTGCGAGCGACGTCACTATCACAAAAAAAAAAACAATGGCTCGTCCGACTCGTCTTTGTCTCACGCATGCAATAAAAAAAATGGACGTGAGATTGAGCCGGGCTGAGGCTACCATCCAGCACAGTGCTCAACTTTTCGGAATAATGGGGAAGCCATGAGAGACAAAAGGGACCGAGATCGACCCTAGTTTTTCGGAGCACATTTTTCGATGAGCATACACGAAGGGTTTCGCCTTAAAAATAAGCCCGAACATTGTTCCACCAGATGTCCGGAAGCTTATCCCTCATTACCTCACGAAGATACGATATATGTATTTACATTTTACTTCTCCGAACATGGAGATAAATAAATATATTTTAAAAAATTTTACAATTTTTTAAATTAAAAGTTTGTAATATTTTTTTTCCCTGTCATTACCTTACCAATATAAAATATACTGTTTCGACTTGCTTAATTATTTTTTTTAACAAAAAAGAAGTCTCATCGCGAATAGAGGACGATGGTTTATTTTGCCTCGGTGTTTCGTTTTGACCCGAGCTCCCCTATATCCAGTAGCAAAGCTTCGACAAGGCTTGAAGTAGGGACCGCGGTGGGAGGGAAGCGGGAGCGAATGTACGAGTTGCCCAGTGCGAAAGTTACAATGAATCAAAGCTCTGGGAACCGGAAGAGTAGCGAGCAACTCCGTCGTTCTCCGCTGTAACTCGTTGCGCTCTCGTCTTGCCCCCCCACCCACTCCCGAACGTCTAGTTACTGACGGAGAATCACTATTGGAAATTTACCTTACAAATTAGAGAGAATGAAATTAAAAAAACTGTCTAACCCCGACTCTCTTCTCCGTACCGCGTTGGCGCAGCCGGGTCTGAATTTTCCGAGCGGGAACTTTTCCCAGTTCGGAGAGGGTACCTTTTGTGTTCGGTCGTGTTCCGGGTATAATGAGAGTCGAGGAGACGAGACGGTATCCGAAGAGTAGTAAAACCTGCCAAGGCCCGACGGTTTGCTCGAAGAAAGGTCCTTTACGGCGCATGCATAGCTGCTTCCCACTGGCATAGTAAATTTCAAGCATTCGTGTATAGTTATATTAATCGAGTGGTGAAACTCTTTTAACAGACGGTCATTATAAATATTGATGAGGGATTTGCATGAATTTTAATTCAGAAGAATAAATAATAAAAAAAAATATAATAACGCATATGCATTATCACTAAGATGTTACGTAGAGTCGGACTATCTACGGGTAAGAGTTTATGCATATCGCAGATTTTTTTACGGGGTTACCAAAGCGGATATCAGGAAGTTTAAGTTTGTTTCGAAAGAGCCGTTCTGAGACAATTTTTTGGGTTCTTCGGTAGAGTTACCGAAGGCTTTATAGGAACAGACGACCGTTCGGGGCTTAACTTCTTTCTTTCGTAACCTGAGAAAAAAAATTGAGCGTGAGAGTTTATTCGTTGATCGGGTTCGGGCTTATCGAGTTTCCAGCTAGTGGTGCGCATCGCATAACGGACCTTTAACGTTATCCTCTCGACTTTTTAATTACGTGTCATAAATTGGACTATATATTCCGTGCTTCTGCAAGCTCGGAATGACACTCCATTTTCTGGATGACCGCTAGCTCAATTCACCGAGAGAGCCACGATAAAGGCGTATAAACTCTGGCGTCCTTCAATCTTTTTTTTTTCCTCGCATCCTCTTCCTATTTTTCCTGAAATTTTTTTCATACTATTTTATTCCTGTGCTGTTTTATCTATCCATTAGACTATTCATCCTGAATTTATATAAAGCCGTTTTGTTCGCAATTTATTTCGTCATTTGGCCGTCAGAAAGTTGGACGAAAAATGTCAAATTGATAATCATGAAATTATTATTTTTCGGCAGCTCTAGCCCTCGCGAGTAACTCATCCATTAAAAAACTTTTATTCTGTACCCGCATCTAAAGTTGTTACTGAGTTGCACCCCAGTTAAACGAGTGATACATTTTTACGATTGTTTTTCCAAAAATTGTGTTTATCGACTTTAAAGAAACTTCATTTGTATAATTGTGGCTCCTAAATTGAGACAGATATTAATGACTCATAATCCTGCAAGAACAATTATTAAATTTGAATTTCATAGAAATTTCATAGAAAAATTAGTAGGTTTTCGTCGGGATTTTCCAAAGTAAAATTCGTACTTTCTAACCGATGCAGTGTGTATATTATTTTTTTGTGAATTAAAAAAAAATTATCTCATTTGACCTGTCTGGTACATACTGGTCCATTTTGCCCTATTCTCTGCGACACGTCGCAACTCTTGTATTACAAGTTCTTCTTCCAAACCGGTATCATGCCATTATTCACGCAGGTCTGTGTGACGTCGAAAATAAGTGGTTCCTACCTACATCGTTCCCCGCCACGGCACAGTAACAACACACGCACACAGCCGTTATGTTCGTGCGATATTGCATCATCTTGCAATTGACAAATCAACGAACTCATATACAATAAATCGCTGCTACTGGAAGCCTGACTCGTGTGCACGTTCGAATAAAGTAAAAAGAATTTTGTTATATTTATGGACCGGTGAAAATGCGACACGACAGGGTGATACACACGAGTTCGCACAACTCATAATTTATGGCGTGGGAGCGACTGAGGTAAAGTGAACGGCCGGGGCAAAATGGAATACCCTTAAAAAATTTTTTATACTCAAGGCAATCTGTTATTTTGTAGTAGATTATTTAAATCAGGTGTCTGGATGTATCAATTCAGAAAAAAATTATCAACTTCTGTTACGCTTTTCCGTCGGTAAAAGACAGTTGTTCCATATACGATTTTCCGATCTTTTGGAGGTCTATAAAAATCTTTTCATTAAAATCTCAAAAAAATTACAAAAATAAAGGTTCTTCTATGAGAAAGCAAAAAGGGTTTTTTTTTTCTTTTAGGCTATTCCATCTTCTCGTCGCGATACTATTATTTATACCTGATAGTGGAGCTCATCCTGAAAATTTGGCTTATCGTCAGAACGATTCGGTAAAAAAAAAGATCGATTATAGTCTTTCTTACCGACTAACTTCAAGAAACGGTTGTATCTGCCAAGTGTAATTGTCATTCAGAGCTCATTCGAGTAACTGAATGGAGGGATGTTTGTGCAGCAAACCCATAATGCGAAGGGCAACGCCGTGCGTTTGGACTAAGCTCAGGGACGGAGGAGCAAAGTGAACCAGAGGGCTGAGTGGGGAGGAGGAAATGCGGGAGGAGGGAGCAGTAGGGATATCGTGGCTTGAAAGCAAACAAGGCCAGGCTACAATGAAACGCAATTTCCGGTTGGCTCCTGGCGCTAGTGCGGTGCGGTACGGAATATTACTGCTGGCTGTTACTACTACGGCTACCCGGTGCGTTTCCAGCATTTGCGTCGGAACTAGAAGCTCCAGAGGCTTGCGATAACTGCTGCACACTCCCGTGTTTTCCACTCGCTCCTTCGCTGAAGTTGAACAATCGGGGAATCGTCTTGCATTTGTTAACGACGAGCGGTTCGTTGAATTTTCACGATTTCCTTCGCCCCACGACCGTGGTAAGCGAAAAGTTAGACGCATAACGGTTCGAGGACTGCCGAGTGTGAACTATAAAAAAATATTGTTATTTCGAAGCCGAGAAGAAGGAAAGGTGGGATTTTGTTATTTTCTTACAATTAAGAATGACCGTCGTGCAAATTCCTAACTAAACGTTTTATTGAGTCGGACTTCTGAGACCCGAAAACTGACCACATCTGTTACGATAAGAACATCCATTGTGGGTGATAAAAATTCTGAAAAGGTAGGAGCTTATTGTTGAGAAGATTTTTTTAAAAGCAATGGGATTTTTTTTTAAATTTTCACCGGATTCGTTGGTATTATTTTTACATGCATATTAATGAGAATGATGCAATTATTATATTTACTACGTTTCTATATTGTGCACATATATGTATTTTTTTTAAACGCGTATTCATCCTTTGAGGATTTCGACATTTATTCAGAATTTGAATACGCTCACAGAAGCGTATCCGTCAATGCCATGTGGAAGATTGTAGCCAACAGAATCAAAAGGGTTCACCGGATAAAGCCGATAATTACGCTTCCGAAGGATATGAATTAATGACCGACGGAAATAAAACTTCCACTGCTGGCGATTGAGCGATGAACATTCCGTCGATCGAAAAATTTTGTGACAAAATAAAAATAAAAATTGCGTAAAAACTTTCTCGTTTTTCATAGTTGTCTTTAATCAAATTTATACTTTAACGATAATAATGAATTAAGAGGCCTTGATCGAGGTTACTTTTTTATCGCTTTTCGTTATCCCGCGAATTTCTGCGTTATTCAAATGATATTTAATTTTCCACCGCGTTACCCCCTTATATTCCGATTTGCATTTCACTCGTTCCAAATCGCTTCGTGCCCCTATTCTCCGTTATTCGTCGACTTACTCCTCCTTTCCTTTATTTCTATTTTTTTTTTATTTCTTGGTTTCGTTTTATTTAATTTTTTTACCGTTGCACAATGCGAAAGAGACGGGTCGAAGGGCGTCGTTGAAAATCCGCGTCCCCGTCCCGTCCGACCCGCAAATCTACATATCATTAACCTTTCCGCAGGCCGTGACTGCGGATTCCCTCGTCTCGTTCCGCGACTATGCCGCTCCTACTGGACCGAGAACGATTGGTCAAATCCGATTTCATTTTTTTTTTTAATTTTATTTTTTTACCACTGCCTTTCTGATTTTATCCGTAGAAATTGTATAAGTGAATAAGGGAATTCAATAATTCGCTCTTAATTTCTGGCACTCGAGAGAACCAAATTCCTGTATTAAAAAATTCCCGATTATCATTGTCATGCAGTTTGCCTTGCTTTTTAGTAGATGGAGAAATGTTTAAGATTTCGATTGCATTCAAATTGCAGTAAAAATAATGGAATCAAATTTTCCTTAAAAGTCACTTGTCCCACGCGAGTGACATAAAACGCGCGTACGTGTAGAAAATTATTTTCATATTTTTGTAAAATGGTTAATACAAAGGATGAGGAGGGATGCAGTTTCACCGAGAACAGAAAAAGAGGGGAAGTTGAAAATTGAAATGGTCGAGTAAGGGATACGAGAGATCTGAGCGAGAGACAGAGTGAAAACAATATGAAAAAGAGGAAGAATAGGAAGAACGATGAAAGTCCGCGCCGAAAGACACACCGTCTATGCAAACATCAAACCAATATCGTAATTGCTCCCAAGACTGTTGGCACAAGAGTCGCGTCTTGGCTCTGTTCTCCTTCGCTCCCCCGCAGCTTTACTTACGTGCATGTGTTTGAGTGTTTGAGTGAATGAGTTTCCATAGCACTAGCTTGAGCGTTTGCAATTCGAAGACAAAGGTCTACCTTGCGTTTTACCGGTTTCCAAAGTCTTCTATACCATATATCAATGGTCTGATTCCATAAGGGCATATCGACTCTGTACAAAAGTAGTCTGTTCGCCCTTTTGGCATGAGACCATCGAAATCTCAAGTCGTATAAGCGGCCCGAGAGGAATCGATATTGGGATGGAATTGAATCCAGAGCTTTCGTACATTCTACGATCAATGTCGCGAGAAGCCGCACGTTTGGGAGGAACTCAAGAAGGTGGTTACGAATTAGTTACAATCGTTTTCGACTGTTGCAGTCGATTCTCTTCAATTATGGGTTTGTCGATGTGGATTCGAAAAGCGTTATGATGAAACATTCTGACTGGGTGCCTATGGGAATATTTATGCGGATGTTCATCCGGATGGTCATCTTCTTTGAAGAAGACCCTTTCACTCCATGTTCAACAGCTTCTCATGAGCGTAAATTCTCTTATTCGCTGCTACGCTCCTCACCCTTCGCAAATTCGTTGGCTAATTAAGCGTTAATTAAATGGAAAATTAATAAGATCGCGTTCGTGACAGCGGCAAATCCTATAAGCCACCATGGAACGTGCAACGTGGAACATGCTACTAGGCAAAGGGGAGTACAGCGACAGAGTGCGGGTGTCGAGGCAGTCCCTGATGCTGGTATTATGGGTGTTCCTGCTACTTCAAATCTCTATACACGTCAGACTGATGGAGGGCAGTTTTGCGATAAACCTGGAAGTTCAGTGCGTTATTCGGTGGCATGTATGACGTCTCAATGCCATCCACAGAATCCAGCTAGCGTCAGGATCAAGAAGCGCACAAAGTCTTTGACTATGTTTCCAAGGGATTTCAGTCAATAAGCGGAAGGAAATTCAGTAACACGACTGGCATTGGCAGGATCGCCAGTATTGCCAACGTGTGATTGGAATTTATTCTTCTGTTCAGTACTGTCAGACTAATGATTGGAATCGGAACTCTATGTTTTTAGTGATGCAAGTGTTATTGTGTCTACTGCTGAATACGATCGTTCGTGATTTAATACAATTTTTTATTTAGATATTTTTAGATGAATTTTTATTTTTATCTATTTTTCTCCTGCCTACGCAGCCACAACGAATTTATCCTCACGACACACCATTTGAACATGGCAACT
Organism: Listrodromus nycthemerus; assembly: GCA_963978505.1. Classification (NCBI taxonomy): domain Eukaryota; kingdom Metazoa; phylum Arthropoda; class Insecta; order Hymenoptera; family Ichneumonidae; genus Listrodromus; species Listrodromus nycthemerus. The sequence goes on from OZ021679.1 coordinate 2,394,762, forward strand.
GCGGAAAACCCGTTCCCATATAGTTAGCCATTCCAACTCGGTCCTAATGTTTCTAGCGAATAACTCGGCTGTGGAAACATTAGTCCTCAGAATTCTCCCGCTCGACGCACGGCTGCGCCAGTTAATGGACTGCTAGGCGGTCACCCATCCAGGTACCAACCGCGAGTGGTGCTTCGTGACTCGAACAAGCCCCAAAGCCACATCCTGAATGGAACCAGTCGCTTTATTATTTATTAATGAATAATTCACCTTTAAATATTATTGTAACACTAGCGATCGAGCGCTTTCCGCCTGATGCAGGGCTTGCTAATATACGTTATTTATTATTGACAGATTATAAAAAATTTTACAGTCGAGTTATTAATTCAAAGCGGCATATTTCACAAAAATAAACAATACAATAATTCTTGTCGCAAGCCTTTTTAAATTTACATAATTTATTTTTTATTTTTCTGCCAGATCTTATGTAATTTTACAACGTCGAATTCATTTAATCAGCGTACTCGGCTGCTTCATAAAAAAAATAAAAAAAATCATGCAACACAAGGAAGTTTCCAACACAGCTTAGATATATGCAAAGCCTATGATATCGATCCATCCGTCTGCAATATCAAGAGCAGACTCTTCACGGTACCTTCTCTTCTCACGTACTCTTTTTTTTTTTTATTCTGCCGGACTACTCTTGGCTCTTCGGAAACAAGATTGAAGAAAAGATTTACCTGGATAGCGAAGACGACCGGGCAGCCGAAGTGAAGAAGACGTAAAAAAAATGTAAAAATTTTCACCCGTCTCGCCTTATCCAATCACCTCGTCGGTCTGGACCGCGGTGGGGCTACGATGGTTTTCCGCGAGACACGCGGCGATTGGGAATTGGCGATGGTGGCCGAGAGGCTTCTACGGCACGGCTATAAGAAAGTTTCTTTAATCAAGCGTTTGATCAGAAGGCGCCTATCGAACCATCGTCCTCCCGTCGGCCGAACACACCACCAACATTCTCAGCAGTGTTGGAAGAGCGGCGCCGCGATGCATCGGATGAATAGGTCAGTTTACCCGTGATGTATCACCGGAATATTGAATTTTTATTAAATAATTAATATAGTTCGCTCTATGAATAATCATCGCAACTTTTTCTTACACTATCACAGGACTTCCATACCGGAATTTTATTATCGATCAAGGGTTTTTTTTTTTTCTTTGATTCTTATCAAAGTCATATTATAAATCATATTTTTACCATCAGACTTATTGAAGTTTCCGAGTTCATACGGAGCAAGATATTTCTCAATGTTTACATCTGTCATACATTTCATATATTTTTTTAGACTTCATCAAAATTTCTCATCGAGTTCAGCGCCGTAGCTGGCGCTGGATTAATTTTGTTATTTTATTGAGCCGCTCCAATTTTTTTTCTTATCAGATGCGTGACTGTAACTGGTACGAGGACATTGCGCCAGCTCTTCGCGATCTGGTACGAGGACATTACGCCACGGTTCTTACCGGCTCTTCGCGATCGTTACTAAGAATCACGTGTGACACGTAAAACGGGTTTCCACTGTATTAAGTCGAGACCGAGCCAAGGGTCCTTCTAAAAACGACGATATAATTACGCCGTAGAGCCGGTGGCCTCTCGAGCCATGATTTAAGATGTTATAACTATAGTATACAGGGTACTACACTATCGACGTCGCGTACGCCACCCTCACCCTCGTAGCCACCCCTACCGACGCCTTCTTCTTCTCCTTTTCGCTCGCTCCCGGCAACGTGCAGACTCTCACCCTCGAAGACACCGAACCAACACCTCCCGCAGCCACTGCGGGAGCATCGCCCCGTTAGTGTAAAGTGTAGGTGCTTCCGCTAAAGTATCACGCCTATAAAATGAAATTAAACTTCCGGCAAATTTATCAGGCACCGCCGCGGCATTGCGGGGTTAGTCTTGCACGAGCCTCCTCTCTCCACTCAAAAAAAACCTACCCTCTCGCGCATTCTCGCCGCTGAGTTTCTCGCACTCTCCCGTCCGCGACTACTCGCGCTGCGAGAAACCGCGGGTTCGAGTTCGATCAATTCGAAGCCGGTGTAGCGAGAGGGATTCGGCGGTGAACTCCAATTTTCTGGGATTTGAATTCTTTGGTGTATTCACTAAAACACGAAATTGGCTTCACGCGAACAAAGATCCTTATGCTGTGTGACAAGTCAAATCCGATCCCTTCGTCGGTCAGGCTTATCAACTTTTGCAATTTTTAAAAAAATTTGCAGTGTAATGAAAATTAATATGAATCTGGAAAAAATTGACAAAAATTTTAGGTATATGATTTTTCCGAGTTTTGGGTAGATTTTTTTCGAATAATAATTTTCAAAATCGCGCTTGAGAGAAACCAACAACATTTACAATTGGCATTCGTGCTCGGCCGGTTACATAGAAGTTGAGAGCCGACGTGATCTTTATGCGCTGGCCGCACAGCGTAATCAGATTTTAGAAAACGCGGACGGGGTGATTCGACCGGTCGGGAGATCGCGGTCCGCAGAGTGAGGTATTAAGGTCGCAAAAAGACCACGACGAAATTGCGGTAAGTCCGAGGCTTTTCACGCAGCTGAGAAGAGAGTGGCATCACGAGCGGAACAGCGGGTCCAGTTCGTAATTCGATTTCCTCAAATTATCACTCATTCCGCAAAAAGGATAAATGCGCGCGTGACGGGAATTCAAGTTCGTCGCCGGCACACGTGAGAGCACTTCTACCTTAACCCGCACGTAGTAAACCGCCAGCGAGAAAAACTTCTTCCGCGTCGCTGCATGAAAGCTCGCAACCACCCGCACATACTCTCACTCGAGCTGAAGCTCGAAGCAGCCAACTCGGGCTCCACAACACAGGTTAAAAATTTTCTTGCCGCTCGATCTGCTGCGACCCAGGAAAAAAAATACAACTACAGAAAATAATCAATGCATGTCCTTAAGAAAAATGATCGTAAAGGCAATGGAGTTTCTTAAGAATTTCGTATTTTATGAAAAAATGTTCTATTTTTTTTTTTTAAGAATTACGTTATTTAAGATAATCGGAAGTTGAGTCACTCGCAATATATTTAGTTTTCCATTCGAATTTTTTTTTTTTTTTTTTTTCATGACTATCAGACGGAACATGTTTCTCTCTTGCTGACAGCGATTGCACCAAACGATGGCCATATTTCATAGCGATAGGGATTGTTTTTAGCGATAAATATAGCTCGTTGCAATATTCATACCTCTCAGCGATAGTGGTAATTCCTGCCTACGCCACTACCTACCAGCGATATCGATGTTTACTGCTGTAACTTCCGCCTATTTTTCAATTAAGCTGCAGTAAAATCGAAATACCAGACTCTTGACTCACGCTGAAGGCACTCGAAGACAATTATTCGTTAATTCTCAACAAAATCCGTCAACGAAAATCTGGTGATAATCTATGCCCCAAATTTTCCGAGATAATTCTTTCATAACCAGTATGAAGTCGTGACGTTTCGAACGCGGCCAATACGCGAATATTTCATCTCTCGCCAACACAGACAAATGGTTTCTGATAACGATCTAACGCACGAGTGGCAGCAGCAGCTCGCAGCAGCAGCGAAGAATAACGTTCTACCGAAAAGAAAAGAATAGTCCAAAGACAAAAGGTGTTTGGATACGTGAGAGCGGCATATTGCAGCAGAGGGCGGGAGTGTATCTCGCTCCGGCGAAAAAGTGAAATTTAATGCAGACGATATTGGAGAGAGCTCCCGGTTTTGAGACCGGCGGGTGGACAATAATGTGTCAGCCTCGCAACGAGGACCGAACAGATGAAGCGTATCCGGTGGGAGGGAGCAAGTGGAACAGCGAGAAAGAATAACGAAACCAAAGGTGAGTTCCTGCCCCACCATTGGGCGGCATTTTCCTACTCTGGCAGGACAATTTGTGCCCATAAATCATCACGGTCACGTTTCTTTATATCGTTTAATATGAATCACGGGACACGAAAGAGAGAGTGAGTGAAATGGGAAAACAGAATGAGAGAGAGAGAGACGCGAGCGCACTTCCGTTGCCCGGAACGACTGTCATACGGAGAGATTGATCGTCGATTATGATTTTCCGTGAGACAAAAAAAAATTAGAAGGAGAAAATGTAATACTTAAAATTGTATTTCAAAACTGCACTCGCCCGGCGAACGAAGGAGAATAACTGTGCGAGGTAAAATCTTAGAGTGGTCGATAACAGCTCGGACTTGTTACATATTCATTCTTATCGATAGATGAGTAAGAGAGTTACATAGAAGAGTCGACTCGACATTTAATTTTCATGCGAACATTTGTTATGTTCCCAGATTCGCTGGACGAACAGGTATTTTAAAAAAAAATTCTACAATTATTGAAGAAACGAACATCGTCATCTGAATTGGTGGAATGGGTTAATTTCGGTGGGACCGCGAACGATCGGCTTGGATTGAAAACTGCCCGCATAAAAAATACACTTTGCTCGAGGAATGAGCATATTTTTCGAAGCTTCTACTCACTTATCGTAAAATCTTTCTCCGTTCGCGATAATGTTCACCGCTGCGTAGACGATACCAACTTCCAGAGGCTTCTTTAAGTACCTTTAAAAAAATATTGCATAGAACAAATGGGCACCGATACTGTCGTAAAAATTCTTCATGAGACGGTGTGTAAAACATTTTACGAGAACGCAAGCTTTATAACGTACCGGTGATGATGACGCTGGGGAGATGTAATGAAGTCGTGAAGGCGAATGAGAACGAAGACGAGACGAAAGTCTCTCCGAGCCACCTTTTCTGTCACCGAGTAAGAATCAGACAGTCGTTTAAGAAACTACACCGGATTGTTTTTTTTTCAATTTTTGAATCTATATCCAAAAGAAAAAATGGTGAATAAATTTTTCTTTCCTCTGTTACAGCTTATGACTTCATGAGGGATGATGTATGCGAGTTGGATGTTCTCCAGTGCGTGCGAGATATCGGATAAAGGAGTCTCCCAGCCGGAAAAATGGAAGCGCGAACAACGCGTGGCTTATAAAAGGGTAGGGTTTGTAGGGTTGCGCCATCTGCGAAGACACACGAACTTGACGGAGCTCCTGGACCATTTAAAATGAAATTTAATACCTACATTCTCATCTCCACCCCTTTTCCCACCCTTCGTCCAGGACTTCCTCCTTCATCATTCTCTATCAAAAAACGCGTTAACGTCTCGACGCCAAGTGCTTGATGAAAAAAAAAAAAATTAGGATACTTAAAGCCATGATCAGTGAAGAGATAAGCATCCGCGGAGGCTGCGAGCGTCTCGAGCGTTACAGCATCGCGAATAAATCAATTAAAGTCTAGTATCCTCCCGGTAGAACACTCGTAGCCGTGGGGTTAAGATACGAGAAGGCGGGCGAGGGATGGTAGTTAACCATCGTCGAAGACGAGACGCCCGCTTATTGCGCCTCGCTCTCTCGTCGGTTACACGAGCGAGAAGGGCTTTGGAGGTATGAATGATAAATCCTCAACTAGGCAAATACAGTAATTTAACATTACCTAACGAGTCATCTATATGGTAAACGGGGCGCGTGGGGCGCTCCGAGCCTGCATTGCGAAGCTACCGCAAAGATAGTGGTTAAAGGATATAGGTACTTCCCTACCTACTCGACGCGAACAACTACACGCCGACGCCATCGTTTTCGGTACAGGAGCAACGATAATCTAGGTATGAAGCGAGTTCTCCCGAGCGTCTAGCAGTCGTATACACAACTTGCAAGATTGTTTAGCGCCACCTCAAAGTACTCTAAATGGTACCAAATTTAAACATTTTTTTTTTTTTACATTTTTATCTCTGGTCTTCGTGGAATTATTTATTTTCTCGGGATTTTCATGTAAGCGTGTTCAGAATTTTTTCGTGAATTTTTTTTTGTTACAATTTACGAAAGATTTGAAACATTCGTTCGGGATTTATAAGGTTTCGAGTTTTTCGACAAAAGTGTGTTCGCCCTCCAGTTTTTGCAATTAAAAATATCTTACATAAACTGAGAAATTCTAGTTTCGATGAAAAAACTTTCTCATAGAGTAAGTTATCCGAAAAATTGTAATCCCTGAGAAAGCCAAGTGTAAATTACTTTGCAGCATTTCGGATTTTTTTTGTGGTCACTTTTCACGTTCTCCTTCGTTCGTCGAGCATCCGAGTGGCTGAGCCTTCAGAGGTGGACACCACGGATTTCTGTGCGAACCCGCGTCCAAAGACATTTTTCCGAGCTTGATCTATGGTATCAATTTTTGTGGCAACAAATTTTACCTTGACATCTCGAAAATCGTTATTTATCGCCCGGTAAGTCTCCGACCCATGGACGTGCGATATCGAGAGACGCGAGAGCGTCTCGACGATCGGTACTCCGAAAAAATATTCTTAAAGAGACACAACCACACGGATTAAAAAAAGGTGAAATTAATCAAAGAGTCGAGCAGAGCCCTCAAAAAACATTTCATTTGTAAAACTAAAAATGTTTTCGATTTATTTACCGAAATATTTTTTTCGACGAACCAAATATCTATTCAAACGTCCAAGTCCGAATCTTTAGTCGAACTAACCCTATTTTTTATTCATGCAATCCCCTTTAACTCGATACGTCGCAAGTGAAATTTTTTTTAAGAACTGTGGACGGGATTAGAATTATCAGATTTTTACTAACGTACAATGTAACCTGCGATAAATCGCGCCTCTGCTATAAATTTTATATTCCCTCCAGTCACCTTATCGCAGCCGATGCTCCACGATACGAAAGAATCTTTCAATTTGCGGGCCAATATGCTCGGGATAATGTTCAATCTGGAAATCTCCGATGAAGCCCATTTCGGAGGGGCAATATAGTTCCGTAGCGGAACTATAGTCGCGAAGTGTGTTTTACTCTTCGAACGCAATTTGTCGGATTTTCTATCCCGGTGGCTGAGGACGCGCTGACGTAAACCCGCCCATCGCGATATCGGAAACGCAGCCCAAGGATGAAGGATGAGGGTGATAATGTGTTTTGCCAGGACAGTCGAGAATACTTCCTATCAACGGATGCATTATTATCGCCTTTATCCTCTTCGCAGTCCTCCGTCGCTGGATCGTTTTATCGTTTCATCACTTTTTTTATAGGCTGTAAAAAAATGTTGGCCAAAAATTTGTGAATGCAATTGGAAGCTCTTTCACACAAACTGTTTCTAAAATTTCTAACGTGCACTGCGATTTTACAGTAAATTAATTGTCTCGATGAAATCGTTATTTTTTTATTTAAGGCGAAGAATTTTGTAATTTTAATGTGTGTTTCTGTACAGACAAAAAGTATTTCAATGTTCGATGATTGTAAGTAATATAGGGAAATTTAAAAAAATTGTTCCTTAAATTTATAATCCATTTTTACAATGTGTATTTAGAGCCGTCACAATTTTTTTTCTAAAAATTTTCCTTTCTCGAAGCAACACTTGCAATTTTCGTAGATCGCTGAGAGCTCCAAGAAAAAAATAGTGGCTATGAAAGTGACAAATTCTCAGTCAAGCGTATTTCTTCTTTTTTTGTTCCTGAGTGCAGTTAAAGAAAAAAGAATAATCAGATGAGACAGAGGAGCGTCCGCGGGTATGATGCGGAAGTCCGGAGAGCGCAAAGAAGCGAGAGGGTTGGGGATTCGGCATAAAACATCAGCAAGAGAATGTGGTCGTGAATGAAATGCAAACTTTGTATAATTGGCGGAGAATTCTGGGTTTAAAGCGAAGCGCGCGAGCGAGCCAAGTGTAAGAGAAGGGGCGGGGGTGGGATTCGGGGCTTACGGGGATTCTCGTAAGCACCGACCTGTGTGCGCTTGCGATTCCGGTTCGCGTGTTCTCTCTGACGCGGCGACCGCGCTTGTGCTTCCATCCCAAAAAGCCTGACTCCACCTTCACGGTACAGGAAGGTTTACGCAGGCTTGCTCCAAAACATTTCATGGGCTGACTCTCGTCTCGTCTTTCACGGTCTCTGTGTCTCGCTCACGTTAAATTTTTATTAAACCGTCTTGTCATTTATTTCCATTTGACTTAATGATGTGCGCAACTACGCTGTTGAATAAAGAAAATCTCAATTGAATACAGTCTGTTTTTTTAAAGTACCCCGCGTCGAGACTGTAATGCATCATATTACAGAAGGATAAAAAATATTCGAGTTTTAATTTTTAATTTTTTTTTAAACTATAATGTTGAAATAATTGTAAATTTAATATTTGGGACTTAAAGTTTCTGCGGTTTGAATAAAACATTTTTGTACTTTCTGGGAATGTTGTATGCAATGACTTGTCCTCAAAATTCAATGTAAAATTGTTATGGGGAGTTAATGGGCTTTAGAGGGGAATTTAACTGAATCATTGAAAGTAAAGAATCTCCAAACTTTTTAACGTGATATACGTTAATTTTTCATTACAATTGTACATAAATTTTGATATCCCAATTTTTGCATAAAAACTTCCAGTAACATTAAATTTTATACTTTTTTCCGGTATGCACAATAAAATATAATTTAAGTGTTCGTTGAACAAAGTTCGAAACAAGAAGTTTCTTCATCCGACTGCAATAAAAATCATTCTGGAAAAGACTTCCATCGTGCGCGCTGCAATTGACACACTCGCATTCCCCCGCTTGTGGCAGCAGCGCTTGGTGTAGCAATCTTGATAAAGTACAATTCTGCTGGATCCTAAATCGATATTTTGCCACTGCCGGTATAGCAGCGATTACGACAGCAAGTCGATAACTTACCATTAAAAACAATTAGAATTATCTGCACTGAGAGAAGACTCTAGTAAAGATGACTTCACCGCTTGAGAAAAATACCATAGCACATAGTTGTGATGATCTAGAGCGTAACTTACGATCGGAAGTACCGGATGTATAATTTGTTTTTTTTATTATGCTAAAAATTCTTGGATAACCTGAGAGTTTTTCCCATAGCTGGCATTTTGTCAGCCAACTACGTGCTGTGGAAATTTTCTCTACATGATAACTAATTTTTTCTGGGCCCTTCTGTCAGTTTCCGAATTATTTTCAAGCATACTTTACCGTTTACAATTTTCAAAAGCATTTAAAAAAACCGAGAAAATCCCTAAGATCGACCAGATAAGCATCGGTGGAAATTTTAAAAAAATCGACGATAAACAATAAGATATTTTCTGTCGAATTCATTTGAAAATAAATCACAGATCTATAAGTTGATTAAACATGCTATCCGGCCCGTGACATCCGAAATCCTTCGCAGCATCGGATCGCGATATCGATAGTCAAAAGCGACGTCGAAGCCCGCGGCGGCGGGCGCGTCGGTGAATCTATCGCCGAGGCTGCGGCACGAGGAACTCCTTCGTCCCGTGTCGGCAAGGATATACGAAAAGCCCGAAGGATCTCTCCGCGGAAGAGGTTGGGGTAAGAGCGAACCGCTGTACCGTGCAATGGATCGGATTAAATATTATTATGAGGAAGAACGAGACGTGTCGTGCACCGTAGTCGCTCTTCTTCACCATCCTTTCCCTTCGCCCCACTTCTTCTTCTTTTCCGATCCGACGGTTTTCCACACTTACGACTCTCTTTCTCTCTCTCTCTCCTGCTCCCTCGGATATCAACAGCGAACCCCTCGAGCGGCTCGGATTCCTAGTTTCCGGCGTCTCAAAAGTTTGGCTCCGTCCCAGACCGAGGCGCTCGCCGGTGCGGGCGAGAGAGGAAAGTAAAGCCGAAGTATAAGGGAAAGAAGAAAATACGGTGGATGCTGCTACGCCACTGCTGCACCGAGGCTACGAATAATGCATTTTTCATATCCGCGCGATATTATCGCGCTCGTTGCTCGTATTAATCGGCCAGGAGAAGGGGCGGTTGGTCGGCAAACTCGCGGTCTAGAAAACGCGAGCCTCTCTTCGTTCCGGTCCGCGGTGCTTTTCTTCCCTGTTTTTTTATTTTTTTATTTTTATTCCTTTTCTCATATTCGAAGCCGCTACCTGCCGCTCTCTCCGTCGTTTTCCCCCGCTCCGATAGACTTTCCGATGGAACGCCAGTGTCTGCTTCGCTTCCGCGAGATATAAATTCGGCCCGCCAAGCGCACACTCCCCTCGCGAACGATAAAAGTGCGACGGCGAAGAAGCGATTCGCCGCGGCAACGTTATTCTTGAGGGAGCGGACCAGAGAGCGCAAGTGGATGAGGAGAGCCTAGAAAGCGAGAAGAAAAAGGGATTCGATAAAACTTTTCCCTCGCGTGAAGAGTTTTCTGTAACGTGTGTGTATATGAAGAGTTTCCTCCCCCCCCCCCCCCCCCCCTACCGGAATCCCTCTCTCCGCGCTACTATTTATACTATGCTTCGAAATATTTTATGGTTACATTATCACCCCCCCCCCCACCCCACCCCACCATCTCGGCCGCCCTCGTAGCGCCAACAACCCTCCCTATCCCATTGTCCCATTATCATGAATATTTCAAGACGAGGAATAATAATTTTTGCTCCCCCTTCTTTGCTTTCACTCTCGTTCCGCTAACCGAATAACGCATATAGTATAGGATTTAAGAAAATTCAATGTACCGTGGATTATGAAATTCAATAAGTTCGTACATCAAATGGGAATTAATGTAAATCTACCGGAGGATTAAAATATCGTGGATTATAATTATTAAATGAGAAATTTGTGCTACACTTGCGGAAAGTGGATGTATAAAAAATGATCATGATTATGAAGCACTGGTACACAGTTGTCGCCAGAGTTGTAATTACGTTGATAACGATATAGTGTAATAATACGAACATTATAGGGACACTGTGAAAAAAAATTGTATTAAATTTAATATGTGGGTAGGGGAAGCTTTTACGGACAAATTAAACTTTATATGCAATTGATACAAATCTGATCCACAGTATATTCGAAACATTGGAATTACTTAATTTTTAATAATTCATTTTTATTTCACTGCTAATCTCAATGTATTTTGAGGGGGCGTTCGAGAAGTACAATTGCAAGGAATAAAGTCGAACGGATGTGTGAGTGCACAGGTATTTATAGTTCACCTTACTGAAGGGTTCAGGTCTGGGCAAATGAACTTACGAACCCACTGATCTTCCGTCCCTTCGGTTTTTTGCATCCCTTTTTTTTCAACGCTGGCTCAAATAATCGCAGCTTCCCCAAACTACATTTTCTGCACCCACACATCTTCCTCGATACTCCCTTCGCGGCCGGCTTTCACTCCAGGAGGGGTTACCTTAACCCGAAAAAATCCTTAAATCATTGTAAAGAAGTGTCGGACTTCCTTAACTCGAAACGAGAAAAGTAAACGAGATCCACATCAGACTTGGACCTTCATTTGGACGTAGCGCCGCATCTTTCGCCGTAAGTTACACACACCGACAGCGAATCACCGGAGGTTTCTTCATCAGGGTGGCGATTCACCACCCTAGTGAAGATCCTCAACCCCTCTGAATCTCCCGTGCTATAACGTGGCTGCCAAACCGAGGTCTGACACTGCACACCGTAGACCAAGATAGGAAGTCAGCCTGCACCTACCGACGCCTCATCCGTCCTCATTGACCGAGGCGGAAGGCGACGTCGGTTGCTAACCATCCCCGAAACATCTCTAACGATATTATTACGCGGTTCATTTAAGTTAGATAACAACAATTTCGCACTGGGGTTGTGTCAGTGGCGAGGATATAGTAAGCGCTGCAGGACGGAAAGGGGAACACACCGAAGGTGCTTGGAACCGCCGCTTCTGCGAGCCTCATCCTGCGGACCTGTGCCGGTGCTGTTACAATATCCGCTACATCTCTTGCCTCCAGCCTAATTACTTCTCGGCCCACCAGAACAGCCGAACAGTGGCCCGACCCATCCAGCTATCCACGGAACAGGAGTCTTCTTCCCGTTGCTGGGCTCCAACGCCGATGTCGACTCCTCCACCCCAACAACGCTATTCACCCTGGTGTGGGAGAGTGAGATGATATCCCAACGAGCCTCGGCCACCCCTCCACCTAAGGGTCTCTCGTCCTCGGTCTCTCTCCATCCCTGGCACTTTCACCGGCACACCCGCCGGGGAGCGGAGCCGAGAGAGTCGATGCAGGGGCGCTTGGAATGGGATTCCTCCTCGCTTTTCACCCCGATATCGGTGCTGGAAAAGTGGACCGGTCTATCGCAAGAACGATAGGCTCCTTTTATTTTATTTCTTATACTCGAGTTTAATTAGTTCTCCGATAATACGTTCCTATCTCTTTCGTACAGCGGACGGAAAAGGTTCTGCTCTCGGACCCTACGCAGATACCGCCGAGCATAACCTACTTCATCCGCAATCCTTCCGTACGATCAGCCTCGCGGACTTGCCCGGACTTCCCTGTGCTTCACCTACACACTCGCTCGTCTTCCAATTTTGCCTTTTGCTTTACCGAGTCGCTGTGGAAGTTGAGGCATAAATGAACCAGCGGTAAATGAACGGGTCGCTTTCGATGGTACCAATGTTTAGTGTTTGCTCGCAAAATTAATCACCTGAGTCGAGGTGACTTTTATCGTACCAGTGGTCTGTTAATTTTTTAAATAATAAATCTGTTCGGCGAGGTTGTTTTTTCAAATTTGTTAATTTTAATTGACCTGGTTAGTTCAGGAGCAGAAACTCGAACAGCGCTTTGAGTGGGATTCCAGCAACAACAACTTACAATCTCTACTTCCAATTCGTCCCCTGACTCAAGGTGTCTTCGCTGGTAACGAAGGTCCGGTAATTTTTTTTAGAAAAAATTTGATCGGTTAAGTTTCGTTTAAAATTTGTTAATTCCTATTGAACTGGACAGTTCTAGAGCAGAAATTCGAATAGCACGTTGGGTGGGATTCCAGCGGCAACAACACCTGGCAGAGTTGTACCACCCATGGCCGCAAGGACCGCGGGCGGCACGGTGAAAGAGCACGCTTTCCGGGTTTGCGATGCGTGCCGACTATCGCGCCCCGGCAAATCACGCGTCGTTGCACACGACTGCCCAATTTGAGAGGTAGAATGGGCGGTCGGAGGTTGGCGGTCGCTGTGTGCACCTGCATAGCCGCCTACTCTACGAACGTCCACCGACCGACGGTCGGCCACGACTAAACGTCCATTCGCCCAACACCAATTAGGCGAACGATACACGCTTTCCACCACTGCCGCTACTGCGCGCCATTGCCGCTCGCCAATGATAATCGTTACGTGTCCCTTGTCGATTGCACCTGTAAGCCGGAACATTACTGGAGAACGGCACAGATGCCTTGTTCAACCTCAGGCCAACAAATGCCTAGGTGCAAAAAAAAATCAAACTAATGGTACATTGAAGCATCTTAATAGGCACACGTGTGGGAACAAATGTTCCGTATAATGGGCCGAGTGCAGAAATTGAACGTTCCAAGGGAAAAACATGCCTATCGAATCTTTAAGTAAAATGGAAGCGAAGGTTCAGATATCTTGACTTGATTGATGGAGTTTACTTTATGTACTTATAGAAAAGCTTATTTTATTTACTATACAAAATCGTATGTACTTCATACGCAATCTCTCGCATGAAGAGATAATTTTGGATAATTATTGAAGTTGGCTAAATCCAAGTTCCGTGAATCATCGACTTTTTTTTACGGAGCAGTTTGAATAAAATAAATTGAAAAATATGTTCATAGTTCCTAATATATCTTTAAATACTGCCAAGACGAAACGGAATGGCTCAGGAAAAGTGGACTATTTTGAGGAATTTTCGGGGAATATCCACGAAAAAATAGTGTCATTCCAATCAGAACGTACTTGTTCTTTTTGACCTGGAGTTCTGTATTTTCCCTGCGCTAGTAGATATCCAGGTATACACACTGGCGTTTGCGTCAGTTGTATGTACCACTCGGCCGTTCACGAGACCAATGAGGCACGAAATTGCTTTACGCAATCGGCCATTATTTGCGAGGAATTTTGCGAATGCCAGTGAGCAATTTCTCTTCGGGACTGGCGATCGACACGCGTGATACGCGTCGGGGCGTTTGATACGAGAATATTATTCAATATTCATCGTCAGGCGCGTTTGATTGTGCGGCCAAGCAATAATTGATGAATGCAACCGAGCCCTTTGCTCTTGAGCTGGAAAACAAAATTGCATGGTAGCTTCCGAATTGGAATGACGATTGTGGCTCTGGTGCGGTTGCACGAAGCCGCTCAAACGCCGTTAGTCTGTAGCAACACACTGTAGAGAAGACGGCAGAGACCGTCATGATTATTCGACTGCTACAGCAAAGCCCATGATCTAAACATGATATGAGAACAAGCGATTAATTTGCATCTGTAACGCACAATCTGGAAACCCATTCAGTTCGATTAAAAATTGGAAGGAAACCGACGTATCGCATTCGTTAAGATTTCGGTGATAATTGTAAGAAAAACTGACCAGAAACATCTGACCCGCACCCAAGATATGATATTTTTTTTCCCACCGATAGTACATTTTTCTCCAAAAAGAATTTCCGAAATGAGTAATATATTTTTTGAGTCACACGAATAATCCTATCTGAGCCTCTTCGAGACTTTGCTATTTTGCCACAGCACTGTAATTATCAATCATAATTAGAAATCTCAAGATCATGCCCTAATATTTAACAGCGGTAGCGTCATTAACTGCAGAACTACAAGCAGTAAGGTTATACTTCTCGCGACAGCAGGTGGTTAACCAGTTGATGACGCTGTCACGGTAGTGGTGCTCGTCCTTTCTCTCAGAAAGTATCGCAAGGGCAACCGGTCATTGCAACAGTAATTACTGGGTCAACCAGTGAAGAGGTTGAATATGAACAGGTGAATATCTTTAAAAAAAAAAGCGCAATCCTCTTCGCATGTCGGATGGGCCTTCGATGGATGGGGGCGATCTACACGGCAGTGACTACGGCATCGGTAAAGGGTGAAGGATCGGTAGGCTGTTCGGGGACAGGGGAGCTCCCAGAGGGGTGTGAATACCTTTTAGGAGCTTAGAGATTACACTTGGAAACTGGTGGGCTATAACGGGGTGTGAAGCGGAGGTTAGAGGTTGGCGACAATAATGCAGGGTTGAGTCTAGAGCCTCGTCGTCGCAAGCCGGCCGATTCCCACGAAGGTTTCGACTCAACTTATATAATACTCGGGGATGCACCAAGAGCCGCGAGCTATCCGTTACCGGTTCTGGTGCGCTTTCTGCCGAAGTAGGTGGGTACCCGGCGTCCGATATATCAGCTATAACGTGTACGAAAGTGCTACCGTTTCACCTTGCACTTTCGTCGCGCCAACAAAGGCTCCACACCGCACAGTGCCTCGGTGTCCATGGTTGGAACCGGATAGCGCACTAGGTAACCTCGTTCTATCTGCCTGAAACTAACGTTTGTAATTAACAAAGTTATCCCTCCGGTCACGCTTACGTAGGACTTCCAGGCGTTACACGGTCAGAACTGGTCGATTGAAACGGTAAAATGAAGGAAATAAATTCTTTTAAAAATTCGGAAAGACGGTGTAGATTGAAACTAGAAAAAAATTCTGGAACGACGGCTGTCCCGTGCGATGATTTGATATTTCGAGATTGAATCCACTCCACATGTCCTCTTGTTCCACATCTCCGAATCTAGGTTCGCAAAATCATTTCGCACATTCGAGACTTTTCTGAATTTTTTATTTTTTTTATTTTGCACGTGAAACGCAAATATGATTGGAATCCTTTTTTGGAATTCAAATTTCATACTCGGTCCACATTCCGACTTGCCGAAATGACGATGGACCGTAGAATATATCATTGGGTATTTCGAGTTTCTACCCACTTCCCGATCCACACACGTCCTCTCGTTACACAGGTCCGAATTTGGCTCTGCAAACCCATTGCACACTACGATATTCGCAACAATCCGAGAGCCTGTAATTTCGTCCCGGCGAAAGCCTTTTGCCTCCCTCTCCCCCAACTCACCCCTCTTCGCGCATGAATACTCAAGTATGCAAATTCGCCATAGGGCGACGTTAGACGTTTCCCAGCTGCGCCTACGGGTGTTAGTCCTTGCGGGGGTGGCGAGAGTTACGGTACCCATGCCGCTGATCCGGATGGAAGAGGGAGGGCTGACGTTGACAGTCTGAGTTTGAAATCGAGAACTCTGCAATTTAAATTGTTAAAATGAATCTCATAAATTTGACAACGTTTTTTTAATTGAAAAATAAGTCGATCTGTTAAGCATGTTAAATCGAAAAATCTCCATATCGGTAGTTAAATTTGTCGTTATCAATTCTGTGGTACGCATTTTTTCTTTCATATTTTTATGCAGATCCGACGGAAGCCTATGAATTTTTTTTATCAGGCAAGCCAATTCGCTCGGCAAAAAAATGTTTACCTCTGTATAATCACCAGTACATATCGACCCGATTTACCCCACCGCATGGACGCATGCTAAAGTGAAGTGTTAGAAGCAGACAATAATACTTGGATGAAAAAGAAGTGAAAGACGGACAGGGGCGAGGAGGAAACGAGCACGAGTGGCCAGTTAAACGCCTCGTCAGTCAACGAGGGTGGATCTGGTCGACGAGCACAATAAGAAGAAGAGGAAAGAGGAGTGAAGAAGTAAAATTTTACCTTAGCCAGTAGAGCGGTATTTATTTTGGCAGAGCTTCGCTGGCCGATGCGTCCCGCCGGATGTCTCGGTAAGGGTCGAAGGGAAAGAGGAATCGTACAGGCAAGACTTTCTGCCGATAGACGACGGAGAAAAATCGGGAAAAATCGTGAAAATCGCGGCAAGTTCGATTTCGGAGTCCGAACACGTCGGCGCCGGAGCGACTCGCCGTCGTACCGAAAAGCGCTCGGAAGACGATTCAGGAAGCCTCGAGGAAAGGGAGAGGTGGGGGGATAAGTGGCCGGGGAAAAAATGGAACACCGGGACAAAACGGACGGTTTTTATCAATTTTTTTTGCGTTACATAAAAGAGCGTCATCTTCAACGGTGGACGCGTGGTTCATATTGCCCCTAGGTTCCATTTTGACCCACTGTCTGTCGTATGACGACGGTGAGCGAAGGACCGAAGGACGATGGAAGGAAACTAGAGGAATGAGATAAAGAAGGCCTCGTGCAACGGCTTCGTTCGGTGTTCCGTGCGGATTCGGTTGAAATCAACAATGGAAGTGTGGGCATTGATGTTGCTCGAGGATGCGAGAAAATGCGGATAAGCTCAATTCTATATAACTCCGACTGAATGATTACACGAAACTATCACGTCCTAACGAATGTTTGCGAGAGAATCAACAAAAAAAAATGTTCGCTCAAATATTGAAGGTTGTTCCTAAGGGAGTTTGTTATATTGCATGTACGTATTATTAAAAACTACCGTATAATTTTCCAACACGTATTATACATTGGCTTTTGGCCGTAAATGGTAAAGACGCGTGAACAGAAAAATTGCATCTAATTGAAGCTTTTGATGCCTAGCTGGTCATGGCTGTCCGGGGGAAAAAAGTGTCGCATCGCCTGAGAAAAATAAGCGAGTGTTTGCGCTTGACTCCGAGGAGAAAGTTGCGCAGTGTTTCCAGAAGAGGAGGAAATTATTTTTTTACTCAAGGTGTACGCATTTATTTGCTTCTGGAAGTCTTTCAGAGGACTAACTTTACATTCTGATAATAATAATAATAATAAATAATAATTGTAATAGCGATACTGAAGTTATGCTTCAAATACCAAAAATCCTCGCGGAACGAGCGCAGATTCGGTAAATTGAATTCTTGTGGCATAGTATACAACGTAAGAAAATGTGATTCTCGAAATCGATAAAGTAAATAGAAAACGTGTGTCACGTTTTCGGGAATACGTGAGAAATAAAAGATGGTGATATCGACGAAATAAACTTCACATCTCCGTTTTCAGGTTTCTATGGAATATTTCATGCAGCGAAGATGATTCTATTGTAATCGTGTGCTCCAAGTATTTATAAATGTACATGAGCAGTGTACGCGATATTAAAAAAAAGAGTAATGAAAAAATAAGCGAAACATATGTGGTACATTTAATTCATTCAATCATCTGCTAATTATGGAATAATTTTGTAACACCGAATATATTTCTTTCTATTTTTTTTTTTTTTTTTTCACTAGTCGTCTATTCGGATTTCAACCTTTCCGACGTGATTTACGTAATTGGCGAAGTAAAACAAATTTCGCAATCGAAATTTTTCGCAAGCCTCGGCGTTACGAGCGACGTAATAGATTCAGAACTGGAACTGGAACCAGGAGCTGCTCCGAAACAATCAAATATTGAGGCGGGGAAGTAGAATAGGGAAGAGACTATCAGATATGCCGATGTCAGTCGTAGATAAACGTCGGATCGCCGTACGAGCACAACTCCGGGCACCGACACTGAAATCTTTCATGAGACTTCGAGCCCTCAGGAGACCACTGACGAGAAGAAAAGTGTCCACACCCGAGAAGCTGTTCCGCACATCCGATAGTAGAAGTAATTGCCGGTTAGCCCGTAAGAAATACGACGCGCAGAGATTGGACGTACACGAAAAGCTCGGGTAAAGAGAGGGGAAACATTTTTATCGTTCTTCGTTACAGGCTGCCAGAAGCAAAATAAAAATATTTTATTGTAAATTATAATTTACGAATTGTTTCGTCTTGTTCCGAATCGTTCCGCATACTTTTAGACTTTTCGCTGTTATCTTCTGGGCTAAAATTATTGGGTACGAAATATTGGATTTTCAGGCTCCGCGAAGCAATTAATTGTCTCGCGGATAAAAAGTCGCGCCTGGAAAATCTCACCTTTCAACAATTTCACCGATACACCTTGTGGCTTTCAATAGCCGAAAGAAGACTTTCTCATGAGGAAAATAGAAACTATTTTTTAGAAAACTTTTTTTAAATATTTATTCCGTCGCTTCGCTTTTTCAAATTTTTTTCCTCCCTGGTGTAAAAAAATATCGACGAATGTTCAACGACACGTGCTCATCCGGCTCATCGTCGCTGCTAGGTGTAATTCCCATCTCGATTAAACAATGTATTTTCCGGTAAATTCCCCTCGAGAATGACTCGTCGCAAAAGATTGATCGAAGTTTCCCAAGGCGTGGATATTTTGTAATATCGTGGCCGATGTACATCTTCCGTTCGAGTCCATCGCGATGAATAAACGTGATTGTTATTGTGGGATAAATTGTTTATCGCGAATTTTTATCGATGATCCTATCGAAAATTTACGACCGTTGTCGCTGTAATTAGCTGATTAAATTAGCATACTGGATGCCCAGCATTTTTCGACTACCCTAGAAGTACAGCGACATGTGATCGACGCATATCGGTCTTGTATTTTTTATTTTTTTCTGGTATGAAGTCGACCAACGAAAAATATTTGTCCAACACCAATCGTTCATTAAACGTATCAATACAAGAGACGATGTCACTAAAATGATATAAATTAGTTTTCCACGATCGACAAATTCCATGTATAAAATATTTAGTATTATTATTTTCCTTCTGTTTCTTCTAGAATTTTTAAATTTACTTAATGACAGAATAAATCATGTATTGTTGGTAAACGACTAATATTATTATTATCATGACGGAACGGGAATACCGTGGTTGACTGCCAGCGGTTCGATCAGATTCTACTATTAAATGCGCATAATAAAACAATACATTGAACTAATGGATAAGTTCCATGTTCTGTTCAATAATCCATGTGAATCACTGTGGCGACAACTCTAACGTCGGAGGATTAAAGGAAAACATAAAGCTTTATAAAAAACAGACAAATTTTAAACCTACTTAATCGTTCTACTTCAGAGTCGCGTTCC
Organism: Listrodromus nycthemerus; assembly: GCA_963978505.1. Lineage (NCBI taxonomy): Eukaryota > Metazoa > Arthropoda > Insecta > Hymenoptera > Ichneumonidae > Listrodromus > Listrodromus nycthemerus. The sequence continues at coordinate 2,414,531 of OZ021679.1, forward strand.
TGTCTAGAAAAAAAAATTTACTTGAACAACCAAGCTTACGCTTATAAAAATAAATGAAGCAAGGAATTTCTTGATTTTTTTTAAATTTCCATATAAAAATAATTCCAATAGAAAGAAAAAAATGTGTCTTTATATTTACGTACTCAAAAATTGCGATCGATTAGACTATGCTGTGAAAGTTTTGAAAAATTCTTCGAGGAATCTTGTGAGAAATGTTGTATAAAAAAATGGAGGTCATCGTGAGAAGATTCTATTTTTAATTCCTCTTACGATCCCTTCATTTGGTCGCCACAAGTGTGTGGCCACAACAAGACTAACATATCCGATAGTACGACTTTCTCTTTCTACTAGAGTGGTTCAAGTGGACAACATCGCGGCATCAGCGAGCGTTCCCGATGTCTCCGTTGAGTTAGAAATATAGGAAATAGAAACCGGTTACGAATAATTCAAATCAAATGACATACATAATTGCCATACAATTTTTTTCCGTCTGTAAAATGCAGAAATATGGTAACTCGATCGATCAATTGGAGAATAATGGGAATATAAGCGTTAGTGGGATTTCCTGCTATACATAAAACATCGGAGCACGCTTCTTCTCTTCCGGCTCTAGTCAATTATCCCGGAGACGGTCGGATAACTGAAAAAAAAAATTTAATCATTCATCGGAGTATTCTTAAAGTTTCCATTAAGAACCTTCGCGCAGGCGAAGTGTTGCATACAATTGGGTTACACAAAAAGTTATTAAAAAATATATAAAAACTGACTTACTGAAAAAAATATTTGATGCTCCGGTATTGAGAGTGAAATTGGAAAAAAAATCCATTTTTCATCGACGGTTCGTCACATGCAAAGTGATTTAGCTCACAAACAAATAAGCCGGGAATTTTTCTACAAATATAATTTCCGGTAATTGATTGCTGAGAAAATTATAATCGTATTTCCCCTCCGCTTATTAGGCGAAAATGTCATAAAAATAAATTGCACTCGTTGTGTCCAACCAGGAAGCGAGCCCCACACGAAGCTCGTTGTGTAAAAGCGTTGCGTTCTTTACGATTCTCTATAAATAATTCATCACGTAAGAAAACTCGCTCCCGAAGAATCTCGAATCGAAACTTTCCCAAAACGACGTTACCGATGAACCTTTGCGTGTATCTTCGTATGTGTGTTTTACCTAGTAGCACAGCGATATTTGTCTTCGACGACGTGTTCAACGATCTGCCGAGGCTAATACACTTTTTTGAGCGTTTCATCACCGATTTTTTTATTGCCGATTTTTTCATTGCCGATTTAAGTGATTTTTCTTCATGAAATTCGTTCCATAGTTTTGCAATTTTGAGGTACCGAAAATCGACACATGTGTTGTTGTAAATTGCACGAAGTGCATCGATAACAACAAGCCGGAAGATTCACGAGTCAATTATTATTCGCCTCACGTCGCGACTGAGTGTGTATCTCGATTCGTACTGCTCCAAGTGCGGAAGAGCGTGACGAAATTTGATGACCGTCGCACATTTCGATAGAGGGCATTTTTCGATATACAATCGACGGGATATCGCCCGCACACACGATTGTGCACTCGCCTGACAGCTAATTGAAACCACCGGCGTGGCAAATTTGATGCGTCTGTCTCATGAAAAATGTATCGTCGACGTGTTCCAAAGCGCGGAGCAATGCAGCGTAGGGTTTCGTTTATTTTTTGCAGACTTTCGCCGCTATTTATTCGTCGCACAGTTAAAGGATGTTACGCTGATTCACGATTTTTCCTGACTCTCCCAGTTTGACTTTCGTTTTTTATCTGGCTGCTCTGAAGGACAATAAGGGAAAACATTATTTCCGGTAACGTGCAAAATCCACGTTATTCGTCGATGGCACAAAATGCAATTGCAATGTATCGTGGAATTATTTATTTCACGGCACATCCGGAAGACACGACGATCCGTACCGATATCAATTTATTATCATTAGAAAATTACTTCTAACGTGGTAATGGATACGCTGCGCTGAACGAGCCGTTTATTTATTCGATAACGTGGATAACGGAAAATTCGCACTATGGACTTTACCTTTTTTATTCCTTTGTCACGATTTATTCCTCCCGAGTTTTTTCCGGAAAATTTAATTCTCGGTGGAATTATTTCGTCCATGGCACATCAAGAACACTCAACAATCCATAATGGAACCGATCTGGAAATTATCAAATATTTCTCGTTCTGAAAATTACTTTTAAATTGGTACAAAAAAAAATGTTTACGTTAGCTCGAACGAGCCGTTGGTTTGAGTAGGTAAAAAAGATTGCCAAAAATTTACGCTGTCTTCGGTTTGAAGAGGCGGTAAACACACTACACTACACTAGAAGTAGTAGGCAAATAATGAGCGGTACAAAAAAAAATACCGCTTAGACCAGTTAAGCCCGCACCACTCTCTGGATCCAGGAATTAATTCTCCTTTCCCTTCGCTAACTAACCAATGCCAGCAACGACGTACATTCTCTACTTGCTGATACTTCGCCCGCGACCTGCTGACTCGTCAAAACAGTCTTTCGATTACCGTTCAACAAAGTGGACGCGTCACCTTGTACTCTCAACTCGAAATAACAAAAAGAAATCCGATGTAGCTATTTTGATATCTCGAATGAACAAAGTTCACAACATTCATATTTAAATCGATGGAAAGACTCTTGTGTCAATTTTTTTAATCGACGTGATTGAAAAATTAATTAATCGCTTGTGCGGTGACTTATAAATTCTGTGATTCGACAAAACAACGACTAAATAATATCGACAACAATAATTAACGACAAAATAATAACGATAAGCTTGGTTATTCGGAGTGTTGCATCGAGAAAGAAATTATATTCAAACTTTTTCTCTATAATCGTATCTCTAAAAAAATTATTTATAAGAATCGTCACCGATGCAGTGTGTGCCAAAAATTAGTGCTGCTGAAAAAAAATGGACAATACTCCGTAAAAGTGTATCGTGAAAATGTTTAGTCACCGAATTCCGTTTAGACGAATTTCATCGTAGATCTCGATTCATAGATGAATTTATACAAATATAATTTTTTTTTTTTAATCGTCCCGAAATAAATTTAAAAAATCGCAATGAAAAATTTACCCATATTTGCACTAGCGCTCTTGGCTTCTTTGAGTTCGCCGATTGTAGCCGGAAGCAAAAACATTTTAAGGGTAAAGTCGTCAGTCGGCGACTCGAAGAACGATTTGGCCAATATTGAGTACGACACGGTGGAGGAGGACGTAATTCCGCTTTTGACGAGAGCTCGAACGTTGATAGCCGGAGCGATCGAGTCGATCGACGACGGTGCGTGCAGAGATCAGTGCAGGCTCGTGATCGACGGGTTGCACAATCTAACAACCTGGTCGGTCAAATTTTACGACTCTTCGGGAAAAGTTCCCGAAGGTGTTTTGGCCGGTTCGATCTATCAGTTAGGAAATTTCGACGAGTGTCTGGAAATCGGCAGATCGGTCGAGGACGAGACACCGATAGGTCTTCGTGCGCAATATTGCTTGGGTGAAGTGGAAGTCGACGTACCGGCGAATTACCTGAAAAGACGAGCTTCGGTCTGGAAACACTTTCGCGAGCCCGCCGAGCGTTACGACGAAGCGATAAACAAATTTTACTGGGGAATTTGCTTTCCGAGCGCTTGTGCGAGGCGAGATGTCGAGGGTGTCATCGAGCGAGTACTCGATGCAGCATTTAAAAATACTCGAGTACGAGTCGGTTTCAAAATTCCCGATGGACAATGCTACAAGAACGAAGCACTTATCGTTGACACTTTGGATGTCGTTTACATGTAGGTTTGCCAGTAATTATCGCTCATTGCGAGATAATTTGACATCACTATCGAAGTGCTGAAGAGAACACTCAAAACGAATTTTAGAAAAAATATCTTTGCATTTTTGTGCTGCCAAGGCTGCTTGAGCAGATTTTTTTATGGCTGCCAATAAAGTGATAAACCTAGGCCGCTTCTATTTAAAAATAAAAACGAGAAAAAATATTCATAAAATTTTTGTTCCAGGAGCATCATTTCAGTTGTGACGATGATAATATGTGTGGGAACTATCGTGCACATAGCTTATTTAAGAAACAAAAACGAAACACCGAATGGTATTGTCCCACGGATATTCATCGCATTTTCTCTCATCTCGAACGTGAAGAAGCTCTGCGGACCGGCTAACAACGACGGTTTGAATCTCGACTGCATATCAGGAATAAAATTTATAGCCATGCTGATCATCATCGCCGGCCACACGCTTGTATTCGTTATCGGTGGACCGGTATTGAACAGCACATTTTGGATGGAGGTGAGCATTATTCCATTACAGATAATAATTTTTTCCACCTTCGTTTTTAGAAATTAATTTTTTCTCGATAGCTCAATTTATTAATCACGTATTGTGTCTTACTATGCGCAGGCTACCGGCAAAGTTGAGAATTCAATTTTTCTCAACAATCCCCTGCTCGTCGATACATTTTTATTCCTGAGCGGTTTCCTCTTCTGTCGACTGATCCTGCGGGAACTTGACAAACGAAAATCTGTCAACTTCATATTCTTATACATTTTTCGATTCATAAGGTTTGTCGAATTGATCAAAATTTAAGTAACAACAACTGTAGTTAATTAAAATCAAAATATAATGAGCGAAAAATTGAGAAACAATTGACTCGACCTCCATGAAGTCGATTGGTTCGAGTTGATTATTAGTTTCGCCATATTGAAATTCACCAAGAATCTAAGTCAAGCATAGCGCTCATTTATGTTCGGTCATTCTCTGTTTTTTCTCTCAGTGTGGGAATTTAAATGCATCGCAATCAGACGAATAATAGTTATTTCAACGATGATTGCAGACTGACCCCTGCCTATATGGTGATCGTCGGATTGTATCTGACGTGGTTACCGAGATTAGATTCTGGACCGCTGTGGTCGCGGATGGAGCAGGAGAAAGAACGTTGCCGTGTATCCTGGTGGGCGAATATTCTCTACATCAACAACTACGTCGACACCGATCAACTGGTGAATAAATCAATGATTCTGCAATAAAATGTCTTCGATAATTGCGCTTCTGGTGTGATGAATCAAAATTTATTGACTTTTTTTGCTTGTTCGTCTCGCGAATCGATGACATTGCCGGAGGTTCTACACGTGTGTTTTGCGCTTGCAGTGCATGTTCCAATCGTGGTACTTGTCGGTTGACACTCAGCTATTCGTTCTTGCTCCGGCGGTTATTTATCCTCTGTGGAAGTGGCGGAGGCCCGGCGAATTTGTCCTCGCTGCTGTAACAGCTGTTTCGATGCTCGTACCATTCGTCGTGACGCTGTTGAATCACTTGGACCCCACATTGATGATTTACACCCGGTAAGACTGAGCGCATATAAAACGACGAAAGCAAGTCATGCAAGACATTGAATTTTTTTTTTTAATCCTACCAGAACCAAGCCTCTTGATCGTTGAAAAATCAAATTTTTCGTCAAACGCTTCGACATTACTTTCCATTTTTTAAATATTTATTCAAAAATTTTGAAACATAATTTTAACTCAGAAATCCTGATCGAAAAATTGTATAAATGTCGTTGTTATACCTATAGGGAAGTGAGGGATTTATCGACGAACGAATACTTCAAGAACATTTATATCAAAACACACATGAGAGCCAGCCCATACTTCTTCGGTCTTATTTACGGATACATAGTTTACCGTATTCAAACTTCCAATTATCGACTATCAACGGTAAGTTAAACAATTAATTGTACTAGCGACGTGATTGTCAGCGAGTGTCTATAAAACCACCAGTCTTGGACTCGACCGTTGAGTGAGTCCTTGATAAATGCACCAAAGTCCACAATTTTCGTTCAATTATTTTTCTGCAAATTCTAAATTCTTCCTTGCCTGCTTCAATATAATACATTTTTCCCAAATATGACAAGCGACTGTGGAAAAATAAATTGTTCTGCTCCAGGTTCTTCGACGCAATTTAAAAAATAGTTTATACCAATTTTTTACTACGACGAGATTTGAAAATACAATGATTTTGCAGAACACCGTCAGGGGAGGTTGGGCAATTGCGAGCTTGTCCCTGATAGCCGCCATGTTTTCGATAATTGTGTTCTACGGACCAAGGAAAAATTTCACCGCAATCGATGCTGCAGTTTACTCGTCACTTCATAGAGCCCTCTGGAGTGCGGGTACGGGATGGGTGCTTCTTGCTTGCATCACTGACAACGCTGGTAAAATTATTGCTCCTCATTAATAACTGATGTGTTGGACACAATTCACGTCCGCGTGTAACGATTACAGTCATCGATTACCGATATCATTTCATCAATAAACTTTCCGTGCTGGCGTGGTGGACTGCATGCATTTGTATGCACCAGTGCGGAAATTTCTTTCGTCAGGTTCTGTGACTTTGTGACTTTAGCAAAAAAATTTTGTCACGCGAGTTTTCACTCAATCCGACACTCGTAGATCTCTCTTATGCCACAATCGACGAATACTCTACCTGTTTTTATCCGAGGTTTTCAATCACCAGTTGCTTAGTCGCATCTGGATGCCGAAATCCGAAAGTTTGTGCCATGTTTGGGCATAATCGTAGGCACGACAATTTTTTAACGAGGTCTGCAGTGCCTTTTATGTAACTCCTGTATGAAAAGTGCTAATTTTCGAGACTGCGGAGAGTGGAGTAAGTGGCGCTTCACAGCGAGTTTTGCATTACGCGGAATTTACTTCACGCACGCTTCTAGTGCTTTACGCACGCTGGCTTCACAGCACCGGAATCGGCCGGCACGGTGCAGTACTTTTGCATCATTTCTTCGTTTCGAGTGAATTATCGCTTCGTTTAAATCATCATATTTATGGAGGTGATGAAAAAATTATTTATTTATTATGTTAAGGGTCAAAACGTAATTTATTTTTTAGGGCCGTTGGGAAACTTTCTGAAGTGGAGACCCTTTGTGGCGCTCAGCCGATTGACTTATTCGGCTTACCTGGTTAATGGACTGGTCGAACTCCACTCAGTATCGACTGCGAGAACTCCTCAGCATTTGGACTATATTTCATTGGTAAGCTAAATATCAATTTTTTAAACTTTTGCTCGCTTAAGTAGTGAAAATAAAACACGTTATTTAGCTTTAAATTGTGGCACCCGTCTCAGAGGGTTGAATACAAAAATTGAGTCTCGATAGTCACAATTTTTTTGGCAGCTAGTTGACAGTTTGTTTATTTTTCCAGCTCGGTAAAGTTTTGTCGCACATAATGTTAACGTTTGGTGGAGCATTCATACTGTCCACGATGTTTGAATCACCAATTCTCGGTCTCGAGAGAATATTCTTGCGATCAGGTACTGAAACATAGCAAAATCTTGTCAACGGACAATTATTTTACACCTCATAAATCGGCACTGATCGAATTCTCGCCTTTTTCTTGCAGCATCCACGTCAGCCAAAAGTCTGAAAAAAATTCAAAACGAACAAACAACCACCACCGAAGCTTAATGATGAATAAATAAATTAATAAAAATGTGTACATTACAATAAAAGTATCGTTACGGAGAGGTAACTCGGTGGAGTACAATGATTGTATAATTTATTAATTTATGTAACAACAATAAAATCGTAGGATTGTAGGACAAACGTCGCGAGTCAATCGATTCGCACGTATGAAATTGTCGACCTTTGGAACATCGTAGTTGTTTCACCATTGGAGCTCTTCGCCATAATATCATTATTGGAGTCACTAGCAGCAAAATATCGTATGTGCCAAAAACATAATCTTGAGGTCTAAAAGGCGTGATTTAATAAGTCGCACAAAACCTTTTTTGAAAAATAAAACCATCCAACTTTACCTCATCGTGCAAAAGTGTGAAGCATTCTGTAATAGTGTTCAATTATTTGACAATTTGCAATAATAACTATGTAAACAAAAAATGAATTTGGAGCCTGATTGAAGAATTTTTTGGAAGCAAGACGATTTTCGACTTTTTTTAGGTCTCTTTTCAGACAACAAACCAAAATTTCGCACCGAAAAATCACGTAATGATACCCTCGAATACCCTAGCACAAACATTTTTGCCACTAGCCACATATTCCTTGGTTCCGCTGACGGGCTTCGATAAAATTTGAGCTTCATCGACATTCCTTCTGAATATATTGAAGTTCTTTTTCCAGCCCACTGTCGTCAAGTCTCCTCAAGTTCCCAGCCATGAATTTCAGCTTCATCGGATTGCTGTCTTCGGCGAAGCTTGTAGCGAGTGAATTGCTCATCGTCATTGGGCCACGAGGAGTGCCTCGAGGAGTCCGTTTCATTGCCGGATTTTGAGCTGGATCTGCAGTCCTCGACATCGACGCTTCTGCTCAGCCATATCGTGGTCGCGTCCGTTTCGTCATCGTTGTGAATGACTTCCAATATTGACTGACCACCACCAGTTGATTCCCTGCCATTATCCTGATTGTCCTGATCGCCCTCCTTGTCCTTATTGTCTTTATTATCCTTGTGGTCCTGTTTACGATTTCTCGCTGCGTCCGGCTGAGGTTTCTCCTTCAGCGCATAAGCCGCCGGACCATCCTCTTCCGACCTCGATTTTTGCAACTGCCATGCCTTCTTGAACGGATGATCTTGTTCCTGTTCCATCAGCTTAGGTCTCTCCGGCAGTAGATACTCCGGATCCTCTTCGCTCGCTTGACTCTTGACGATGGATTCCCTCTTAAAGAGCTTTAGCGTCGCGACTTTTGGCTCTCCCTCATCTACCGCTTCTTCCCCCTTGACGATTTTCCAATCGGACCTTTTCTCCTCATCAGGTTCTTTTCCTTCCTGCTGCGACAGTTTACTCAGATCCATCATAGTCATTCTCTTGCTGCCGGTCTTCAAGACAAAATCGTTGTTAGCGACATCTTCCTCCTCCTCCTCCAACGAAGTCACTTGACTTCCACTAGTGTACGACTGCCTCCTGGACAGCTCGGTTCCGGTCTCTTCTTCGCTCCGGTCTTCTTCCTTCAGCGGCGTTGCCTGACGACTCTCACGATACTCCTTTTGAGATACGTAAGAGCTGTCGTCTTCCGTTTCCTGCGAGGAACCGAGGAGCGAGACTCTTGGTCCCCGACTGACCGTCCAAGAATCCATGACGTTGCTTCCGGTCGGGCCTTTGAGAAGCGCCAGTTTTCCCTCGGCCGACGATCTTCTCTTGACGGAATCCCAACCGTCGTTGCCCTGGTCCGGCTGCGGTTTCGCATCCCTCTCCTCCGAAGCCAATCTCTCCATAAACTTTCTTCGACGAATCCTCAACTCCTGTTCCCAATCCTCTTCGTCGCTTATCTTCGGCTCCGAAGGCGGTCGCCTTGTTATCGTCGGCGGTCTTTGCTGTTGTTCCGAACGATTCTGAGCCGGATCGTCTTCGCTCCCCGACGACAAGAGCAAGACCGGTTCGCGACGAGTCGTTGGCGCCGGAGGCCTTGGCGAACGCTCGTGTCTAGAGGCCTCCCATGAAGAAGACTCCGTCTGCTCGTATTCCCTTCCAGAATAACTTCCCCTGGAGTCGGACCTTGAGAACTGTCTACCTGACGGCTGGTCCTCGATCTCAGGACGAACGATCCTTGGTTCCGGGGCTCTCGAAGTCGATCGCTCTCGCCTCGGCGAGCGTTCCCTTCTGGTCTCCCAGGATGGATCAGCGGTCTGTTTGTACTCTCGACCGGAGAAACTACCCCGCGATTCGGGTCTGCCGGAGAACTGTCTGGAGGAGAGTTGATCTTCCGTTTCGTGGTGGATCGTCCTAGTCTCGGAAGCTCTCGAGGTCGATCTTTCTCTCTTCATCGAACCCCTCGAAGATTCCTCTCGCCGCGATGTTCTGTCGGGTTGTCTCGACAGGGAACGTCTTTCGTACCTGTAGTCGTCATCTCTCTGGTACTGGTAAGCCGAAGAATCGCGAATCCTCGCATCCGGATCAGGATAAGAAGATTGCGACATGCGTTGACTGCTGCGACTTCTTCGACCCCGCTCGACGAGACCGTCGTCGTCCGCGGACATTGTGCTCACAGGTCGCTTCACCCAGTCCCAGTCTGAGTGCTCCGATTCGTAATCTTCCTCTTCGTCCCTGTAAGTCTCGCGCCTTCCGTACGAGCGTCTTCGGCCGTTGGTCTTCGACCGACGACGCCAATCATCGACTTCCTCTTCCTCTCCCGCCGAGTCTTCGATCCTCGTCAGACCATCTGCGACGTCCTCCCGCCGGTTCCAATGAGGAACGTCGACTTCTTCCTCTTCCTCGTCCTGACGAAATTCCCTCGGATTCGCGACTGCGGAGTCTTCGGTGGTGATCGCTTCTTGCTTTTCCGGTGTAGGGGCTTCTTCCGCGGCAGAAATTGTTAGACCATCGGTACACTCCATTATGACACTCTTTACTTCCTGCATCGGAATGTCGATGAATAATGTTAGAACTATGGATACTAGGGCGACGACTGCGGCTTCGTAGGGATCGATCTGAAATCGAAAAAGGCGAATTTAATGGGATTTTCATGAGGCGCAGTTATTCGGTCGAGTATACTCACGATTCTGTTTATCTGCAAATCACTCGTGTATCTTGTCGTTCCAACGTTGTAAAAAAATACAGCGAATTGACAGAGATAAATGGCGTACGATATACGACTGAAGAAAGTCATCCAGTAGCTCGAGAGAAACTTGTTGATGACGCCTGAGTAGAAATATCTTTTGATTGAGAAAATATGCACATGGCACCTTGAAAAATTGAGTTTCAGTGCCGAGCTTTCCTACCTCCGTGATCGGTGAAACAGGCGAATATGACCCAGCACAGGGCGATCGACCACGAAACTGGAGCAATTACAGCGTAGTGAGCTGCTTCTTCGACATCATAAGCGTAATCCCTTCTGGCCATTCGCCATGGTGAGAACAGCGACCAGGAACCTAACGCTGCGGCGAGCAACCACCCCAAAATCACGAAGATCTGCAAGGAAACCAATTTTTTTTACGGATCCGCAATTTTTTAAAAAAATTTTGTTACGAATATTTTTTTTTTTGTTAGTCACTTACTCGGTACATTCGGAAGTTTTTACCGGTATAGTGCAAAAGAACACCGAGGCCGACGCCAAATGCATATGGCGTGGCTCGATGCAAAGGCAAAGCGTAGGTCAGATTCGCAGTTCTGTAAAGTTGTTTCATCCTGAAACGAAAATTGTGATTAAGAAATATCCGACGTTTTTATTGTCACAAGCGTAATTCGTGTCATAAATGATTGATAGACTAACGATATTCCATGAAAAATAACGAGCGACAGGTGATGGCTCGTCGTGGCGAAATAGCGCAGAGTGGCGGAGACTTGAAGGAGAAAAAATACGAGAAGAATTCCTACGATCGGCTTGAACGTCAGGAAGAATACGAATAGAGGAGCGAGTAGAGTGAGTTGCATGTCCAAGGCGAGTTGATGAGTGTGTGTTGCGCACTGTTGAACAGACATCGACGATATTATTGCGAAAAAAAAATTGATTGTGCGTACAAAAAAAAAAAAGACGAAGTTAATGAGCGTACATTAAAAAAATCGGTATACGCAAGAGAATTAGAAGACAAATGTCTGACAGATGACTCACCATCTCTTCGAATGGAAAAAAATTTTGTATGTATAAAAGATTGGTCCACGAATTTTGTTTGCACAATTCGGCATTAGTTACGACGACACTGTTCCACTGCGGTCCCGAACCGATGTGCTCCATGACGTAGGCGTACCAAAAGACCATCACCAACAGTGCCGGAGTCAGTCTGCGAAAGTTCATTCGAAATAATTGATAATAATATTTCGTACTTGGGCAATATTTTGAATTTGATGTGAATACAAAAAAAAAATGACATTATCGAATGAAAAGATTTTACCTGATGAATCGTGCGACGAAACGACAGAACCATCGGATCTCGCCTCGTTTCTTTGACTCCCTGGCCATGTTGAAGGCGGTCAGAAGCCCGCTGAGCAGCAGGAAGCAATCCGTGTAGACTACGGAAGCTCGCAGAACTGAACTCATTGGATTATTGGAAATCTGTTTGGGGAAGTGAAAAGCAAAGATCGGCAAAATCGAGCAGCACGATATGAAATCCGCGAGCTGGATACAGCGGTGAGAGAGGCAAAACTTCTCACCGGTATTGAACGAAGGATTTGTACAAATTCTTTGCGAAAGAAAAACAAGTTCGCGGTATTCCATTTTGCCTCACTCGTCTCTGGATACCATAAATCACTTAATACGGGAACAACCGTTGAGAGGAAATTTTTAGGGCCCAAATGTTTCGAGACTCCGAACTTGGTCATTCCTCATTCCAAAAATTCTCCTACCTCGGTTATGGAAATCCGATTAGCGTAAGGCATCTGTCCGGTCGGTATGAGCTTGTGAGCTACGTAAAGCATCAACGTCGCGAGTGATCTTATTCCGTGAACGCAATTGATCTCACCGGTATCCGATCTTCCTTCCTTCGTTAAAATTTTCAATGTTCTCCGAAGCGAAAATGACATTATAATCCTTTCGGAATAATTTCCTAAAAAAATGTTCGTTCGTTATTAATTTTCGCAGCGTTTAGAAACATTGAAAAAATTATAGCATTCACCTCTTTCAGCCAAAGTTCTTTCACTTTTTTAAAATAGTAGATGTTTTAAATGGTTCAAGGGAAGAGGGAAAGCTGAGGGCTTCTCTCAATGAATTTCATACGAGAGAAAACATGAAAACGTAAATATTTGTTGCACGCTTGCTATAAGAGATTTCACTCTATATAAGCAATAAATCGATGTAACATTTGAAATATAATTATCATCTACGACCAATATTCGCATCGCTCTATTCACCTTTTCCCGGTGGACTGACGACGTAATCTCGCACAGTCGCGACGAGCACCACGCAAATTATTATTGCGTAAAAGTATCTGTGACATATAAAAATAAAAAAAATTAAAAAATATATATATCTGTCAGTTTATTGTTATCCGTCGAATAGACCAAGACGAAAGATAATACGGTTAGTTTTGGACCGGTATTATCAAAACGAAGGAATATTTTCTTTTCCTAAAAAAACAAAAAATAAAAAAAAAACTTAACTGAGGGACGTAAAATTTGTTTTCTCTTCCAAAACTTTCTTTCACCCTTTCGGTAAACATCTCTCGTATTTTCGGAAGAGAGGACAAATATTATGTGTTCTTGGCCCGTAATATTTACTTTTTTTGAGAAAAATTGCGTAGACACGAGCGTTTCCTTATGGACGGATGGTTGAAAAAAATAAAATTGACCGAGAGGGAAAGCGAAATGGCGTTGCGTTACAAGGCCATGGCGAGAATGCCGCTCCTTTTCAGACGATGACTTTACCTTTTACTTTCTCCGGTAACAATTAAAAAATATTGTTTTCTACTCACAGCACACCAATCGTTTCTTTCGAATAAGTTTGCCCCTTCTGACGTACGTAGCACATTTCGGGATCGACGTCGACGGTGAATCTCACGCCCGACGATACGTTCAAATGACTCAGAGAACTTTCAATAGCACTCCGCGCATCTTCGGCCGAACACGCTGCAGGAATGCACATTGCCCAGTTGGCGGTCGTGAATCTCGGAATGAAGTGGCCCGTCTGCAAAACACATATACGAAGATTGAACCGTACCAAGCCGAACTATTTATTTTATTTTAAATAAAATTTTTTCAAAAAAAAATTAAGAAAGGAAGGAAATAGAAATAAAAAATGACTATTAATGAAATAGTAAAAAAAATAAGTATGTAAAGGATTTTTGTGACGAATGGTCGGTAAATGTTTTTGTCATTGAATCATTTTTTTCGTTAAATTGAACAGACATTTTTCTAGTTAGTGACTACTAATTGCTTACGTCATGCATACTTCCACGAATAAATCCACGGCTCTGCATGAAGTTGACCGGTACTTTCATGTCTGTAAGTGAAGCATGGAGATCGATTGTCGCCAGGCAATACTTGCCCTGGACTTTAACCGTTTTCTCATCGACTTTCACGCGAGCTGTTATCCCCAAGCACTGGTCAAAGTCACCGAGTTGATTGATGTTTCCCCTTAGCAAACCAGACGGTATCTTCGCTCCGGCATCCAACACTGAAATACACGTCTAAAGAAAATTTCTTCCACCTCAAAGTATTTATTTACAGGTGGACAAAAAAAAATTCAACAAATTTTATAATTCATTTGAATTTGATCAGCTGTGATCTGATTTGATTAAATTTCTTTTAAAATAATTTATGTTTATGAAGTCCAGATATTTATTGCAAAACTCACTTTGGAGAGCCCATAATTTGTATCCGCGCAATTGTCGAAGAAATATCTTGCCGTGCTGGTGACAGAGTGGATCCTCGATAGCCGTGAAATTTGGCAGGAAGGTCGGTGCCCGTAAAATCAGGTCGTTTAGCTCGGTCAAAGATATCGAAGCTTCAGCGCGGTTTTTTGTACTCGATTTTGATTGCTGTTTATCTGCAAAATCGCGAGGAATTTTGACGTACAGTATGTCGAAAATGAACCATTGTAAATCTGAAGAACAACAAAATATAATTTTAGTATTCCATATTCACCCACTGCGATTAGATAATTTTAGTAATTTAATTAGGCGATTTTCAGCTAATTTAAATTAGTTAATTATTTTAAATGCACGCTGGACGATTTTTACTTACTATCGGCTTTGCTGGAGTCGTCGATTTTTTTAACGTCAATTGTCTCAGGTGAAGCTACGACATTCGTTTTCAACGATTTCTTCTTCGATCCCTTTATTTCAGGCTTGTCATCTCTCGTTTTCCCGACCGCAGACTTTTCAGTCTTTTTGACATCGGATGTCTTCAATTTTACATCCGATTTATCCGATTTCTTTGACGTCGTGTCTTTCGCCACTTTGGAAGAAATCTCCGATTTAGCATTTATTTCGGTTTTTCCAGCTTTCGTTGTCTTTTGTTCTTCGGGTTTGGTCACCTTCGCCACTACTTCGGTATCCGCCTTTTTAGGTTTCTTCATCCCTTCGATTTTTTTCATCCTCTCTTCAGGCTCCGCTGATTTTTCTGGCGTGATTTTAGCCGGCTTCAAGGTTTTGGCTACTTCGACCGATTGTACCTTGTCCTTGTCGGCCAATCTGACTTTTTCTAACTTTCTCATAGGCCGATGTGTCACCGGAGCTGTTTCATGTTCTTTCTCATCCTCCTCTTCGTTCCTTTCGCCATCCTCTTCCGCATCCTTTTTCATCGACTTCTTCTTCGCTTCCCCATCGACTTGCCTTCCACTTTCTTTTACCAACTTCATCGTCACCTGTTTTCTTGTATCATCCAACTCACTCTTCGTGTCATCCGAGTCTTCATCCACGCCGCTAACTCCTTCGATCTCCCTCTTCGGCGCTATCTTAATCCCTCTGTCAACCCTCTTTTCTGGCTCACGAATTTTCTCCTCCGAATCATTTTCATTCACCGACGCGTCACGTTTGTCCTCCTTCGGTTTCTTGGGACCAGTTGGGGAGCCTGTACGAGTCGAATCTTTACCGGGCAATTTTTTCGCCGGACCTTTCGTACCTTTTTCATGTTCATCGTCGACGTCGTCTTCTTTCGTTTCGTCGTCACTTTGACTGTCATTATCTTCAGCTTCTTCGTCTCCATCGCCATTATCGTTCGATACTTCTTCAGTATCGTCATCGTCTTTATCATCGTCTGTGTCTTCATCCTCGTCTACATCGTCTTCTTCAGCATCAACGACGACCGCTTCGTCGCTTTCCTCAGAGTCATCAGCGTTCGATACTTCGACTCCATCGTCTTCGTCGTCGGCCGAGTCGGCGTCGATTTCCTCAACGTCGTCTTCGTCCGTCTCTTCGTCATCATCATCATCATCATCATCATCATCATCATCATCATCCTCTTCAGTAACTACGGCTTCCTCACTGTCATCCACAATGTCCCTTTTCTCCTCAACTGTACTTCGTCCAAGTCTGACCTTTTTAACTTCCAGCGTTTTCCCCGTCCATTTAGCACCCTTCGATGCAGACGAATGTGAAGAAGTCTTCCCTACGTAACCATCGTCATCGTCTCGTACCGATTCCTCACTCGCCTCAGCCTCGACAGGTGGTTGTCGACTCTTGACTCTGGCACGATTAGCGTCGCTCTCGACTCTCTCGTATTTCCTTCTCGATGTCGTCGAAGAAACTGCACGAGGATCACCTGGACACTTGCCGAAAGTCGTGTCGCAGACACTGGTACGCGACTGTTCGATGGTTCCGGCCGACTGTATCGCATCGCGAATCCTGAACGCGCAACAGCTGGTGTAGATGACGAGCACGAAGACCAAGAGGACTACGCACTTGCCCAGACTGGGCACAGCCATGTTCCATCAATCTTCACATTGAAGAAGTCGATTCATTGCGAAACAACACCGACAACCTGCACCTTCCTCGTTACCTCCCCGACCGCGACACGTTTCGCGATTCTCTTTGCCAAGTCGATCTTCCTCGCTCCCCCTCTTTCTCTTCGATCCACTTCGCCGGATGTGCCGAAGTCGATGGACCACGTCGAGAGCTCGTGTCTTCACCTTTCCGACGTGTTTCCCTCCGTTTCCGAGACTCTTTTCTCTTACCCCAAACAAGCTCCTGGCTCGCCCAACTCCACTCTCCGTTCGATTCTTTCCTGACACCACCTCGAAGAACCGGACTATCCTAAAGTGCCGAGAAACGGCCTCGCACGAAAAAGCCTACGCACTCTCACGACGCCCTGGCCGCAAACGCCACTGGGCTGCCCCTCCACAGAATTAGAGCATGTGGCATCGTCCCAACCAGCTAGGAGTTTTATTTAGCATCAACATTTTAACGAACCTCTCCTGCTGCTGGTGCTGCTCATTTTGTGGAAGCTCCCAAGCTGCTCGCTGCCGCTACCGCTGCTGGCCTCCCGGCTTCGTCACAGAACTCTTCGTCGTCGGCAATGACTTCTCGCTGCTTGTGCGCCGACGCGACAGAAGCCACGCGACTGGCGTTCGTTGCGTAAGTCGTCGGCATCTATACTCGACGGTTGCAGGGAATTAAGGTACTCGGTGATGTCGGCGAGTGCGGAGATCGAGGATAACGGAGCAGTGGGAGAGCGCTACTTACTTCAACGATGTCTTACGAAATCTTATTGTCACAGCAGGAAGAACATCGCCGATTGATTGACGGAAGACGAGGAAGGTAATGAAGAAGTCAAATCGGTATTCACGACTCAGGTTGTGAGGCGGAATTGATACGGACTCGAGCTGGTCGACACTATGGAAATACATGTATATATGTACATAGGAAATGAAAGAGACAATACGAAAAAATGGTTTGACTTAATTTGGTATTGTTTAGATTTAATGTAGTTTATTGATATGAAAAAAAAAAAATCAAAAAGATTTTCCGACACCGGGAATCGAACCCGGGCCTCCTGGGTGAGAGCCAGGTATCCTAGCCACTAGACAATGCCGGATGATATTTGTTTGAATAAGCTTTTGGCTATTTGAACAAGAGTCTAAAATATTTGAGTGTAAACATCTATAATGTAAACGCTTATTCCAACAATAGTTATAATGTCATTGAACTATTAAAGGAATTGTTTTTAGAAGTAGTTATGAGCCAAAGATTTTGGACACATCATCAAAAAGGTTAAAGCTAATTCCGTGAATATCATCCGGCATTGTCTAGTGGCTAGGATACCTGGCTCTCACCCAGGAGGCCCGGGTTCGATTCCCGGTGTCGGAAAATCTTTTTTATTCATTGATGAAAATTCTATTCCCAAGCAATAATATTTTAAGTCTCATTTTTATTTTAGTTTTACATTGTCATTTTCTATGCAAAAATTTGTTTTCTATAATCGCGTCCTTCAACTTATGTGAGCATCATCCAGGGTTAAACTAGGATTGTGAATCCCGTTTTCAACTTCTTCTCCACCCTTCTCTTCTTTCGTCGATCCATCAGTGGTCTTCGTTCTGCCACGTTGTACAATCAATTTTTCCAATATTAAAATCGGCGATTCAAAAACGAGACTAAAAACGAATCCGATGGTGACGGACAGTACGAAATGACCCAAAAAATTATTGATCTGAAAAAATATCAAAATTAGTTGAGAAAAACAACATTGCAGTAGTTAATTATAGTAATTAATCGGATACGAACGACGATAAAATCGCTGAAATAACGTGGCACGCGTATTGCACTAATTTGCATCCTCTGTATTACAAAATGAACCAGATAAGTGCAGTAGGATATTCGGCTGAATGGGTGAAATATACCGAACGATAGAAACTTCGTCATTGGTCCTAAAATAAAATAATTTTTTTAAAAGTTCAGTTTCAATTTTTTTCGGCACAGAAGATGAAAAAATATCTGTAAAAAAATATCCGACCTCCGAATCCACGTACACAGGCGTAAAGAATCCAGGCCACAGCACCGGCCCATGCGGGTCTCGAAACAGCGGTATAAAAAGTTTCCCAAACTGCATTATACTCGTAACTCTCTAGTTGATAATTCCTCGTGTTGAAGACGCAGAAGACGAACGATACCGCAGCTAACAACCAGCCAATCATTCTCGTAATCTATACGCACACGTTATTGAACGCGTTATTGAACACTTTTTCCTAAAAAAAAAAATCGTGAATCGATTACGATCGACGTACCATTCTCGGAAGTTCAATTTTCTTGAAGAATATGTAGCCCAAAAATACACCTATGAGCCAGGCGGAAGCTCTGTTGTGCGTTGCGGTGTAAAAATTAATCGTCATAGATTTCACCTCCCTAAACAAAAAAAAGAAAATATTATTTAAAATTCGTAGAGTTACGAAATGCTTTTAATAAACATGAACCTTATCGAGGTTGACCATGTGGTTATAAACGATTGACAATTTTTAATTTAAAAAAAAAAAAACTTACTTATTATTTATAAATAAGCCACTCGTCATTTTTTCATCGTAAGAAATTTTACTGGGTATTATAATTGACGCCGCGAAAAATATAGCCCAGATAATGAGACCTATCTTCGGTCTTCTCGACATAGGATACAGAATCAGGGGCGATATCCAAAAAAATTGCATCTCTACTGCCAAGTACCATGAGTGACCGAGGCAATTCTACATGGATATTGAAAATGAACATAGTCGTTGAAAAGCATTCTTCTCATCAAAATTCAATAATAATACGAATTTTATTTATATATTATGCGATAATGTAACTTACAAAATATTTCTTATTCACATAATTGTGAACGTATAGCAACATAGGCCACCAATTGTGTTTGCAATTATCTTCCATTGTGCCAATATTTTTTTCCCAGATAGCGCCGGATCCCATTCGTGGGAAAATAAATATCATCATGAGTAGTACTGCGGCGTATGCTGGTGTCAATCTCAATAGATTTAAAAAAAAATATATAAAGTTAACGACTATTTTGATTAAGTGAAAAAACGTATCATCCATCGACAATTCATTAGCTTGAATGTTTTGCGTAAATAACACCTCAGATAGCGATGAATATAGTATCCGAATAAATTGAAACTTCGGCCGTTGGACATTTCCTTGAGAAACAGGTACGCCATGAGAAATCCACTGATCGTGAAGAATGTATCAACAGCAAACGGAGCGATTATTATATAGACGGAATTCCACGATAATACCCACTGAAATAAGATTTTTCAATTATTGAATTATGATAAAATGCAATTTAGTACAGACCGCATAATTAATATTTTGCTAATTAACTGTATCGTAATATTGTATTCTATTAAAAAAAAATGAATACGAACTTCGCGTAAGTCGGCAGAATTAATTGGAGATGAGGAAAGAGACATGAAATACTCGTGTCCAAGTATGATCCAGCACATGCTGAAGAATCGAAGCCCTTGAATGGCTGGCAGAGTTTGTGGTGTCGTTTTTGTGCTCAAAACTTGAACGGCATTAGAATAAACGGAAAATTTCGAAAGCACAACAAGTCCACTGTTCGTTGAAATACCAAACTTGGAATGCTTTAAAAGAATGTCGGTGATTGTAGAGACGAATAGAAACAGCAACAGCAGAGCGAAGCCGACTCTGAAAATAATAAAAAAAAAAACAAATCAATCGTGAATTTAGTGGATAAAACAATTTTTTTCGAAAATCACAAAAGTTTAATGTCTTTGAAAAAAATGTAATTTTTCCTTCTTCATTGGTATTGCATCGTGTAATTTAATTCGTCATTTATGAGATCGTTGTCTGACGACAAACACAAATAGAGAAGTTTTTTTCTCTGAGGAATATTAATCTATTTTCAAATAAATACAAAGAATTCAATGAATTTTTAACGGCTTGGAAAAATAGTGTTGAATGGAAACCTTAAAGATTGAACAATATTCTCCTAATTTCAACAAATGATACGATACTTTTACGTAATAAAAAATAAAGTACACTAACAGCGTTGTTAAACCTCCTGCGGTCCATTTGGGTGATTGGACACTCGAACAAGTAGTCGCAGTAATGAATATGTTAATTTTCTCATCATCAATTATATTAAGAGCCTTGTCCAGGATATATTTCAGATCTGCTCCGTCACAACTTGCGGGAATACAAACGGACAAAGCTTGCGAAAACTGCATCCCTTTGATACGCGTAGTCGCGTTGTACATGCAATGACGACCACGTATCATCGCACCAGCTTCTTCAACGTTAATCCCCACGCACTCGTCGTACATACCCAAATCGACAAGATTCCCCATCAAAATACCTGATGGTAATTTCGACGAGGCGTCGAACACTGAAATATTATTTTTAATTTTGCATAATCACTTTTAACTTTAGTAGTCAATTTTTTTTGTTTTTTTTTGTTTTTTGTTATTTTAGTGTATTTCCTTATCGCATCAACGAGTCATTCAATAAATAAATAAAAATTCTATTGAATTAAAGTAAAAAATATTTCTCGATTACGATTTTTATTGCAAAAAAAAGTGATAAATATTACCGTACTTTTCAATGCCCATGTCGCGCCGCTCTTTAACTCGTCGAAATAAAATTTCACTTGTTCCAAACACTTGTTCCTGCCATTATTTGCAACTGTCAAATCACCGATATTCCAATCAACAAACTTTTTCATGATATTCAACGGGAAAAGTGCTTTAAAAAATTCTTCGTTTATCCGATCGTCATATTGGTATCTCGCGAAATTCGGTGCAATCTCCACCATGGAAGCCCTTGCCAAAAAAAGAAACGTCAATAAGATGAACAAAGTTGGTCGCACATCGACCATTAATCGCCCAACCGTTAGGATACCCATCGTCACTACGACTGGTATTTTCACAATGATCGATCGTCATCGTCGAGAAAAATTATAGACGTCGAATATCGTCAAGATAAGAAATAAATGTAGCTTCGGAAAATAGACGGAATATCAATCGTATGTTTTCGCTCGGTTCAAGATTAATTCCGTTCTAGATATGGCGATGATTAAAGTGATTAAAAAAATAAATCCAAATCGATATGAATTCACCACCTGACAGACATTAAAGAAACGTATCGGGTCAAGATACCGATAGGATCTTCTTTTTATCTCAAAAGTTTTTCGATGTTGTACATTGAGGGAACTGCGTTTTAATAGAGACAGATATGTTTGGATCCATTAAATCCAATATCTTCGCTTCTATAAGTACAGAAAAATGAGCAGATAGAGATCCATGTGAATCCATGTTGCAGAAATAATTGTTCATGACAATATTAATTATGGCGTAGGAAAATTTCTATCGACTTTATTAATTTTTATGTACATCGTCACAACCGGTAGATTTAATTTTTATACGCAGGCGTTTTTTATTTACAGCATTCATGATAATTATTACTTAACAAAATTTCATGACGTCAGTGATTAAGACAATGTCACCGCTGGATTGTCAATGCCGTTCTCTACTTGTTCATTCTTCAGTTCTTGTCTCAGTTCATCCTTCCGGTCTCGTCGCGGTTGCGTAACCATTTTCTCCAATATCAACACCGGCGACTCAAACAACAGACTGCAGAGGAATCCGATTACAACAGACAGTATGAAATCACTGAAGAACAAATTGACCTGAAAAAATAATTAAAAAATCGTGTACAATGCGTTTTTAATATCTGTAACATAATTTGTTTTTCTCAGAAAATTATTATTTACCATACTAAAATTGGTGAAGTAACGAGGTGTACGCAGAGAACCAACTTTCATCATCAAGATTATATAATGTACCAAGTATATGCAGTAAGATATTCGACCGAATGGATTAAATATTGAAAACGATAATATCGTTGTCACCGGACCTGGAATAAAAGATGTATTTATTAAAAAATTATAGAATTCATATGACTTGACATAATGGTTCAATGGACTTGAACAATTTATATAAAAACAAAACTTTTCATGACTAAAATTAATTACCTCCAAAACCACGGACGGATGCGTAAATAACCCATGCCACGCCAGCGGACCACAGAGGTCTCGAAAAAGCGGCGTAACAAGTCTCCCATACTGGCTCGTACTCATAGCTAATGTCTTGAAATCGTCTGAAGCTGAAGACGCAGAAGCAGAAAGCTGCGGTAGCCAGGAGCCATCCGACCCACTTGACGATCTGTCCATGAATAAATTATTTTCTCACGTGTCTTAAAATAATTTTTTTATTTAACACTCGTGGCACCTTACGATTCTACGAGGACAACGAAATTTTTCAAAATTGAGGTCAATCGAATTCGCAAAAAACGAAATCTTAAATAAAAATGACATACCTTTCGCGTCGGTCCTTTCTGCGTAAAAACTAAGTAGCCGAAGAATATGCCTATGAGCCATGCGGCAGCTCTGATGTGAGTTTCCATGTAAAAATTTGTCACAGTGTCCATGGTTTTCCTTAGACTAAACAAAATCAATTTCGTTAGAATATTTAGCTTCTTCTGAAACTAATCGAATTAAAAATTCGTTTTTTGTGTTCATGGTATTTACTCTCTCATTGCCCATAGTGCGCTCGAATATTCATTATTGTAGGAAATTTCGGCGGGGATGAGGACGGCTGCGATGAAGAAAACCCCTAAAATTGTGAGACCTAATTTCGGCTTTTTTGAGAGGGGATACAGTATTAAGGGTGAGATCGCGAAAAGTTGCATCTCGGCTGCCAAATACCACGTATGAGAGAGACAAGCCTGTAATGAAAAAAAATAAAATAATAATTTGTCTAATTGCTCTCGCTAATAGTATTGAAAGAAAAACACCTATGCTCCATAATTTAATGTTATGGAGCATGATTCATGGACGTTGGTTGCTCATGAGACTTTAAATCCAGATTTTCATAAATGATAATGTATGATATAAATAAATAAAGAACTTACAAGATCTTTCTTGTTGACGTAGTTGTGAACGTAGAGTAACATTGGCCACCAATTGTTTTTGCAACTATTCGATGTAGTTGTCATGATTTCCTCCCAGAGAGCACCCGAGCCGATACGAGGAAAAATGAATATCGTTATGAGTAGCATAGCCCCAAGTGCTGGTGTCAATCTATTGAATTTAAAATCGGAAATACAAATACTTAAAGGACGTACGATGCTGAATAATCCAGGAGTAATCCATTTCTCATGGAGAACTGCACCTCAAATAACGATGTATATAATATCCAAATAAATTGAATCTTCGACCGGTGGACATTTCTTTGAGAAAAAGGTACGACATGAGAAATCCACTCATCGTGAAAAATGTATCCACTGCAAATGGGGCGATCATTATGTACAACGCGTCCCACGAAGACACCCACTGGAAAATAATTTTTATTCTAATTTTATAGTAGATTTCATAATAGAAAACTATTATTACACATCGTGTAATTCAGGCAAGGTGAAATCTTACTCGGAAGGCTCAATCGGTAAAAAAGGTAGTGAATTTTTCTTTTATTATTGAGTCTAATGAAACAATGATCTTGCAATTTTAGCGATATTAAAATTGAAGAAAAATAAAATACAAACCTCAAAGAAATCTGCTTTATTGATGGAAGGTGCAAGAATTATCATGAAAAACTCGTGACCGAGTACGACCCAGCACATGCTGAAGAATCGAAGGCCCTGAAGTGCCGGCAGTGTTTGGGACGTTGTTTTCGTACTCAGTATGCGAAGAGCGCTCGAATAAATTGAAAATTTACTAATCGACGCGAGCCTGCGTCCCTTCAAAAAATGTCCATTGGAATATCGCATTGAAACATCGCAGATGGTGCTGACTGCGAGAAACAGTAACAACAGACTGAATCCGACGCTGAAAAAAATAAGAAACATAAAAAATAAATCGTGAGTCTTGTTACAGAAATATCCCCCGTCGGTTAATCAGAAATCCGTCGCTTTTTTTGACGAAAGAAAAGACACGATCGCAAAAAATTCTCGGTTGGCAGACGAGTGAAAAATACATTTTGTCTGTGTTCTTTGCGAATTTCTTCTTCTCGTTGTCATTTATTTCCGGATGCAAAAAAAATTGACCAAAAACGTACATTTTTGGTAGAAAAAAAAAATTGAAGCGCTAAAAAGTTAGACTCACAGTGTGGCGATGCCACCGGCCGTCCATTCGGGTGTCCCGACGGAACTGCACGTGACACCTACGACCGTAACGGGTATTTCAAGATCGACCGTAAGTTCAATCGTCTCGATGATGTCATCCAAAATAATTTTAATATCTTCCGGTTCGCAAACGGCGGGCAGGCATATCGAGAGTGTCTCGACGAGTGTGATGTCTTTTATCTTCGCCGCGGCTTTGTACATGCAATGACGACCACGAATTTCGTTGCCGACGTCGTCGCTGTCTTTGATGGCGATGCATTCGTCGTACATTCCCAAATCCACCTGATTACCCGTCAATATACCGGGCGGCAATTTCGACGAGGCATCGATCACTGAAAAAAAAAAAAAAAAACCCCCACCAGACTTGAAATAAAAATCACCAAATGCAAGGTAAAGAATGTCAGACCTCGGAATTATCTGATGTTAAATTAACAGACTTGTGACAAAACACAAGCGAAAATAAATCACAAGAATTTACATAAAAGAAATACCAGGCACGATTATCCAATTGGTGTCGCGAGTCAAAATCGTTGGATCACTAATCGTGACGGATTTGTACCGATGTATCGGCTATGTTTCGCGAACACAAAAGTCAGATGTAAAATGTAAATATTTATCGTACTCTTCAGGGCCCACGTTGTGCCGTTCGTCAATTTATCCACAAGCATTTCCATCTGTTCGGAACATTTTGTCGAATTGGTACGTATCGAATCATTGAATTTGACGTTGGGAAGTCGCTCCAGGATATTCGTTGGAAAAAGTGTCCGGAAAGCTTCGTTCGCACGATTAACGAGCTCGACAGGCTCGAGATCCAAGTCAGGAGTAACATCGATTATGTTCGATTGAAAGGCGCGACTGAATTGTGAGACGAGATCAAATTGTGCATCGATAATCTTAACTTGCCCTACGAGAAGGACGAATAACGCGAACAGAAAAGCTCGTCGCATGCTGGAAACCGATAAGTCGCTCGATCACCCGCTACCGAATCACGAACGTACAACGGCAAATTGTCTACTGAGCATTGATTAAATATGGCAATCAGAAACACCGATAGAGAAGTCAAACCAACCGAGATAACATCATCACTTCTGAAAGACGAATGATATATCGGTACTGCGTAGTCACGGCCGGAACTGTTACGTTTTTTTGAACAACGATTTTTCCCCATTGCTCTTATTGATGTTTAGACTAAATTGAATATATAAAGAGAAATCTGTGAAAGAGAATTTAATTATTTTAATTAATTTTAACAGTATAAAAAATAATTAGTCAAATAATTGTTGGGTTTGCATAGTCAGGCCTGAACAATCGAGTTTGAGTTTATCGAACAACGTTATTTTTACCACAATTAGTTTGCCGATTTTTTCGAAATTATTTTGTCACTGTGGAAATAATTGTTTGAATGTTACTGGGAAAAATATGAGTGTGTGAGAAAAAAATGATGAGAAGTAAAAAATTTTCTTCGACGTCGATGATATAATTTATTTGTTGGTTATTATTTTCTTTTTTCGTCTAACTGTCCTGTGATAAATTAAATTGCATTACATAACGTTTCGTATCAACTGCATCGTTGCAACGCCGAGAATGCGTTTGCTTTCGTCGGAGAAAGGCGACTCCCGGAAGAAAGTATATTTTCAACTGGCCATTTTTATTGCTAGTGAATGGCTGAGAGAGAGTAACTGATTGCAATTGCCTGCACTTGGCTTGTACATGCCGAACAGTGGTGGTCTTCGAAAGTGCGCGCATCCATGTCAATCTTCTTTTCACTGAATCATTTGCTGATAAGATTTTTTTAATGCTAAAAAATCGTCGAAACTCTAAAAAATATTGGTGGAATATTCGCCATTATTTCTGCCCGTTTTTTCGGATAAAAGCAATGTAATGCGAACTCCGCAAAAATAAGCCGTATTGATCGTCGCAGTGTGGATTTTTGATTCTATCTCTTATACTATAATAATTTAAAATAAAAAAAATAAAAGAAACATGTTTTCATCGATACTCGTAGTTAGCGCGATAATACTTTTAATTTATTATTATCTAATTAGAAATTATAATTATTGGAGTGCGCGCAAAGTTTTGGGTCCCAAGCCTCGTATAATTTTCGGCAACACGAGGGACGTTACCCTGCTGAGGACCACGATGGCGGAAAGCATACAAGAAATTTACAAAATGTACGAAGGACTTCCATACGTTGGAATATACGAGCTCAGGACACCCGCCCTGCTCCTGCGGGACCCAAAACTCATAAAACTTATTTTGATCAAAGACTTCAGCTACTTTCAAGGTAAGTTTTTACCATTTTTTACCAAAAATCTAAAACAAATTATTTTTTCTATTCCGCCAAAACCTTTTTACAAGATACTACATTTCAACATTTTTGACAGTTGTATTATTGCATTATGTCATAATTATTATATCACATTAGGTTTTTCGAACTGCACTGCCACGCAACGGATTAAACAAATTATATTTTAATGAAATTGGTATTGGAGAACACAGACGTATTTTTGTTAAAAATATCTACTTGTATATATATGAAATATTCAATTCTAGAAAAGTACAGAAAATTTCAGAAATGATCCACGTATCACGAAATCATCGATTCATTGATAAAGTCTTGATCACTTGCAGTGGAGTAAGAGTTGAGATAACAAGTAGAAATTGAGCACACGTCCGAAATAAAAAGAATCCGCGAACATTCTATCCATGTCGGAATATCCATTCGGAAGTCTAATGAAAAATATTAATAATATTTTTAAAAGAACAAGACACAAGAATAATACACCAAAAAATGATTGAAATATTACCAAATTGATTAATAAATTTATTTTGACTAATTCATTTATAACTGCTCATTCTTCGAAACTGAAACTATCAAATAGGACGAAGTTAATCATATATTTGACTGTATATCCGAAGTGAACTATTCAGCCGTAAATAATAAAAGATAAAGTGCACTGATTCAATCTCATTTTCTCCAAGAACAACAGCTTTTATCGTATCGTCACGTCGACGGTTTCAAGATTCGTGGAACTTGTCAGCTGTTCACGATTAACACTGACGCACTCAAGGTTAAATATGTTATGTCACAAAAAATCACGATGAATGGCGTATAATTAAAATGCGATCGACAGCTAATAAAAATAATATATACAAATGTTCATCAGTAAAATAAGTTTGTTAAGTAAAATAAGGTAAAGTTAAAAATGTTATTTTAAAATCAATATTTTAAAATAATTTTCGAAATATTTTTGAAATATATGAAAATAATATTTCTGTCGGTCTTTTAAATTAAGAGAGAGTTGTTGCGTCTCGTCGGCCGGTTAGCGACGGTGTAAATTCGTCGCCAAACGCTGCCGCGTATCTTGACGTTCAGGTGAGAGATTATTGTTAGTATAGACATTGATATTTATCGCTCAACAGGACGTGGGATTGTAATGAACGAGAGTGCCGATCCATTGAGCGCAAACTTGATAAATCTATCGGGACCAAAATGGAGAATATTAAGGACAAAATTGTCGCCCGCCTTTACGGCGGGAAAAATTCGTCAGATGTTCGATCTTATCATCGAGTCATCGACCAAATACAAGGTAAGACTAATGGATTTTTTTTCCATTAATTTCCTCATAGAAGGAGCTTTATTTTGGTTTAAAAAATCGAGATTTTAAAGTAAGCGCTATTTACAAAAAAGGTCGGACCCGTAAAATTTCCCACACAGCGAACGTGGTTAATAGTCGATGATTTTTTAGTTATTTTTTTTTACGCGGACTT
This sequence comes from Listrodromus nycthemerus, assembly GCA_963978505.1. NCBI lineage: Eukaryota > Metazoa > Arthropoda > Insecta > Hymenoptera > Ichneumonidae > Listrodromus > Listrodromus nycthemerus. The sequence continues at coordinate 2,442,845 of OZ021679.1, forward strand.
TTTTTTACAGTAGGTTTATGTTTTTTTTATTTGTCATTTTTAAAAAAATAAATGTCCACAGGAATTTGTTAAAAAGCACGCGGACAATGAGGAGACGGTGGAATTTCGTGATCTGGCAGCAAAATTTACGACCGAAGTTATAAGTACTTGTTGCTTCGGTCTGGAGACGAATTCTATACAAGACGAAGATTCGGAATTTCGGACGATGTGCAGAAAGGTTCTCGACCCCTCGCTTGTGATAAGCCTCAAGAGAATCGTCCGCTCGTACTTGCCGGGGATCTTCAAGTGGTTCGGAATGCGTCTGACACCTACCGAGGTATAGATAGTGTCTTCACCTGGTCTCTCGTACTTTATTGTGGGATTATTGTATTTAATTGTAAAGACTAGAAGAAAAAAATTTTAACACTAAAACATTTTTTTAAGCAACGAAATAACTCAACGTAGAAATGTTAATTTTTCGTGGAAGGAAACATCTTGTAAAAGACGAAATTTGTCAACAGGTGGCCGAGTACTTCATGACGGTGGTCAGGAACATAGTAAAGTTCAGAGAACAAAACAACTTCATGCGGCACGATATGATGCAGCTTCTGATGCAGGTGAAAAACGAGGGCAAAGTTCGGGACGATGAGGAAACGGAACCTCATGAAGAAGGCTTCGAAAGTGTCAGTGATAATCCACTGTTGAAAAATCCGGACATAGGTAGGCGCGTGATCAAAATTGATAAGTACAAAAATGTTCATAATTATTTAAATAATTAAATAATAATAAAAATCATTGCGCAATAACTGAAATCATCAAATAATTATTTATATCGCTGAAATTGTAAATTAATTCATCAAACTCACAAAGTAACGATTCATTGAATCACTGAACCAATTGTTTGAACTGTGATAAATTTTTTATACAGTGAATTTTTTCACAATGCTATTATTTTTGTTCCTCGTAAGAAACTATTGATGATGATTGAATATTCAATTTCAGTTATCGACGATAATGTCATAGCCGCCCAAGCTTATATATTTTTCCTCGCCGGATTCGAGACCTCATCGACAACCATGAGTTTTGCCATGTACGAGCTCGCGGCGAATCCCGAAATACAAGAAAAGCTCCGCGCCGAGATCGAGACGACCCTGAAGAAGCACGACTCCGTTTGCTACGAGGCTATTTCGGAGATGGAATTTTTAGATCGCGTCATTCGCGGTTAGTTGCTCAATGTATAAAAACACAGAGGATGTAAACTTTCTTTAAATTATTTATTTTTCATTATCATTCTTTAACGCTCAAAGCGCGATGGAAATATCCGTGAAACAAGCTCATAGCACCGCTTAGAAAAGTACGCGATTACTATGATATCGTCAGTCGATGCTTTACGCACGCGGGGTAAGGATTCGACGGTAGATTCGAAGTCAATAATATACATTCCTACATTATCATCTGACAATAAAGAAAAACAATGTAAAATCTACGTGATCGAGTTGCAAGTGATTATTTAAAAAATTATAAAGTGGAACTGAAAAGAAAAAGTAAATTGAACGTACCGGACTGGAAGATTTTTCGTAAGAACTGGTACATTAAATTTCTCAAGATTTTTTTTTGTTAAACAACCATAATTTTATTTTTGTTTTTTTAGTCTTGTATATAAATTATTTAGGGAAACATTTTAATTTACCTTTTGCAGAAACACTAAGAAAACATCCTCCGGTTGGAATGGTACCGCGTCTGTGCAACAAAGCTTACGAGATTCCAGGCACCGATTTAATCATCGAGGAAGGCATGAAAGTTCTCGTTCCAATTCATGCTATCCATCACGATCCTCGATATTATCCCGAGCCATGGAAATTCGATCCCGAGCGTTTTCTCGACGAGAATAAAAAGTTGCGCGATCACTGCACGTTCCTGCCGTTCGGCGAGGGACCTCGTGTCTGCATAGGTAAAACATCGTCGATCTCAGCTAAAACAAACAATATTGTAATTTATAATTTCGTAATGACAAGAAATCACTAAAATATATAAATTTGTACTTTCTTCTCTCGTTAAACCGGAAGTATGAACGAAATTATATTTGTTCTCAGTAAGTGTGAATGTCGAACGAATAAATTATGGTTTTTTTTTGTCATCAGGTACACGTTTCGCTTTTACACAAACGAAGGCTGGTCTCGTCGCTCTATTATCGAATTACGAAGTGGTACTCAGTCCAAAGACACATTCACCCCTCGAATATGATCCGACGGCCAATATACTGACGAGTAAATCAGGAATTTGGTTGAAAATTCGTCATCGCAAGAAGAATTGAGAAGATGGAAGAAAAAAAAAAGTATTAACGTTTTAACCATCCGAAAACCATTCTGAATTTTATCAGCTCGCTAAATTTTTCATCAATTATTAAAAATGTCTGCTGGGTTTGCCTCCTAAATTAAGATAATTTTTATTGATGCATTTTTTTGACGTAACATAAATTATCAATAAAAACATTGCGTTTCATTATAATGTAACATAAAAAATAAATATTAAAGTGGGAAAATATCCGCTCCCGAAATTCAATCGCTTCTTATCAAGTTATGTTTAATTTCACGTACGTGAGATAGGATCATTTCTGAATTCGACCGAGTGATTCGTATTTAATCGTGGAAGCTTTGATCACGGGTCACAGCATCCGCGAGTGACTCACAACTGATAATACTGCGCTGTTTTTAAATATATTTCTCACACATGCTCTTCCCCCACATTTTTCGATACAGAAGATATTTCAAGCGGCAGATGACGACGACCGATTGAAAAGTGAGAAGAATATAGGAAAAAGAAACTATCCATAATTCACGTATTTCAAAATCTAGATTCGATGATTTCTCCGGAGATTTTTATAATTTTTGCCAACTTATATAAACAAACGAGTTATTTATTTTTTACCGTATTGAGGCAAAAATAGTTTTGCTGCTCCGTTGCTTTCACCCAATATTAATTTAAAAAAAAAAACATTTCCATGTCTCTACATAATATAAAAACAAATATCAAAAATATAAGTAAATATTGAAGTATAAAAAATCTCCGTGCCACGGAGTGTCCGGGATTTAATCGCTTCTTATCGAGATATGTTTAATTTTGGGTTTGAGAGATACGACAACATCCGATTTACCCAGTGATTAACAATTAATCATCGGAGCTTAAGAACCGACAATAATGCTCTCGTCGTAAATATATTTTTTGTACATTATTTCCCATACAAGTTTCGAGAGAAAATGTATCCGGAGTGGCAAGTGGCGAGGACGGAGCGAGTAGAATCATAAATTTAAGTCGCCCCTTCGTGTGTATCATGTGGGTTGGTAGAAAGTACGTTCGGACGAGAACAAACTCACCGGGGATTGAAGGAAATACAAGGAAATCCGACTCGGCTCTCTGGTAGTGGAAATGAAAGATAACTGTCGGTCAGTCTCGACCAGCCCAACGTCCACGTAAATATCTATCTACGTGCGTTTAACCTCGTGTGCCGCGTTTTCAACTTGGTGGGAGTCGAAGAGTCCGTCCGTGGAGGAGGAAGCCAGGACTCTCTGTGGGGGAAAAAAAAGTCCGACGGTTTAGTTTATCTCACGGTCTCCTTCGAGCGACAACTCTAAAATTTCGTCCGAAAACGCTTAGAATCAATATTTGAAAAAAAAAAATCATGTAGACACTTACATGCTGTTTGAAACATATCATTGATTAAAGTGGAGCGATCCAAACGATCTTTGCACGCATACGATATTTTTTTGCGCGATAAATTATTATTATTATTTTTTCTTATCGACGTCTCGCTGTCGCGGCGGAACTTTAATAACAATGGTCTCTGTTTGGAGTACGCCGGATGAAGTGGCGCACGGCTCGATGATTAATTCATAAAGTCAATATGCATTAACCGTGTCATTCGTGCGAATATCGCAGCTCCCAAACGGTCTGCTTGCTAAAAGATAAAACAATCTTGTCGGAGTTTCGACGTAATAGACAAAAAAAAATGTGTTAAGTGATTTTTTTCTACTGCGCATATATTTTTTTTTTTTGTTGCATACAAATGTAAAGTAATGGGTCAACGTGCTCGCGAGGTTGACACGCGATCGACGCGGGAACGCGTCGCGATATTTGAAGAGTGTGAGTGCCTGGATTATGTTATCTTTCAGCAAACATCCCCCTGCTGTTATTATAAAATGAGAGTCGAAAATATAGATTATTTCGCATGCAAAAATTTGAGACTTTTGTTGAAACTTTGTGTTCTCTACTTATCTATTTGTATTTGTAAATGTTAAATAAAATGTCGATCGGTTGAGGCACCAAAAACAAATCGTACGAGACTTAATGTTCAAGCAATAAAATTCTTTTCGCAGAACTAATTTCAATGACTTATTTAAATGTCACACCAAAAGCCGATTATTTTTCCACGACAATTTTAAATTATTTTCTATTATGAATTCTTTTAATTATTTTAATTCTTATAATGATACTTTTTTTTTAACAGGATATTCGGTACCGAATGGAAGAAGAGAAGCACCAGTAAAACTGCTCAAACGCTTGAATTTTCTAATAAAAAAAAAAAAAAGGAAAGAAATGGATATATTAGAAAAAGTCAGTTTAGGTCTGCGGCAATTGGCCAGCACCTGTTTGCTGATTCTCGTACTGGCATCGATGTTTTATTATTACTTCACATCGACCTTTGATTTCTGGTCGAAGCGCGGTGTACCCTGCAAAAAACCGACGATAATACTCGGCAACTTCGGTGACCTCCTGCTCTTCCGGAAGTCCCAACCGGAAGGGATAAGTGATATTTACAACTGGTTCAAAGAGGCCAGATTCATCGGTGTATACCGTGTAAGATCACCGATATTGATACTGCGCGATCCTTCGCTCGTAAAGCACGTTTGCGTTAAGGACTTTGGGTGTTTCATGAATCGGGGAATCCCCGTAAACACCGTGGACTCTTTGTCGAGTCATCTCTTCAACGCCGAGGGCGGAGCTTGGAAAGGTTTGCGCTCGAAGCTCACGCCGGCGTTCTCGTCGGCGAAGATAAAGAGGATGTTTTACCTGCTTGTCGAGTGTCAGGAGGAATTTCGAAAATTAATCGGCGAAACATCGAGGATTCAGGACGCGACGCTCGAGGGCGTCGAAGTACGTGAGCTGGCTGCAAAGTTCACCATAGACGTCATCGGGAGCTGCGCTTTTGGAATACAGGTGAACGCGTTGTCGGACGACGATTCGGCTTTTCGGAAAATGGCGAGTAGATTGTCAAGGCCGAGTTACAAAGCGACGTTGTGGAGAATGCTGCGAACTGCATTACCGACCGTGTACAAAGTTCTCGGCGTTCAGGTCATTGACCCGGAGGTGACGACATTCTTCAAGGACGTCGTTTCGCAAATGATCCAACAGAGGGAAAGGGAGATTGATGCGAAGAGACACGACTTCATGGATCTCTTGGTTGAGCTGAAGAACAAAGGCAGTTTGGACGTCGATAATGAAAGTATCGTTCGAGGTTTGAAGGAGGAGGAGGAGGAGGATGGACAAGCGGCGAGAGAGATCGGTGGGTATGAGGAAGAGAATTGAAGTCGAAAATTGGGAAGAGAAGTGGCGCTGTGGGTGCCAGAAGAATAGTTCAATTTTTTAATCTACTTTGCCCAATGCTGCTGATTTTCTTAAGATAATTTGGACCGGATGCCGAATTATCGTGAGCGTTCAGGATGAATTTGCTTTTTTCTTTAAAAAAATTAATGGCCTTGAGAACACTTTATTAATGTTCACTCCCGACCGCCATGTTTCTTATTAATTCATACATTCTTATTAATTCGTTCCTTTCTTTCCTGTCGGTGCATTCGCAGTACTGGATGACAATTCAATAGCGGCTCAAGCCTTCGTATTTTTCGTGGCCGGTTACGAAACTTCGTCCAACACGATCGCATTCTGCCTTCACGAACTGGCGCTAAATCAAGAAATTCAAGAAGCAGCGAGAAACGAGATTCTCGAGGCTATCGACAGGTCTGATGGCAAGTTAACTTACGAAGCTATACAGGAAATGAAACTCCTGAACATGATTGTTTTAGGTACGTGATCGACCGCTTGATTGCCGTTTCAATAATTCTTCATTTCTTTATAATTACCTAATATTACACATCGTTTCTTAGAGCTCTATTGTGACACAAAGTCATAATTATGAAGATAATTGTAATTATAATTCAGTATTCTAAAAATTGAAATACGTCTTTTTTAAAAAAAGTGTCATTAAAAAAGAATTTTTTTACAAACATCTTGATGGTCCGATTAATTCGTAATTAATCGGTCATTTATATATCGATCAATATATTAATAATTTATTGAATACTTGTCCTGTGTATGAATTTAATCATTTTTTCAGAGACTTTGAGAAAATATCCACCGGCTCCTCTTTTATCGCGGAGATGCGGATACCGTTACAGAATACCCGGCACTGACGTCGAACTGCCTGCGGGTATGCGTGTAGTCATACCAATTTACGGCCTGCATCACGATCCTGCTTATTATCCTCAACCGGAGAGATTCGATCCTCAGAGATTCGCCGAAAAAAACAAAAACTCCAGGCATCCTTACACATTCCTACCCTTTGGCGAGGGACCTCGAAATTGCATCGGTAAGCATATTTTCTCTTGCCGAATATTGAACGATTTTAAAGGGGCATCAAGTCGACTTAGTTAACGAAAAAAAGTGTTATTATTATTTTATTTTTATTTTTTAAGGCTCTTTAAGTTCTGGGCTAAGGGCAGATTATTAGTCTACGTCATCCTTTGGAAAAAAATACAAGTAATTTGTACGTGGCTTCTTAATTTTTACCGATATGCATATAACTTCTTCCGTGAAAACGTTCATCGACCGATGTTGGCATCCTCATAGAGGAAGTTACGCGTATAGTAAAAAATTCGAGCTAATAAATCTTGATCGTAAGAGTTCGTTAAGTAGATTTATCGTCATTCGTCGTTTCGAGGCCATGTCTAATGTTATTTTTTTTTCATTTCACTCCGAGCGGGACAGTTGATGCGAGAACTCAAAGATTTAAAAATGTTATGATTTCATGAAAATGAAACAAACTATTTTCGCACAAGTGTGTTCTATGCGGAAGCGAAAATGCATTCCACTTTTTTCTGACGGGATTTATTACAAATTACAAATCTGTTGATCATTATAAATACGTTAAATGTAATTAATATATTTTTTAGGAACGCGTTTTGCGATGCTACAAACGAAAGTCGGTATAATATCGTTTTTGAGAGATCATCGAGTGGAAGTGTGTGAAAAAACTACAGTGCCGATAAAATTCAGCAGACGGAGTCTCGTGACGACGAGCGAAGGAGGTTTCTGGCTGAAAATCAATTCGTTTACTTAAGAGGATGTAATTGTAATTCGTTGGTAACGAAAACTGTGATGTGGATTTCTCTGTCATGCCTGATCCGTCGCACAAACCCGAGAACGACATCTCGTCTATCATTCAATCGATCAACGACAGCATAGAAAGAATCGTATTACAGTTTTTGTTAGTGACGGATAGCGAGGCAACGTTTAACTTAAATCTACTTTATGTTAAAATAAGAAAAATTAATTTAGTGTAATTTCGAAGTGCCGATCGAGGCAAGAAAAAAATTATTTCGAATAAACTCTACTGCAAGTGATCAGTCATATTTATCGGATTTATACTACGTATATACAGTCTGGCGGTAACAGGCGGTTTTCTACATAAAAACGATTACTGGAAATCCACGCCGATTACGCGATATAAAAAATATTAATAACGATATATATATATTTATATATATATATACATATACATATATATATACATATATATATATATAAAATATGTGTTTCTAAGGTATTTATCGTCGAATCTGAGAAAAGGGAGTACGGGCAGTTTTCGAGACATTTGATGAAGAATTACGTTAGCGTCCAATGCGTACGAAACTCCCTAGGGTTTGTCTGGATTCAACATCTCACGTTACGTGCCTCTAGCTATGCCTGATTCGATCTTCTACTCCGCCGCGACGAACTCGCAAACAACGGTCGAGGCTTGTAGAGATCGTCACTGGTGTAACGTTGATTGCTACCCCTCACTGCTACCCGACTGAAAAAAATTCGATACATTTTATTGAATTTTCACAAAAAAATCTCGACTTTTTTAAACACATTCTTCAGATTTTATTCGATTCCAATTTCTGAAAAAAAAAAAATTGATATAAACAACCACGTGCGAATTATTCTAATAATATGTCGTTATTACTTCCACATAGAGGAACCTTTGTTTTGATGGAAAAAAAAAGTTGACTTTTTTACGGAAACCTTAGAGTATTTTTCGGATGGAACCTCAATCAGCTTGTCGTTTCGCATAAAAGTGAAATACGACGTCGACGTTGGAAAAATTAAAAAATTTTAATTCCCGTACGACATTCTCGCAATTATCATTAATTTGCAAAGTTTTCTCCATAAGAAAGCTAAAAGTATAGCAAATTCTTTCTCACAGTAAAAAATGTGCAAATAAAGGAGCATCATGAGAAAGTCGTAAGAAAATGTCAATTTTTTACATTGAAAAGGATCTGACATGGAAATTCAAACTTAACATTTCTTCTGCGTAAAATGAGACTCTGACAGGTCGTTAGATTTATATAATTTCGATCAATACCTTTTCTCGTCTTTAATGGGATTCGACGGTGCCTT